>CM056055.1:81254866-81848123 GCA_029574335.1 Rana kukunoris | reverse complement strand
GGGGGTAGGAAGCAGCTCGGAGTGATGTCTGTATGACGTGATCTGGGGTGATGCAAGCTGGGGGGAGTTGGGGCTGAGAAGTGGTCAGATAGCGATGTATAAAAAAAAAAACTCTCATCCACTTTTTTACATCATAATAATGAATCACACAACAGTACTAGATGTATGCACAGATCTATGTAATCCAATTAGACTGGATAATGTGGGGTCATTCATGTAACCTGTGTGTGTATGTGGTGAGTTCACACTTCTGATTGTACATGTATACAGGCTCTGAGTCGTACAATCAGAAAGTGTGAACTCACCAACATACACAGGTTACATGAATGGCTATAAATGACTCCACATTATCTGGTCTGAACAATTGAATTGGATGATGTGTGCACAGAATGTTCATGAAGTGTGAAGTGATCTGTCACATGTGATCGGGCTGCTGCAGACCTCACCCCCCTCCCCCACACTTAAACTCACTATCTCCTCGGATTCTTCTCCTTTGAAAAAATCTCCATGAAAGTGTGTACTACTACTATGCACCCTAGGAAACTCTCCCCCAGAACAATTCATCTCACTCACATCCTCCTTTCCTTACCTCTGTACAAAGCAATGCACAGCTAATTTTTATTTTTTTATGTAGTATATACTGTGATTAAATAAAATTTCTAATCATAAGTAGTTAATCACAAAAGTCCCCCTTTATATCAGAGTCAACTACAGGAGAGGAGTGCAGAGGGTATGATGGGGCAGTATGTACAGGAGAGGAGGAGTGCAGAGGGTATGATGGGGTGTGGTGGAAATTTGAAGATGTATTTATTATGTATTGTCATAATTGGCACCCAGTCTTGACACTTCCCCAGCCAGCTCTAAATAGAGCTGACTGTGGCAGTCCTGAGGCTGGTTGACTCTCATCTTGAGGTTGGAGTGTGATGATTGCGGCATGGGCGTATGCCCACCAGCGAGGGGGCCCCTCTGTGCATTTAGCACAGACGATCGTTGAGGGGGATGCATTCATTTCGCAAGCACGCTAGTGGCTATGGACAGATGTACGCTCTTATCTGGGTCATGTCTGATCAGCAGGATTTGGGATTCATAGGGTACATCTGTAAATAGCCTCAATAAGGTATAATCTTTATATGCATTATTCTATGGAATGGCGCAGATTAAAGGTCTATCAGGGTATATTTTGAGGGCTTGTGAGCGTTTCTGGGGTCAGGGGGGGGGGGGGCACATGCACACCCTGACCGGACACACCCATAAGACATTGTTTGTATTTCTATTCATTGTATTATAGTCTATTAATCTATTCAATTTGACTTCCTGTCAGAAGGAATGTGCTGTGTATAGGAGACATCTGGTAATGTCGCCTCCCATGGGGGGAGGCGACTTACTGGTGATGGCTTCCGTTTTGTGTAAATAAAAGCGCCATGCTCAGCCCTGTGAGGGGGATGATTTGCAAGGATGGTAACATGAGAGCAGCTGTTGTAATGTCTCTTGATTGGTATGGATGAATGGCAGGGAATATAGGTGAGTAAATCTGTTAGCTTAAACATGGCATCATTTCATTTAAGATGGCGAATGTGCTTTACAGCACATGGCAAGATGGCAGTGTGCTTTGCACACCCCCTGATTTCCACGACAGTTAAATGCGGGCCAATGTAGGAGTGGACAGAGCCCCTTTTTGGCATCGGTACAGATGGGGGACAGTAGTCTTATGTTCCGATGCGTGGGGGGGCTCTGCTCTACAAAAAGAAACAAATTTGCCATCTTTTTGAAATAATGCTTGAGTTTGATTGAGTAAGATTGTGTGTGTGTGTGTGTGTGTGTGCACATGTGGAATCCTGATTGTATGTCTGAATTTGATAGATGTATGATTGTGTGTGTGATTCTGATTGTATGACTGTTGTGTGATAGAGTTGTGTGTGTGTGTGATGCTGATTCTGTGTATGACTGTGTGTGATTGCGTGCATTTGTGAAAGCGATTGGATGCATGTGTGTGATTGTGTGCATTTGTGAAAGCGATTGGATGCATGTGTGTGATTTCGTGCATTTGTGAAAGCGATTGGATGCATGTGTGTGATTGCGTGCATTTGTGAAAGCGATTGGATGCATGTGTGTGATTTCGTGCATTTGTGAAAGCGATTGGATGCATGTGTGTGATTGCGTGCATTTGTGAAAGCGATTGGATGCATGTGTGTGTGATTGCGTGCGTTTGTGAAATCGAGTGGATTTTGATCGTATATATGTAGGTGTGATTTTGATCGTGTGTATTCGTCATCGACTGGAAGTTTGCTTTGTATGTCTAAATGCTGTTTGAAGTGTGGTCTGAACAGTTTTGTAAGAAGTAAGTGATTGAATTGATTGTTTAACCAGATACAACAAATGCTTGAGAAAGCTAAGTTTTGTGTGATGTATGGAGTAGACATTTTCTATTATGTAAAATGGCTCCTCTGGCCATGCGGCTTGGGGGGGAAGGGCGATTTGTTTGTTTGTAACTTGATTGTTTAACCAGATTGAAACTGCTGGAGAAGGCTACCTTTTGTGTAACATGGCTCCTCTAGCCATGCGGCTTGGGGGGGAAGGGCGAACAGTGTTTTGATTTCTGTGTCAACTGACTTTGCAACTTTCAGAACTAGTTAGATATAACATTTTTATGATGTATATGGAAGCTGTATATTGTAGATGTTTCCCCAGTATAGGTGGGGTTATTCAGCCTGCAATATGGGCGGCGGAGCCTTTGAATTTTGTGCATTAATGTGGTAGAGCTGATTGAATTGTTTGGCTGATGAAAACATGTGCTTTGGTGGGGGAAGGGCAACTAGTGTTGGATCTGTGTGTTTCTTGAGTGTACAATTTTTAGAGCAAAGTCATGTGTAATATGTTCATGATCTTTATGAGGAATAGAAATTGATAAATTATGCATTTTTAAGTGGCCAGACAATAGCAGCTGCTGTTAGCATGAAAAAAAAGTTTTTATTTCGGAAGGTTTTAAATGTAAGCTCACTGTATATATTTTTTTAATGGCTTGTTTACATGAGCTTTGAGAAAAGAGTTTTTTTGTTTTATGTTGCTTCATATAACCAACATTGTTTGAATGTGCTGTTTTAGTTGGCAAAAGGTCCGATTTGAAGCAGCCTAAAGTGTGTGCCTTTTAGGTTGGTTGTTTTTAGAAAATGTTTTTAATTGTTTGTTTTGATGATCAATGTTTTGTCTTTGTGGAAGAAAGGTTCTAGGCAAGTTTTAAAAAAAACCTGCATATGGCGGCCATTTTGGTCATCAGTGGCCATTTTGGGGCGTAGTAGTCTGTTTGCACTGTGGGTCACCCCAGGGGGGAGGTGCAGCCACCTCTCCTTTTTGTGTGGTATTTCTGGCTATTTTGCTGGTGGATTTTAGCAGCCTTTGGGGCAGATTTCGATGTTAGTGCGAATTTATTAGCGCGTCTTTTCTGTGTTGGGATCGGTGGGAGAACATTTTTGTTTTCCTTCATGTGTGTGTAGTATGGTATGTCCTGTGATAAACAGGTGATTTGGAAGCGGAGTTAAATTGTTTTACTACAAGCGTAAATGGCGCCATTGTTGCTTGGTTTGTTGTCGGCCATTTTGTGACTCAGTGTAAAGTGCTATCTTTTGAGTAGCGTTTGCGGACGCTAGGGCCAGTATATACAGGATCTGACTAACCTGTTGGCTGACGTTGCAGTGTAAAAGTGGAGACTTTTTGTGTAACATTTCGTTTTTGAATATGTTACTGGTGGTGACTGCATTTTTGTGCATAGCGATGTGCGTTTGTTTGTTTAAATGTTTGGGAGTTGTTCATTGTTTTTGAATAATGGTTGGGTCAGGGGGGATCAACTCCCATTCTGCAGATGGGAGGAGATGGTTTTATTTTCCCTGAACCAAAGGTGTTTTGTTTTTAAGAGAAAAAAACGCAGGAGATTTGAGTTTTGGCTTTGTTTACTACTTTATAATACTTCCAGGGCATATATGTGGTCCATGGAGTTTTTTGATGTGTTGAGACGAGGCAGTGAAGACAGACTTCCCCTCTCTCTCCATCTTTCTGTCATTATGTAAATAAATCAGATTTGGGTTTTAAAGAGCTGAGCATACAACAGGAAGTCCTTTCTCAGCATTTATATATAAGCAGGAAGTCAGTGGGAGGAGTTTTGAAGTCTTCTGAAAGATGAGCAATGAGATTTGTGTCCTGAAAGGACAACAGAAATATTTTGGCATTTGAAAGAGTGTTTTAAAGTTTTATTTCAGTTGTTTTTGTGAAGTTTTATACTGTAAATACAGTTTTGGGTATGAGAGGAAACAGAGGGGCGTCACCATTATTGTTGTATCATGTAGACGCAGGTAGAAAGAAGCCATAATATTTTGAAAAGTGGAGGATTTCATGGTGCTTTGAAGATTGTCTGACGACCACATTTTAGGAGGCTTTATATCGTGATACAGATTTGGCCGTGTATAATAGTCGGAGATCTTATTAGCGATTATATTAGCATAAATGTGTAGGAGTAGTACGCTAGTGGTCCTGCTCAGGCCGTGTAGAATATTCGGAATGCAGGCATCGGTTTTGATGATAAAGGCGCAAGTCAGAACCGCTCCGAAAACAAAGCGCGGTGTGTTCTGGACGCAGAGCTCACTAAAAAAAAGCGATTCGAATCGTCATGGGATGTGCCGCCCATGCAGTGCATCAGTCAGACAGCTGCACCGCACATGAGGTCCGGATTAGGGGCTCCGGACATGAGACCCCTAAAGAATGTCGTAGGTGGTCAGAGGGTACAGTAAGGTGTACTCCTTTGGAAGGTACTCTGGATGGAGGTATGAGACCTCAGAATAAAGATACCTTGGATGTAGATCTGATGTGGTTTCAGAAATCTGTAATGAGTGTGGATGGAGGTGTGGTACGCGCCTCAGGAGAACTTTGTATAGCTGGTCTATGCAAGTTTCTCGCGCTGTTCTCGTATTTTTCCATTGTATTTTCTTGTATTGCGGAAAGAGTGAAGGCAGAATTCCGGCTGGTTTTTGTTTTTTTTCATTTTTGTTTTGAAAGCTATGAATATCTCCCCCACATTTGTATTTGAATGTTTGTATGTAGTAACGTGAATGTTTTTTTTTATTCAAACTTACCACGGCGATCTTCTGACGCGTCGCGGCGCTTTTGTATTTTTGTAGGAACGGGAAAAGTAAGGGTTAAGGGTTACAAAGGGTTTTTGTTTGAATCGGTTTTGTGAAGAATGTCATTGACAATGTACAGGAATGTCATTTTTGTTTGCCATTCTCTGCAGGATAAATATGAAGGATGGAGTAATGATTTCTGCTTATAAGTATTTTTCAGGTCCAAAGAGTTTCCGGAAGTGTTTGTACATAGAGAGCAGGTGTATGTAGACAGCTGTACACATGGATAATTACGGGTCTAAGGAGGTGAAAGTATCATAGGCTATTTCATTGTTTCTTTTTATCATTTCTTCCTCCAGTCTGTATAATGAGGAAGAAAAGAAAAGGGGGGGATGGTAGATAAAATGTAAAGATGACAGTTCTCCGAACTAATAACACTAATCTTTCTAATTTTAATCAAGTTTTGTGCCAAGATTGTCTTTCTTTGATAGAATTTGAATCGGCAAGCAGCAGTCTGGTGAAGTAGGTTCCCATTTTATTTGCTAAGAAACTGTCAATGGTTCCGGGTATTACAGGCGCTGGTAAGCGATTACAGGAGATGGTAAGCGATTACAGGCGACGGTGAGCCACGCACAGGTTAAGCAGCGACCACAGTTACGAGGTCTGGGTTGTTGTCATTGAAGGCCAACCAAAACCAGGGTTGTACTCCCTTAACTGTCACTCTCATTCTTGAGTGATGGGGTGGGTACGATCCCTGTAACATGAACTTCACAGGGTTCAGGAGTCTCTCCTGGACCCCGACACGGTAATTGGTTTTCATTTTTCCCCAACCAGGTGACTGGTTCGTTTGTAAAGAAGCTTGATGGACGAGACCACGCCAGCCACTGCAAGAAGCGGCTCAACCACATCAAAGAAATGAGGAGTATCTTTGTTTATTTTGTATTTGTTTGTTTAGTAAATTTTAGCACGGGTAACGATGGAAAGCATCCCAAGTTATTATTTAAAGTGTATTCCATGACTAATTAAGAAGACTGATTGCTTCTGAGTCTCCGTTGAGCTTTAGTCCCCAGCGATGACAGTGGTACATGCTAATTATGAGGATTATTGACAAACGAGTGAAGACTCCAAACAGACACCTGTCAATGGAATTTATTAATATGTTTTTAGAGGGTAAAATTGATTATTGTTTTTATGGCTCCGCCTCTTGTCGGTTGGGTATCAGGACTGGGTAGTCCACAAGTGTGTAACTTTAGTTTGGTGTTTATGCAGATCTACAGCTTATAAGGTAATTCCCCCAATGCAAGAGGTTCATGCGTGGTAGTGAAGCTGTCCCTGTCCTATGTCGCGGCCAATTGCGAGAATCTGATGGCGCGAGAGAAATTGGGAATGGCGGGGACAGCTAGAAGGGAATTGTTCACCAACCCGCACTAGGTCTGGGCACGGTTTCCTGCATGTACAAGGTGGGGGGGCTTGAGCTTATGATACGTTTGAACAATTCACACCTATTGAGGATGGAATGTTTCATGTAACTGTTGAAGCTACAAGGAAGTTCTGACAGCCCAAGGGGGGGTTTCTGGGAATTTACAAGTAAATATTGTTATATCTGGTTCAGGGGATACTGGGAATAGGAGTTCAGGCCCATATGGATAAGGTTTGGGTCCCTACAAGGCAAAGCCATAGCTGTAACTGAGTGAAGGTTGGGAGTCCTTTGAAGGGTCTGGGAATCTGAGGGGATTTAATTCTTATTTTTCAGCGGATCGTGGTTGATTGAAATGGGAATACATGTACTCATGTCGTTTTTATTTCTATTCTTTCTATGTCGTGATGAGCGCTCCTGTTGCCTGATTGGACGCGTGACCAGAGCCGGAGCAGATGACCACGTACCAGATGAGACGCCCCCGGAGCCGGACGACCACGTACCAGATGAGACGCCCCCGGAGCCGGACGACCACGTACCAGATGAGACGCCCCCGGAGCCGGACCCACGGACAAGACACAGAGGATCACTACCCAATCTGCGATTACCACAGCTCACCAAGTTGTGTCCTCCTTATGTCATGTCTTCTGAAGAACAGAGTCTACATGTCAAGCCGTGTTTTCCTTTTTATGGATTGTAAGGACTGATTAGTTTCTAGGTGTAAGAAGACTATCAAGATTTGAAGGACAAGTGGGAGCAATATGACAAAAAGGGAGGACTGTGGTGGAAATTTGAAGATGTATTTATTATGTATTGTCATAATTGGCACCCAGTCTTGACACTTCCCCAGCCAGCTCTAAATAGAGCTGACTGTGGCAGTCCTGAGGCTGGTTGACTCTCATCTTGAGGTTGGAGTGTGATGATTGCGGCATGGGCGTATGCCCACCAGCGAGGGGGCCCCTCTGTGCATTTAGCACAGACGATCGTTGAGGGGGATGCATTCATTTCGCAAGCACGCTAGTGGCTATGGACAGATGTACGCTCTTATCTGGGTCATGTCTGATCAGCAGGATTTGGGATTCATAGGGTACATCTGTAAATAGCCTCAATAAGGGTATAATCTTTATATGCATTATTCTATGGAATGGCGCAGATTAAAGGTTCTATCAGGGTATATTTTGAGGGCTTGTGAGCGTTTCTGGGGTCAGGGGGGGGGGGGGCACATGCACACCCTGACCGGACACACCCATAAGACATTGTTTGTATTTCTATTCATTGTATTATAGTCTATTAATCTATTCAATTTGACTTCCTGTCAGAAGGAATGTGCTGTGTATAGGAGACATCTGGTAATGTCGCCTCCCATGGGGGGAGGCGACTTACTGGTGATGGCTTCCTGTTTTGTGTAAATAAAAGCGCCATGCTCAGCCCTGTGAGGGGGATGATTTGCAAGGATGGTAACATGAGAGCAGCTGTTGTAATGTCTCTTGATTGGTATGGATGAATGGCAGGGAATATATGGTGAGTAAATCTGTTAGCTTAAACATGGCATCATTTCATTTAAGATGGCGAATGTGCTTTACAGCACATGGCAAGATGGCAGTGTGCTTTGCACACCCCCTGATTTCCACGACAGGGGGCAGTATGTACAGGAGAGGAGGAGTGCAGAGGGTATGATGGGGGCAGTTATGTACAGGAGAGGAGGAGTGCAGAGGGTATGACAGGGGCAGTATGTACAGGAGAGGAGGAGTGCAGAGGGTATGATGGGGGCAGTATGTACAGGAGAGGAGTAGTGCAGAGGGTATGACGGGGGCAGTATGTACAGGAGAGGAGGAGTGCAGAGGGTATGGACGGGAGCAGTATGTACAGCAGAGGAGGAGTGCAGAGGGGATGATGGGGTAGTATGTACAGGAGAGGAGGAGTGCAGAGGGTATGATGGGGCAGTATGTACAGGAGAGGAGGAGTGCAGAGGGTATGATGGGGGCAGTATGTACAGGAGAGGAGGATTGCAGAGGGTATGATGGGGGCAGTATGTACAAGAGAGGAGGAGTGCAAAGGGTATGACGGGGGCAGTATGTACAGGAGAGGAGGAGTGCAGAGGGTATGACGGGGGCAGTATGTACAGGAGAGGAGGAGTGCAGAGGGTATGATGGGGGCAGTATGTACAGGAGAGGAGGAGTGCAGAGGGTATGATGGGGGCAGTGTGTACAGGAGAGGAGGAGTGCAGAGGGTATGATGGGGGCAGTTATGTACAGGAGAGGAGGAGTGCAGAGGGTATGACAGGGGCAGTATGTACAGGAGAGGAGGAGTGCAGAGGGTATGATGGGGGCAGTATGTACAGGAGAGGAGGAGTGCAGAGGGGATGATGGGGTAGTATGTACAGGAGAGGAGGAGTGCAGAGGGTATGGACGGGGGCAGTATGTACAGGAGAGGAGGAGTGCAGAGGGGATGATGGGGTAGTATGTACAGGAGAGGAGGAGTGCAGAGGGTATGATGGGGCAGAGGGGACAGGAGAGGAGGAGTGCAGGGTATATGGGGCAGTATGTACAGGAGAGGAGGAGTGCAGAGGGTATGATGGGGGCAGTATGTACAGGAGAGGAGGAGAGTGCAGAGGGTATGATGGGGGCAGTATGTACAGGAGAGGAGGAGTGCAGAGGGTATGATGGGGGCAGTATGTACAGGAGAGGAGGAGTGCAGAGGGTATGACAGGGGCAGTATGTACAGGAGAGGAGGAGTGCAGAGGGTATGATGGGGGCAGTATGTACAGGAGAGGAGGAGTGCAGAGGGTATGGTATGACAGGGGCAGTATGTACAGGAGAGGAGGAGTGCAGAGGGTATGACAGGATGGCAGTATGCAGTATATACAGGAGAGGAGGAGTGCAGAGGGTATGACTGGGGCAGTATGTACAGGAGAGGAGGAGTGCAGAGGGTATGATGGGGCAGTATGCACAGCAGAGGAGGAGTGCAGAGGTATATACAGAGGGGGCAGTATGGTACAGGAGAGGAGGAGTGCAGAGGGTATGACAGGGGCAGTATGTACAGGAGAGGAGGAGTGCAGAGGGGATGATGGGGGCAGTATGACACAGGAGGGAGGAGTGCAGAGGTTATGATGTGGGGCAGTATGTACAGGAGAGGAGGAGTGCAGAGGGTATGACGGGGGCAGTATGTACAGGAGAGGAGGAGTGCAGAGGGTATGGACAGGGGGCAGTATGTACAGGAGAGGAGGAGTGCAGAGGGGTATGACGGGGGCAGTATGTACAGGAGAGGAGGAGTGCAGAGGGTATGGACGGGGGCAGTATGTACAGGAGAGGAGGAGTGCAGAGGGGATATGGACGGGGTAGCAGTATGTACAGGAGAGGAGGAGTGCAGAGGGTATGCACGAGGGGCAGTATGTACAGATGGAGGGTGCAGAGGGTATGATGGGGTAGTATGTACAGGAGAGGAGGAGTGCAGAGGGTATGATGGGGCAGTATGTACAGGAGAGGAGTGCAGAGGGTATGATGGGGCAGTATGTACAGGAGAGGAGTGCAGAGGGTATGATGGGGCAGTATGTACAGGAGAGGAGGAGTGCAGAGGGGATGATGGGGTAGTATGTACAGGAGAGGAGGAGTGCAGAGGGTATGATGGGGCAGTATGTACAGGAGAGGAGGAGTGCAGAGGGTATGATGGGGGCAGTATGTACAGGAGAGGAGGAGTGCAGAGGGTATGACGGGGGCAGTATGTACAGGAGAGGAGTAGTGCAGAGGGTATGACGGGGGCAGTATGTACAGGAGAGGAGGAGTGCAGAGGGTATGGACGGGGGCAGTATGTACAGGAGAGGAGGAGTGCAGAGGGGATGATGGGGTAGTATGTACAGGAGAGGAGGAGTGCAGAGGGTATGATGGGGCAGTATGTACAGGAGAGGAGTGCAGAGGGTATGATGGGGCAGTATGTACAGGAGAGGAGGAGTGCAGAGGGTATGACAGGGGCAGTATGTACAGGAGAGGAGGAGTGCAGAGGGTATGATGGGGGCAGTATGTACAGGAGAGGAGTAGTGCAGAGGGTATGACGGGGGCAGTATGTACAGGAGAGGAGGAGTGCAGAGGGTATGGACGGGGGCAGTATGTACAGGAGAGGAGGAGTGCAGAGGGTATGACAGGGGCAGTATGTACAGGAGAGGAGTAGTGCAGAGGGTATGACGGGGGCAGTATGTACAGGAGAGGAGGAGTGCAGAGGGTATGGTGGGGGCAGTATGTACAGGAGAGTAGGAGTGCAGAGGGGATGATGGGGTAGTATGTACAGGAGAGGAGGAGTGCAGAGGGTATGATGGGGCAGTATGTACAGGAGAGGAGTGCAGAGGGTATGATGGGGCAGTATGTACAGGAGAGGAGGAGTGCAGAGGGTATGATGGGCAGTATGTACAGGAGAGGAGTGCAGAGGATATGATGGGGCAGTATGTACAGGAGAGGAGTGGAGAGGGTATGATGGGGGCAGTATGTACAGAAGAGAAGTGCAGAGGGTATGATGGGTGCAGTATGTACAGGAGAGGAGTGCAGAGGGTATGATGGGGAAGTATGTACAGGAGAGGAGGAGTGCAGAGGGTATGATGGGGCAGTATGTACAGGAGAGGAGTGCAGAGGGTATGATGGGGCAGTATGTTCAGGAGAGGAGTGCAGAGGGTATGATGGGGTAGTATGTACAGGAGAGGAGTGCAGAGGGTATGATGGGGCAGTATGTACAGAAGAGAAGTGCAGAGGGTATGATGGGTGCAGTATGTACAGGAGAGGAGGAGTGCAGAGGGTATGATGGGGGCAGTATGTACAGGAGAGGAGTGCAGAGGGTATGATGGGCGCAGTTAGTACTGGAGAGGAGTGCAGAGGGTATGATGGGTGCAGTTAGTACGGGAGAGGAGTGCAGAGGGTATGATGGGCGCAGTTAGTACTGGAGAGGAGTGTAGAGGGTATGATGGCTGCAGTTAGTACAGGAGAGGAGTTTGGAGGGTATGATGGGCGCAGTTAGTACAGGAGAGGAGTGCGGAAGGTAAGATTGGCGCAGTTAGTACAGGAGAGGAGTGCGGAAGGTAAGATTGGCGCAGTTAGTACAGGAGAGGAGGTCAGAGGGTGTATGGCGGTGGCAGTATGGGGAGGGATTTCTTGTGGTGTCTATGGGATGACCAGGGAGTGATGTTGGGAAGCTAAGGGAAGGAAAGTGACCATGGAACGATGTCCCTCGGCATGGGGGGTAGGAAGCAGCTCGGAGTGATGTCTGGGTATGATGGGGGCAGTATGTACAGGAGAGGAGTAGTGCAGAGGGTATGACGGGGGCAGTATGTACAGGAGAGGAGGAGTGCACAGAGGGTATGGACGGGGGCAGTATGTACAGGAGAGGAGGAGTGCAGAGGGTATGACAGGGGCAGTATGTACAGGAGAGGAGTAGTGCAGAGGGTATGACGGGGGCAGTATGTACAGGAGGGAGGAGGAGTGCAGAGGGTATGGATGGGGGCAGTATGTACAGGAGAGGAGGAGTGCAGAGGGTATGATGGGCAGTATGTACAGGAGAGGAGTGCAGAGGATATGATGGGGCAGTATGTACAGGAGAGGAGTGTAGAGGGTATGATGGGGTAGTATGTACAGGAGAGGAGGAGTGCAGAGGGTATGATGGGGCAGTATGTACAGGAGAGGAGTGCAGAGGGTATGATGGGGCAGTATGTACAGGAGAGGAGGAGTGCAGAGGGTATGATGGGGCAGTATGTACAGAAGAGAAGTGCAGAGGGTATGATGGGTGCAGTATGTACAGGAGAGGAGGAGTGCAGAGGGTATGATGGGGTAGTATGTACAGGAGAGGAGGAGTGCAGAGGGCATGATGGGGCAGTATGTACAGGAGAGGAGTGCAGAGGGTATGATGGGGCAGTATGTATAGGAGAGGAGGAGTGCAGAGGGTAAGATGGGGGCATTATGTACAGGAGAGGAGGAGTGCAGAGGGTATGATGGGGCAGTATGTACAGGAGAGGAGTGCAGAGGGTATGATGGGGCAGTATGTACAGGAGAGGAGGAGTGCAGAGGGTATGATGGGGCAGTATGTACAGGAGAGGAGGAGTGCAGAGGGTAATGATGGGGCAGTATGTACAGGAGAGGAGTGGAGAGGGTATGATGGGGGCAGTATGTACAGGAGAGGAGGAGTGCAGAGGGTATGATGGGGCAGTATGTACAGGAGAGGAGGAGTGCAGAGGGTATGATGGGGAAGTATGTACAGGAGAGGAGGAGTGCAGAGGGTATGATGGGGCAGTATGTACAGGAGAGGAGTGCAGAGGGTATGATGGGGCAGTATGTTCAGGAGAGGAGTGCAGAGGGTATGATGGGGTAGTATGTACAGGAGAGGAGTGCAGAGGGTATGATGGGGCAGTATGTACAGAAGAGAAGTGCAGAGGGTATGATGGGTGCAGTATGTACAGGGAGAGAGGAGTGCAGAGGGTATGATGGGGGCAGTATGTACAGGAGAGGAGTGCAGAGGGTATGATGGGCGCAGTTAGTACTGGAGAGGAGTGCAGAGGGTATGATGGGGTGCAGTTAGTACGGGAGAGGAGTGCAGAGGGTATGATGGGCGCAGTTAGTACTGGAGAGGAGTGTAGAGGGTATGATGGCTGCAGTTAGTACAGGAGAGGAGTTTGGAGGGTATGATGGGCGCAGTTAGTACAGGAGAGGAGTGCGGAAGGTAAGATTGGCGCAGTTAGTACAGGAGACAGGAGTGCGGTGCGGAAGGTAAGATTGGCGCAGTTAGTACAGGAGAGGAGGTCAGAGGGTATGGCGGTGGCAGTATGGGGAGGGATTTCTTGTGGTGTCTATGGGATGACCAGGGAGTGATGTTGGGAAGCTAAGGGAAGGAAAGTGACCATGGAACGATGTCCCTCGGCTGGGGGGTAGGAAGCAGCTCGGAGTGATGTCTGTATGACGTGATCTGGGGGTGATGCAAGCTGGGGGGAGTTGGGGGCTGAGAAGTGGTCAGATAGCGATGTATAAAAAAAAAACCTCATCCACTTTTTTACATTCATAATAATGAATCACACAACAGTACTAGATGTATGCACAGATCTATGTAATCCAATTAGACTGGATAATGTGGGGTCATTCATGTAACCTGTGTGTGTATGTGGTGAGTTCACACTTCTGATTGTACATGTATACAGGCTCTGAGTCGTACAATCAGAAGTGTGAACTCACCACATACACAGGTTACATGAATGGCTATAAATGACTCCACATTATCTGGTCTGAACAATTGAATTGGATGATGTGTGCACAGAATGTTCATGAAGTGTGAAGTGATCTGTCACATGTGATCGGGCTGCTGCAGACCTCACCCCCCTCCCCCACACTTAAACTCACTATCTCCTCGGATTCTTCTCCTTTGAAAAAATCTCCATGAAAGTGTGTACTACTACTATGCACCCTAGGAAACTTCTCCCCCCAGAACAATTCATCTCACTCACATCCTCCTTTCCTTACCTCTGTACAAAGCAATGCACAGCTAATTTTTATTTTTTTATGTAGTATATACTGTGATTAAATAAAATTTCTAATCATAAGTAGTTAATCACAAAAGTCCCCCTTTATATCAGAGTCAACTACAGGAGAGGAGTGCAGAGGGTATGATGGGGCAGTATGTACAGGAGAGGAGGAGTGCAGAGGGTATGATGGGGGCAGTATGTACAGGAGAGGAGGAGTGCAGAGGGTATGATGGGGGCAGTTATGTACAGGAGAGGAGGAGTGCAGAGGGTATGACAGGGGCAGTATGTACAGGAGAGGAGGAGTGCAGAGGGTATGATGGGGGCAGTATGTACAGGAGAGGAGTAGTGCAGAGGGTATGACGGGGGCAGTATGTACAGGAGAGGAGGAGTGCAGAGGGTATGGACGGGAGCAGTATGTACAGCAGAGGAGGAGTGCAGAGGGATGATGGGTGTAGTATGTACAGGAGAGGAGGAGTGCAGAGGGTATGATGGGGCAGTATGTACAGGAGAGGAGGAGTGCAGAGGGTATGATGGGGCAGTATGTACAGGAGAGGAGGAGCGGGTGCAGAGGGTATGAGGGTATGATGGGGGGCAGTATGTACAAGAGAGGAGGAGTGCAAAGGGTATGACGGGGGCAGTATGTACAGGAGAGGAGGAGTGCAGAGGGTATGATGGGGGCAGTATGTACAGGAGAGGAGGAGTGCAGAGGGTATGATGGGGGCAGTATGTACAGGAGAGGAGGAGTGCAGAGGGTATGATGGGGTGGTAGTATGTACAGGAGAGGAGGAGTGCAGAGGGCATGATGGGGCAGTATGTACAGGAGAGGAGTGCAGAGGGTATGATGGGGCAGTATGTATAGGAGAGGAGGAGTGCAGAGGGTAAGATGGGGCATTATGTACAGGAGAGGAGGAGAGTGCAGAGGGTATGATGGGGCAGTATGTACAGGAGAGGAGTGCAGAGGGTATGATGGGGCAGTATGTACAGGAGAGGAGGAGTGCAAGAGGGTATGATGGGGCAGTATGTACAGGAGAGGAGGAGTGCACAGAGGGTAATGATGGGGCAGTATGTACAGGAGAGGAGTGGAGAGGGTATGATGGGGGCAGTATGTACAGGAGAGGAGGAGTGCAGAGGGTATGATGGGGCAGTATGTACAGGAGAGGAGGAGTGCAGAGGGTATGATGGGGAAGTATGTACAGGAGAGGAGGAGTGCAGAGGGTATGATGGGGCAGTATGTACAGGAGAGGAGTGCAGAGGGTAAGATGGGGCACTATGTTCAGGAGAGGAGTGCAGAGGGTATGATGGGTAGTATGTACAGGAGAGGAGTGCAGAGGGTATGATGGGGCAGTATGTACAGAAGAGAAGTGCAGAGGGTATGATGGGTGCATAGTATGTACAGGAGAGGAGGAGTGCAGAGGGTATGATGGGGGGCAGTATGTACAGGAGAGGAGTGCAGAGGGTATGATGGGCGCAGTTAGTACTGGAGAGGAGTGCAGAGGGTATGATGGGTGCAGTTAGTACGGGAGAGGAGTGCAGAGGGTATGATGGGCGCAGTATAGTACTGGAGAGGAGTGTAGAGGGTATGATGGCTGCAGTTAGTACAGGAGAGGAGTTTGGAGGGTATGATGGGCGCAGTTAGTACAGGAGAGGAGTGCGGAAGGTAAGATTGGCGCAGTTCGTACAGGAGAGGAGTGCGGAAGGTAAGATTGGCGCAGTTAGTACAGGAGAGGAGGTCAGAGGGTATGGCGGTGGCAGTATGGGGAGGGATTTCTTGTGGTGTCTATGGGATGACCAGGGAGTGATGTTGGGAAGATAAGGGAAGGAAAGTGACCATGGAACGATGTCCCTCGGCTGGGGGGTAGGAAGCAGCTCGGAGTGATGTCTGTATGACGTGATCTGGGGGTGATGCAAGCTGGGGGGAGTTGGGGGCTGAGAAGTGGTCAGATAGCGATGTATAAAAAAAAAAACCTCATCCACTTTTTTTACATTCATAATAATGAATCACACAACAGTACTAGATGTATGCACAGATTATGTAATCCAATTAGACTGGATAATGTGGGGTCATTCATGTAACCTGTGTGTGTATGTGGTGAGTTCACACTTCTGATTGTACATGTATACAGGCTCTGAGTCGTACAATCAGAAGTGTGAACTCACCACATACACAGGTTACATGAATGGCTATAAATGACTCCACATTATCTGGTCTGAACAATTGAATTGGATGATGTGTGCACAGAATGTTCATGAAGTGTGAAGTGATCTGTCACATGTGATCGGGCTGCTGCAGACCTCACCCCCCCTCCCCCACACTTAAACTCACTATCTCCTCGGATTCTTCTCCTTTGAAAAAATCTCCATGAAAGTGTGTACTACTACTATGCACCCTAGGAAACTTCTCCCCCCAGAACAATTCATCTCACTCACATCCTCCTTTCCTTACCTCTGTACAAAGCAATGCACAGCTAATTTTTATTTTTTTATGTAGTATATACTGTGATTAAATAAAATTTCTAATCATAAGTAGTTAATCACAAAAGTCCCCCTTTATATCAGAGTCAACTACAGGAGAGGAGTGCAGAGGGTATGATGGGGCAGTATGTACAGGAGAGGAGGAGTGCAGAGGGTATGATGGGGGCAGTATGTACAGGAGAGGAGGAGTGCAGAGGGTATGATGGGGGCAGTTATGTACAGGAGAGGAGGAGTGCAGAGGGTATGACAGGGGCAGTATGTACAGGAGAGGAGGAGTGCAGAGGGTATGATGGGGGCAGTATGTACAGGAGAGGAGTAGTGCAGAGGGTATGACGGGGGCAGTATGTACAGGAGAGGAGGAGTGCAGAGGGTATGGACGGGAGCAGTATGTACAGCAGAGGAGGAGTGCAGAGGGGATGATGGGGTAGTATGTACAGGAGAGGAGGAGTGCAGAGGGTATGATGGGGCAGTATGTACAGGAGAGGAGGAGTGCAGAGGGTATGATGGGGGCAGTATGTACAGGAGAGGAGGAGTGCAGAGGGTATGATGGGGGCAGTATGTACAAGAGAGGAGGAGTGCAAAGGGTATGACGGGGGCAGTATGTACAGGAGAGGAGGAGTGCAGAGGGTATGATGGGGGCAGTATGTACAGGAGAGGAGGAGTGCAGAGGGTATGATGGGGGCAGTATGTACAGGAGAGGAGGAGTGCAGAGGGTATGATGGGGGCAGTGTGTACAGGAGAGGAGGAGTGCAGAGGGTATGATGGGTGCAGTTATGTACAGGAGAGGAGGAGTGCAGAGGGTATGACAGGGGCAGTATGTACAGGAGAGGAGGAGTGCAGAGGGTATGATGGGGGCAGTATGTACAGGAGAGAAGGAGTGCAGAGTGGATGATGGGGTAGTATGTACAGGAGAGGAGGAGTGCAGAGGGTATGGACGGGGGCAGTATGTACAGGAGAGGAGGAGTGCAGAGGGTATGATGGGGGCAGTATGTACAGGAGAGGAGGAGTGCAGAGGGTATGACGGGGGCAGTATGTACAGGAGAGGAGTAGTGCAGAGGGTATGACGGGGGCAGTATGTACAGGAGAGGAGGAGTGCAGAGGGTATGGACGGGGGCAGTATGTACAGGAGAGGAGGAGTGCAGAGGGGATGATGGGTAGTATGTACAGAGGGAGGAGTGCAGAGGGTATGATGGGGCAGTATGTACAGGAGAGGAGGAGTGCAGAGGGTATGATGGGGGCAGTATGTACAGGAGAGGAGGAGTGCAGAGGGTATGACAGGGGCAGTATGTACAGGAGAGGAGGAGTGCAGAGGGTATGACAGGGGCAGTATGTACAGGAGAGGAGTAGTGCAGAGGGTATGACGGGGGCAGTATGTACAGGAGAGGAGGAGTGCAGAGGGTATGGACGGGGGCAGTATGTACAGGAGAGGAGGAGTGCAGAGGGGATGATGGGGCAGTATGTACAGGAGAGGAGGAGTGCAGAGGGTATGATGGGGGCAGTATGTACAGGAGAGGAGGAGTGCAGAGGGTATGACAGGGGCAGTATGTACAGGAGAGGAGGAGTGCAGAGGGTATGACAGGGGCAATATGTACAGGAGAGGAGTAGTGCAAAGGGTATGACGGGGGCAGTATGTACAGGAGAGGAGGAGTGCAGAGGGTATGGACGGGGGCAGTATGTACAGGAGAGGAGGAGTGCAGAGGGGATGATGGGGTAGTATGTACAGGAGAGGAGGAGTGCAGAGGGTATGACGGGGGCAGTATGTACAGGAGAGGAGGAGTGCAGAGGGTATGATGGGGCAGTATGTACAGGAGAGGAGGAGTGCAGAGGGTATGACAGGGGCAGTATGTACAGGAGAGGAGGAGTGCAGAGGGTATGATGGGGGCAGTATGTACAGGAGAGGAGTAGTGCAGAGGGTATGACGGGGGCAGTATGTACAGGAGAGGAGGAGTGCAGAGGGGATGATGGGGTAGTATGTACGGGGGAGGAGTGCAGAGGTGTATGTGGGGCAGTATGTACAGGAGAGGAGGAGTGCAGAGGGGATGATGGGGTAGTATGTACAGGAGAGGAGGAGTGCAGAGGGTATGATGGGGCAGTATGTACAGGAGAGGAGGAGTGCAGAGGGTATGATGGGGGCAGTATGTACAGGAGAGGAGGAGTGCAGAGGGTATGACAGGGGCAGTATGTACAGGAGAGGAGGAGTGCAGAGGGTATGACAGGGGCAGTATGTACAGGAGAGGAGGAGTGCAGAGGGGATGATGGGGTGTATGTACAGAGGGAGGAGTGCAGAGGGTATGACGGGGGCAGTATGTACAGGAGAGGAGGAGTGCAGAGGGTATGGATGGGGGCAGTATGTACAGGAGAGGAGGAGTGCAGAGGGTATGATGGGGCAGTATGTACAGGAGAGGAGGAGTGCAGAGGGTATGATGGGGCAGTATGTACAGGAGAGGAGGAGTGCAGAGGGTATGACAGGGGCAGTATGTACAGGAGAGGAGGAGTGCAGAGGGTATGATGGGGGCAGTATGTACAGGAGAGGAGTAGTGCAGAGGGTATGACGGGGGCAGTATGTACAGGAGAGGAGGAGTGCAGAGGGTATGGATGGGGCAGTATGTACAGGAGAGTAGGAGTGCAGAGGGGATGATGGGGTAGTATGTACAGGAGAGGAGGAGTGCAGAGGGTATGATGGGGCAGTATGTACAGGAGAGGAGTGTGCAGAGGGTATGATGGGGCAGTATGTACAGGAGAGGAGGAGTGCAGAGGGTATGATGGGGGCAGTATGTACAGGAGAGTAGAGTGCAGAGGATATGATGGGGCAGTATGTACAGGAGAGGAGGAGTGGAGAGGGTATGATGGGGGCAGTATGTACAGAAGAGAAGTGCAGAGGGTATGATGGGGTGCAGTATGTACAGGAGAGGAGGAGTGCAGAGGGTATGATGGGGAAGTATGTACAGGAGAGGAGGAGTGCAGAGGATATGTGGGGCATATGACAGGAGAGGAGTGGGGGGTATGATGGGGGCAGTATGTACAGAAGAGAGGAGAGGGTATGATGGGTGCAGAGTACAGGAGAGGAGTGCAGAGGGTATGATGGGGAAGTATGTACAGGAGAGGAGGAGTTCAGAGGGTATGTGGGCCAGTATGTACAGGAGAGGAGTGCAGAGGGTATGATGGGGCAGTATGTTCAGGAGAGGAGTGCAGAGGGTATGATGGGGTAGTATGTACAGGAGAGGAGGAGTGCAGAGGGTATGACAGGGGCAGTATGTACAGGAGAGGAGGAGTGCAGAGGGTATGATGGGGGCAGTATGTACAGGAGAGGAGTAGTGCAGAGGGTATGACGGGGGCAGTATGTACAGGAGAGGAGGAGTGCAGAGGGTATGGATGGGGGCAGTATGTACAGGAGAGTAGGAGTGCAGAGGGGATGATGGGGTAGTATGTACAGGAGAGGAGGAGTGCAGAGGGTATGATGGGGCAGTATGTACAGGAGAGGAGTGCAGAGGGTATGATGGGGCAGTATGTACAGGAGAGGAGGAGTGCAGAGGGTATGATGGGCAGTATGTACAGGAGAGGAGTGCAGAGGATATGATGGGGCAGTATGTACAGGAGAGGAGTGGAGAGGGTATGATGGGGGCAGTATGTACAGAAGAGAAGTGCAGAGGGTATGATGGGTGCAGTATGTACAGGAGAGGAGTGCAGAGGGTATGATGGGGAAGTATGTACAGGAGAGGAGGAGTGCAGAGGGTATGATGGGGCAGTAAGTGTGTACAGGAGAGGAGTGCAGAGGGTATGATGGGGCAGTATGTTCAGGAGAGGAGTGCAGAGGGTATGATGGGTAGTAGTATGTACAGGAGAGGAGTGCAGAGGGTATGATGGGGCAGTATGTACAGAAGAGAAGTGCAGAGGGTATGATGGGTGCAGTATGTACAGGAGAGGAGGAGTGCAGAGGGTATGATGGGGGCAGTATGTACAGGAGAGGAGTGCAGAGGGTATGATGGGCGCAGTTAGTACTGGAGAGGAGTGCAGAGGGTATGATGGGTGCAGTTAGTACGGGAGAGGAGTGCAGAGGGTATGATGGGCGCAGTTAGTACTGGAGAGGAGTGTAGAGGGTATGATGGCTGCAGTTAGTACAGGAGAGGAGTTTGGAGGGTATGATGGGCGCAGTTAGTACAGGAGAGGAGTGCGGAAGGTAAGATTGGCGCAGTTAGTACAGGAGAGGAGTGCGGAAGGTAAGATTGGCGCAGTTAGTACAGGAGAGGAGGTCAGAGGGTATGGCGGTGGCAGTATGGGGAGGGATTTCTTGTGGTGTCTATGGGATGACCAGGGAGTGATGTTGGGAAGCTAAGGGAAGGAAAGTGACCATGGAACGATGTCCCTCGGCTGGGGGGTAGGAAGCAGCTCGGAGTGATGTCTGGGTATGATGGGGGCAGTATGTACAGGAGAGGAGTAGTGCAGAGGGTATGACGGGGGCAGTATGTACAGGAGAGGAGGAGTGCAGAGGGTATGGACGGGGGCAGTATGTACAGGAGAGGAGGAGTGCAGAGGGTATGACAGGGGCAGTATGTACAGGAGAGGAGTAGTGCAGAGGGTATGACGGGGGCAGTATGTACAGGAGAGGAGGAGTGCAGAGGGTATGGATGGGGGCAGTATGTACAGGAGAGGAGGAGTGCAGAGGGTATGATGGGCAGTATGTACAGGAGAGGAGTGCAGAGGATATGATGGGGCAGTATGTACAGGAGAGGAGTGTAGAGGGTATGATGGGGTAGTATGTACAGGAGAGGAGGAGTGCAGAGGGTATGATGGGGCAGTATGTACAGGAGAGGAGTGCAGAGGGTATGATGGGGCAGTATGTACAGGAGAGGAGGAGTGCAGAGGGTATGATGGGGCAGTATGTACAGAAGAGAAGTGCAGAGGGTATGATGGGTGCAGTATGTACAGGAGAGGAGGAGTGCAGAGGGTATGATGGGGTAGTATGTACAGGAGAGGAGGAGTGCAGAGGGCATGATGGGGCAGTATGTACAGGAGAGGAGTGCAGAGGGTATGATGGGGCAGTATGTATAGGAGAGGAGGAGTGCAGAGGGTATGATGGGGGCAGTATGTACAGGAGAGGAGGAGTGCAGAGGGTATGATGGGGCAGTATGTACAGGAGAGGAGTGCAGAGGGTATGATGGGGCAGTATGTACAGGAGAGGAGGAGTGCAGAGGGTATGATGGGGCAGTATGTACAGGAGAGGAGGAGTGCAGAGGGTAATGATGGGGCAGTATGTACAGGAGAGGAGTGGAGAGGGTATGATGGGGGCAGTATGTACAGGAGAGGAGGAGTGCAGAGGGTATGATGGGGCAGTATGTACAGGAGAGGAGTGCAGAGGGTATGATGGGGAAGTATGTACAGGAGAGGAGGAGTGCAGAGGGTATGATGGGGTAGTATGTACAGGAGAGGAGTGCAGAGGGTATGATGGGGCAGTATGTACAGAAGAGAGGTGCAGAGGGTATGTTGGGTGCAGTATGTACAGGAGAGGAGGAGTGCAGAGGGTATGATGGGGGCAGTATGTACAGGAGAGGAGTGCAGAGGGTATGATGGGCGCAGTTAGTACTGGAGAGGAGTGCAGAGGGTATGATGGGTGCAGTTAGTACGGGAGAGGAGTGCAGAGGGTATGATGGGCGCAGTTAGTACTGGAGAGGAGTGTAGAGGGTATGATGGCTGCAGTTAGTACAGGAGAGGAGTGCGGAAGGTAAGATTGGCGCAGTTAGTACAGGAGAGGAGTGCGGAAGGTAAGATTGGCGCAGTTAGTACAGGAGAGGAGGTCAGAGGGTATGTGGTGTCTATGGGATGACCAGGGAGTGATGTTGGGAAGCTAAGGGAAGGAAAGTGACCATGGAACGATGTCCCTCGGCTGGGGGGTAGGAAGCAGCTCGGAGTGATGTCTGTATGACGTGATCTGGGGGTGATGCAAGCTGGGGGGAGTTGGGGGCTGAGAAGTGGTCAGATAGCGATGTATAAAAAAAAAACCTCATCCACTTTTTTACATTCATAATAATGAATCACACAACAGTACTAGATGTATGCACAGATCTATGTAATCCAATTAGACTGGATAATGTGGGGTCATTCATGTAACCTGTGTGTGTATGTGGTGAGTTCACACTTCTGATTGTACATGTATACAGGCTCTGAGTCGTACAATCAGAAGTGTGAACTCACCACATACACAGGTTACATGAATGGCTATAAATGACTCCACATTATCTGGTCTGAACAATTGAATTGGATGATGTGTGCACAGAATGTTCATGAAGTGTGAAGTGATCTGTCACATGTGATCGGGCTGCTGCAGACCTCACCCCCCTCCCCCACACTTAAACTCACTATTCCTCGGATTCTTCTCCTTTGAAAAAATCTCCATGAAAGTGTGTACTACTACTATGCACCCTAGGAAACTTCTCCCCCAGAACAATTCATCTCACTCACATCCTCCTTTCCTTACCTCTGTACAAAGCAATGCACAGCTAATTTTTTATTTTTTTATGTAGTATATACTGTGATTAAATAAAATTTCTAATCATAAGTAGTTAATCACAAAAGTCCCCCTTTATATCAGAGTCAACTACAGGAGAGGAGTGCAGAGGGTATGATGGGGCAGTATGTACAGGAGAGGAGGAGTGCAGAGGGTATGATGGGGGCAGTATGTACAGGAGAGGAGGAGTGCAGAGGGTATGATGGGGGCAGTTATGTACAGGAGAGGAGGAGTGCAGAGGGTATGACAGGGGCAGTATGTACAGGAGAGGAGGAGTGCAGAGGGTATGATGGGGGCAGTATGTACAGGAGAGGAGTAGTGCAGAGGGTATGACGGGGCAGTATGTACAGGAGAGGAGGAGTGCAGAGGGTATGGACGGCAGCAGTATGTACAGCAGAGGAGGAGTGCAGAGGGGATGATGGGGTAGTATGTACAGGAGAGGAGGAGTGCAGAGGGTATGATGGGGCAGTATGTACAGGAGAGGAGTGCAGAGGGTATGATGGGGCAGTATGTACAGGAGAGGAGGAGTGCAGAGGGTATGACAGGGGCAGTATGTACAGGAGAGGAGTGCAGAGGGTATGATGGGGAAGTATGTACAGGAGAGGAGGAGTGCAGAGGGTATGATGGGGCAGTATGTACAGGAGAGGAGTGCAGAGGGTATGATGGGGCAGTATGTTCAGGAGAGGAGTGTAGAGGGTATGATGGGGTAGTATGTACAGGAGAGGAGTGCAGAGGGTATGATGGGGCAGTATGTACAGAAGAGAAGTGCAGAGGGTATGATGGGTGCAGTATGTACAGGAGAGGAGGAGTGCAGAGGGTATGATGGGGGCAGTATGTACAGGAGAGGAGTGCAGAGGGTATGATGGGCGCAGTTAGTACTGGAGAGGAGTGCAGAGGGTATGATGGGTGCAGTTAGTACGGGAGAGGAGTGCAGAGGGTATGATGGGCGCAGTTAGTACTGGAGAGGAGTGTAGAGGGTATGATGGCTGCAGTTAGTACAGGAGAGGAGTTTGGAGGGTATGATGGGCGCAGTTAGTACAGGAGAGGAGTGCGGAAGGTAAGATTGGCGCAGTCAGTACAGGAGAGGAGTGCGGAAGGTAAGATTGGCGCAGTTAGTACAGGAGAGGAGGTCAGAGGGTATGGCGGTGGCAGTATGGGGAGGGATTTCTTGTGGTGTCTATGGGATGACCAGGGAGTGATGTTGGGAAGCTAAGGGAAGGAAAGTGACCATGGAACGATGTCCCTCGGCTGGGGGGTAGGAAGCAGCTCGGAGTGATGTCTGTATGACGTGATCTGGGGGTGATGCAAGCTGGGGGGAGTTGGGAGCTGAGAAGTGGTCAGATAGCGATGTATAAAAAAAAAACCTCATCCACTTTTTTACAACCTAGAGTTTCGAATGTTTCCACCTTTTACTGCACTATAAGGGGCAGATTCAGGTAGATGAGAGCATCTTTGCTCCAGAGTAACGTTTCATTTACGTTACTCTGAAGACCTTTCGCGCAAGTCCTGTAATTCACTAGCAGTTGCGCGTAAACTTGCGCCAGAGTAAGATAATGCGGGGTACCCGACGCAAGTGGAGAGGGTGTGATCATATGTAAATGATGGGCGGAGCCAGCGCAGAGGCTTACGTTCAGCGCATCAACCACGGAGCATGCGCAGTGAGTGGGTCCATCGCCCCCTTTGTGCGCATGCTCACAATTCCGTCGGCACCACTTCAGGAAAGTCAGCGCAATGCCTTCGTGGGCGTTTAAATGCGCCCGTAGAAGCGCCATTTCGGCACTAATAGTATATCTGCTCCCCCTCCCGCAGTGATGTTATTTTGTTTTGAGATGGCTGTCCCGTTCCCGCAAACACAAGGAGAAAGCTGAACTTTAATGGCCAGGAGCTGTCAGCCGTCATCTCGGCTATGGGACCTATGATGTCTTCCTCCATGGCTGTAAAATTTGCAGACAAGCATGGACAGAGTGTTGTCCTGCAAGTGGGGGTGCTCAGCTAGCTCTTAGTCGGTAACGCTGCTGTAGAGCTCTCTGCTGACCTGTGGCCATCTGGAGTAAAGATAAAGCAGCCTTTTGTAGAAATAATTGCGCCGGACGGACGAGATAGCGCGGCGATGTAGCCAGCGTATGGTGCTAATCCGTTCGTGAATTGTGAAAAATCCCTCATTTGCATATTTGCAGGGGAAATATAGGCGGACTGATGCGCAACGAAATTAAGCGCTGAGATACTTGCGTCGGAACGTTCCGCCAGTCGCAAATGACCGTTATTGGGCGCATCTAGTTTGGTGGGTACGGGCACATAGAAACGGGGCGCATATCACAGTTACGCGGCGCATATCGAAATACTCCAGCGCAAGTGTTCCTGAATCTGGCCCTAAGTGTATAAGTGTATAAGTTGCCACCTTTTCATCAAGCCAAACCCGAACACATTAGCAGCGCACACCAATATATATATAATTATTTTTGTAGTACATTAAATTCATTACCTCTGTACAAAGCAATGCACAGCTAATTTTTATTTTTTTATGTAGTATATACTGTGATTAAATAAAATTTCTAATCATAAGTAGTTAATCACAAAAGTCCCCCTTTATATCAGAGTCAACCGTGTTCTCCTTTAGATCTAAATCCAGAGTTCCCAATTACATTTGAATGCACAGGGTTCTGCAGAAGAGAAGTGTAGAGGGTATGATGGGGGCAGTATGTACAGGAGAGGAGGAGTGCATAGGGTATGACGGGGGCAGTATGTACAGGAGAGGAGTAGTGCAGAGGGTATGACGGGGGCAGTATGTACAGGAGAGGAGGAGTGCAGAGGGTATGGACGGGGGCAGTATGTACAGGAGAGGAGGAGTGCAGAGGGGATGATGGGGTAGTATGTACAGGAGAGGAGGAGTGCAGAGGGTATGATGGGGCAGTATGTACAGGAGAGGAGGAGTGCAGAGGGTATGATGGGGCAGTATGTACAGGAGAGGAGGAGTGCAGAGGGTATGACAGGGGCAGTATGTACAGGAGAGGAGGAGTGCAGAGGGTATGACAGGGGCAGTATGTACCAGGAGAGGAGTAGTGCAGAGGGTATGACGGGGGCAGTATGTACAGGAGAGGAGGAGTGCAGAGGGTATGGACGGGGGCAGTATGTACAGGAGAGGAGGAGAGCAGAGGGGATGATGGGGTAGTATGTACAGGAGAGGAGGACTGCAGAGGGTATGATGGGGCAGTATGTACAGGAGAGGAGTGCAGAGGGTATGATGGGGCAGTATGTACAGGAGAGGAGGAGTGCAGAGGGTATGACAGGGGCAGTATGTACAGGAGAGGAGGAGTGCAGAGGGTATGATGGGGGCAGTATGTACAGGAGAGGAGTAGTGCAGAGGGTATGACGGGGGCAGTATGTACAGGAGAGGAGGAGTGCAGAGGGTATGGACGGGGGCAGTATGTACAGGAGAGGAGGAGTGCAGAGGGTATGACAGGGGCAGTATGTACAGGAGAGGAGTAGTGCAGAGGGTATGACGGGGGCAGTATGTACAGGAGAGGAGGAGTGCAGAGGGTATGATGGGGGCAGTTATGTACAGGAGAGGAGGAGTGCAGAGGGGATGATGGGGTAGTATGTACAGGAGAGGAGGAGTGCAGAGGGTATGATGGGGCAGTATGTACAGGAGAGGAGTGCAGAGGGTATGATGGGGCAGTATGTACAGGAGAGGTGGAGTGCAGAGGGTTGATGGGGGCAGTATGTACAGGAGAGGAGTGCAGAGGATATGATGGGGCAGTATGTACAGGAGAGGAGTGCAGAGGGTATGATGGGGCAGTATGTACAGGAGAGGAGTGCAGAGGGTATGATGGGGGCAGTATGTACAGGAGAGGAGTGCAGAGGGTATGAGGGGCAGTATGTACAGGAGAGGAGGAGTGCAGAGGGTATGATGGGGCAGTATGTACAGGAGAGGAGAGTGCAGAGGGTATGATGGGGCAGTATGTACAGTATGTACAGGAGAGGAGTGCAGAGGGTATGATGGGGCAGTATGTACAGGAGAGGAGGAGTGCAGAGGGTATGATGGGGCAGTATGTACAGAAGAGGAGTGCAGAGGGTATGATGGGTGCAGTATGTACAGGAGAGGAGGAGTGCAGAGGGTATGATGGGGTAGTATGTACAGGAGAGGAGGAGTGCAGAGGGTATGATGGGGGCAGTATGTACAGGAGAGGAGTGCAGAGGGTATGATGGGGCAGTATGTATAGGAGAGGAGGAGTGCAGAGGGTATGATGGGGGCAGTATGTACAGTAGAGGAGTAGTGCAAAGGGTATGATGGGGCAGTATGTACAGGAGAGGAGGAGTGCAGAGGGTATGGACGGGGGCAGTATGTACAGGAGAGGAGGAGTGCAGAGGGGATGATGGGGCAGTATGTACAGGAGAGGAGGAGTGCAGAGGGTATGATGGGGGCAGTATGTACAGGAGAGGAGGAGTGCAGAGGGTATGACAGGGGCAGTATGTACAGGAGAGGAGGAGTGCAGAGGGTATGACAGGGGCAGTATGTACAGGAGAGGAGTAGTGCAAAGGGTATGACGGGGGCAGTATGTACAGGAGAGGAGGAGTGCAGAGGGTATGGACGGGGGCAGTATGTACAGGAGAGGAGGAGTGCAGAGGGGATGATGGGGTAGTATGTACAGGAGAGGAGGAGTGCAGAGGGTATGATGGGGCAGTATGTACAGGAGAGGAGGAGTGCAGAGAGTATGATGGGGGCAGTATGTACAGGAGAGGAGGAGTGCAGAGGGTATGAAAGGGGCAGTATGTACAGGAGAGGAGGAGTGCAGAGGGTATGACAGGGGCAGTATGTACAGAGAGAGGAGTAGTGCAGGGGTATGACGGGGGCAGTATGTACAGGAGAGGAGGAGTGCAGAGGGTATGGATGGGGGCAGTATGTACAGGAGAGGAGGAGTGCAGAGGGGATGATGGGGTAGTATGTACAGGAGAGGAGGAGTGCAGAGGGTATGATGGGGCAGTATGTACAGGAGAGGAGTGCAGAGGGTATGATGGGGCAGTATGTACAGGAGAGGAGGAGTGCAGAGGGTGTGATGGGCAGTATGTACAGGAGAGGAGTGCAGAGGATATGATGGGGCAGTATGTACAGGAGAGGAGTGTAGAGGGTATGATGGGGTAGTATGTACAGGAGAGGAGGAGTGCAGAGGGTATGATGGGGCAGTATGTACAGGAGAGGAGGAGTGCAGAGGGTATGATGGGGCAGTATGTACAGGAGAGGAGGAGTGCAGAGGGTATGATGGGGCAGTATGTACAGAAGATAAGTGCAGAGGGTATGATGGGTGCAGTATGTACAGGAGAGGAGGAGTGCAGAGGGTATGATGGGGTAGTATGTACAGGAGAGGAGGAGTGCAGAGGGTATGATGGGGCAGTATGTACAGGAGAGGAGTGCAGAGGGTATGATGGGGCAGTATGTACAGGAGAGGAGGAGTGCAGAGGGTATGATGGGGGCAGTATGTACAGGAGAGGAGGAGTGCAGAGGGGATGATGGGGTAGTATGTACAGGAGAGGAGGAGTGCAGAGGGTATGATGGGGCAGTATGTACAGGAGAGGAGGAGTGCAGAGGGTAATGATGGGGCAGTATGTACAGGAGAGGAGTGGAGAGGGTATGATGGGGGCAGTATGTACAGGAGAGGAGGAAGTGCAGAGGGTATGATGGGGCAGTATGTACAGGAGAGGAGTGCAGAGGGTATGATGGGGAAGTATGTACAGGAGAGGAGGAGTGCAGAGGGTATGATTGGGCAGTATGTACAGGAGAGGAGTGGAGAGGGTATGATGGGGGCAGTATGTACAGGATAGGAGGAGTGCAGAGGGTATGATGGGGCAGTATGTACAGGAGAGGAGTGCAGAGAGTATGATGGGGAGTATGTACAGGAGAGGAGGAGTGCAGAGGGTATGATGGGGCAGTATGTACAGGAGAGGAGTGCAGAGGGTATGATGGGGCAGTATGTTCAGGAGAGGAGTGCAGAGGGGATGATGGGGTAGTATGTACAGGAGAGGAGTGCAGAGGGTATGATGGGGCAGTATGTACAGGAGAGGAGTGCAGAGGGTATGATGGGGCAGTATGTACAGGAGAGGAGTGCAGAGGGTATGATGGGTGCAGTTAGTACTGGAGAGGAGTGTAGAGGGTATGATGGGCGCAGTTAGTACTGGAGAGCAGTGCAGAGGGTATGATGGGTGCAGTTAGTACGGGAGAGGAGTGCAGAGGGTATGATGGGCGCAGGTAGTACTGGAGAGGAGTGTAGAGGGTATGATGGCTGCAGTTAGTACAGGAGAGGAGTTTGGAGGGTATGATGGGCGCAGTTAGTACAGGAGAGGAGTGCGGAAGGTAAGATTGGCGCAGTTAGTACAGGAGAGGAGTGCGGAAGGTAAGATTGGCGCAGTTAGTACAGAAGAGGAGGTCAGAGGGTATGGCGGTGGCAGTATGGGGAGGGATTTCTTGTGGTGTCTATGGGATGACCAGGGAGTGATGTTGGGAAGCTAAGGGAAGGAAAGTGACCATGGAACGATGTCCCTCGGCTGGGGGGTAGGAAGCAGCTCGGAGTGATGTCTGTATGACGTGATCTGGGGGTGATGCAAGCTGGGGGGAGTTGGGGGCTGAGAAGTGGTCAGATAGCGATGTATAAAAAAAACCTCATCCACTTTTTTACATTCATAATAATGAATGACACAACAGTACTAGATGTATGCACAGATCTATGTAATCCAATTAGACTGGATAATGTGGGGTCATTCATGTAACCTGTGTGTGTATGTGGTGAGTTCACACTTCTGATTGTACATGTATACAGGCTCTGAGTCGTACAATCAGAAGTGTGAACTCACCACATACACAGGTTACAGGTTACACAGGTTACATGAATGGCTATAAATGACTCCACATCCAGTATGTACAGGAGAGGAGGAGTGCAGAGGGTAAGAGTTCACACTTCTGATTGTACATGTATACAGGCTCTGAGTCGTACAATCAGAAGTGTGAACTCACCACATACACAGGTTACATGAATGGCTATAAATGACTCCACATTATCTGGTCTGAACAATTGAATTGGATGATGTGTGCACAGAATGTTCATGAAGTGTGAAGTGATCTGTCACATGTGATCGGGCTGCTGCAGACCTCACCCCCCCTCCCCCACACTTAAACTCACTATCTCCTCGGATTCTTCTCCTTTGAAAAAATCTCCATGAAAGTGTGTACTACTACTATCCACCCTAGGAAACTTCTCCCCCCAGAACAATTCATCTCACTCACATCCTCCTTTCCTTACCTCTGTACAAAGCAATGCACAGCTAATTTTTATTTTTTTATGTAGTATATACTGTGATTAAATAAAATTTCTAATCATAAGTAGTTAATCACAAAAGTCCCCCTTTATATCAGAGTCAACCGTGTTCTCCTTTAGATCTAAATCCAGAGTTCCCAATTACATTTGAATGCACAGGGTTCTGCAGAAGAGAAGTGCAGAGGGTATGATGGGGGCAGTATGTACAGGAGAGGAGGAGTGCAGAGGGTATGATGGGGGCAGTATGTACAGGAGAGGAGGAGTGCAGAGGGTATGACGGGGGCAGTATGTACAGGAGAGGAGGAGTGCAAAGGGTATGACGGGGGCAGTATGTACAGGAGAGGAGGAGTGCAGAGGGTATGATGGGGGCAGTATGTACAGGAGAGGAGGAGTGCAGAGGGTACGATGGGGGCAGTATGTACAGGAGAGGAGGAGTGCAGAGGGTATGATGGGGGCAGTATGTACAGGAGAGGAGGAGTGCAGAGGGTATGATGGGGGCAGTTATGTACAGGAGAGGAGGAGTGCAGAGGGTATGACAGGGGCAGTATGTACAGGAGAGGAGGAGTGCAGAGGGTATGATGGGGGCAGTATGTACAGGAGAGGAGTAGTGCAGAGGGTATGATGGGGGCAGTATGTACAGGAGAGGAGGAGTGCAGAGGGTATGGACGGGGGCAGTATGTACAGGAGAGGAGGAGTGCAGAGGGTATGATGGGGCAGTATGTACAGGAGAGGAGGAGTGCAGAGGGTATGATGGGGGCAGTATGTACAGGAGAGGAGGAGTGCAGAGGGGATGATGGGGTAGTATGTACAGGAGAGGAGGAGTGCAGAGGGTATGATGGGGCAGTATGTACAGGAGAGGAGGAGTGCAGAGGGTATGATGGGGGCAGTATGTACAGGAGAGGAGTAGTGCAGAGGGTATGACGGGGGCAGTATGTACAGGAGAGGAGGAGTGCAGAGGGTATGGACGGGGGCAGTATGTTCAGGAGAGGAGTGCAGAGGGGATGATGGGGTAGTATGTACAGGAGAGGAGTGCAGAGGGTATGATGGGGCAGTATGTACAGGAGAGGAGTGCAGAGGGTATGATGGGGCAGTATGTACAGGAGAGGAGTGCAGAGGGTATGATGGGTGCAGTTAGTACAGGAGAGGAGTGTAGAGGGTATGATGGGTGCAGTTAGTACGGGAGAGGAGTGCAGAGGGTATGATGGGCGCAGTTAGTACTGGAGAGGAGTGCGGAAGGTAAGATTGGCGCAGTTAGTACAGGAGAGGAGTGCGGAAGGTAAGATTGGCGCAGTTAGTACAGGAGAGGAGGTCAGAGGGTATGGCGGTGGCAGTATGGGGAGGGATTTCTTGTGGTGTCTATGGGATGACCAGGGAGTGATGTTGGGAAGCTAAGGGAAGGAAAGCAGCTCGGAGTGATGTCTGTATGACGTGATCTGGGGGTGATGCAAGCTGGGGGGAGTTGGGGGCTGAGAAGTGGTCAGATAGCGATGTATAAAAAAAAAACCTCATCCACTTTTTTACATTCATAGGGCCAGATTCAGCAAAGGTTACGCTGGCGGATCGAGTGATCCGCCAGCCTAACTGTGGCTTTGAGCCGGCGTTTCTGTTTTCTGTAACCAGAAAACAAGAAACGCCGGGTTGAAGTTCCGATGCGAGCAGCGTAACTGAGTTTCGCCATCGCATCGTTACTTCAACTTAAAAATGGCGCCGGGGGCGTTCCCGCCGATTTACGCTCAAAAAATATGTTAATGAGCGGAAATCGGCAATTCACGATCGAAATCCGGCGCGACGCAATGACGATACGACGTTTCCAGACGGGATACGCGGCGCATAGATATACCTACATGGGGCTGGAGTATCCTATGTTAGGTATAGGCGTCGTCATCGCGTCGGGAAAAAAAAAAAAAAAAAAAACGGTCATGAATGGGAATGTGACGTCATTGACGTTCATTCACAGATTTTGGAGCATGCGCACGGGGATGTTTTGACACTCGACGCATGCGCAGTACGTTGGCGGCGGGATCGCGCGTAGTTAGCATACTACACGCCCCGTACCCGCGACATTTGAATTCCGCCGGCTCATTTGTGATGCGCTGCCGCAACTTTAGGAGCAAGTGCTTCGTGAATGACAGCACTTGCTCCTAAAATTTCGGCAGCGCAACGCAAATCAGAAGCGTTACTCCAGAGCAAAGATGCTCTGGAATACGTGAATCTGGCCCATAATAATGAATCACACAACAGTACTAGATGTATGCACAGATCTATGTAATCCAGCTTCTATCACTCTTCATCCAATCCAATTAGACTGGATAATGTGGGTGAGTTCACACTTCTGATTGTTAATGTATACAGGCTCTGAGTCTGTACAATCAGAAGTGTGAACTCACCACATACACAGGTTACATGAATGGCTTAAATGACTCCACATTATCTGAATGTTGATGAAGTGTGAAGTGATCTGTCACATGTGATCGGGCTGCTGCAGACCTCACCCCCCCTCCCCCACACTTAAACTCACTATCTCCTCGGATTCTTCTCCTTTGAAAAAATCTCCATGAAAGTGTGTACTACTACTATCCACCCTAGAAAACTTCTCCCCCCAGAACAATTCATCTCACTCACATCCTCCTTTCCTTACCACTGTACAAAGCAATGCACAGCTAATTTTTATTTTTTTATGTAGTATATACTGTGATTAAATAAAATTTCTAATCATAAGTAGTTAATCACAAAAGCCCCCCTTTATATCAGAGTCAACCGTGTTCTCCTTTAGATCTAAATCTAGAGTTCCCAATTACATTTGAATGCACAGGGTTCTGCAGAAGAGAAGTTCAGAGGGTATGATGGGGGCAGTATGTACAGGAGAGGAGGAGTGCAGAGGGTATGACGGGGGCAGTATGTACAGGAGAGGAGGAGTGCAGAGGGTATGATGGGGGCAGTTATGTACAGGAGAGGAGGAGTGCAGAGGGTATGACAGGGGCAGTATGTACAGGAGAGGAGGAGTGCAGAGGGGATGATGGGGCAGTTATGTACAGGAGAGGAGGAGTGCAGAGGGTATGACAGGGGCAGTATGTACAGGAGAGGAGGAGTGCAGAGGGGATGATGGGGTAGTATGTACAGGAGAGGAGGAGTGCAGAGGGTATGATGGGGCAGTATGTTCAGGAGAGGAGGAGTGCAGAGGGTATGATGGGGGCAGTATGTATAGGAGAGGAGGAGTGCAGAGGGTATGACAGGGGCAGTATGTACAGGAGAGGAGGAGTGCAGAGGGTATGACAGGGGCAGTATGTACAGGAGAGGAGTAGTGCAGAGGGTATGACGGGGGCAGTATGTACAGGAGAGGAGGAGTGCAGAGGGTATGGACGGGGGCAGTATGTACAGGAGAGGAGGAGTGCAGAGGGGATGATGGGGTAGTATGTACAGGAGAGGAGGAGTGCAGAGGGTATGATGGGGCAGTATGTACAGGAGAGGAGTGCAGAGGGTATGATGGGGCAGTATGTACAGGAGAGGAGGAGTGCAGAGGGTATGATGGGGGCAGTATGTACAGGAGAGGAGGAGTGCAGAGGGGATGAGGGGGTAGTATGTACAGGAGAGGAGGAGTGCAGAGGGTATGATGGGGCAGTATGTACAGGAGAGGAGGAGTGCAGAGGGTAATGATGGGGCAGTATGTACAGAAGAGAAGTGCAGAGGGTATGATGGGTGCAGTATGTACAGGAGAGGAGGAGTGCAGAGGGTATGATGGGGTAGTATGTACAGGAGAGGAGGAGTGCAGAGGGTATGATGGGGCAGTATGTACAGGAGAGGAGTGCAGAGGGTATGATGGGGCAGTATGTACAGGAGAGGAGGAGTGCAGAGGGTATGATGGGGCAGTATGTACAGGAGAGGAGTGGAGAGGGTATGATGGGGGCAGTATGTACAGGAGAGGAGGAGTGCAGAGGGTATGATGGGGCAGTATGTACAGGAGAGGAGTGCAGAGAGTATGATGGGGAAGTATGTACAGGAGAGGAGGAGTGCAGAGGGTATGATGGGGCAGTATGTACAGGAGAGGAGTGCAGAGGGTATGATGGGGCAGTATGTTCAGGAGAGGAGTGCAGAGGGGATGATGGGGTAGTATGTACAGGAGAGGAGTGCAGAGGGTATGATGGGGCAGTATGTACAGGAGAGGAGTGCAGAGGGTATGATGGGGCAGTATGTACAGGAGAGGAGTGCAGAGGGTATGATGGGTGCAGTTAGTACTGGAGAGGAGTGTAGAGGGTATGATGGGCGCAGTTAGTACTGGAGAGCAGTGCACTCCTCTCCTCTATGATGGGTGCAGTTAGTACGGGAGAGGAGTGCAGAGGGTATGATGGGCGCAGTTAGTACTGGAGAGGAGTGTAGAGGGTATGATGGCTGCAGTTAGTACAGGAGAGGAGTTTGGAGGGTATGATGGGCGCAGTTAGTACAGGAGAGGAGTGCGGAAGGTAAGATTGGCGCAGTTAGTACAGGAGAGGAGTGCGGAAGGTAAGATTGGCGCAGTTAGTACAGGAGAGGAGTGCGGAAGGTAAGATTGGCGCAGTTAGTACAGGAGAGGAGGTCAGAGGGTATGGCGGTGGCAGTATGGGGAGGGATTTCTTGTGGTGTCTATGGGATGACCAGGGAGTGATGTTGGGAAGCTAAGGGAAGGAAAGTGACCATGGAACGATGTCCCTCGGCTGGGGGGTAGGAAGCAGCTCGGAGTGATGTCTGTATGACGTGATCTGGGGGTGATGCAAGCTGGGGGGAGTTGGGGGCTGAGAATCTTCTACAGCTTCCGCTCGAAACCTTGACGCACCATCCTCCTCCAGCTCAGCTCTCAAGTTATCACTCGCCCGCCTTTCGCCACCATCAATTGATCTGTCAGAGGAGTTATTTACACATGAGTTTACACATGGGTTGGAAGAAAATTAGTGATGCACAACCATTATTGCCAGAGGATGTAAGATAAAAGGGATATGTCTCAGTCAGGCAGCATTACACACATAGGGCCAGATTCAGGAACAGTTAGGCTGGCGGATCCGCCAGCCTAACTGTGACTTTAAGCCGGCGTTTCTGTTTTCTGTAACCATAAAACAAGAAACGCCGGGTTGAAGCTCCGATGCAAGCATCGTTACTTCAACTTAAAAATGGCGCCGGGGGCGTTCCCGCCGATTTCCGCTCAAAAAATATGTTAATGAGCGGAAATCGGCAATTCACGATCGCATTCCGGCGCGACGCAGTGACGTTACGACGTTTCCGGACGGGATACGCGGCGCATAGTTATACCTACATGGGGTTGGAATATCCTATGTTAGGTATAGGCGTCGTCATCGCGTCGGAAAAAAAAAAAAAAACGTCGCTTGCGTAAAACGTTCATGAATGGGAATGTGACGTCATTGACGTTCATTCACAAAATTTGGAGCATGCGCACGGGGATGTTTTAACACTCGACGCATGCGCAGTACGTTCGCGGCGGGAACGCGCTTCGTTTAAATACTACACGCCCCGTACCCGCCCAATTTGAATTCCGCCGGCTCATTTGCGATGCGCTGCCGCAACTTTAGGAGCAAGTGCTTCGTGAATGACAGCACTTGCTCCTAAAATTTCTGCAGCGTAACGCAAATGAGAAGCGTTACTCCGGAGCAAAGATGCTCCCATCTACCTGAATCTGGCCCATAGGGCCAGATTCAGGTAGAGTTAGGCTGGAGTATCAGTGATACTCCAGCCTTAACTGTCACTTTAAGCCGGCGTTTCTGTTTTCTGTAACCAGAAAACAAGAAACGCCGGGTTGGAGTTCCAATGCGATCGGCGTAATTGAATTGGCGCCGGGGGCGTTCCCGCTGATTTACGCTGAAAAAATATGTTAATCAGCGGGAATCGGAAATTCACGATCGTATTCGGGCGCGATGCAGTGACTTTCCGACGTTTTCGTAAGCGATACGCGGCATAAAGATAAAGCAGTGGAGTATCCTATGTTAAGTATAGCCGTCGTCATCGCGTCGAAAAAAAAAACGTGTCGCTTGCGTAAAACGTCCATGAATGGGGATTTGACGTCATTGACGTTCACTGACAGAATTTGGAGCATGCGCACTGGGATGCATTGACAGTCGACGCATGCGCAGTACGTTTAGCCGCGGGATCGCGCTTATTTTAAATAATACACGCCCCGCACCCGCCCAATTTGAATTCCGCCGGCTCATTTGCGATACGCTGCCGCAACTTTAGGAGCAAGTGCTTCATGAATAACAGCACTTGCTCCTAAAATTTCGCCAGCGTAACGTAAATGAGAAACGTAACTCCAGAGCAAAGATGCTCCAATCTACCTGAATCTGGCCCATATAATACTATATGGGCCAGTGTGATGATGATGTTGTACCCGCTGTTGCTTCCTTTGCCAAGTTGACATCCACAGGGAGAAAGTTCAGATGGGGAGACAGAGAGGAGGAGTAGACGAGTTAGAAGACAATAAGACAATTCTGGCAAACAGTTCAGAGAATTACCCGAATATTTACAGAATATTCCACCAAAAATGAAAAACGTAACTCCATTACAGTTAGGGTTACAGCCAGGGTTAGGGTTACAGACAGGGTTAGGGTATCTCCCACATACAGATATGCAGGAAACATTGCAAACACTGGAGGAAACACTGAAAATTATATTTTTTGCCCTAAAACACTTTAGGCGTATCTAGTGAAAACTGCGCCCCTGTCAAAACATCTGAAACCCATCTTTCAGATAACCTTAACAAAAAGATAAAATCACTGATGATGCCACAGAGAGACAGACTTCTCCGCATTGCCCTGCGCGCACACACGGCTATTGTACCCACGGAGCGTGGTGGGTGGTCGTATAGGTGTGAGAATGAACGTGCAACGTATGACTAATTACCATTAGTCATACGTTGCACGTTCATTCTCACACCTATACGACCACCCACCACGGGCGAGAAGATTGAGGTGGTAACTGCGTAACTTCTGCATACTTTCAGCTTTTAAAATGTTCATGTGTAAGTTTGATATTTGTTCAGCCTGCAAGGGGGAGCAAACTTCAAACCCCTATCCAGTACCAATTTTTTTAGAATCTGAGCACTGAACTCAGATTAAAGATGCCTGTGCCGGTTATAGCGTTTTCTTTTTTAGCTCGTAACCGTTTACCTTCTCTTGTTCCTCTCTTTGGTCGTTCGACCTTTTTGTACCCTGATTGGGTTTGTGAAAACACCAATATTGATCCCCTGAATTTTCCAATGGATGGACCTGAATTTTACAATGGATGGATTTGATGGACCTGGGCCATCAAATCCATCAGTCTCAGGAGTCTCAGGAGAACCAACAGCTCCTCTTTCATCATACTCATTAAGGGGCCCATCTCTATCACTAAGAGGGAAAAAATATTTGATGTGTTGATATTATAGTCATAATCAGTCCTATGATCTCGAGCCCTCAAAGGTTAGAAATGGTAGGGGCCTGATCACAGTCTTTCAAAAGAATCAGGTCCACGACCATAATGGGAACCATATGTTTGAATAGATTTCATCCCTTAGTTTGGTGGACGGGGAACGTACACCATTGTTACCCATTATTGTGATTTTATGGAAGGGGCCGAGCATGACTCGGACCAAGGATGTTGATTACCGACCCGACCCATGACCCGATCTACTAGGTGGGGGTCCTTCTCTCCAGGTACCGTCACCTCCATTGCTGTATTAGCCTGTTCGGCTAGAATTTTCTTCTGCCATTCAAACACTACACCTGCTTGATAATCAATGCGGTCTCTATTATATTTTTTTTCTTTAATTTTTGTTCTCTGTCCTCGTTTTCTAAGATTTTAAGAAGAGACTGACATATTCCAAATTTCGCTGAATGAATTGAGTTTCTTTTTATTTAATAGTCTTAATTAGGGTTGTCCCGAGACCGATACCGAGTATTTGCGGGAGTACATGTGCCCCCAATGCCTGGCCGAATACTTGTCCCCCCACCGCCACAACGCGCCGCCGCCGCTGCCGCATTAATCAGCGTTCGTTTGAATAGCTGTGTTCCCCAGGTGGGACATGGGGGGACATGGCTAGATATATGGGGGGAAATGGCTGGATATATATGGGGGACATGGCTGGATTTATGGGGGGACATGGCTGGATATATGTAGGGGACATGGCTGGATATATGTGGGGGACATGGCTGCAGATGTGGGGGGACATGGCTGCAGATGTGGGGGGACATGGCTGCATTTGGGGACACATTTAAAAAAAGTATCGGTATTCGGATCAGCGAGTACAAAAGTATCGGTACTTGTACTCGGTCCTAAAAAATGGTGTCGGGACAACCCTAGTTTTAATCTCTTCATCCAAGCGTAAAAGTTTAGAATTTTTCCTTTCTAACAAAAATTTTAGAAAATTGACACCTGCGGTGTTGAAGTCCTCGATTTCTTGGATTTACAAATTAAGATCAATAAAAATACCTTTACCACGTCTACTTTCTTCAAAAGTACTGATAGGTACTTCTTTATTCCTATTGGAAGTTGCCACCATACATCTTTGCTGAGAGGTCCGTACCCAAAAGCCAGTTCATTAGGCTAAAAAGGTTTAGAATTTCGAGATCATTTCAATGCAATATTCAAGCGTTTTGTAGATAAGGGGTACTCGGAGGACTCCCTTAGACACAATTTGAATGTCACCCTTTTGCGGGCTAACCTCCTATCTTAAACTTCTAGGCTTGCTGTTCTTAACATATGTGGCAAACCTTTGTATGGCTCTATGGGAGGAGAATGTCGTCTATGCCCCGCGACGACCAGAGGTGGTGTTGGGGGGCAGAAATACCGACGACATCCTCCTAGCATAGCATGGCGACCGTGATGCATTAGATCTTTTCATTTCACATCTAAACATTAACCACTTAACCCCCAGACCATATTCCTGCCCAATGACCAGAGCACTTTTTGCGATTCGGCACTGCGTCGCTTTAACTGACAATTGCGCGGTCGTGTGACGTGGATCCCAAACAAAATTGGCGTCCTTCTTTTCCCACAAATAGAGCTTTCTTTTGGTGGTATTTGATCATCTCTGCGGTTTTTATTTTTTGCGCTATAAACAGACAGATGCCAGACCAGCAAGGGACAGGACAGCTGGGGAACCCCACAGTGGCAGAACACCAGACAATCTTTGCAACCCTTAAAGTTCTCCCACTGCTTTGGACCCTTATATTTTCTTGGTCTGCTGGTGACATATATCTCTTGTTTTCTGCCACCCTGGGGGGCCCCAGAATAGTAGGAAGGGAGCTCACTGCACGTTGTGTTACTACGGTAAAGGGCCACAGGAGATATATATATATATATAATTGCATTTTATAGTTGGCCCCCCCACTTTTGTCCCTGTCCCTGTCCCCCCATGTAAATATGAAACCTGGAGACGCCACTGCTATTACGAGATACCTTGGTAATATGGGGGACAGGGGGACAGATAGGGGGGACAGATCCAGAGGAGCACGCGGAGATCAGTTGAGGTTAAGTCCTGTTCAACCTGGGTAGAGATCTTAGTCAAGGAGCGGGAGAGCACCGCCGATAGAGTTCAAATTCAGAGAGACCCGGTTCCACCGTTGGAGACGGGGGAGCAAAGCAGTGAGTGTTTCAGCCTAGGGCACTTCCCCGGAAAAGGTATAACAACTTCGGCAATACGTCCATTTTTAGAGTGTTCATACGCATAAACCATGACACTGGTCCGAAGCCTGGTCAAGAGCGGAGTATAGTTCAAGGCGTAAATCTTGGACAATTGTGGTGGGATGGCTGTTCCCAAGTAAGAGATGGATTTCTCCACTGGGAAGGAAAAATTAGACTTGATTAGACTTGAGAGGACGCTGTGGCAAGGATAGGTTCAACGCTTCCGTCTTGGACAAATTCAGTTTGCAATTGCTAAGTCTACCAAATCTGTCGATCTCTGCCAGGATGGAGGGGATGCTCAGGTGGGGTTGAGTGACATAAAGAAGCAGGTCATATGCATACAGGGAGAGCTTGCAATTTGCACCAAAGCGAAAAGGAGAGAGAGGGGGAAACCCTGTCGTGTGCCATAGGCCCGAAAATGCTCTCGCGTATCCATTCCCTGTACTCCACCCCCTCTGCCTCTGTCAACGGCTTATGCCTATGCTGATAGCTGAAGCAGTGTAGATTCCAGGAAGGACCAACTGACCCTAGCCTTCTCCGCATCACAGGAGAGAAGGGAAGATGGTAGTCGGTGTCTCTGGGCATAAGCTATGAGGGTCTTGGTAGTGTTGTCACGGGCCTCGCGGCCTGCTCTCCATGGTTAATAGGGGGGAAAAACGATCAGAGAGAATTTTCGTGAAGAGCTTCAGATCAATATTGAGAAGAGAGATAGGCATGTCTAACTATAGAGTTAGAACATTAAGATGGGTCTTTACCAGGTTTAGGAAGGACTACAATCGGGGCCAGGAGGAGAGAATGGAGACCCTGAACACCCTCCTCGATGGCGTTAAAGGCCTTTGCGAGGAGCGGAGCCAGTTGGGGGGGGGGGGGGGGCGAACAACTTATTTTGTACTAATTTATACTTTTTAAAATATTAATTTAGACAGTTTTTTAACATTGAAGTCAATGAGAGCATCCCTTTTACCCCTTAAAATCCTATCTGCTACCAAAATCCGGCTATGACTTTTCAAGCTTGATATCAGTTTTTCTGTGAAAAAGCAGTTTACGTTTACTGATTTTTTCAGAAAATGTTATCGATTAAACAGTCTTCACATGTGATCTTTACAGTGAGAGAGGATAAAAAAATACATTATCTTTAAAAAAGGGGGAACAAATTGTTCTCACGTCCACAATTTATATATCAAATCGTAGGTATTTTTGTCTGTTTTTTTTGTGAGACTTTTTAGCTTCCAAGATCTCTCCCATTGACCCCTCATCACTTCTCTCCTGTCCACTTTCCACACTCCTCTCCTGTATCATACCGTCCACACTCCTCTCCTGTACATAGTGCCCACTGTCATACCCTCACACTCCTCTCCTGTACATAGTGCCTGCCTCCATACACTTCTCTCCTGTATTGCCCACTGTCATACCCTTCACACTCCTCTCCTCTGTACATTGTGCCTTTTGCCGTACCCTTTGCACTTTTCTCCTGTACATAGTCCCCAATGTTAAACCCTCCACATTCCTCTCACTATATACTTCCCACTTATATACCGTCCGTACTCCTCCCCTATGTCGCTTACCCACAAAAACAGTTCTTTAAAATGATACTGAATACCCTCAATGTTACCAGCTCTAGAATGGACACACTTTCAACTAAAGGAAATCTCAGTTCTCATATTTGTTCTGTATGGATTATTAGAACTTAAAAATATTTTTACCTTTACAACCCCTAATGATCAAAGAGAGGCTTTATAAGTACTGAAAGAACATTGCTTGAATGTCCTAAAGATAGTGTAGTGGTTATGGTGAATGGCATTGGTGCGGGCTTAGCAATTCAGCTTATTCAGCATTCCCACGTATTTTCCTCAGGAAATGCATTTTCTAGTTCCGTACGTTTTTTTGTGGCTCTGCGAACTCGGCATATACTTTCAGTGATTGAGACCATTCAACTTTTAAAATGTTCATCTCATTCAGCTAACGAACGGGGAGAACGGGACATCCAGGTCCAGAATTGCCTTAATCTGGGACTGTACGTCCAACAGAAGTGCAGGAGCGTACCCCTGTGGACACATCCCCTCCAGCACCTCTAAGTCTACATGCACAATCCTCTCTAAGTCTACATGCACCCGGTACCAGCGCGACAGTAATTTTTAGTTTGTTTCCCGGGTCTTAGTCGAGCTAGATCGTGTAAATTGATACAAATGCGTCAGCAGCTGGCCAAGGGTAAAAGTCGTTTCTAAGTCCCTCTCCTAGGTCCGGACAAAAGTGGGTTTCATGTGTGGGATCGGTTCCTCTTCGTAAAAAAGTGGACCAGCTATAGACTAGCGCCAAAAGTCCATGGGAAAGGTCCCATGTCGTTCTCTAAAAGCTTACCGTCTCGCAGGAGCTTACCACAAGTAGCGCCACTGTCCTCGCGACCCATGGCCCAAAAAAGGCCATCTGTTCCCCCGGTAGGAACCACAGAAAGCCACCCAGCGGGGCTAATGGGGACATCGGAGGGGCAAGGTCCAGCCGAGCATTGAGCCGGTCCCAGGTCCCAGATCCTCAGGGTCTGTGTCGTAAGCGGGGAAGCAGATTCCGACTGCCCCCACGGGGCATGAGAGAGGTTTCTACCTGCCATACACTTTTCCAGGGAAACCCAAAGCTTGGAGGTAGCGTGAATGCGCAAATTGAGCATCCTCTGGAAGATGATCGCCCTGTGATATCTCTGAATATCCGACAGGCCCAAGCCCCCAACGGGCGTGTCAGTAGTCTAAGCGCAGTTCTCGGTTTCCTTTCATGCCAAATACATTTTGAGATCAGGCGGGATATCTGAGTGAAAAAAAACCTGGGTATCATCAGAACAGAATGCGTGGGAGAATGCTCATCTTTACTACAACCAGTCTGCCCAACCAGGTAAAGGCCGTCTTAGTCCAAGTGGCCAAATCGTTTTTCACTGTTGCTAACAAAGGGGGGTTGGCTGCATAAATGGCGTCATACCTATCCGTCAACCTAACACCTAGGTATTTCAAAGAGGATAGATCTATCCTATCTATCCTAGAGCCCAGGTAAACGGGAAGGCGGTGGTCAGCCAGTGAGGGTGACAATTGTATAGGAAGTATTTCGGACGAGTAATTGATTTTAAGGGTTAAGTTCCGTAGCAGATTTTGCAACGAGATCAGGGGTTCCGTCGGGTGGAATAGCACATCATCAGCGTTAAGCCGAGAGTTTATGCTCCGTATGGCCCACTGTCAGTCCTTTAATGTTGACATTAGCCCGGACGGTGCGTAAGAAGCACCAAGCAAATAGGATAGGTGATAGCACCCTGTCTCGTGCCATTTCTGATCGGGAATCTATGGGAAAGACAACAACGCCATGATCCAGGTCAGCATGTGCGTGCGGAGACCAATAGTTTTTTTCTTTTTTTTACCCTTCTTTCTCTAGTCCCCGATCTTGGCAGATAGAAAAACATAGGGACTATGAAGCTTTCCCACGTCCCCCCCCCCTCCTCCTCCCCGTGGTTCCCAGACCTCCACACTTCACCCTCAAAGATAATTGAAAGCAATATTAACGTGGGTTAGACAGTGCTTAAAGGTTATGTAAGCATAATTTTGTCGCTAGGGTATTCTCTAGGCTATTTTTTTCCCCCTTGAGTTTAATATAGCTGTACTATATTTCCTGGCCAGTCTTCTGCATAGCTCCAATATTTTTTATACTCTATCCATTTTTTCCATTTGTCCTTAAAATCATTATTCGTTCCTAATACGCTCTCCCTAAGCTCTTCCAATTTATAGGTTTCTTCTAATACATTTATCCAGTCCCAGACCAAAGACGTTTTCTGTCTCCCGCCACTTTTTTGGTACGGTCCTTTTCGCAGCATTTAACAGATGTGGGAGGAGAGATTTTTTATAGTTTTTATTACTTTCATGACTACAATGGAATAGGTCTTTCTTTATCTCCTTGCCCAAATCCCAAATTTTTTGAATTTCTGGGCAGGTCCACCACAAGTGTGCTATTGTACCTCTATCTGCACATTCCTCGCCATCTGCCCGCTGACTGCTGGCTGGACTTGTCTCGGGTGATGTACCAGCCTGAGATGCATTTATGTCTCAGCATCATTATATCAATTGCAGATTAGTGAGTCAGCATAATCCTCTGAGATTTGTTTTCCCCTCTGGGTATTTCCAACTCTCTTTCGCATTTTCCTACAAAAGGTGGTTCGTCCCTTGCTCCTATTTTAGTGAGTATTCCATAAAATTTAGTGATCGTGCCCTTTGAATTTTGTGCTGCACAAAGTGAGATAATTGAGAGTAGTGCCACCTATCTAAATTCCAGAGATAAATTCTAGTTTTCAATTCTTCATAGGTGTTGATCCCATCGTCTGTGACTGTCACTCTCCTAAGTGAAACAGTGTTTTTTTTTTATTCAGTTTCCACCAATTTTTTTTCCCCCGGGTGCTAAAAATACGTTTTCTTTTAAATTTTCTTTTAAATGTATTAGTGGAGAGATAAATTTACTTCCTAATAGTGTCTGAACCCTATCCCACATTCTTAGAGTGTCCCGTGTCATGAGGTTGGTATTGTGGTCAAGTGTGCGATATTGAGTTGGGTTCCAAATAATCTTACTCAACTGTATTTTTAATTTGTTACCCACCTTTTATCTTTTCTTGTAATAACTTTTAATGTCAGGCGCCGCAAGGCCTCCGTGTTGCTGTTCTCCTAAACAGGATAGACAGCGAGATCCTATGTTTTTTTAATTTTTCCATATGTAGTTCGTGAGAATAGAATTTAAGATTCTTAGGAATTGTTGCGGACAGCAATTGGGATTAATAAGAATTTATACAGTATTTTGGGTACTACCACCATTTTTAACAAGTTTATTCGTCCTATCCATGAAATATTTATCGTTTTTTTTTGATTCATCTTGATCAGAAGGATGATGATAAAGTGTTTTTATCCAGCTGGTCAGCCTATCCCTATCCCTATCCATATCCCCGATACCCATTGCCCATACCCATTGCTGAAAGAGTTTGCATCATGAATCCCCAGTCTACCCTGTCGAAAGCTTTTTCGGGATTCACTCAGCTTTATCTTTTGGAGCAGGAGCAGTGCTCTATTAGGCTGTTATCTTTACCCTCTCTGTTTGGGAAAAACCCAACTTGATCGGGGAGTATCAAGATATGCATTACCCGTTTTAAGCGTTCTGCTGGTATTTTCGTCTTTGCAGAGTGATCCATCCTTCCCTTCTTTTAAGATGATTACAATCGAGGCGGCAAGCGCTTCCTTACCAGTTTCGTAGTCTAAAGTATCTAACTAGTTAAGGGATTAAGATTTTGCTATAGAGATTATAATAGAGTACGGAGAACCCAATGAGGGCGGGGCTGTATTTTGCAGGGCGTTTTTAATTTCTTCCTCCGTTATGGGCCGATCCATGTTATTCTATTTTGGGGAGGCCTGCTTTGTCTAGGAACTCTTGTGTTCTAGTTCTTCTGTCACTCAATTGCTGTCTCGATTGCTCAATTGTATATAGAGTTCTTCGTAATAATCTTTGAAGGTATCTGCAATTTGATCGGGGAGTATCAAGATATGCATTACCCGTTTTAAGCGTTCTGCTGGTATTTTCGTCTTTGCAGAGTGATCCATCCTTCCCTTCTTTTAAGATGATTACAATCGAGGCGGCAAGCGCTTCCTTACCAGTTTCGTAGTCTAAAGTATCTAACTAGTTAAGGGATTAAGATTTTGCTATAGAGATTATAATAGAGTACGGAGAACCCAATGAGGGCGGGGCTGTATTTTGCAGGGCGTTTTTAATTTCTTCCTCCGTTATGGGCCGATCCATGTTATTCTATTTTGGGGAGGCCTGCTTTGTCTAGGAACTCTTGTGTTCTAGTTCTTCTGTCACTCAATTGCTGTCTCGATTGCTCAATTGTATATAGAGTTCTTCGTAATAATCTTTGAAGGTATCTGCAATTTCTACCGTTTTATAGCCCCCGTCTCTACATTTAATTTTTTCAATATAATTCCTGGCTTTCTTTTTTTGGGACATTTTACCTCGTTGCTCTAGACTGGCTATTTCTCTTTGACCAGGATATCCGCCTTCTTATTTCTCTCTCTTGTTACCCTAGCACCCTCTGAGATAAGAATCCCTCTAATATACGCTTTGTGACATATAAAAAAAAATGCATTTAAACATATATCTTTAAATATACTTGTAAATGCATTCCAAAAATATAATTTAAATGTGGAAAACTTCACAAAGTCTGGGCACGGAAGAAGCTACACAGGTAACAATGGTAACAGGGGGGTAGTGCAAACAGCAACTTGGTAGCAGCAAAAGGGGCAAAAAGTCATGAGTGCTCTGAGTGCTTGGTAGTTCTGGTGTTCTCTCATTGCCCAGGGGAATCTGAGCAGAGGGGTAGAGGGGCGTCTGCTAGCCGACATTAATGGCTGAGGAAGTGTGGATGCTCAGTGTGGATGCTCAGACAGGCCCCCTCCATCCAGAAAATGCGGGAGGTCATCCTTGTTGCGCAGCGTGGCCTGCTTGCCATCTTTGGTGGCCTGGAGGTAGAAAGGTCAGTCCCGCTCTTTGTATAGCTTTGTATGGCGAAAGGGCTCTGCGCTGCATGAGGGTTCACCGCGAGATATCCTGTTAGAAGGAAAGTTTGGCCCCATCAAACTCAAAGTACTTCCACGCATCTTCTGCATAATCCTGTCCTTTAAAGTATATTTGTGAAGCTTGCATGGTCTATCTCAATGACACATCCTCCTAGGGACAATATCTTTGGGAGCAGTGGCCTCTGGTAGGCCGCGTATGCGAATATTCGCCCTCCTGCTGCGATTCTCATCCAAAATCATCCAGCTGGCAGAGTAATGCTTCTATTTTCTGGTCCTGAGCACTGCATCTGCAAGGAGATTACTGGTAAGGCTTTATCTAGTCTCTGTTCCACTAACTCCCAAGTGTGCTATGTCCGCTATGTCCGCAGTGAAGGCCAGATCAGCACGTGTGGGGAGAGACCAAATATGGCGCCTTAAGTCCCCATCACTCCAAATGGATGATCCCGGGGAGGGAGGGGGAGCAATCATTGGTATCAGTGGGAGGAATAGTGTCCCACATTTGTGTCAGTGGTAGAAATAGTGCCCCATTATTGGTATCAATGGGAGGAATAGTGTCCCATCATTTGTGTCAGCGGGAGGAAATAGTGCCCAATCATTGGGGAAGCTTGTCAAGATTTTTTTTATTTTTATGTATTTTTATGTTATCTGAAGTTATTTACCTATCCACATTTGGTTGCAACATTTTGCTGCCATTTTTTTTGCTTTGAAACTTTTGCTTTGAAATCTTAGCAGTGGACTGAGAAAGACTTCTGAAGGTGATAAATATATCAAAGAGACTTTTTGTTTTCTTCTGCACACCATAACCAGCAGTGTCTGCCCAGAAGTAGGCAGGTTCCTGTGTTGTGAAGATGCGTAGATGTAGATGCCCCAACTGGCAAAAACCGCATAAACTTAACAAAATATAAAATAAATATTTTATATTTTGTTAAGTTTATGCGGTTTTTGATGCTTGCACTTGTATAAGGAAGAATAAACCATATCCTTTGTTTTCAACCATCCTCAACTGCCTTTCTATATAGTTTAGCGTGTAGTGAACCCATTCAGGGGAAACATAGAGTTTGGCCTAAATAACAGTGGACTGGACTAGGGGCAAGGGGCACATCAGGACATGGTTTTACATGTGTGATTTTATGCTGTTAGAACGGTCTTAATTTCAATAGTAATTGGCAGTGTTCAATAATCATAAATAATCATAAAAAATTTGATAAACATCCTTTTTTCTCCCCTCACAGAGTTTGCGAGTTATGCTACCAAGTGGTTGTGCAGAGATTGTGGCTCGTTTCACACATTAAAGCTATTAAAACACTTTAGGTTACTACATGGACACTATGGCCGCAGACAAGCATATCCTCATGCACTGCGATCCCACTGGCAGTGAAAAGCAACATCAAAATACTAGAGAAAGTACAATGATAAATTGTCATGTTTGTGTCACCACTGACATTGCTTCAGAAAATGACTACTTTCTCCATATAAATAACCACTTGCGTAGTTATGAGACAGTAAGTTGTATGTTAAAGGATTACTCATTTAAAACAAATGTGTATGGCACATTCAAATCACATAGAAAACGAAAACACCGTCGGTGTTCATTAGCAGATTTTAAGGAATAGTGAAAACCCAAATGATAAGTGTATCGATAGACAGTCTTTTAAATAAAGAAACTGAAGCTTCTGTGTTAGATGAGGATAACAGCTGTATTGATACAAATGAGGTTCCAGGTAAATTTACACTTAGGACTGCAGAAGAACACCAGGGACATGTGAAGCATGCTTTGGAAAAAATGGTAAACGTCATGGGTGTTTAAAAATCATGTGTTTTCAGTGTTTTCAGTGAGAGCCTGAAATACTTAAATGTTACAACAGCCTACAATTCCTGATCATGCTCATGATCATTTTGAAGGCGTAGTTCGCTGCTTTTGGTCCTTTGTTTTTTTTGTGGACATTGCGTTTTGAAGCTACTTCAAACAAGTACAAATTGCTTCAAGAACATAACATTGACTTTGGCAAGTAAACACCATCTGATGGCTGGATATAACATCCGCATACCCAGACATGAAAAGACCACATTTAAGGTCACACATGTCTCTAACGTCGCTGTTGATGTCCTGAAAGACGATGTCATACGTTGCCTTAATGTTAGCTATCACCGCTGTCAATGTTAATCGGAATATCTCTTATAATGATAAAATGATAATTGCCCCATGGGTCTCTTTGTAATTTGCTGAAATTACACAAATGTGTCTATTCAGTGACAGTCTAGCTCCAAGTCTAGTCTCTTGGGAGATAATAACTGTGAAAAGTTAATTATGCCAACTGGTATACCAGACTCGTTGAATGACCATAAAAGAGAAATCCAAACACAGTCCATGAAAATTTTCGACTTCAGTTCAAAGATCCTGATTTACGTTAACCTTAGTTCAGTGGCAGACATAGAGGACAGAGCCACACATTATCTAAAAACTGCATCTGTGTCAGCTTATCACACTGAAGCTCTCAACAGTAGTTCTCAACCCCAATACCAAGCTGAAGTCCGATATTTTTGATGCTTTAGCTTCAGAAATACCAAGAGTGCATACTTCAAGTACAGATCTTGATGATGTAGCTCCTGCTTTGGTACAAAAGTTCCCTTGCCTCAAATAAAAAGCATCGGTTATGGTTATAGCTGGAAAATAAGTCTAAGATACAAGATGGCAAACTACAGAACAAAATTGAGGAACATTGGATGTTCTGAACTAAACATCAACTCACATAAGCGAAAAGGATGCATGGGAAGTCCTAACCAAGTGAAGAAACCTAAAAAAGCTGAGGTAAACTACTGTCCAGATTTACCCATTGGGAGAAACTAAAACTAAACCCTTGATTCTTTGCCGAATTGCACTACTGTCTGAAGTGACTAAAAGAAATAAAAGAAATAATGAGAAGGTTATCACGGTGCTGACAAGACATTTTCGTACAGGAGGCATGAGGTGGTTGAGGAGCCTTCCATTGCTGAATTTAAGCAAGCGAGAGGTACGTTAATGAGCGAGAGGTACGTTTTTGTAGTGTCAGCTGTAATTATTTGGATGCTTGTAATTCTAATTCTAATTTTAAATAATTCTAAATGATCATTCCGATTTAATTGTGTCATCTGTAACTGCTGGTAAAGACATTGGGGCTGATATTTACAGACCACTTTTGACTACGACCGTACCCGTTCCCTAATCCGGCACATGCGAGCGTGACGTTTCTTTAGCGGATGTGCTGTTTACTGGCGCGGCTCCGACCCTGATGGGTTCCAGGTACCCGGGAATAATTTCTGGGAGACAAGTCGCCGGCCAGAGCAGTGTACCGGGACCACTGCGGGGGCTTTGATCTAAGGTAAGTGTTTAATAATGATACATTTGAGTAGCTCTGTAAATGTGCATATCTCATCTTTTTTGACCAGCTAATAAAATATATCTTTTCCCGGTTTAAAATAATTTGTGTCTAATAAAGAAATTAAAGGTAAATTTAATTTTACCCAATCCATCCTATACCCTATACCCTAAAAAAATGTTTAGTAAATAAATTTCTTTGCAATGTACAGTATAAGATTTCCTATCATCTGTGCCCAGTCTTGCCACACAGAGTTAATCCAGCTCTTGTATTGTATTATTCTTAGATCATTAGATCGACGCTACACCAGCTTGTATTGTATTGTATGTATTGTATTATTCTTAGATCATTAGATAGATATGATAGATATGCACACCAGCTTCTGTGGGGAAATGGTAATATGAACTCAATGGAGTGAAATTGAACCTAAATATCCCCCGTATTTGAGTAAATGGGAGGTGTCCAAGTCCCGAGAAGTCAGTAATAAACACTGCGTGCAGGCTTCCTTCTTATGTGGTGGAAGTGGAAGACACTGACATTTACATTTAGACATTTAAGGTCTTTTTTATACGTTAGGCTACATTAAGCTCCCAACAAAACAAGCCTAATGTCCCTAGTTTGCCTTGTGGAACACCAAATTAGCACGAAACTTATAGGATTTTTTTGGGTAGTTGCGATCTTCAGTTTCAGGGTTTAGGCGCTACATAAGTTTTATAAATTTCCCCTGGCAGGCCATCCGAATCAGGTGATTTATTATTGGTTAGATTGGCTACTACTTTTTTTCAACTCCTCCAAAGTCAATGGCCTCTTCACCATCCCATCCCGTAACATTGAGAAATTGGAAAATCAATAGTCTGAAAAAACTTTTCCATCCCCCCCCCTCCTGATCTCCTTTTCCTGCTTGTATATAACTCCTGGTAAAAGTCCCGAAACACCACCATAATCTCTAGGATATTGCTAGTCTAGTCTAGTACAGAAGATTGCAGTTATAAGGGGCATTTTTTACCACAGAGGCCAATATGTTGCTTCTCCCTTCTCAAATGTGGTTGCTGCAGAAAGAACCTTTTGTTTTCTGCTTTTTTAATGGCTGCTTGTGCATATTTTTCTCGACTTATTTTTCCATTGCATTTGAGTATCTTTATTAGGATTAGATATATAGGCTGCCTTGAATCAACAATAAAAGTGGATACATTTATAAAATACATAAAAAAAAAGTTATCACAAAAATGTGCAATAATTTACAAAACATTTCAACCAAAACTGGTCCTAAAGGAGACATCAGATAGACCACACCAACAGTGTTGCAGTCTGCTCAGGGGTCCTGTTGATTTTTGTTTTTGTACAGTTTTTGGAATGTTGAAACGCTCCCTCAATAAATTAGCATGATATCTGTAGTCCTCGTCGTGAGTGCAATTCCTTCTAAGCCTCACGAACTGTGCGCATGGTATGCTACGAATCAAAGGAGTGGCGTGCGCAGGAATGCAGGATGGTGTTTCCTGCAGTTTTTTTTTTACCATACAGGGGGCTAGGCGGTGAATATGAATATTTCTACATCTAAAAGGGATGTGGATGGCTGTTGACAGTGAACTTAAGGCACTGATTAGGAAGGTTGGCATGATGCGTCAATTGCTCACTGGAGAATATGTCACGCTCCCACCCCCCCCATCCCACGCCCTGTACCTGGAGGTAGTGGGAGCCGTTGAATGTAAACCAATTGTGTGTAAGAATAAACACAATGAATGGCCATGAATGATGATCTTTTTCCCTAAGAAAGGTGCGGGCGTCCGCTGAAATTTTTTCAGGGGGGGGGGCGCTTTGGCAGCGGCGATACAGTCGCATAAAAAAGTTAAAATGTAAAAACACCCCACTGCGCCCCCTGCATCTTTCAATATCTCTTTGTCCCTACTGTGTACCCCCTCTCCACAACTGCACCTCTGGGCCCCTTTACGTAACAGCACCTCACAGCTCTGGTCCCCTTTACATTACACAGCACCCTGCATCACTGGACCTACAGTATTTCTATTATTACATTGTTATACAAGATGAAATGGTTCAACTGTTATACAAGATGAAATGGTTCACCATAATGCAGAATCAGTTGGACCCCCGTGTGTGTCACTTGCCACTATCGCCTGCCATGCGTTGCGGATTGTCACTTGCCACGAAGCCTGTCACATGTTGTGGATTGCCAGTTGCCACATCGCCTACTGTCACACATTGTGGATTGTCACTTGCCACGTCGCCTGCTGTCACACATTGTGGATTGTCACTTGCCACGTCGCCTGTTGTGGATTGCCAGTTGCCACGTCGCCTGCTGTCACACATTGTGGATTGTCACTTGCCACAGCGCCTGTCACATGTTGTGGTCCAGATTGTCACTTGCTTTCTCCAATCGTGCCTTGCTGTGTTCCAGAGTCAGGGGCCAGAGTTGTCAGGCAGCAGAGAGATTATTTAATCTCACTGATTCCCGCGCTGCCTACACATGATGTCATCTCTCTGCTCCCTCCCGCTTACCAGCTCGCTGATTGGCCAGCACTCGCTCGGGCTCAGACATTCATCAAGACACCCACCAAGCCCAGCTGCCCGGCCCGCAAACTCTCTCACCTGACACCCGTCAGCGGAGCCACAGTGACACCTGCCCACCGAGCCACCTGCTCCCTCACCAGCCCACCCAGCTGCCCAACATGCCCTGTTAGATTTCAGGGGGGGGGGGAGCGTCGAGCTGACAGAGAGGGGGAGGGGGGGCGATCGGGGGAGATATACATTGCAGACAGCCAGCGGCTCTCCTCTTCCTGTCACAGCGCCGCGGCTCCATTTATCAGAGAGAGGGAGAGACAGGGAGAGGAGAGCCGCAGGCTGTCTGCACTTATAGTTGCCACCTTTTCATCAAGCCAAACCCGAACACATTAGCAGCGCACACCAATATATATATAATTATTTTTGTAGTAATTCATTACCTCTGTACAAAGCAATGCACAGCTAATTTTTATTTTTTTTATGTAGTATATACTGTGATTAAATAAAATTTCTAATCATACGTAGTTAATCACAAAAGTCCCCCTTTATATCAGAGTCAACCGTGTTCTCCTTTAGATCTAAATCCAGAGTTCCCAATTACATTTGAATGCACAGGGTTCTGCAGAAGAGAAGTGCAGAGGGTATGATGGGGGCAGTATGTACAGGAGAGGAGTGCAGAGGGTATGACGGGGGCAGTATGTACAGGAGAGGAGGAGTGCAAAGGGTATGACGGGGGCAGTATGTACAGGAGAGGAGGAGTGCAGAGGGTATGATGGGGGCAGTATGTACAGGAGAGGAGGAGTGCAGAGGGTATGATGGGTGCAGTATGTACAGGAGAGGAGGAGTGCAGAGGGTATGATGGGGGCAGTATGTACAGGAGAGGAGTGCAGAGGGTATGACAGGGGCAGTATGTACAGGAGAGGAGTAGTGCAGAGGGTATGACGGGGGCAGTATGTACAGGAGAGGAGGAGTGCAGAGGGTATGACGGGGGCAGTATGTACAGAAGAGAAGTGCAGAGGGTATGATGGGGGCAGTATGTACAGGAGAGGAGGAGTGCAGAGGGTATGATGGGGGCAGTATGTACAGGAGAGGAGTGCAGAGGGTATGACGGGGGCAGTATGTACAGGAGAGGAGGAGTGCAAAGGGTATGACGGGGGCAGTATGTACAGGAGAGGAGGAGTGCAGAGGGTATGATGGGGGCAGTATGTACAGGAGAGGAGGAGTGCAGAGGGTATGATGGGTGCAGTATGTACAGGAGAGGAGGAGTGCAGAGGGTATGATGGGGCAGTATGTACAGGAGAGGAGTGCAGAGGGTATGACAGGGGCAGTATGTACAGGAGAGGAGTAGTGCAGAGGGTATGACGGGGGCAGTATGTACAGGAGAGGAGGAGTGCAGAGGGTATGACGGGGGCAGTATGTACAGGAGAGGAGTGCAGAGGGTAATGATGGGGCAGTGTATGTACAGGAGAGGAGTTCAGAGGGTATGATGGGGGCAGTATGTACAGGAGAGGAGGAGTGCAGAGGGTATGATGGGGCAGTATGTACAGAAGAGAAGTGCAGAGGGTATGATGGGGGCAGTATGTACAGGAGAGGAGGAGTGCAGAGGGTATGATGGGGGCAGTATGTACAGGAGAGGAGGAAGTGCAGAGGGTATGATGGGGCAGTATGTACAGGAGAGGAGGAGTGCAGAGGGTATGATGGGGCAGTATGTACAGGAGAGGAGGAGTGCAGAGGGTATGATGGGGCAGTATGTACAGGAGAGGAGTGCAGAGGGTATGATGGGGCAGTATGTACAGGAGAGGAGTGCAGAGGGTATGATGGGTGCAGTTAGTACTTTAGAGGAGTGTAGAGGGTATGATGGGGCAGTATGTTCAGGAGAGGAGGAGTGCAGAGGGTATGGTGGGGCAGTATGTACAGGAGAGGAGTGCAGAGGGTATGATGGGGAAGTATGTAGAGGAGAGGAGGAGTGCAGAGGGTATGGATGGGGCAGTATGTACAGAAGAGAAGTGCAGAGGGTATGATGGGTGCAGTATGTACAGGAGAGGAGGAGTGCAGAGGGTATGATGGGGGCAGTATATACAGGAGAGGAGGAGTGCAGAGGGTATGATGGGGCAGTATGTACAGGAGAGGAGTGCAGAGGGTATGATGGGGCAGTATGTTCAGGAGAGGAGTGCAGAGGGTATGATGGGGCAGTATGTACAGGAGAGGAGTGCAGAGGGTATGATTGGGTAGTATGTACAGGAGAGGAGTGCAGAGGGTATGATGGGGCAAGTATGTACAGGAGAGGAGTGCAGAGGGTATGATGGGTGCAGTTAGTACTGGAGAGGTGTGTAGAGGGTATGATGGGCGCAGTTAGTACTGGAGAGGAGTGCAGAGGGTATGATGGGTGCAGTATGTACAGGAGAGGAGTGCAGAGGCTGTGATGGGTGCAGTTAGTACTGGAGAGGAGTGTAGAGGGGATGTGGGCTTCCTGGCAGGCCCTGGCATGTGGAATTTTGAACATGCCCAGCACATCTGTAACAACAAATTGTGCTGGCCCTCTTGTACATCAGCCCCATAAAGTAACTCGGAAATGGATTCCAATGTGCTGCCCGCCACTGCCAAGGAGACAGAGACAAGCGCTGTGAATAGCCGGGACGGGACAGGACAGCAACTCTGGTTATTCCAGCACTGGTCCTATAATGTGTAGATGGGGAAATTGGATAAAAAATTTTTTTGCCTAAGAGCTAAGACCAGCCATAGACTGTTTACATCTCAGCTGGTTCAGCAGGAACTGGCTGAGATTTGAACCATTAATGAGCAGATTCTCTTATGATTATATCACTACTTAAATTACCTTGGAATTAGTTTAGGAAATTCTAAAGAGACCCTGTATAAATCCAACTTTATACCATTACTGAATAATATTAAAGAAGACCTTAATAGAATAGCACCAGGACAATTATCATGGACGGGGAGAATAAATATCTTTAAAATGATAATATTACCAAAAATTATTTACAAAATTCAGATGCTCCCAATTTGGATCCCGCAAGCTTTTTTTAAAAAACTACAAGCAATGTTTCTTAGATTTATATGGAGGGGGAAAAAAACACGAATTAAGTTAACACTTTTGACAAAAGATAAGACACAAGGGGGGTTGGGAGCACCGGATTTTAAAAATTATTATTATTCAATTATTTTATCACGAGTTATAGAATGGGCAAAAAATAATGTAGAAAAAAGATGGGTAGTTATGGAAAATAAATTAAGTAAAACTGCACTGGGGAAAATAATCTGGATCCCACCACAATATAGAGGTCTAAGCCCTGAAGTTCACGACATTACAAAACACGCTTTAGCACTTTGGGACCAGATTCATAGGAAAGAAAGATGGAGTTTTAATTCACCATTCATACCCTTAAAGAACACCAAATTTTTCCCTCTGTGTTTGGTAACTGGATTAAGAAAGAAGACACCCAATTAAAAGATTTTATGGAGCAAAATAGACTATTATCATTGCAGGAGATGGAAGGGAAGAGAGATATTGTGGTGATTGATGAATGGAGATACGCTCAAATAAGACATTTTTTTGAAAGTCTCCCACAGCCTATAAGATCTGAAACAAATTTACGGCCATTCGAAAGACTTTGCACAAAGAAACTTGATAAGGGAATAATCTCGATGATATATGAAACTTTGAATGCCTTAAAAAAACTGAGCGTACCCCCATTCATCAAAAAATGGGAAGAAGAAACAGGTTCATCAATAAACGAATTTGAAATAAGACAGATAATAAACAGGGTCCATGTTACTTCTACAAACAACAAAGTAATGGAACAGAATTATAAATGTTTGGTAAGATGGTATCTTACACCAGATAAATTACACTCATCTTTAGGAAATGATTCGCGTTTCTGTTGGAGAGGATGTAGAGAGGTGGGTACAATGACACATATCTGGTGGTCTTGCCCAAAAGTAAAAAACTATTGGTCAAAAATTAGACAAAAAATTAAAGAAATAATAAATATAAATATACAGGAGGACTTTTGGGTTTGTGTCTTGCATGGGGCACGAATGCCAACTAAAAGATATCTAAAGACCCTAATTCCAGATTTTCTCAACGCCGCAAAAAGCCAGATCTCGAGCAAATGGAAACGAGATGAGAGTCCTACATTAAGAGAATGGGGGAAAAAGGTCGATGAAATTTATTACAATGATTATTTAAGATACAGAGAGGAGGAAACTTGGGCAGATTTCGAAGATAAATGGGATCCCTGGAAAAAATATAAGGTTAAGATGGAATATGCAGAAATGATGGAAGCTTAAGCAATAAAGAGGAGAGGAAATTATTAAATGGCCTAGAGGCCTAGAAAGAGGACCAGTGGGAGGTTGGGAGAAGAGGGAAGGGGCGGAGTCGGGGATGAGGTGGGAGGGGAAAAAAAAAAAAAAAAAAAAAAAAATATCACTAGTGGTTGCTGTATAGCCACTAGTAAGATTCACTGTTTGTCGGGAGAATACAATTGCTGGCCAGGAGGGATATTCCCCTGTCAGCACTGTCTGTGTTGATGGGGGAAACATACAAGTTTCTTACCTGCAATCTTTGGATGTAGGAAAGAAATTTGCACTGTATATACAATATAATATTACCTGCCTAACTGAAAGTGAAAGTGTAACAGAATGGCCCGTGACACCCAGAGACTTTTGAAGGATGGGGGGTACTCGAGTGCCAGCATCACTAATGACTAATGGTCTAGGGTCATAGGGTGACTGAGAAATGATAACGATAAATTACATGGGATGGGACATTACTGATAATTAATGTTTTGCACGATATCTTGAAATATTACAAGTTGTTAAAGTCTGACTCCAACATGTCAATATAGAGTGTTTTCATTCAATGTGGGGGACACATGCTTTTGAGGTGTTGAGTCTGCTCCTAGACATTCCTTTGTGTGATGCTAATACTGTTTTGTGTGCTAATTAGGTCTGCTCCTAAGACCTGTTCATTGTGTATGCTAATGACACTGTTAAGATGTGGAATGTAGTAATTAACCCCTCTAAATGCAGAGCCAGACCGTCTGGTTAATGACGGGTAATCAGAATGTCATTATCTAAAAGAATGTGTATGAATTGTGTGATGTGTGGGTGGAGTGTGTCTTTGTCCATGTGATTAACTGTAACAAAGCTAAGTTACCATTAAAGGATTCATTAGTTCATTTTGGAACCAGTACCAGAGCTTGTTTTGTCTCGGTTATTCTGGGAAATGAAATGGGTCGTGTCTGATGTCTGTCGGACTGTCGGATAAGCTGTCATGGGGCGATGGAATGGAATATCGTAAACAGTGGTGACCGTTACAGAAAGTAAATTGTGAATGTCTTGAAAGAACAGGAGAGGGGGAGGGAGACAGATGGGGGAGAGAAGGGATGGAGATAATGCAGTTTAGTGATGCAGGGGAAGGAGCAGATCGGGCGGCTGTGGTTGTGTGAACGCTCGCATTATGCAGTGTCAGCGAGCTGAGGGAGGGGGGAGGAAGCCCCGCAGAGCTGACTACTGGGGACGCAGTCCCTCTCAGGAGAGACTTTTACTCCAGCGGCGGCCCGAAAAAGCAAAAAAAAAAGCAAAAAAAATAAAAATAATTTTTATGGGGGGGTACATAATAATACAGCATAATGTTGGGGGGTCAGGGCCCCCTCTGCTCCCCCTAAAGACGCCTCTGCGTAGGAGGGAGACCTGGGCACTTACGACCGACCCCAGCCCCCTGACTCCCCTATTTGACAACCCAGCTTTTGACTATGATAAGGCTTCCTGGCCTGGCTTACCCATATACACCTGGCCGGCCTATTGTAGCCTATTGTAGACAGGTTCACAGGCTCCTGACAGGATTTGAGCAATGATGCCAGAAGCCCAGCGGCATTCCCTCTCGTTGGTATACAAAATAATTACGGGAACAGACCCACAGTTCCCTCCCTAAATTCACTGCAGCGTGGTCAGGGGACCTGGAGAGGCCCATCAGCGAGGCGGAATGGCGGACAGTCCTCGATGTCTAGCTATGCTATTTAGCTATGCTAGCTAATTATAAATTATTGTCATGTTTCCATCGGCTTCTGACTCCTGCTGGAGATGCACCAAAAGACTGTTTGGTGGGACTGTGATTTGATCCGCCCGTTCTGGAACCACATTCAAATATATTCTGAACTGTACGGTGAACCCCTCTCCCCATCTCCCTTTATAGCCCTTCTCTCCATTCCAAAAGAATTTCATTTGCTGTTCGGATGTTATCGGCAATCTCGGGCGCCCGGATCGAGGAGTAGTTCTTTTTTTTTGTGCAGGATTGCCTTATAAAATGTACCCATAATGTGAATATTTGTGCAAGTTTGTCTTTTTGTGGATCTGGCTGCCCTTTGTCGGGGGTCGGCTCCGTTTTCTTTCCTTAGAATTCTTTCTGAAAACCTTTAATAAATATTTATTGAACCTAAAAAAGATCACAATTATCCTCACATTCTGAAGAATAGAGACTCTGGTTCTAGAGGTTTGGTTAAAGAACTACGGCCCATTAAAACTCTACCATGGTAAGCCGAAGCTGTGTCACCGCTGTGGAGAAAAGGCGCATTTGAGCTTTGAGTTTGAGTTTAGCCTTCATATGTTCAGTGTGTCGGGGTCAGGGTCATATGGCCAAGGACTGCACCCAGAAGATTAGGTGCAACTTGTGACTGCGACTCTACAAGCAGAGATAGTAGATGGCTGGATGGATGGAAGGTGAGCCCCTGGTGTACCATCATCCTCTGTTCAGGATACCTCTCCTTCTGTGTCTGTCACGTAGGCTAAATGCTGATTACAAAGTGACTAGTGACATCAGGTCGCCGCTTTGAATCATACGAAACAGTAAATCTGCATTCAAGATTATTACATTACTAGCAATCAATTTTATAGGCTCATGAGAAAATTCACTCCACTGACACCAATCATGGGTCTCTAATCTTTCCAAATACACAATTTTTTTTCCCCAAATATTTATTTTATTTAACACCACAAAATGGGGGGAGGCCCCACACAGTACAAGAATAATGTGAACAGAGACAAAAGAAAACAGATTGAAAATACATAGCCCCTGTGGACCAAGTGATCCCATGGTGTCCACCCTTACACTAAATTCCGTGGACGCATTCACACGTGTTTCGCAAAGAACACGGACGGTGGGAAAGGGAGACATAGCGGCGACTGCAGGGCGCAAACTCAGGACTTGGGGATCTAAAAGCCCAACAGGCGTTTCATTAGAATAGACTTCATTATATCCCAGGTCTTTTTTGTCTAGCTCCTCGCCACAGCGACACAACACATTGTGCGGTGAGGATCAAGTACTTCATTCTCCGTACCTCCTCTAGCCGCAACAGTCGGGGGGGGGGGGGGGGGGAGACTGCTGCTTCCAATAAATTCCTTCGGTCAATGTCGTCTCAATTTACCACTGACACCAATACTATACTATTACTTATGCTTTCCACTGACACCAACAACGGGGTACTACTTATCTCACTGACACCAATGATTGGTCATAATTCATTCCACTGCCATCAACATTAGGCCATTACTCCTTTCACTGACATCAATGATTGACCACCCATGTTGTGTCCCTATTTTTTTCACTGATTACAAAATATGGACTCCACTCACGATTCCCTCCACTCACTACAACATTGGTATCAATGGAAGGCATTATTGACCCATCATTGTAGTTAAATCCTATTGTTGGTGTCATTGGAAGGAAGTATTCAGTATGACCCATCATTGGTGTACTTGAAATGAATGGTGGGTGACTAATGAGTGGAGCCAACATTAGTTTCAGTTGGAGGAATAGTGACATATTTGGTCTCTACTGAGAGGAAACATTACACATCACTGTGTATCACTGTGTATCACAACAGGAATTCTACCATGTTGTCAAACATTTCATATGGAAGAGAAAGTGACCCATCATTGGTGTCAGTGGAAGGAACATTCCCTATTTTTGGTGTCGTGGCAACTGGCAATCCACAACAGGCGACGTGGCAAGTGACAATCCACAATGTGTGACAGCAGGCGACGTGGAAACTGGCAATCCACAACAGGCGACGTGGCAAGTGACAATCCACAATGTGTGACAGCAGGCGACGTTGCAACTGGCAAGTGACAATCCAAAACATGTGACAGGCGACGTGGCAAGTGACACACACGGGGGTCCAACTGATTCTGCATTATGGTGAACCATTTCATCTTGTATAACAGTTGAACCATTTCATCTTGTATAACAATGTAATAATAGAAATACTGTAGGTCCAGTGATGCAGGGTGCTGTGTAATGTAAAGGGGACCAGAGCTGTGTAATGTAAAGGGGCCCAGAGGTGCAGTTGTGGAGAGGGGGTACACAGTAGGGACAAAGAGATATTGAAAGATGCAGGGGGCGCAGTGGGGTGTTTTTACATTTTAACTTTTTTATGCGACTGTATCGCCGCTGCCAAAGCGCCCCCCCCCCTGAAAAAATTTCAGCGGACGCCCATGCATCTTTGCTGAGAGGTCCGTACCCAAAAGCCAGTTTATTAGGCTAAAAAGGTTTAGAATTTCGAGATCATTTCAATGCATTATTCAAGCGTTTTGTAGATAAGGGGTACTCGGAGGACTCCCTTAGACACAATTTGAATGTCACCCTTTTGCGGGCTAACCTCCTATCTTAAACTTCTAGGCACCATGCTGTTCTTAACATATGTGGGAGGAGAATGTCGTCTATGCCCCGCGACGACCAGAGGTGGGGGGGCAGAAATACCGACGACATCCTCCTCCTATGCATAGCATGGCGACCGCATGGCGATGCATCAGCATTAGATCTTTTCATTTCACATCTAAACATTAACCACTTAACCCCCTGACCATATTCCTGCCCAATGACCAGAGCACTTTTTGCGATTCGGCACTGCGTCGCTTTAATTGACAATTGCGCGGTCGTGTGACGTGGATCCCAAACAAAATTGGCGTCCTTTTTTTCCCACAAATAGATCATCTCTGCGGTTTTTATTTTTTGCGCTATAAACAGACAGATGCCAGACCAGCGCTGTCAATAGCAGGGACAGGACAGCTGGGGAACCCCACAGTGGCAGACCACCAGACAATCTTTGCAACCCTTAAAGTTCTCCCACTGCTTTGGACCCTTATATTTTCTTGGTCTGCTGGTGACATTATATCTCTTATTTCTGCCACCCTGCGGGGCCCCAGAATAGTAGGAAGGGAGCTCACTGCACGTTGTGGGATCGTAGTAAAGGGCCACAGGAGATATATATAATTGCATTTTCCATGAATGGTTGTTTGGTTCCCTTCCTTGAATACTGGATTGTTTTTCAGCACTACTGTTTAAAGTCACCCTTTGGACCCCCCTTTTTATTTTTATACATGTAGAGTGGTTATCGATGTATTGATGAAATTTAGTTAATTATTCATTGAATGTGACCACTAAGCACTACTAAAATACGGCACATTGCACATTGTTTAATGACTCCTTTGGCCGCTTGGAGCCTTAGTGATTCACATATGGTATCATATTGATTTTGATTTTTCACAATATTAGTTGTATCTAGCACGTATCTTATCAATATCATGTATTATTTTGGTTGGTGCACCAGTTATATACAGCAGCTTCATACATTTGGTTATTAATTTTTGTGGTGTAATATAGAGATTAGTAGCGCTGTATTTTTTCCTCACACTATTTTATAGTTGGCCCCCTTACTTTTGTCCCTGTCCCTGTCCCCCCATGTAAATATGAAACCTGGAGACGCCACTGCTATTACGAGATACCTTGGTGATATGGGGGACAGGGGGACAGATAGGGGGGACAGATCCAGAGGAGCACGCGGAGATCAGAGGAGCACGCGGAGGTTAAGTCCTGTTCAACCTGGGTAGAGATCTTAGTCAGGAGCGGGAGAGCACCGCCGATAGAGTTCAAATTCAGGGAGACCCGTTCCACCGTTGGAGACGGGGGAGCAAAGCAGTGAGTGTTTCAGCCTTAGGGCACTTCCCCGGAAAAGGTATAACAACTTCGGCAATACGTCCATTTTTAGAGTGTTCATAAACCATGACACTGGCAAGTCCATGCGGACTGGTCCGAAGCCTGGTCAAGAGCAGAGTATAGTTTAAGGCGTAAATCTTGGACAATTGTGGTGGGATGGCTGTTCCCAAGTAAGAGATGGGAAGGAAAAATTAGACTTGATTAGACTTGAGAGTACGCTGTGGCAAGGATAGGTTCAACGCTTCCGTCTTGGACAAATTCAGTTTGCAATTGCTAAGTCTACCAAATCTGTCGATCTCTGCCAGGATGGAGGGGATGCTCAGGTGGGGTTGAGTGACATAAAGAAGCAGGTCATATGCATACAGGGAGAGCTTGCAATTTAGCGGAGGGCGTTTAGATCCCGTGAATGTTCGGGTTTGCACCAAAGCGAAAAGGAGAGAGAGGGGCCATAGGCCCGAAAATGCTCTCGCGTATCCATTCCCTGTACTCCACCCCCTCTGCCTCTGTCAACGGCTTATGCCTATGCTGATAGCTGAAGCAGTGTAGATTCCAGGGTCACTAGCCTTCTCCGCATCACAGGAGAGAAGGGAAGATGGTAGTCGGTGTCTCTGGGCATAAGCTATGAGGGTCTTTGGTAGTGTATCAGCTAATGATGGGACTTCTTATTTTGTACTAATTTATACTTTTTAAAATATTAATTTAGACACTTTTTTAACATTGAAGTCAATGAGAGCATCCCTTTTTACCCCTTAAAATCTTATCTGCTACCAAAAGTTTCAGCTGAATATTTTGTGAGTATGAATACTCACAAAATATTCAGCTATCCGGCTATGACTTTTCAAGCTATATATCAGTTTTTCTGTGAAAAAGCAGTTTACGTTTACTGATTTTTTCAGAAAATGTTATCGATTAAACAGTCTTTACATGTGATCTTTACAGTGAGAGAGGATAAAAAAATACATTATCTTTAAAAAAGGGGGAACAAATTGCTCTCACGTCCACAATTTATATATCAAATCGTAGGTATTTTTGTCTTTTTTTTGTGAGACTTTTAGCTTCAAAGATTTCTCCCATTGACCCCTCATCACTTCTCTCCTGTACACCTTCCACACTCCTCTCCTGTATCATACCGTCCACACTCCTCTCCTGTACATAGTGCCCACTGTCATACCCTCACACTCCTCTCCTGTACATAGTGCCTGCCTCCATACACTTCTCTCCTGTACTGCCAGTACAGTATTGCCCACTGTCATACCCTCCACACTCCTCTCCTGTACATTGTGCCTTTTGCCGTACCCTTTGCACTTTTCTCCTGTCGTGCCAATGTTAGACCCTCCACATTCCTCTCACTATATACTTCCCACTTATATACCGTCCGTACTCCTCCCCTATGTCGCTTACCCACAAAAACAGTTCTTTAAAATGATACTGAATACCCTCAATGTTACCAGCTCTAGAATGGAAACACTTTCAACTAAAGGAAATCTCAGTTCTCATATTTGTTCTGTATGGATTATTAGAACTTATTTAAATTTGTGATTGTGATGTACAGAGGAACATAGGGGATCTCAGCTACTCTTTAGTATTTATATAGCACTTGTGAAAAAAGTGTCCCTAAAATATTTTTTAAATGTTGGCAACTATGCACTTAGGCACTGTCCAAGGGCCACTGGGTCAGTAGGGGCCCCATGAGAGGTTTCTGGGATTCCTGACGTTCCTGACATTACTACTTTTAAAGAGGCGGGGTAAACTTACATTTTCAGACTGGCCCCTTCATTGCTGCGCTGTGATTCTCACGCATTTATTTATTAATTATAAAAGGCCTCACTAAAATCCTCAGCACCAGGCCCATGATGTTCTTAATGTGGCCCTGAAGAGGCTTTCTCCACACCAGGGAAAAGGCCTTGCATTACTGTGGGGAGTACAGACAGAAGAACAGGAAGTGAGGGTTTAGGGAAAAATATTTTTACCTTTACAACCCCTAATGATCAAAGAGAGGCTTTATAAGTACTGAAAGAACATTGCTTGAATGTCCTAAAGATAGTGTAGTGGTTATGGTGAATGGCATTGGTGCGGGCTTAGCAATTCAGCTATTCAGCATTCCCACGTATTTTCCTCAGGAAATGCATTTTCTAGTTCCGTACGTTTTTTTGTGGCTCTGCGAACTCGGCATATACTTTCAGTGATTGAGACCATTCAACTTTTAAAATGTTCATCTCATTCAGCTAACGAACGGGGAGAACGGGACATCCAGGTCCAGAATTGCCTTAATCTGGGACTGTACGTCCAACAGAAGTGCAGGAGCGTACCCCTGTGGACGCATGCCCTCCAGCACCGGTCCGACACAGAAGGGTAAATCCTCTCTAAGTCTACATGCACCCGGTACCCGCGCGACAGTAATTTTTAGTTTGTTTCCCGGGTCTTAGTCGAGCTAGATCGTGTAAATTGATACAAATGCGTCAGCTGGCCAAGGGTAAAAGTCGTTTCTAAGTCCCTCTCCCCGTGGGTTTCATGTGTGGGATCGGTTCCTCTTCAGTAAAGAGGCGTCTCGGATTGAGTCCCCGTGGGTCGTAAAAAAGTGGACCAGCTGTCTATAGCGCCAAAAGTCCATGGGAAAGGTCCCATGTCGTTCTCTAAAAGCTTACCGTCTCGCAGGAGCTTACCACAAGTAGCGCCACTGTCCTCGACCCATGGCCCAAAAAGGCCATCTGTTCCCCCGGTAGGAACCACAGAAAGCCACCCAGCGGGGCTAATGGGGACATCGGAGGGGCCAGGTCCAGCCGAGCATTGAGCCGGTCCCAGATCCTCAGGGTCTGTGTCGTAAGCGGGGAAGCAGATTCCGACTGCCCCCTATCTCTCCGGGACAGCCACGGGGCATGAGAGAGGTTCCTACCTGCCATATACTTTTCCAGGGAAACCCAAAGCTTGGAGGTAGCGTGAAAGCGCCAATTGAGCATCCTCTGGAGGATAATCGCCATGTGATATCTTTGAATATCCGACAGGCCCACGCTCCACGGGCGTGTCAGTAGTCTAAGCGCAGTTCTCGGTTTCCTTTCATGCCAAATACATTTTGAGATCAGGCGGGATATTTGAGTGAAAAAAAACCTAGGTAGGGATATGGGTATCATCAGAACAGAATGCGTGGGAGAATGCTCATCTTTACTACAGCCAGTCTGCCCAACCAGGTAAAGGCCGGTAAAGGCCGTCTTAGTCCAAGTGGCCAAATCGTTTTTCACTGTTGCTAACAAAGGGGGGTTGGCTGCATAAATGGCGTCATACCTATCCGTCAACCTAACACCTAGGTATTTCAAAGAGGATAGATCTATCCTATCTATCCTAGAGCCCAGGTAAACGGGAAGGCGGTGGTCAGCCAGTGAGGGTGACAATTGTATAGGGAGTATTTCGGACGAGTAATTGATTTTAAGGGTTAAGTTCCGTAGCAGATTTTGGAACGAGATCAGGGGTTCCGTCGGGTGGAATAGCACATCATCAGCGTTAAGCCGAGAGTTTATGCTCCGTATGGCCCACTGTCAGTATTTTAATGTTGACATTAGCCCGGACGGTGCGTAAGAAGCACCAAGCAAATAGGATAGGCGATAGCGGACAACCCTGTCTCGTGCCATTTCTGATCGGGAATCTATGGGAAAGAAAGCCATTTGGGTCCGACAACAACACCATGATCCAGGTCAGCATGTGCGTGCGGAGACCAATAGTTTCTTTTTTTTTCACCCTTCTTTCTCTAGTCCCCGATCTTGGCAGATAGAAAAACATAGGGACTATGAAGCTTTCCCACGTCCCCCCCCCTCCTCCTCCCCGTGGTTCCCAGACCTCCACACTTCACCCTCAAAGATAATTGAAAGTAATATTAACGTGGGTTAGACAGTGCTTTAAGGTTATGTAAGCATAATTTTGTCGCTAGGGTATTCTCTAGGCTATTTTTTTCCCCCTTGAGTTTAATATAGCTGTACTATATTTCCTGGCCAGTCTTGATTAGGAAACCCTCAAATTTTCTGCATAGCTCCAAGATTTTTTATACTCTATCCATTTTTTCCATTTGTCCTTAAAATCATTATTCGTTCCTAATACGCTCTCCCTAAGCTCTTCCAATTTATAGGTTTCTTCTAATACATTTATCCAGTCCCAGACCAAAGAGGTTTTGTGTCTCCCGCCACTTTTTTGGTACGGTCCTTTTCGCAGCATTTAACAGATGTGGGAGGAGAGATTTTTTATAGTTTTTATTACTTTCATGACTACAATGGAATAGGTCTTTCTTTATCTCCTTGCCCAAATCCCACATTTTTTTAATTTCTGGGCAGGTCCACCACAAGTGTGCTATTGTACCTCTATCTGCACATTCCTCGCCATCTGCCCGCTGACTGCTGGCTTGACTTGTCTCGGGTGATGTACCAGCCTGAGATGCATTTATGTCTCAGCATCATTATATCAATTGCAGATTAGTGAGTCAGCTGCATAATCCTCTGAGATTTGTTTTCCCCTCTGGGTATTTCCAACTCTCTTTCGCATTTTCCTACAAAAGGTGGTTCATCCCTTGCTCCTATTTTAGTGAGTATTCCATAAAGTTTAGTGATCGTGCCCTTTGAATTTTGTGCTGCACAAAGTGAGATAATTGAGAGTAGTGCCACCTATCTAAATTCCAGAGATCAATTCTAGTTTTCAATTCTTCATAGGTCTTGATTCCATCGTCTGTGACTGTCACTCTCCTAAGTGAAACAGTGTTTTTTTTTACCCAGGTGCCAAAAATACATTTTCTTTTAAATTTATTAGTGGAGAGTTAAATTTACTTCCTAATAGTGTCTGAACCCTATCCCACATTCTTAGAGTGTCCCGTGTCATGAGGTTGGTATTGTGGTCAAGTGTGCGATATTGGTTATGTTCCAAATAATCTTACTCAACTGTATTTTTAATTTGTACCCACCTTTTATCTATTCTTAGCCCATTCCACCACCCCGAGAGAAGAGCTGCCGCCTTGTAATAACTTTTAATGTCAGGCGCCGCTAGGCCTCCGTGTTGCTTCCTCTGTTTTAGGATAGACAGAGAGATCCTATGTTTTTTTAATTTTTCCATATGTAGTTCGTGAGAATAGAATTTAAGATTCTTAGAAATTGTTGCGGACAGCAATTGGGATTAATAAGAATTTATACAGTATTTTGGGTACTACCACCATTTTTAACAAGTTAATTCGTCCTATCCATGAAATATTTATCGTTTTTTTAATTCGTTTTTAATCTCGTTCAGCAGGGGTACATCATTTAATTTATAGATCTTCTGGACCGTGTTTGCAAGTTTGGCGCAGATCTTTTTTACTTTCGCTTCTTTTTTGTTTAAATTTATGTTTAAAATTTCCTTATTTAGTTATGTTAATCTTCAAATTTGATATAGAACCATATTCCTGGAGAGTTAGGGATCGAGGTGACTGGATTGGTCAGATAGCCGACAATTTATGTTCCACCCCCATTCCGTATGGAGGCCAGCAAGGGTTCTAATGACAAAATAAAGAGCAGGGGAGACAGGGGGCGCCCCTGTCTTGTCTCATTCTTCATCTGAAAAGAGTCTGAGAGACTTCCATTGATCTTGATCAGAAGGATGATGATAAAGTGGTGGTAAACTGGTCAGCCTATCCCTATCCCTATCCCCGATACCCATTGCCCATACCCATTGCTGAAAGAGTTTGCATCATGAATCCCCAGTCTACCCTGTCGAAAGCTTTTTCGGGATTCACTCAGCTTTATCTTTTAGGCTGTTATCTTTACCCTCTCTGTTTGGGACAAACCCAACTTGATCGGGGAGTATCAAGATATGCATTACCCGTTTTAAGCGTTCTGGTTAGTATTTTCGCCTTTGCAGAGTGAACTATCCTTCCCTTCTTTTAAGATGATTACAATCGAGGCGGCAAGCGCTTCCTTACCAGTTTCGTAGTCTAAAGTATCTAACTAGTTAAGGGATTAAGATTTTGTCTAGGAACTCTTGTGTTCTAGTTCTTCTGTCACTCAATTGTCACTCAATTGCTGTCTCGATTGCTCAATTGTAGGGACAATATCTTTGGGAGCAGTGGCCTCTGGTAGGCTCAGGTTCGCCCTCCTGCTGCGATTCTCATCCAAAATCATCCAGCTGGCAGAGTAATGCTTCTATTTTCTGGTCCTGAGCACTGCATCTGCAAGGAGATTACTGGTAAGGCTTAATCTAGTCTCTGTTCCACTAACTCCCAAGTGTGCTATGTCCGCTATGTCCGCAGTGAAGGCCAGATCAGCACGTGTGGGGGAGAGACCAAATATGGCGCTTTAAGTCCCCATCACTCAAAACGTCCGCCATGTCAGGGCCCTGGCCATGGGGAATGGATGATCCCGGGGAGGGAGGGGGAGCAGCGTCTCTCACCAGAGTGAGAGGAAGAGTGTCCAATCATTGGTATCAGTGGGAGGAATAGTGTCCCATCATTTGTGTCAGTGGGAGAAATAGTGCCCAATCATTGGGGAAGGTTCCAGCTTGTCAAGATTTTTTTTATTTTTATGTATTTTTATGTTATCTGAAGTTATTTACCTATACACATTTGGTTGCAACATTTTGCTGCCATTTTTTTTGCTTTGAGTTAAGGAGAGCAGTGGACTGAGAAAGACTTCTGAAGGTGATAAATATATCAAAGAGACTTTTTGTTTTCTTCTGCACACCATAACCAGCAGTGTCTGCCCAGAAGTAGGCTGTGCCAGACTCCATAGGCAGGTTCCTGTGTAGATGTAGATGCCCCAACTGGTAAGGGTTTATTTTATATTTTGTTAAGTTTATGCTGTTTTTGATGCTTGCACTTGTATAAGGAAGAATAAACCATATCCTTTGTTTTCAACCATCCTCAACTGCCTTTCTATATAGTTTAGGGTGTAGTGAACCCATTCAGAGAGTCATACACACCCGGCTACAGCGGAAACATAGAGTTTGGCCTAAAGAACAGTGGACTGGACTAGGGGCAAGGGGCACATCAGGACATGGTTTTACATGTGTGATTTTATGCTGTTAGAACGGTCTTAATTTCAATAGTAATTGGCAGTGTTCAATAATCATAAATAATCATAAAAATGTGATAAACATCCTTTTTTCTCCCCTCACAGAGTTTGCGAGTTATGCTACCAAGTGGTTGTGCAGAGATTGTGGCTCGTTTCACACATTAAAGCTATTAAAACACTTTAGGTTACTACATGGACACTATGGCCGCAGACAAGCATATCCTCATGCAGTGGCAGTGAAAAGCAACATCAAAATACTAGAGAAAGTACAATGATAAATTGTCATGTTTGTGTCACCACTGACATTGCTTCTGAAAATGACTACTTTCTCCATATAAATAACCACTTGCGTAGTTGTGAGACAGTAAGTTGTATGTTAAAGGATTACTCATTTAAAACAAATGTGTATGGCACATTCAAATCACATAGAAAACGAAAACACCGTCGGTGTTCATTAGCAGATTTTAAGGAATAGTGAAAACCCAAGTGATAAGTGTATCGATAGACAGTCTTTTAAATAAAGAAACTGAAGCTTCTGTGTTAGATGAGGATTCCAGCTGTATTGATACAAATGAGGTTCCAGGTAAATTTACACTTAGGACTGCAGAAGAACACCAGGGACATGTGAAGCATGCTTTGGAAAAAATGGTAAACGTCATGGGTGTTTAAAAATCATGTGTTTTGAGTGTTTTCAGTGAGAGCCTGAAATACTTAAATGTTACAACAGGCTACAATTCCTCTTCTTGCTCATGATCATTTTGAAGGTGTAGTTCGCTGCTTTGGTCCTTTGTTTTTTTTTTGTGGACATTGCGTTTTGAAGCTACTTCAAACAAGTACAAATTGCTTCAAGAACATAACATTGACTTTGGCAAGTAAACACTATCTGATGGCTGGATATAACATCCGCATACCCAGCCATGAAAAGACCACATTTAAGGTCACACATGTCTCTAACGTCGCTGTTGATGTCCTGAAAGACGATGTCATACGTTGCCTTAATGTTAGCTATCACCGCTGTCAATGTTAATCGGAATATCTCTTATAATGATAAAATGATAATTGCCCATGGGTCTCTTTGTAATTTGCTGAAATTACACAAATGTGTCTATTCAGTGACAGTCTAGTCTCTTGGGAGATAATAACTGTGAAAAGTTAATTATGCCAACTGGTATACCAGACTCGTTGAATGACCATAAAAGAGAAATCCAAGCACAGTCCATGAAAATTTTCGACTTCAGTTCAAAGATCCTGATTTACGTTAACCTTAGTTCAGTGGCAGACATAGAGGACAGAGCCACACTTCATCTAAAAACTGCATCTGTGTCAGCTTATCACACTGAAGCTCTCAACAGTAGTTCTCAACCCCAATACCAAGCTGAAGTCCGATATTTTTGATGCTTTAGCTTCAGAAATACAAGACATACCCTTTCAAGTGCAGATCTTGATGATGTAGCTCCTGCTTTGGTACAAAAGTTCCCTTGTTCTGAACTAAACATCAACTCACATAAGCGAAAAGGATCCATGGGAAGTCCTAACCAAGTGAAGAAACCTAAAAAAGCTGAGGTAAACTACTGTCCAGATTTACCCATTGGGAGAAACTAAAACTAAACCCTTGATTCTTTGCCGAATTGCACTACTGTCTGAAGTGACTAAAAGAAATAAAAGAATAATGAGAAGGTTATCACGGTGCTGACAAGACATTTTCGTACAGGAGGCATGAGGTGGTTGAGGAGCCTTCCATTGCTGAATTTAAGCAAGCGAGAGGTACGTTAATCAGCGAGAGGTACGTTTTTGTAGTGTCAGCTGTAATTATTTGGATGCTTGTAATTCTAATTCTAATTTTAAATAATTCTAAATGATCATTCCGATTTAATTGTGTCATCTGTAACTGCTGGTAAAGACATTGGGGCTGACATTTACAGACCACTTTTGACTACAACCGTACCCGTTCCCTAATCCGGCACATGCGAGCGTGACGTTTCTTTAGCGGGTGTGCTGTTACTGGCGCGGCTCCGACCCATCACAGCGCCAGAGCCCGTGCTACCCGGGAATAATTTCTGGGAGACAAGTCGCCGGGCTTTGATCTAAGGTAAGTGTTTAATAATGAGCTAGTATACATACTCCATTTGAGTAGCTCTGTAAATGTGCATATCTCATCTTTTTTGACCATCTAATAAAATATATGTGTTAATCTTTTCCCGGTGTCTAATAAAGAAATTAAAGGTGAATTTAATTTTACCCAATCCATCCTATACCCTAAAAAAATGTTTAGTAAATACATTTCTTTGCAATGTACAGTATAAGATTTCCTATCATCTGTGCCCAGTCTTGCCACACAGAGTTAATCCAGCTCTTGTATTGTATTATTCTTAGATCATTAGATCGACGCTACACCAGCTTGTATTGTATTGTATGTATTGTATTATTCTTAGATCATTAGATCGATATGATAGATATGCACAAATACAACATTTCACAAAGACGCTACACCAGCTTCTGTGGGGAAATGGTAATATGAACTCAATGGAGACTGGTACAGAGTGTTTCTAAAATTTATAAACTATTGATAGGTGAAATTGAACCTAAATATCCCCCGTATTTGAGTAAATTGGAGGTGTCCAAGTCCCGAGAAGTCAGTAATAAACACTGCGTGCAGGCTTCCTTCTTATGTGGTGGAAGTGGAAGACACTGACATTTACATTTAGACATTTAAGGTCTTTTTTATACGTTAGGCTACATTAAGCTCCCAACAAAACAAGCCTAATGTCCCTAGTTTGCCTTGTGGAACACCAAATTAGCACGAAACTTATAGGATATTTTTGGGTAGTTGCGATCTTCAGTTTCAGGGTTTAGGCGCTACATAAGTTTTATAAACTTCCCCTGGCAGGCCATCCGAATCAGGTGATTTATTATTGGTTAGATTGGCTACTACTTTTTTTCAACTCCTCCAAAGTCAATGGCCTCTCCACCATCTCTCATCCCGTAACATTGGAAAATTGGAAAATCAATAGTCTGGTAAAAGTCCCGAAACACTACCATAATCTCTAGGATATTGCTAGTCTAGTACAGAAGATTTCAGTTATAAGGGGCATTTTTTACCACAGAGGCCAATATGTTTCTTCTCCCTTCTCAAATGTGGTTGCTGCAGAAAGAACCTTTTGTTTTCTGCTTTTTTAATGGCTGCTTGTGCATATTTTTCTCGACTTATTTTTCCATTGCATTTGAGTATCTTTATTAGGATTAGATATATAGGCTGCCTTGAATCAACAATAAAAGTGGATACATTTATAAAATACATAAAAAAAAAAAAAAAGTTATCACAAAAATGTACAATAATTTACAAAACATTTAAACCAAAACTGGTCCAAAAGGAGACATCAGATAGACCACACCAACAGTGTTGCAGTCTGCTCAGAATCTAGGTTTGAAGTGTTCGCCTAATGGTAATGTGAATTCTGACTCTGTGACCGTACCGTAGGGGTCCTGTTGATTTTTGGTTTTGTACAGTTTTTGGAATGTTGAAATGCTTTAGGACTTAGAGTATCCGCGTCCCCGCTGATCAGGGAAGCTCAATCTGCTGCGAGGATGGCCAGGGCAGTGGATATGAGAGCAGAAGATTTTGAGAACAGGCTCAGACGCAACAATGTGCGCATAGTGGGGTTACCGGAGAAGGTGGAGGGCCGGGACCCCACGCGGTTTGTGGAGCAATGGATGGCGGATGTGTTCGGCAAGGATGCTTTTACCCCCCTATATGCGGTTGAGAGGGCTCACAGAGTACCGACCAGGCCTCTTCCACCTGGGAATCCCCCCCGCCCGATGCTGGCCCGGTTGCTGAACTACAGGGACAGAGAAATAATACTGAGGCTGGCTAGGGAAAAGAGAAATATTCAGTTTAATGGCACCCGGGTCTTATTTTATCCTGACTTCTCCGCTGCAGTCCAGAAGAGCCGGGCGCGCTTCACTGAAGTTAAAAAACGCCTGCAGAAACTACAAGCTCCATATGCAATGCTGTACCCGGCAAAACTCAGGATTATATTACGGGGTCAGGCCCATTTCTTTGAACATCCTGCTGAAGCCTCGGATTGGCTAGATGCTAATGCGGGCGCGCTGCGCCAGGCCCAAAGATCTCCTGAACATGATGACTAAACCACAAGATGTAAGCTAGTTGAGCTGCATTGAGCTTTCCCTGTTTGAGAAACCTGCCGGAAACGTATAATGATTCTTCCTACTAAATGCGAGTTCGGAAATGTGATTAATGATGCCACTCCACCCCGTGAAGTTGGCCAGTGAATGTACAGCCACGTTTGATGGCCCAGTTGAAGGTGTGTGGGATCAGTTGTCCCAGTTGAGGAGGGACTGCCCGTTGGCTCCCCAGAGGTTGGTACGACGACAAGCCCCTATGCGACAGGGCTCTGCGTGTTCCACCGAGGCACCGTTGTGCGATTACAGTTCCTGTTATGCGATGGACTTCCCCGGAGCGGATACTTCCTACTTACTTGCGGAGTGACTTCCCAAATTCCTTTTTTGCCCAGCGAACTGCTCTGTCCCTACTTGCACCCCAATATGTTGTGATATTCACGGCCATTGAGAGGGAGGTGGGGTGGGTTGTGGGTGGCGTTTATCCCCCTGATGGATGTGTGTTTGACCCCCCCTGATGGCAGCGGTTAAGATACTCTCCTGGAACGTCAGGGGGCTGCAAGACCCTCTTAAACGCACTATGGTCTCGACCTTACTGAGAGCCAGGCTGCCGGCCATATGTGCCTTACAAGAGACCCATCTCACTGCTGACTCATTGTCATGCTTGAAATACCGATGGGTGGGTCAGAGTTACCACTCCACTCACACCTCATATTCTAGGGGTGTGAGTGTGCTGATACATTGCTCGATCAAATACGAAGAACTGTGCTCTGAGATTGACACTGACGGTAGAATGTGTTTTTACTATGTAAGCTGTTTGATTTCAAATGTATTCTTGCCTTTGTGTATATACCACCCCCGTATAACAACCAGGTACTGAGGGCATTGGTGGAGTTCCAGGTGCGGTTTCCAGAGGTGCCATTGTACGCCTTTGGGGACTTCAACTGCTGCACGGACCCTCAGTTGGACAGACACCCACAGGGGGGAGGAGGGAGGAAAGTGACCCGCTCTGCTCTGGGTAGATTCATAGAGGAGGTGGGGTGGCGTGACCCGTGGAGAGCCAGGAACCCGGGTGTGAAACAGTTTTCCTGCTTTTCCAAGAGTTACTCCTCTTTGTCTAGGATTGATCTGTGTCTCTGCTCACACGCAGCTGAGCGATATATTGGTGATTTGGTGTACGCTCCTAGGAGTGTATCAGATCATTCCCCATTGGTGACTTCCTTGGATGTGCGTCCCCCTTCTGCGGGGGCCAGGGCCCCGTGGAAGATGAACGCCTTTTGGCTGAATCTCTTCCCTTCGCATGAGCGCATAGAATCCTGCATTTCGGAGTTCTGGCATGTTCATGCTGCATCGGAAGACATAACAGTAACCTGGGAGGCCTTTAAGGCGGTTCTCAGGGGCCTGTTTATTACAGAGATCCAAGCCATTAAAAGACAGACCAGTGCTCAGAGGGAGGATATAGAGGTGATGGCCGGGAGGCTGGAGGACGCATTTATTGCTGACCCATCTGATACCAGTCACGACCTCAGGGGCAGAGAAGAAGGCGGCATTCTATGAGGAGGGTGAGCACACTGGTCGCATGCTGGCAACTATTGCCCGTTCTCAACAGATGTCCCCTTCTATTGGGGCATTGCGCACCCGGGCCGGTGGGTTGACTAGTTCCCCAGACCATGTACTATCCGAACTTGTGAGCTTTTATTCATCTCTATATGAGTCCCGTCAAGCGTACTCGCTGGACTCCCTAGCTGAATACCTGGACCCGGTCCAACTCCCAGTTTTGTCAGCCTCACACAGAAAGATGCTTGACGCCCCCCTCTCTCTGGGGGAACTGCAGGCGGCGACCAGTTTGTTCCCTAACTCGATGATGGCCTCCCAGCGGAGGTGTACAAGCAATATGGGGAAACAATACTCCCGCACCTCTTAAAGGTGTTTAATGAGGCAAAAAGGACTAGTACACTACCAAGATCTATGTCTAGAGCCAATATAGTGTTAATTCTGAAGCCAGATAAGGACCCTCTTGACCCAGGCTCATACAGGCCGATTTCATTACTACAAAATGACGTTAAGATCCTTGCCAAAGTGCTGGCGGTCAGACTAAACAGTGCCATCTCTACCATAATTCACTCCGACCAATCCGGTTTCATGCCCCAAAAATCGACGGCCATAAACCTGCGGCGACTCTTTTTGAATATCCAGTCCAGAGCGGATAACATGGGAGACAGAGGCTTATTGTGCCCATAAGGCATTTGATAGTATCGAATGGGATTTCCTGTGGGCGGTGATGCGGAAATTCGGGTTTGGCGACAATTTCATTGCGTGGGTACAGCTCTTGTACTCATCCCCCATTGCTGCTATACGGGAGGGGGGAAGGGTATCACACACCTTTCCCTTGCACAGGAGTACGCGACAGGGGTGCCCTCTGTCCCCCCTCCTGTTCGCCTTAGCCATAGAGCCCCTGGCTGCAATAATCAGAACGAGCCCCTCGATCCGGGGATTCCAGTACGGTGATTTACATGAAAAGATCATGCTATATGCGGACGACGCCATGCTTCTCCTAGGTGATACCTCGGTTTCGCTGTCGGAGGCCATGAGGGTCGTTCGGATCTTTGGAGAATACTCGGGATTGGTTATTAACTGGACGAAATCCTCCCTCCTGTTACTAGATCGGGACCCCTCCCTATCCCCAGCGACTGTGCAGGACATTCCTGTCTCCAGGTCATTTCGATACCTTGGTGTTCAGGTTACTGCACGCTTGCTGGATTACGTTAGTCTTAATCTCACCCCCCTGATTAACAGATGCCGCGACCGGGTTAAGGTGTGGAGTAGGCTCAGGCTGTCCCCTGTGGGTAGAGTAAACTTGATAAAGATGATCCTCATGCCACAGTTGTTATATGTCCTTCACAACTCCCCAATGGTCATTCCCCTTAAGAAATTCAGAATTATTAACTCTGTCTTCCGTTCACTTATATGGCTTGCTAAGCCCCCGAGGGTTAGGCTTGAACAGCTCCAGCGGCCGAAGGATGCTGGCGGGTTGGCATTGCCCAATCCCTGGATCTACTATTTAGCCTCCCAAATGCAGCATATTGCACGACTCGTGAGGCCCGAAAGGGACCGGGAACTGAATCTGAGGGACTCCTCTGTCCAGCTGCTCAGCTTCACCACTGGAGGGGGGGTGGCGGAGGGTCTAGAGGCCCTACGATACACTAAGTCTAACAAACTTTTCCCCACGTATGCACTAATGCAGAAGACATGGAATAAGGTTAGAATGCTACAGGGGGTGACGGGATTCACTAAGTATAGCCCTATTTGGGACAATCACTATTACAGAGAACTGGCTAAAATACCTTATGGCTCTAGATGGAAACAATATGGCATTACCCTTATGACCCATGTGATTAGGGATGGTAGGCTTAGGCCATTCCAAGAGCTTAGCGCAGACTACCGTTTGCCGGCCTCTATGCAATTTTATTACCTTCAACTTAAGCATGCAGTGGCCGCTCAGGGAGAGGCAGATGTCTGGTCCCTAGACCCGGCACCTGTCTTCAACTATCTATCTGGGGTGGACACATACAAGGGCTTTATATCAAGTTGCTACGCTATGCTTCTGAGTCTCTTCCTACCGGACGCCCCTTTGAGGGCAATGACCCGGTGGGAACAAGACGTGGGGGCATTTGAGGAGGGACAGTGGGAGGAGGCGATGCAGGCAGTTCCTGGGTGCTCCTTGAACGTAGCACACAGACTGTCGCAACTTTACATTCTCCTGAGAGTACACTACACACCAGCTAGACTGGCACGGATGGGGCTGGGGGTTGACCCCATCTGCGTTCGGTGCTCCAGGGATCATGGCGATCTTATTCACCTACTATGGAGATGCCCGAAACTGCATCTCTACTGGGCGAAGGTCATCGATACCCTTAACGGGGCTTTTCAGACACAGATACCGCTAGACCCCAAGATCTGCCTGCTGGGAATCTGTGACACCTTGGAGGTGGAGGGTGGCTCCGGGCAGGCGATCTGCAGAGCCCTGTTTCAGGCCCGCCTGATGATACTAAGGCACTGGAAGGACACCGAACCCCCCACTGTGCACGAATGGATCAAACAGATGTGGGTCACATTGAGGCTGGAAAAAGTAATATTCCAACATAGAGGCACTGACACTAAATTTGAGAAAGTATGGGCCCCTTGGCTTGACGTCCCGGGTCTGGCCCCGATTGATTTAGTATATGATCGGCTGTTCTAGAGCTGTGGGATGAGAGTGGGCCCCAGAGCCATAACACTATACAGAATGCTGATTATGTGGGGTATCACATTTGGGCGAAGGGGGGTGGAGGCTTGTGCTGGAGTTAATATATGTGAGATGTCGGGGGGACGAGTCGGGGACACACATTTGTATGTACAGTTTTACCTCGTCTTTTAATTATCCTTCTGTTTTTGGGTGTGCTGCGCCACACTCTCCTGACGGTATATGTCTGCTCTGGAACTCATCGCCTGTATTGTTATTTTTTTGTTTAATAAAAACCTTTGTTTGAGAAAAAAAAAAAGAGTATCCGCGTGCTAAAAGTCGCTCCCTCAATAAATTAGCATGATATCTGTAGTCCTCGTCGTGAGTGCAATTCCTTCTAAGCCTCACGAAACTGTGCACATGGTATGCTACGAATCAAAGGAGTGGCGTGCGCAGGAATGCAAGATGGTGTTTCCTGCAGTTTTTTTTTACCATACAGGAGGCTAGGCGGTGAATATGAATATTTCTACATCTAAAAAGGATGTGGATGGCTGTTGACAGTGAATTTAAGATTGTATTTGTTGTCATTCAAGGCACTGACAAACTGTGTCTGAGCAGATTGAGTCTGCTCAGTCCAGATTAGGAAGGTTGGCATGGTGTGTCAATTGCTCACTGGAGAATATGTCACGCTCCCACCCCCCCCCCCCCCCCAGGTACAGGTTTGCCTAGGCCGGTGCACAACATGTTGCCCATGGCCACGCCCTGTACCTGGAGGTAGTGGGAGCCGTTGAATGTAAACCAATTGTGTGTAAGAATAAACACAATGAATGGCCATGAATGATGATCTTTTTCCATAAGAAAGGTGCGTGCCATCCCGACACCCTGCTCGTGAGGCATGCGGGCGTCCGCTGAAATTTTTTCAGGGGGGGGGGCGCTTTGGCAGCGGCGATAAAGTCGCATAAAAAAGTTAAAATGTAAAAACACCCCACTGCGCCCCCTGCATCTTTCAATATCTCTTTGTCCCTACTGTGTACCCCCTCTCCACAACTGCACCTCTGGGCCCCTTTACATTACACAGCACCTCACAGCTCTGGTCCCCTTTACATTACACAGCACCCTGCATCACTGGACCTACAGTATTTCTATTGTTATACAAGATGAAATGGTTCAACTGTTATACAAGATGAAATGGTTCACCATAATGCAGAATCAGTTGGACCCCCGTGTGTGTCACTTGCCACTATCGCCTGCCATGCGTTGCGGATTGTCACTTGCCACGAAGCCTGTCACATGTTTTGGATTGTCACTTGCCAGTTCCAACGTCGCCTGCTGTCACACAGTGTGGATTGTCACTTGCCATGTCGCCTGTTGTGGATTGCCAGTTGCCACATCGCCTGCTGTCACACATTGTGGATTGTCACTTGCCACGTCGCCTGCTGTCACACATTGTGGATTGTCACTTGCCACGTCGCCTGTTGTGGATTGCCAGTTGCCACGTCGCCTGCTGTCACACATTGTGGATTGTCACTTGCCACGTCGCCTGTTGTGGATTGCCAGTTGCCACGTCGCCTGCTGTCACACATTGTGGATTGTCACTTGCCACAGCGCCTGTCACATGTTGTGGTCCAGATTGTCACTTGCTTTCTCCAATCGTGCCTTGCTGTGTTCCAGAGTCAGGGGCCAGAGTTGTCAGGCAGCAGAGAGATTATTTAATCTCACTGATTCCCGCGCTGCCTACACATGATGTCATCTCTCTGCTCCCTCCTGCTTACCAGCTCGCTGATTGGCCAGCACTCGCTCGGGCTCAGACATTCATCAAGACACCCACCAAGCCCAGCTGCCCGGCCCGCAAACTCTCTCACCTGACACCCGTCAGCGGAGCCACAGTGACACCTGCCCACCGAGCCACCCGCTCCCTCACCAGCCCACCCAGCTGCCCAACATGCCCTGTTAGATTTCAGGGGGGGGAGCGTCCAGCTGACAGAGAGGGGGAGGGGGGGCGATCGGGGGAGATATACATTGCAGACAGCCAGCGGCTCTCCTCTTCCTGTCACAGCGCCGCGGCTCCATTTATCAGAGAGAGGGAGAGACAGGGAGAGGAGAGCCGCAGGCTGTCTGCACTTATAGTTGCCACCTTTTCATCAAGCCAAACCCGAACACATTAGCAGCGCACACCAATATATATATAATTATTTTTGTAGTAATTCATTACAAAGCAATGCACAGCTAATTTTTATTTTTTTATGTAGTATATACTGTGATTAAATAACATTTCTAATCATAAGTAGTTAATCACAAAAGTCCCCCTTTATATCAGAGTCAACCGTGTTCTCCTTTAGATCTAAATCCAGAGTTCCCAATTACATTTGAATGCACAGGGTTCTGCAGAAGAGAAGTGCAGAGGGTATGACGGGGGCAGTATGTACAGGAGAGGAGGGAGGAGTGCAAAGGGTATGACGGGGGCAGTATGTACAGGAGAGGAGGAGTGCAGAGGGTATGATGGGGGCAGTATGTACAAGAGAGGAGGAGTGCAGAGGGTATGACGGGGGCAGTATGTACAGGAGAGGAGTAGTGCAGAGGGTATGACGGGGGCAGTATGTACAGGAGAAGAGGAGTGCAGAGGGTATGACAGGGGCAGTATGTACAGGAGAGAAGGAGTGCAGAGGGGATGATGGGGGCAGTATGTACAGGAGAGGAGGGAGGAGTGCAAAGGGTATGACGGGGGCAGTATGTACAGGAGAGGAGGAGTGCAGAGGGTATGATGGGGGCAGTATGTACAGGAGAGGAGGAGTGCAGAGGGTATGACGGGGGCAGTATGTACAGGAGAGGAGTAGTGCAGAGGGTATGACGGGGGCAGTATGTACAGGAGAAGAGGAGTGCAGAGGGTATGACAGGGGCAGTATGTACAGGAGAGAAGGAGTGCAGAGGGGATGATGGGGGCAGTATGTACAGGAGAGGAGGAGTGCAGAGGGTATGATGGGGCAGTATGTACAGGAGAGGAGTGCAGAGGGTATGATGGGGCAGTATGTACAGGAGAGGAGGAGTGCAGAGGGTATGATGGGGGCGGTATGTACAGGAGAGGAGGAGTGCAGAGGGTAATGATGGGGCAGTATGTACAGGAGAGGAGTGCAGAGGGTATGATGGGGCAGTATGTACAGGAAAGGAGGAGTGCAGAGGGTATGATGGGGCAGTATGTACAGGAGAGGAGTGCAGAGGGTATGATGGGGAAGTATGTACAGGAGAGGAGGAGTGCAGAGGGTATGATGGGGCAGTATGTACAGGAGAGGAGTGCAGAGGGTATGATGGGTGCAGTTAGTACTGGAGAGGAGTGTAGAGGGTATGATGGGGCAGTATGTTCAGGAGAGGAGGAGTGCAGAGGGTATGATGGGGCAGTATGTACAGGAGAGGAGTGCAGAGGGTATGATGGGTGCAGTATGTACAGGAGAGGAGGATTGCAGAGGGTATGATGGGGGCAGTATATACAGGAGAGGAGGAGTGCAGAGGGCATGATGGGGCAGTATGTACAGGAGAGGAGTGCAGAGGGTATGATGGGGCAGTATGTTCAGGAGAGGAGTGCAGAGGGTAATGATGGGGCAGTATGTACAGGAGAGGAGTGCAGAGGGTATGATGGGGCAGTATGTACAGGAGAGGAGTGCAGAGGGTATGATGGGGCAGTATGTTCAGGAGAGGAGTGCAGAGGGTATGATGGGGTATGTACAGGGTCAGGAGAGTGCAGAGGGTATGATGGGGCAGTATGTACAGGAGAGGAGTGCAGAGGGTATGATGGGTGCAGTTAGTACTGGAGAGGAGTGTAGAGGGTATGATGGGGCAGTATGTTCAGGAGAGGAGGAGTGCAGAGGTTATGGTGGGGCAGTATGTACAGGAGAGGAGTGCAGAGGGTATGATGGGGAAGTATGTACAGGAGAGGAGGAGTGCAGAGGGTATGATGGGGCAGTATGTACAGAAGAGAAGTGCAGAGGGTATGATGGGTGCAGTATGTACAGGAGAGGAGGAGTGCAGAGGGTATGATGGGGGCAGTATATACAGGAGAGGAGGAGTGAAGAGGGTATGATGGGGCAGTATGTACAGGAGAGGAGTGCAGAGGGTATGATGGGGCAGTATGTTCAGGAGAGGAGTGCAGAGGGTATGATGGGGCAGTATGTACAGGAGAGGAGTGCAGAGGGTATGATGGGTGCAGTTAGTACTGGAGAGGAGTGCAGAGGGTATGATGGGCCAGTATGTACAGGAGAGGAGTGCAGAGGGTATGATGGGGCAGTATGTACAGGAGAGGAGTGCAGAGGGTATGATGGGTGCAGTTAGTACTAAAGAGGAGTGTAGAGGGTAAGATGGGGCAGTATGTTCAGGAGAGGAGGAGTGCAGAGGGTATGGTGGGGCAGTATGTACAGGAGAGGAGTGCAGAGGGTATGATGGGGAAGTATGTACAGGAGAGGAGGAGTGCAGAGGGTATGATGGGGCAGTATGTACAGAAGAGAAGTGCAGAGGGTATGATGGGTGCAGTATGTACAGGAGAGGAGGAGTGCAGAGGGTATGATGGGGGCAGTATATACAGGAGAGGAGGAGTGCAGAGGGTATGATGGGGCAGTATGTACAGGAGAGGAGTGCAGAGGGTATGATGGGGCAGTATGTTCAGGAGAGGAGTGCAGAGGGTATGATGGGGCAGTATGTACAGGAGAGGAGTGCAGAGGGTATGATGGGGCAGTATGTACAGGAGAGGAGTGCAGAGGGTATGATGGGGCAGTATGTTCAGGAGAGGAGTGCAGAGGGTATGATGGGGTAGTATGTACAGGAGAGGAGTGCAGAGGGTATGATGGGGCAAGTATGTACAGGAGAGGAGTGCAGAGGGTATGATGGGTGCAGTTAGTACTGGAGAGGAGTGTAGAGGGTATGATGGGCGCAGTTAGTACTGGAGAGGAGTGCAGAGGGTATGATGGGTGCAGTATGTACAGGAGAGGAGTGCAGAGGCTGTGATGGGTGCAGTTAGTATGGGAGAGGAGTGCAGAGGGTATGATGGGCGCAGTTAGTACTGGAGAGGAGTGTAGAGGGGATGTGGGCTTCCTGGCAGGCCCTGGCATGTGGAATTTTGAACATGCCCAGCCCATCTGTAACAACAAATTGTGCTGGCCCTCTTGTACATCAGCCCCATAAAGTAACTCGGAAATGGATTCCAATGTGCTGCCCGCCACTGCCAAGGAGACAGAGACAAGCGCTGTGAATAGCCGGGACGGGACAGGACAGCAACTCTGGTTATTCCAGCACTGGTCCTATAATGTGTAGATGGGGGAATTGGATAATTTTTTTTTTTTTTGCCTAAGAGCTAAGACCAGCCATAGACTGTTTACATCTCAGCTGGTTCAGCAGGAACTGGCTGAGATTTGAACCATTAATGAGCAGATTCTCTTATGATTATATCACTAGTGGTTGCTGTATAGCCACTAGTAAGATTCACTGTTTGTCGGGAGAATACAATTGCTGGCCAGGAGGGATATTCCCCTGTCAGCACTGTCTGTGTTGATGGGGGAAACATACAAGTTTCTTACCTGCAATCTTTGGATGTAGGAAAGAAATTTGCACTGTATATACAATATAATATTACCTGACTAACTGAAAGTGAAAGTGTAACAGAATGGCCCGTGACACCCAGAGACTTTTGAAGGATGGGGGGTACTCGAGTGCCAGCATCACTAATGACTAATGGTCTAGGGTCATCCTGTGCCCCTTTTGGGTATAGGGTGACTGAGAAATGATAACGATAAATTACATGGGATGGGACATTACTGATAATTAATGTTTTGCACGATATCTTGAAATATTACAAGTTGTTAAAGTCTGACTCCAACATGTCAATATAGAGTGTTTTCATTCAATGTGGGGGACACATGCTTTTGAGGTGTTGAGTCTTCTCCTAGACATTCCTTTGTGTGATGCTAATACTGTTTTGTGTGCTAATTAGGTCTGCTCCTAAGACCTGTTCATTGTGTATGCTAATGACACTGTTAAGATGTGGAATGTGACTTGTCAAGCTGTAGTAATTAACCCCTCTAAATGCAGAGCCAGACCGTCTGGGTAATGACGGGTAATCGGAATGTCATTAGCTAAAAGAATGTGTATGAATCCCCCCATTGTGTGATGTGTGGGTGGAGTGTGTCTTTGTCCATGTGATTAACTGTAACAAAGCTAAGTTACCATTAAAGGATTCATTAGTTCATTTTGGAACCAGTACCAGAGCTTGTTTTGTCTCGGTTATTCTGGGAAATGAAATGGGTCGTGTCTGATGTCTGTCGGACTGTCGGATAAGCTGTCATGGGGCGATGGAATGGAATATCGTAAACAGTGGTGACCGTTACAGAAAGTAAATTGTGAATGTCTTGAAAGAACAGGAGAGGGGAGGGAGACAGATGGGGGAGAGAAGGGATGGAGATAATGCAGTTTAGTGATGCAGGGGAAGGAGCAGATCGGGCGGCTGTGGTTGTGTGAACGCTCGCATTATGCAGTGTCAGCGAGCTGAGGGAGGGGGGAGGAAGCCCCGCAGAGCTGACTACTGGGGACGCAGTCCTTCTCAGGAGAGACTTTTACTCCAGCAGCGGCCCGAAAAAGCAAAAAAAAAGCAAAAAAAATAAAAATAATTTTTATGGGAGGGCACATCACCATGCACAGCATAATGTTGGGGGGTCAGGGCCCCCTCTGCCCCCCCTAGAGACGCCTTTGCGTAGGAGGGAGACCTGGGCACTTACGACCGACCCCAGCCCCCTGACTCCCCTATTTGACAACCCAGCTTTTGACTATGATAAGGCTTCCTGGCCTGGCTTACCCATATACACCTGGCCGGCCTATTGTAGCCTATTGTAGACAGGTTCACAGGCCCCTGACAGGATTTGAGCAATGATGCCAGAAGCCCAGCGGTATACAAAATAATTACGGGAACAGACCCACAGTTCCCTCCCTAAATTCACTGCAGCGTGGTCAGGGGACCTGGAGAGGCCCATCAGCGAGGCGGAATGGCGGACAGTCCTCGATGTCTAGCTATGCTATTTAGCTATGCTAGCTAATTATAAATTATTGTCATGTTTCCATCGGCTTCTGACTCCTGCTGGAGATGCACCAAAAGACTGTTTGGTGGGACTGTGATTTGATCCGCCCGTTCTGGAACCACATTCAAATATATTCTGAACTGTACGGTGAACCCCTCTCCCCATCTCCCTTTATAGCCCTTCTCTCCATTCCAAAAGAATTTCATTTGCTGTTCGGATGTTATCGGCAATCTCGGGCGCCCGGATCGAGGAGTAGTTCTTTTTTTTTGTGCAGGATTGCCTTATAAAATGTACCCATAATGTGAATATTTGTGCAAGTTTGTCTTTTTGTGGATCTGGCTGCCCTTTGTCGGGGGTCGGCTCCGTTTTCTTTCCTTAGAATTCTTTCTGAAAACCTTTAATAAATATTTATTGAACCTAAAAAAGATCACAATTATCCTCACATTCTGAGGAATAGAGACTCTGGTTCTAGAGGTTTGGTTAAAGAACTACGGCCCATTAAAACTCTACCATGGTAAGCCGAAGCTGTGTCACCGCTGTGGAGAAAAGGCGCATTTGAGCTTTGAGTTTGAGTTCAGCCTTCATATGTTCAGTGTGTCGGGGTCAGGGTCATATGGCCAAGGACTGCACCCAGAAGATTAGGTGCAACTTGTGACTGCGACTCTACAAGCAGAGATAGTAGATGGCTGGATGGATGGAAGGTGAGCCCCTGGTGTACCATCATCCTCTGTTCAGGATACCTCTCCTGTGGCCACCCCTTCTGTGTCTGTCACGTAGGCTAAATGCTGATTACAAAGTGACTAGTGACATCAGGTCGCCGCTTTGAATCATACGAAACAGTAAATCTGCATTCAAGATTATTCAATTCATTACATTACTAGCAATCAATTTTATAGGCTCATGAGAAAATTCACTCCACTGACACCAATCATGGGTCTCTAATCTTTCCAAATACACAATTTTTTTTCCCCCAAATATTTATTTTATTTAACACCACAAAATGGGGGGAGGCCCCACACAGTACAAGAATAATGTGAACAGAGACAAAAGAAAACAGATTGAAAATACATAGCCCCTGTGGACCAAGTGATCCCATGGTGTCCACCCTTACACTAAATTCCGTGGACGCATTCAAAGGCCAAGGGCTCTCCCCCCTTACCTTTTCGCAAAGAACACGGACGGGGGGGAAGGGAGACATAGCGGCGACTGCAGGGCGCAAACTCAGGACTTGGGGAGCAATAATCTAAAAGCCCAACAGGCGTTTCATTAGAATAGACTTCATTATATCCCAGGTCTTTTTTGTCTAGCTCCTCGCTGTGTTGTGCGGTGAGGATCAAGTACTTCATTCTCCGTACTTCCTCTAGCCGCAACAGTCGGGGGGGGGGGGGGGGAGACTGCTGCTTCCAATAAATTCCTGCGTGATCCGACGAAATTTCTCAATCCGGGGCAGGACCGGAGTAGAAGGAAAGCATCTGTGCGTCAGATACCACCGGAAAAAGCAATAGGGTCTATTTTTTTAACTGACACCAATGACAGGTCAGTTGTTTCACTAACACAGTGACACCAACAACTTCTCCCCCTGACACCAATGATGGGTCACTATTCGTTGCACTAACAACAAAATTGGCTCACGTTCCTTCCTTCCACTGACACTGACCAGGTATATATTCTTCCCACTGACACTATTCCTAAGTACTCCAAGTACTATTCTGTCCACTGACTCATTTCACTTACGTCAATGTCGTCTCAATTTACCACTGACACCAATACTATACTATTACTTATGCTTTCCACTGACACCAACAACGGGGCACTACTTATCTCACTGACACCAATGATTGGTCATAATTCATTCCACTGCCATCAACATTAGGCCATTACTCCTTTCACTGACATCAATGATTGACCACCCATGTTGTGTCCCTATTTTTTTCACTGATTACAAAATATGGACTCCACTCACGATTCCCTCCACTCACTACAACATTGGTATCAATGGAAGGCATTATTGACCCATCATTGTAGTTAAATCCTATTGTTGGTGTCATTGGAAGGAAGTATTCAGTATGACCCATCATTGGTGTACTTGAAATGAATGGTGGGTGACTAATGAGTGGAGCCAACATTAGTTTCAGTTGGAGGAATAGTGACATATTTGGTCTCTACTGAGAGGAAACATTACACATCACTGTGTATCACTGTGTATCACAACAGGAATTCTACCATGTTGTCAAACATTTCATATGGAAGAGAAAGTGACCCATCATTGGTGTCAGTGGAAGGAACATTCCCTATTTTTGGTGTCATGGCAACTGGCAATCCACAATGTGTGACAGCAGGCGACGTGGAAACTGGCAATCCACAACAGGCGACGTGGCAAGTGACAATCCACAATGTGTGACAGCAGGCGACGTTGCAACTGGCAAGTGACAATCCACAACATGTGACAGGCGACGTGGCAAGTGACAATCCGCAACGCATGGCAGGCGATAGTGGCAAGTGACACACACGGGGGTCCAACTGATTCTGCATTATGGTGAACCATTTCATCTTGTATAACAGTTGAACCATTTCATCTTGTATAACAATGTTATAATAGAAATACTGTAGGTCCAGTGATGCAGGGTGCTGTGTAATGTAAAGGGGACCAGAGCTGTGAGGTGCTGTGTAATGTAAAGGGGCCCAGAGGTGCAGTTGTGGAGAGGGGGTACACAGTAGGGACAAAGAGATATTGAAAGATGCAGGGGGTGCAGTGGGGTGTTTTTACATTTTAACTTTTTTATGCGACTGTATCGCCGCTGCCAAAGCGCCCCCCCCCTGAAAAAATTTCAGCGGACGCCCATGCATCTTTGCTGAGAGGTCCGTACCCAAAAGCCAGTTCATTAGGCTAAAAAGGTTTAGAATTTCGAGATCATTTCAATGCATTATTCAAGCGTTTTGTAGATAAGGGGTACTCGGAGGACTCCCTTAGACACAATTTGAATGTCACCCTTTTGCGGGCTAACCTCCTATCTTAAACTTCTAGGCACCATGCTGTTCTTAACATATGTGGCAAACCTTTGTATGGCTCTATGGGAGGAGAATGTCGTCTATGCCCCGCGACGACCAGAGGTGGTGTTGGGGGGCAGAAATACCGACGACATCCTCCTCCTATGCATAGCATGGCGACCGTGATGCATTAGATCTTTTCATTTCACATCTAAACATTAACCACTTAACCCCCTGACCATATTCCTGCCCAATGACCAGAGCACTTTTTGCGATTCGGCACTGCGTCGCTTTAATTGACAATTGTGCGGTCGTGTGACGTGGATCCCAAACAAAATTGGCGTCCTTTTTTTCCCACAAATAGAGCTTTCTTTTGGTGGTATTTGATCATCTCTGCGGTTTTTATTTTTTGCGCTATAAACAGACAGATGCCAGACCAGCGCTGTCAATAGCAGGGACAGGACAGCTGGGGAACCCCACAGTGGCAGAACACCAGACAATCTTTGCAACCCTTAAAGTTCTCCCACTGCTTTGGACCCTTATATTTTCTTGGTCTGCTGGTGACATATATCTCTTGTTTTCTGCCACCCTGCGGGGCCCCAGAATAGTAGGAAGGGAGCTCACTGCACGTTGTGGGATCGTAGTAAAGGGCCACAGGAGATATATATATATATATATATATATATATATAATTGCATTTTCCATGAATGGTTGTTTGGTTCCCTTCCTTGAATACTGGATTGTTTTTCAGCACTACTGTTTAAAGTCACCCTTTGGACCCCCCTTTTTATTTTTATACATGTAGAGTAGTTATCGATGTATTGGTCAAATTTAGTTAATTATTCATTGAATGTGACCACTGAGCACTACTAATACGGCACATTGCACATTGTTTAATGACTCCTTTGGCCGCTTGGAGCCTTAGTGATTCACATATGGTATCATATTGATTTTGATTTTTCACAATATTAGTTGTATCTAGCGCGTATCTTATCAATATCATTTATTATTTTGGTTGGTGCACCAGTTATATACAGCAGCTTCATACATTTGGTTATTAATTTTTGTGGTGTAATATAGAGATTAGTAGCGCTGTATTTTTTCCTCACACTATTTTATAGTTGGCCCCCCTACTTTTGTCCCTGTCCCTGTCCCCCCATGTAAATATGAAACCTGGAGATGCCACTGCTATTACGAGATACCTTGGTGATATGGGGGACAGGGGGACAGATAGGGGGGACAGATCCAGAGGAGCACGCGGAGATCAGTTGAGGTTAAGTCCTGTTCAACCTGGGTAGAGATCTTAGTCAGGAGCGGGAGAGCACTGCCGATAGAGTTCAAATTCAGGGAGACCCGTTCCACCGTTGGAGACGGGGGAGCAAAGCAGTGAGTGTTTCAGCCTAGGGCACTTCCCCGGAAAAGGTATAACAACTTCGGCAATACGTCCATTTTTAGAGTGTTCATACGCATAAACCATGACACTGGCAAGTCCATGCGGACTGGTCCGAAGCCTGGTCAAGAGCGGAGTATAGTTCAAGGCGTAAATCTTGGACAATTGTGGTGGGATGGCTGTTCCCAAGTAAGAGATGGATTTCTCCACTGGGAAGGAAAAATTAGACTTGATTAGACTTGAGAGGACGCTGTGGCAAGGATAGGTTCAACGCTTCCGTCTTGGACAAATTCAGTTTGCAATTGCTAAGTCTACCAAATCTGTCGATCTCTGCCAGGATGGAGGGGATGCTCAGGTGGGGTTGAGTGACATAAAGAAGCAGGTCATATGCATACAGGGAGAGCTTGCAATTTAGCGGAGGGCGTTTAGATCCCGTGAATGTTCGGGTTTGCACCAAAGCGAAAAGGAGAGAGAGGGGACAGGGGGAAACCCTGTCGTGTGCCATAGGCCCGAAAATGCTCTCGCGTATCCATTCCCTGTACTCCACCCCCTCTGCCTCTGTCAACGGCTTATGCCTATGCTGATAGCTGAAGCAGTGTAGATTCCAGGAAGGACCAACTGACCCTAGCCTTCTCCGCATCACAGGAGAGAAGGGAAGATGGTAGTCGGTGTCTCTGGGCATAAGCTATGAGGGTCTTGGTAGTGTTGTCACGGGCCTCGCGGCCTGCTCTCCATGTATAATAGTGGTTAATAGGGGGGAAAAACGATCAGAGAGAATTTTCATGAAGAGCTTCAGATCAATATTGAGAAGAGAGATAGGCATTGTCTAACTATAGAGTTAGAACATTGAGATGGGTCTTTACCAGGTTTAGGAAGGACTACAATCGGGGCCAGGAGGAGAGAATGGAGAGGGACGAACACCCTCCTCGATGGCTTTAAAGGCCTTTGCGGGGGGGGCGAACAACTTATAGAAGCGTGCTGTGAATCCGTCTGGCGTCTTAGCCAACACCTTGCCCCCACCGAGAGATGCGATGACGTGGCTGAAGAGTGTTCGCCAAAAGCCTACCGCACTTGTTGGCTTGAGAGTAATGGGTGAAGCGTCCCTAATCTCTCGCCACCAAGGAGCGGTCAGAGAAAATATGTAACAGTGCGCCGCCAGATCCACCAAAGTGGCAGCGTCAGGCGTCATCGCTTGTGCGATTCCTCTAGAGTCGTGATAGTAGCCAGAAGCCGTGAGCCTGGAGCCATATGCTGGATGAATTTACATCTAAGGACACAATTGAGGGCTTCCCACTTCGTAAGTGGGCTTGATCCGCGTTGAAGTTTGAAATGGTTTGAACTATGTCGGCAGTGCAGGTCAGGTCTGTGAGGAGATTGTCATTGAGTCTCCATGTATGGGGGCATGGTCCGACCAGAATGGAAGCAGAAGGCGAGAGGTCCAGCAATGATTGTGAGATGAGTATATAGTCTAGTCTGCTGTACGAGGTGTGGGTAGTATCCCTGGCAGAGTGATTAAGAACTCTCCAAACATCTACCAGGGAGAGATTAGTAAGAAGAGTGCCCAGCCTGGTCAGAATAGCTAATGAGAGCGAGGACTTACTAACTAAAGTTAGTTCTTGGAGAAGGAGAATCTGGGTACGTCATTTTAGTTCAGGGAAGAAACTGTCAGAAAATTGTAATAGGACCTATTCCTTCATCTAACTTCAACGTTGGGTCTCTATAACTTCCACTTAGGGGGTGTCCCAGTGACAACAATGTTGGCTCACTATTCCTTCCACTGACTCCCACTGACAACAATGATGCTTCACTATTCCTTCCACTTATTACAACAGTCACTGTAAGGGTCACGATTTCATCAAATGACATCACAATCCTTTTCACCGACACCAATAATAGGGACTATTCCTTCAACTGACTCCAATGATGGCTCACTATTCTTCGTTTTTTGCCTCTGCGTAACTCCTGCATACTTTCAGCGATTGAGACCATTAAACTTTTAAAATGTTGATCTCTTTTCAGCTAATGATGGGACTTCTTATTTTGTACTAATTTATACTTTTTAAAATATTAATTTAGACACTTTTTTAACATTGAAGTCAATGAGAGCATCCCTTTTACCCCTTAAAATCTTATCTGCTACCAAAAGTTTCAGCTGCTTCATACTCACAAAATATTCAGCTATCCGGCTATGACTTTTCAAGCTTGATATCAGTTTTTCTGTGAAAAAGCAGTTTACGTTTACTGATTTTTTCAGAAAATGTTATCGATTAAACAGTCTTCACTCTTTACAGTGAGAGAGGATAAAAAAATACATTATCTTTAAAAAAGGGGGAACAAATTGCTCTCACGTCCACAATTTATATATCAAATCGTAGGTATTTTTGTCTGTTTTTTTTTGTGAGACTTTTAGCTTCAAAGATTTCTCCCATTGACCCCTCATCACTTCTCTCCTGTACACCTTCCACACTCCTCTCCTGTATCATACCGTCCACACTCCTCTCCTGTACATAGTGCCCACTGTCATACCGTCCACACTCCTCTCCTATACATAGTGTCCACTGTCATACCCTCACACTCCTCTCCTGTACATAGTGCCTGCCTCCATACACTTCTCTCCTGTACTGCCAGTACAGTATTGCCCACTGTCATACCCTCCACACTCCTCTCCTGTACATTGTGCCTTTTGCCGTACCCTTTGCACTTTTCTCCTGTACATAGTCCCCAATGTTAGACCCTCCACATTCCTCTCACTATATACTTCCCACTTATATACCGTCCGTACTCCTCCCCTATGTCGCTTACCCACAAAAACAGTTCTTTAACCACTTCCCGCCCCGGCCAATAGCCGATTTACGGCAGGGAAGTGGTTATGAAATCGTGACTAGACGTTCTCAAACGTCTAGCACGATTTCAATGCCGCGCGCCCTGCACCTCCGATCTCGGTAACGAGTCTCCGGCGGAGCCTCGTTACCACGTGATCAGCCGTGTCCAATCACGGCTGATCACGATGTAAACAGGAAGAGCCGCCGACGGCTCTTCCTCACTCGCGTCTGACAGACGCGAGTACAGGAGAGCCGATCAGCGGCTCTCCTGACAGGGGGGGTTCGCGCTGATTGTTTATCAGCGCAGCCCCCCCTCGGATCGCCACACGGACCACCAGGGAAATAAAAAAAATACAAAAGAAAATACAAAAAAAATGACAAAAAAAAATGACAAAAAAAAAAAAAAAATGACAAAAAAAAAAGGGGGGGCAGTAAAAAAAAATGATGCCAATCAGTGCCCACACATGGGCACTGATTGGCAACATTGATCCATCAGTGCCACCCCTCAGTGATCATCAGTGCCACCCCAGTGTCTGTCAGTGCCACCCCACAGTGCCAATCCATGCCCAGTGCCCACCTACCAGTGCCCACCTGTGCCACCTATCAGTGCCCACCTGTGCCGCCTATCAGTGCCCACCTGTGCCGCCTATCAGTGCCCACCTGTGCCGCCTATGAGTGCCCACCTGTGCCGCCTATCAGTGCCCACCTGTGCCGCCTATGAGTGCCCATCTGTGCTGCCTATGAGTGCCCAGTGCTGCCTATGAGTGCCCATCAGTGCCGCCCATGAGTGCCCATCAGTGCCGCCCATGAGTGCCCATCAGTGCCCAATACCAGCGCCGCCTATCAGTGCCCATCAGTGCTACCTAATCAGTGCCCATCAGAACTACCTCATCGGTGCCCATCAGTGCCACCTCATCGGTGCCCATCAGTGCCACCATATCAGTGCCCATAATTGAAAGAGAAAACATACTCATTTACAAAAAAATTAACAGAAAAAAATAAAAACTTTATTTTTTTTTCAAAATCTTCGCTCTATTTTTAGTTGTTGCACAAAAAAAAAAAAAAACGCAGAGGTGATCAAATACCACCAAAAGAAAGCTCTATTTGTGGGGAAAAAAGGACGCCAATTTTGTTTGGGTGCAGTGTAGCATGACCGCGCAATTGTCATTCAAATTGCGACAGTGCTGAAAGCTGAAAATTGGCTTGGGCGGGAAGGTGCGTAAGTGCCTGGTATGGAAGTGGTCAAAATGATACTGAATACCCTCAATGTTACCAGCTCTAGAATGGACACACTTTCAACTAAAGGAAATCTCAGTTCTCATATTTGTTCTGTATGGATTATTAGAACTTATTTAAATTTGTGATTACTACTGTGATGTACAGAGGAACATAGGGGATCTCAGCTACTCTTTAGTATTTATATAGCACTTGTGAAAAAAGTGTCCCTAAAATATTTTTTAAATGTTGGCAACTATGCACTTAGGCACTGTCCAAGGGCCACTTGGTCAGTAGGGGCCCCATGAGAGGTTTATGGGATTCCTGACGTTCCTGACATTACTACTTTTAAGAGGCAGGGTAAACTTACATTTTCAGACTGGCCCCTCCATTGCTGCGCTGTGATTCTCACGCATTTATTTATTAATTATAAAAGGCCTCACCAAAATCCTCAGCACCAGGCCCATGATGTTCTTAATGTGGCCCTGAAGAGGCTTTCTCCACACCAGGGAAAAGGCCTTGCATTACTGTGTGGAGTACAGACAGAAGAACAGGAAGTGAGGGTTTAGGGAAAATATTTTTACCTTTACAACCCCTAATGATCAAAGAGAGGCTTTATAAGTACTGAAAGAACATTGCTTGAATGTCCTAAAGATAGTGTAGTGGTTATGGTGAATGGCATTGGTGCGGGCTTAGCAATTCAGCTATTCAGCATTCCCACGTATTTTCCTCAGGAAATGCATTTTCTAGTTCCGTATGTTTTTTTGTGGCTCTGCGAACTCGGCATATACTTTCAGTGATTGAGTCCATTCAACTTTTAAAATGTTCATCTCATTCAGCTAACGAACGGGGAGAATGGGACATCCAGGTCCAGAATTGCCTTAATCTGGGACTGTACGTCCAACAGAAGTGCAGAAGCGTACCCCTGTGGACGCATCCCCTCCAGCACCGGTCCGACACAGAAAGGTAAATCCTCTCTAAGTCTACATGCACCCGGTACCCGCGCGACAGTAATTTTTAGTTTGTTTCCCGGGTCTTAGTCGAGCTAGATCGTGTAAATTGATACAAATGCGTCAGCTGGCCAAGGGTAAAAGTCGTTTCTAAGTCCCTCTCCCAGGTCCGGACAAAAGTGGGTTTTATGTGTGGGATCGGTTCCTCTTCAGTAAAGAGGCGTCTCGGATTGAGTCCCCGTGGGTCGTAAAAAAGTGGACCAGCTGTCTATAGCGCCAAAAGTCCATGGGAAAGGTCCCATGTCGTTCTCTAAAAGCTTACCGTCTCGCAGGAGCTTACCACAAGTAGCGCCACTGTCCTCGACCCATGGCCCAAAAAAGGCCATCTGTTCCCCCGGTAGGAACCACAGAAAGCCACCCAGCGGGGCTAATGGGGACATCGGAGGGGTCCACCCGAGCATTGAGCCGGTCCCAGGTCCCAGATCCTCAGGGTCTGTGTCGTAAGCGGGGAAGCAGATTCCGACTGCCCCCACGGGGCATGAGAGAGGTTCCCTACCTGCCATACACTTTTCCAGGGAAACCCAAAGCTTGGAGGTAGCGTGAAAGCGCCAATTGAGCATCCTCTGGAGGATGATCGCCCTGTGATATCTCTGAATATCCGACAGGCCCAAGCCCCCCGCCTCCCACGGGCGTGTCAGTAGTCTAAGCGCAGTTCTCGGTTTCCTTTCATGCCAAATGCATTTTGAGATCAGGTGTTCAAAGGCCCTGAGCGTAGAGGCGTCTCAGGTTGAGTCCCCGTGGGTCGTAAAAAAGTGGACCAGCTGTCTATAGCGACATTGTCCGCGCCACTGTTCTCGACCCATGGCCCAAAAAAGGCCATCTGTCCCCCGGTAGGAACCACAGAAAGCCACCCAGTGGGGCTAATGGGGACATCGGAGGGGCCAGGTCCAGCCGAGCATTGAGCCGGTCCCAGATCCTCAGGGTCTGTGTCGTAAGCGGGGAAGCAGATTCCGACTGCCCCCTATCTCCCCGGGACAGCCACGGGGCATGAGAGAGGTTCCTACCTGCCATATACTTTTCCAGGGAAACCCAAAGCTTGGAGGTAGCGTGAAAGCGCCAATTGAGCATCCTCTGGAGGATGATCGCCCTGTGATATCTCTGAATATCCGACAGGCCCAAGCCCCACGGGCGTGTCAGTAGTCTAAGCGCAGTTCTCGGTTTCCTTTCATGCCAAATACATTTTGAGATCAGGCGGGATATTTGAGTGAAAAAAAACCTAGGTAGGGATATGGGTATCATCAGAACAGAATGCGTGGGAGAATGCTCATCTTTACTACAGCCAGTCTGCCCAACCAGGTAAAGGCCGGTAAAGGCCGTCTTAGTCCAAGTGGCCAAATCGTTTTTCACTGTTGCTAACAAAGGGGGGTTGGCTGCATAAATGGCGTCATACCTATCCGTCAACCTAACACCTAGGTATTTCAAAGAGGATAGATCTATCCTATCTATCCTAGAGCCCAGGTAAACGGGAAGGCGGTGGTCAGCCAGTGAGGGTGACAATTGTATAGGGAGTATTTCGGGAATAATTGATTTTAAGGGTTAAGTTCCGTAGCAGATTTTGCAACGAGATCAGGGGTTCCGTCGGGTGGAATAGCACATCATCAGCGTTAAGCCGAGAGTTTATGCTCCGTATGGCCCACTGTCAGTCCTTTAATGTTGACATTAGCCCGGACGGTGCGTAAGAAGCACCAAGCAAATAGGATAGGCGATAGCGGACAACCCTGTCTCGTGCCATTTCTGATCGGGAATCTATGGGAAAGAAAGCCATTTGGGTCCGACAACAACACCATGATCCAGGTCAGCATGTGCGTGCGGAGACCAATAGTTTCTTTTTTTTTCTTTTTTTTACCCTTCTTTCTCTAGTCCCCGATCTTGGCAGATAGAAAAACATAGGGACTATGAAGCTTTCCCACGTCCCCCCCCCCTCCTCCTCCCCCTGGTTCCCAGACCTCCACACTTCACCCTCAAAGATAATTGAAAGCAATATTAACGTGGGTTAGACAGTGCTTTAAGGTTATGTAAGCATAATTTTGTCGCTAGGGTATTCTCTAGGCTATTTTTTTCCCCTTGAGTTTAATATAGCTGTACTATATTTCCTGGCCAGTCTTGATTAGGAAACCCTCAAATTTTCTGCATAGCTCCAAGATTTTTTTATACTCTATCCATTTTTTCCATTTGTCCTTAAAATCATTATTCGTTCCTAATACGCTCTCCCTAAGCTCTTCCAATTTATAGGTTTCTTCTAATACATTTATCCAGTCCCAGACCAAAGAGGTTTTGTGTCTCCCGCCACTTTTTTGGTACGGTCCTTTTCGCAGCATTTAACAGATGTGGGAGGAGAGATTTTTTATAGTTTTTATTACTTTCATGACTACAATGGAATAGGTCTTTCTTTATCTCCTTGCCCAAATCCCAAATTTTGTGAATTTCTGGGCAGGTCCACCACAAGTGTGCTATTGTACCTCTATCTGCACATTCCTCGCCATCTGCCCGCTGGCTGGACTTGTCTCGGGTGATGTACCAGCCTGAGATGCATTTATGTCTCAGCATCATTATATCAATTGCAGATTAGTGAGTCAGCTGCATAATCCTCTGAGATTTGTTTTCCCCTCTGGGTATTTCCAACTCTCTTTCGCATTTTCCTACAAAAGGTGGTTCATCCCTTGCTCCTATTTTAGTGAGTATTCCATAAAGTTTAGTGATCGTGCCCTTTGAATTTTGTGCTGCACAAAGTGAGATAATTGAGAGTAGTGCCACCTATCTAAATTCTAGTTTTCAATTCTTCATAGGTCTTGATCCCATCGTCTGTGACTGTCACTCTCCTAAGTGAAACAGTGTTTTTTTTTATTCAGTTTCCACCAATTTTTTTTTCCCCAGGTGCCAAAAATACGTTTTCTTTTAAATTTTCTTTTAAATTTATTAGTGGAGAGTTAAATTTACTTCCTAATAGTGTCTGAACCCTATCCCACATTCTTAGAGTGTCCCGTGTCATGAGGTTGGTATTGTGGTCAAGTGTGCGATATTGAGTTGGGTTCCAAATAATCTTACTCAACTGTATTTTTAATTTGTACCCACCTTTTATCTATTCTTAGCCCATTCCACCACCCGAGAGAAGAGCTGCCGCCTTGTAATAACTTTTAATGTCAGGCGCCGCTAGGCCTCCGTGTTGCTTTCTCCGTTTTAGGATAGACAGAGAGATCCTATGTTTTTTAATTTTTCCATATGTAGTTCGTGAGAATAGAATTTAAGATTCTTAGGAATTGTTGCGGACAGCAATTGGGATTAATAAGAATTTATACAGTATTTTGGGTACTACCACCATTTTTAACAAGTTAATTCGTCCTATCCATGAAATATTTATCGTTTTTTTAATTCGTTTTTAATCTCGTTCAGCAGGGGTACATCATTTAATTTATAGATCTTCTGGACCGTGTTTGCAAGTTTGATACCCAAATATTTTAATTCTTTACTCCAAGAATTGGCGCAGATCTTTTTTACTTTCGCTTCTTTTTTGTTTAAAATTTCTGATTTAGTTATGTTAATCTTGAAATTTGATATAGAACCATATTCCTGGAGAGTTAGGGATCGAGGTGACCGGATTGGTCAGATAGCCGACAATTTATGTTCCACCCCCACTTTGACACCGTTGACCTCGGGGTCATTCCGTATGGAGGCCAGCAAGGGTTCTAATGACAAAATAAAGAGCAGGGGAGACAGGGGGCGCCCCTGTCTTGTCTCATTCTTCATCTCAAAAGAGTCTGAGAGACTTCCATTGATCTTGATCAGAAGGATGATGATAAAGTGTTTTTATCCAGCTGGTCAGCCTATCCCTATCCCTATCCATATCCCCGATACCCATTGCCCATACCCATTGCTGAAAGAGTTTGCATCATGAATCCCCAGTCTACCCTGTCGAAAGCTTTTTCGGGATTCACTCAGCTTTATCTTTTGGAGCAGGAGCAGTGCTCTCTTAGGCTGTTATCTTTACCCTCTCTGTTTGGGACAAACCCAACTTGATCGGGGAGTATCAAGATATGCATTACCCGTTTTAAGCGTTCTGCTAGTATTTTCGCCTTTGCAGAGTGATCCATCCTTCCCTTCTTTTAAGATGATTACAATCGAGGCGGCAAGCGCTTCCTTACCAGTTTCGTAGTCTAAAGTATCTAACTAGTTAAGGGATTAAGATTTTGTTATAGAGATTATGATAGAGTACGGAGAACCCAATGAGGCTGTATTTTGCAGGGCGTTTTTAATTTCTTCCTCCGTTATGGGCCGATCCATGTTATTCTATTTTGGGGAGGCCTGCTTTGTCTAGGAACTCTTGTGTTCTAGTTCTTTTGTCACTCAATTGCTGTCTCGATTGCTCAATTGTATATAGAGTTCTTCGTAATAATCTTTGAAGGTATCTGCAATTTCTACCGTTTTATAGCCCCCGTCTCTACATTTAATTTTTTCAATATAATTCCTGGCTTTCTTTTTTTGGGACATTTTAGCTCGTTGCTCTTTATGTTTATGCTCTAGACTGGATATTTCTTTGACCAGGATATCCGCCTTCTTATTTCTCTCTCTTGTTACCCTAGCACCCTCTGAGATAAGAATCCCTCTAATATACGCTTTGTGACATATAAAAAAAAATGCATTTAAACATATATCTTTAAATATACTTGTAAATGCATTCCAAAAATATAATTTAAATGTGGAAAACTTCACAAAGTCTGGGCACGGAAGAAGCTACACAGGTAACAATGGTAACAGGGGGGTAGTGCAAACAGCAACTTGGAAGCAGCAAAAGGGGCAAAAAGTCATGAGTGCTCTGTATTTTTTGTATTTGTTATAGATCATGTAATCAACTTTTATCTGATACTTCTTCAATAAATTATATTGTAATACTATGTTTTCTCTAACTACATTTGACACACCACAGTGCCTTTAAAGTCCGACTAGGGGGCTTTGCCTTTATTCTTTTTGATTTCTCATTTGGATGTGGCACTTTAGAAAATCAACTCTGATAATCCTCTTCTTGACCTCCAATCAGGGAAGTCCACCGGCTCCAGTCCCAGGGTATCCAGAAAATGCGGGAGGTCATCCTTGTTGCGCAGCGTGGCCTGCTTGCCATCTTTGGTGGCCTGGAGGTAGAAAGGTCAGTCCCGCTCTTTGTATAGCTTCCAGCAGCGGGCCAAGGGCTCTGCGCTGCATGAGGGTTCACCGCGAGATATCTTGTTAGAAGGAAAGTTTGGCCCCATCAAACAAAGTACTTCCACGCATCTTCTGCATAATCCTGTCCTTTAAAGTATATTTGTGAAGCTTGCATGGTCTATCTCAATGACACATCCTCCTAGGGACAATATCTTTGGGAGCAGTGGCCTCTGGTAGGCCGCGTATGCGAATATTCGCCCTCCTGCTGCGATTCTCATCCAAAATCATCCAGCTGGCAGAGTAATGCTTCTATTTTCTGGTCCTGAGCACTGCATCTGCAAGGAGATTACTGGTAAGGCTTTATCTAGTCTCTGTTCCACTAACTCCCAAGTGTGCTATGTCCGCTATGTCCGCAGTGAAGGCCAGATCAGCACGTGTGGGGAGAGACCAAATATGGCGCTTTAAGTCCCCATCACTCAAAACGTCCGCCATGTCAGGGCCCTGGCCATGGGGAATGGATGATCCCGGTGAGGGAGGGGAGCAGCGTCTCTCACCAGAGTGAGAGGAAGAGTGTCCAATCATTGGTATCAGTGGGAGGAATAGTGTCCCACATTTGTGTCAGTGGTAGAAATAGTGCCCCATTATTGGTATCATTGGGAGGAATAGTGTCCCATCATTTGTGTCAGTGGGAGAAATAGTGCCCAATCATTGGGGAAGGTTTCAGCTTGTCAAGATTTTTTTTATTTTTATGTATTTTTATGTTATCTGAAGTTATTTACCTATCCACATTTGGTTGCAACATTTTGCTGCCATTTTTTTTGCTTTGAGTTAAGGAGAGCAGTGGACTGAGAAAGACTTCTGAAGGTGATAAATATATCAAAGAGACTTTTTGTTTTCTTCTGCACACCATAACCAGCAGTGTCTGCCCAGAAGTAGGCTGTGCCAGACTCCATAGGCAGGTTCCTGTGTTGTGAAGATGCGTAGATGTAGATGCCCCAACTGGCAAGGGTTTATTTTATATTTTGTTAAGTTTATGCTGTTTTTGATGCTTGCACTTGTATAAGGAAGAATAAACCATATCCTTTGTTTTCAACCATCCTCAACTGCCTTTCTATATAGTTTAGCGTGTAGTGAACCCATTCAGGGAGTCATACACACCCGGCTACAGTGGAAACATAGAGTTTGGCCTAAAGAACAGTGGACTGGACTAGGGGCAAGGGGCACATCAGGACATGGTTTTACATGTGTGATTTTATGCTGTTAGAACGGTCTTAATTTCAATAGTAATTGGCAGTGTTCAATAATCATAAATAATCATAAAAAATGTGATAAACATCCTTTTTTCTCCCCTCACAGAGTTTGCGAGTTATGCTACCAAGTGGTTGTGCAGAGATTGTGGCTCGTTTCACACATTAAAGCTATTAAAACACTTTAGGTTACTACATGGACACTACGGCCGCAGACAAGCATATCCTCATGCACTGCGATCCCACTGGCAGTGAAAAGCAACATCAAAATACTAGAGAAAGTACAATGATAAATTGTCATGTTTGTGTCACCACTGACATTGCTTCAGAAAATGACTACTTTCTCCATATAAATAACCACTTGAGTAGTTATGAGACAGTAAGTTGTATGTTAAAGGATTACTCATTTAAAACAAATGTGCATGGCACATTCAAATCACATAGAAAACGAAAACACCGTCGGTGTTCATTAGCAGATTTAAGGAATAGTGAAAACCCAAGTGATAAGTGTATCGATAGACAGTCTTTTAAATAAAGAAACTGAAGCTTCTGTGTTAGATGAGGATTCCAGCTGTATTGATACAAATGAGGTTCCAGGTAAATTTACACTTAGGACTGCAGAAGAACACCAGGGACATGTGAAGCATGCTTTGGAAAAAATGGTAAACGTCATGGGTGTTTAAAAATCATGTGTTTTCAGTGTTTTCAGTGAGAGCCTGAAATACTTAAATGTTACAACAGGCTACAATTCCTGATCTTGCTCATGATCATTTTGAAGGCGTAGTTCGCTGCTTTGGTCCTTTGTTTTTTTTTGTGGACATTGCGTTTTGAAGCTACTTCAAACAAGTACAAATTGCTTCAAGAACATAACATTGACTTTGGCAAGTAAACACCATCTGATGGCTGGATATAACATACCCAGCCATGAAAAGACCACATTTAAGGTCACACATGTCTCTAACGTCGCTGTTGATGTCCTGAAAGACGATGTCATACGTTGCCTTAATGTTAGCTATCACCGCTGTCAATGTTAATCGGAATATCTCTTATAATGATAAAATGATAATCGCCCATGGGTCTCTTTGTAATTTGCTGAAATTACACAAATGTGTCTATTCAGTGACAGTCTAGCTCCAAGTCTAGTCTCTTGGGAGATAATAACTGTGAAAAGTTAATTATGCCAACTGGTATACCAGACTCGTTGAATGACCATAAAAGAGAAATCCAAACACAGTCCATGAAAATTTTCGACTTCAGTTCAAAGATCCTGATTTACGTTAACCTTAGTTCAGTGGCAGACATAGAGGACAGAGCCACACTTCATCTAAAAACTGCATCTGTGTCAGCTTATCAGACTGAAGCTCTCAACAGTAGTTCTCAACCCCAATACCAAGCTGAAGTCCGATATTTTTGATGCTTTAGCTTCAGAAATACAAGACATACCCTTCAAGTGCAGATCTTGATGATGTAGCTCCTGCTTTGGTACAAAAGTTCCCTTGCCTCAAAGAAAAAGGATCGGTTATGGTTATAGCTGGGAAAAAAGTCTAAGATACAAGATGGCAAACTACAGAACAAAATTGAGGAACATTGGATGTTCTGAACTAAACATCAACTCACATAAGCGAAAAGGATCCATGGGAAGTCCTTACCAAGTGAAGAAACCTAAAAAAGCTGAGGTAAACTACTGTCCAGATTTACCCATTGGGAGAAACTAAAACTAAACCCTTGATTCTTTGCCGAATTGCACTACTATCTGAAGTGACTAAAAGAAATAAAAGAAATAATGAGAAGGTTGAGGAGCCTTCCATTGCTGAATTTAAGCAAGCGAGAGGTACGTTAATGAGCGAGAGGTACGTTTTTGTAGTGTCAGCTGTAATTATTTGGATGCTTGTAATTCTAATTCTAATTTTAAATAATTCTAAATGATCATTCCGATTTAATTGTGTCATCTGTAACTGCTGGTAAAGACATTGGGGCTGACATTTACAGACCACTTTTGACTACAACCGTACCCGTTCCCTAATCCGGCACATGCGAGCGTGACGTTTCTTTAGCGGGTGTGCTGTTACTGGCGCGGCTCCGACCCATCACAGCGCCAGAGCCCGTGCTACCCGGGAATAATTTCTGGGAGACAAGTCGCCGGCCAGAGCAGTGTACCGGGACCACTGCGGGGGCTTTGATCTAAGATAAGTGTTTAATAATGAGCTAGTATACATACTCCATTTGAGTAGCTCTGTAAATGTGCATATCTTATCTTTTTTGACCATCTAATAAAATATATGTGTTAATCTTTTCCCGGTTTAAAATAATTTGTGTCCAATAAAGAAATTAAAGGTGAATTTAATTTTACCCAATCCATCCCATACCCTAAAAAAATGTTTAGTAAATAAATTTCTTTGCAATGTACAGTATAAGATTTCCTATCATCTGTGCCCAGTCTTGCCACACAGAGTTAATCCAGCTCTTGTATTGTATTATTCTTAGATCATTAGATCAACGCTACACCAGCTTGTATTGTATTGTATTATTCTTAGATCATTAGATCGATATGATAGATATGCACAAATACAACATTTCACAAAGACGCTACACAAGCTTCTGTGGGGAAATGGTAATATGAACTCAATGGAGACTGGTACAGAGTGTTTCTAAAATTTATAAACTATTGATAGGTGAAATTGAACCTAAATATCCCCCGTATTTGAGTAAATGGGAGGTGTCCAAGTCCCGAGAAGTCAGTAATAAACACTGCGTGCAGGCTTCCTTCTTATGTGGTGGAAGTGGAAGACACTGACATTTACATTTAGACATTTAAGGTCTTTTTTATACGTTAGGCTACATTAAGCTCCCAACAAAACAAGCCTAATGTCCCTAGTTTGCCTTGTGGAACACCAAATTAGCACGAAACTTATAGGATATTTTTGGGTAGTTGCGATCTTCAGTTTCAGGGTTTAGGCGCTACATAAGTTTTATAAATTTCCCCTGGCAGGCCATCCGAATCAGGTGATTTATTATTGGTTAGATTGGCTACTACTTTTTTACAACTCCTCCAAAGTCAATGGCCTCTCCACCATCTCTCATCCCGTAACATTGGAAAATTGGAAAATCAATAGTCTGAAAAAATGTTTCCATCCCCCCCCTCCTGATCTCCTTTTCCTGCTTTTATATAACTCCTGGTAAAAGTCCCGAAAAACACCACCATAATCTCTAGGATATTGCTAGTCTAGTCTAGTACAGAAGATTTCAGTTATAAGGGGCATTTTTTACCACAGAGGCCAATATGTTCCTTCTCCCTTCTCAAATGTGGTTGCTGCAGAAAGAACCTTTTGTTTTCTGCTTTTTTAATGGCTGCTTGTGCATATTTTTCTCGACTTATTTTTCCATTGCATTTGAGTATCTTTATTAGGATTAGATATATAGGCTGCCTTGAATCAACAATAAAAGTGGATACATTTATAAAATACATAAAAAAAAAAAAAAAAGTTATCACAAAAATGTGCAATAATTTACAAAACATTTAAACCAAAACTGGTCCAAAAGGAGACATCAGATAGACCACACCAACAGTGTTGCAGTCTGCTCAGAATCTAGGTTTGAAGTGTTCGCCTAATGGTAATGTGAATTCTGACTCTGTGACCGTACCGTAGGGGTCCTGTTGATTTTTGGTTTTGTACAGTTTTTGGAATGTTGAAATGCTTTAGGACTTAGAGTATCCGCGTGCTAAAAGTCGCTCCCTCAATAAATTAGCATGATATCTGTAGTCCTCGTCGTGAGTGCAATTCCTTCTAAGCCTCACGAACTGTGCACATGGTATGCTATGAATCAAAGGAGTGGCGTGCGCAGGAATGCAGGATGGTGTTTCCTGCAGTTTTTTTTTACCATACAGGAGGCTAGGCGGTGAATATGAATATTTCTACATCTAAAAAGGATGTGGATGGCTGTTGACAGTGAACTTAAGATTGTAATTGTTGTCATTCAAGGCACTGACAAACTGTGTCTGAGCAGATTGAGTCTGCTCAGTCCAGATTAGGAAGGTTGGCATGGTGCGTCAATTGCTCACTGGAGAATATGTCACGCTCCCACCCCCCCCAGGTACAGGTTTGCCTAGGCCGGTGCACAACATGTGCCCATGGCCACGCCCTGTACCTGGAGGTAGTGGGAGCCGTTGAATGTAAACCAATTGTGTGTAAGAATAAACACAATGAATGGCCGTGAATGATTATCTTTTTCCCTAAGAAAGGTGCGTGCCATCCCGACACCCTGCTCGTGAGGCATGCGGGCGTCCGCTGACATTTTTTCAGGGGGGGGGCGCTTTGGCAGCGGCGATACAGTCGCATAAAAAAGTTAAAATGTAAAAACACCCCACTGCGCCCCCTGCATCTTTCAATATCTCTTTGTCCCTACTGTGTACCCCCTCTCCACAACTGCACCTCTGGGCCCCTTTACATTACACAGCACCTCACAGCTCTGGTCCCCTTTACATTACACAGCACCCTGCATCACTGGACCTACAGTATTTCTATTATTACATTGTTATACAAGATGAAATGGTTCAACTGTTATACAAGATGAAATGGTTCACCATAATGCAGAATCAGTTGGACCCCCGTGTGTGTCACTTGCCACTATCGCCTGCCATGCGTTGCGGATTGTCACTTGCCACGAAGCCTGTCACATGTTGTGGATTGTCACTTGCCAGTTCCAACGTCGCCTGCTGTCACACAGTGTGGATTGTCACTTGCCATGTCGCCTGTTGTGGATCGCCAGTTGCCACATCGCCTGCTGTCACACATTGTGGATTGTCACTTGCCACGTCGCCTGCTGTCACACATTGTGGATTGTCACTTGCCACGTCGCCTGTTGTGGATTGCCTTGCTGTGTTCCAGAGTCAGGGGCCAGAGTTGTCAGGCAGCAGAGAGATTATTTAATCTCTCTGATTCCCGCGCTGCCTACACATGATGTCATCTCTCTGCTCCCTCCCGCTTACCAGCTCGCTGATTGGCCAGCACTCGCTCGGGCTCAGACATTCATCAAGACACCCACCAAGCCCAGCTGCCCGGCCCGAAAACTCTCTCACCTGACACCCGTCAGCGGAGCCACAGTGACACCTGCCCACCGAGCCACCCGCTCCCTCACCAGCCCACCCAGCTGCCCAACATGCCATGTTAGATTTCAGGGGGGGAGCGTCCAGCTGACAGAGAGGGGGAGGGGGGTGATCGGGGGAGATATACATTGTAGACAGCCAGCGGCTCTCCTCTTCCTGTCACAGCACCGCGGCTCCATTTATCAGAGAGAGGGAGAGACAGGGAGAGGAGAGCCGCAGGCTGTCTGCACTTATATTTGCCACCTTTTCATCAAGCCAAACCCGAACACATTAGCAGCGCACACCAATATATATATAATTATTTTTGTAGTAATTCATGACCTCTGTACAAAGCAATGCACAGCTAATTTTTATTTTTTTATGTAGTATATACTGTGATTAAATAAAATTTCTAATCATAAGTAGTTAATCACAAAAGTCCCCCTTTATATCAGAGTCAACCGTGTTCTCCTTTAGATCTAAATCCAGAGTTCCCAATTACATTTGAATGCACAGGGTTCTGCAGAAGAGAAGTGCAGAGGGTATGATGGGGGCAGTATGTACAGGAGAGGAGTGCAGAGGGTATGATGGGGGCAGTATGAACAGGAGAGGAGGAGTGCAAAGGGTATGACGGGGGCAGTATGTACAGGAGAGGAGGAGTGCAGAGAGTATGATGGGGGCAGTATGTACAGGAGAGGAGGAGTGCAGAGGGTATGATGGGGGCAGTATGTACAGGAGAGGAGGAGTGCAGAGGGTATGACAGGGGCAGTATGTACAGGAGAGGGAGGAGTGCATGAGGGTATGATGGGGGCAGTATGTACAGGAGAGGAGGAGTGCAGAGGGTATGACAGGGGCGTATGTACAGGAGGAGTAGTGCAGAGGGTATGACGGGGGCAGTATGTACAGGAGAGGAGGAGTGCAGAGGGTATGACGGGGGCGGTATGTACAGGAGAGAAGGAGTGCAGAGGGGATGATGGGGTAGTATGTACAGGAGAGGAGGAGTGCAGAGGGTATGATGGGGCAGTATGTACAGGAGAGGAGTGCAGAGGGTATGATGGGGCAGTATGTACAGGAGAGGAGTGCAGAGGGTATGATGGGGCAGTATGTACAGGAGAGGAGGAGTGCAGAGGGTATGATGGGGGCAGTATGTACAGGAGAGGAGGAGTGCAGAGGGATGATGGTGGGTATGTACAGGAGAGGAGGAGTGCAGAGGGTATGATGGGGCAGTATGTACAGGAGAGGAGTTGCAGAGGGTATGATGGGGCAGTATGTACAGGAGAGGAGGAGTGCAGAGGGTATGATGGGGGGGCAGTTTAGTGTTGTACAGAGTGGAGAGTGCAGAGGGTAATGATGGGGCAGTATGTACAGGAGAGGAGTGCCGAGGGTATGATGGGGGCAGTATGTACAGGAGAGGAGGAGTGCAGAGGGTATGATGGGGCAGTTATGTACAGGAGAGGAGTGCAGAGGGTATGATGGGAAGTATGTACAGGAGAGGAGGAGTGCAGAGGGTATGATGGGCAGTATGTACAGAAGAGAAGTGCAGAGGGTATGATGGGTGCAGTATGTACAGGAGAGGAGGAGTGCAGAGGGGTATGATGGGGGGTATATACAGGAGAGGAGGAGTGCAAGAGGGGTATGATGGGGCAGTATGTACAGGAGAGGAGTGCAGAGGGTATGATGGGGGCAGTATGTACAGGGAGAGGAGTGCAGAGTGTATGATGGGGCAGTATGTTCAGGAGAGGAGTGCAGAGGGGTATGATGGGGGTAGTATGTACAGGAGAGGAGTGCAGAGGGTATGATGGGGCAGTATGTACAGGAGAGGAGTGCAGAGGGTATGATGGGGCAGTATGTACAGGAGAGGAGTGCAGAGGGTATGATGGGTGTGCAGTTAGTATTGGAGAGGAGTGTAGAGGGTATGATGGGGCGCAGTTAGAGTCATGGAGAGGATGCTGAGGGGGTATGATGGGTGCAGTATGTACAGGAGAGGAGTGCAGAGGCTGTGATGGGTGCAGTTAGTACGGGAGAGGAGTGCAGAGGGTATGATGGGCGCAGGTAGTACTGGAGAGGAGTGTAGAGGGGATGTGGGCTTCCTGGCAGGCCCTGGCATGTGGAATTTTGAACATGCCCAGCCCATCTGTAACAACAAATTGTGCTGGCCCTCTTGTACTCAGCCCATAAAGTAACTCGGAAATGGATTCCAATGTGCTGCCCGCCACTGCCAAGGAGACAGAGACAAGCGCTGTGAATAGCCGGGACGGGACGGGACAGCAACTCTGGTTATTCCAGCACTGGTCCTATAATGTGTAGATGGGGGAATTGGATAATTTTTTTTGCCTAAGAGCTAAGACCAGCCATAGACTGTTTAAATCTCAGCTGGTTCAGCAGGAACTGGCTGAGATTTGAACCATTAATGAGCAGATTCTCTTATGATTATATCACTAGTGGTTGCTGTATAGCCACTAGTAAGATTCACTGTTTGTCGGGAGAATACAATTGCTGGCCAGGAGGGATATTCCCCTGTCAGCACTGTCTGTGTTGATGGGGGAAACATACAAGTTTCTTACCTGCAATCTTTGGATGTAGGAAAGAAATTTGCACTATATATTACCTGCCTAACTGAAAGTGAAAGTGTAACAGAATGGCCGTGACACCCAGAGACTTTTGAAGGATGGGGGGTACTCGAGTGCCAGCATCACTAATGACTAATGGTCTAGGGTCATCCTGTGCCCCTTTTGGGTATAGGGTGACTGAGAAATGATAATGATAAATTACATGGGATGGGACATTACTGATAATTCATGTTTTGCACGATATCTTGAAATATTACAAGTTGTTAAAGTCTGACTCCAACATGTCAATATAGAGTGTTTTCATTCAATGTGGGGGACACATGCTTTTGAGGTGTTGAGTCTGCTCCTAGACATTCCTTTGTGTGATGCTAATACTGTTTTGTGTGCTAATTAGGTCTGCTCCTAAGACCTGTTCATTGTGTATGCTAATGACACTGTTAAGATGTGGAATGTGACTTGTCAAGCTGTAGTAATTAACCTCTAAATGCAGAGCCAGACCGTCTGGGTAATGACGGGTAATCGGAATGTCATTATCTAAAAGAATGTGTATGAATCCCCCCATTGTGTGATGTGTGGGGTGGAGTGTGTCTTTGTCCATGTGTGATTAAACTGTAACAAAGCTAAGTTACCAATTAAAGGATTCATTAGTTCATTTTGGAACCAGTACCAGAGCTTGTTTTGTCTCGGTTATTCTGGGAAATGAAATGGGTCGTGTCTGTTGTGTCTGTCGGACTGTCGGATAAGCTGTCATGGGGCGATGGAATGGAATATCGTAAACAGTGGTGACCGTTACAGAAAGTAAATTGTGAATGTCTTGAAAGAAACAGGAGGAGAGGGGGGGGAGACAGATGGGGGAGAGAAGGGATGGAGATAATGCAGTTTAGTGATGCAGGGGAAGGAGCAGATCGGGCGGCTGTGGTTGTGTGAACGCTCGCATTATGCAGTGTCAGCGCGTGAGGGAGGGGGAGGAAGCCCCGCAGAGCTGACTACTGGGGACGCAGTCCCTCTCAGGAGAGACTTTTACTCCAGCGGCGGCCCGAAAAAGCAAAAAAAATAAAAATAATTTTTATGGGGGGGCACATCACCATGCACAGCATAATGTTGGGGGGTCAGGGCCCCCTCTGCCCCCCCTAGAGACGCCTCTGCGTAGGAGGGAGACCTGGGCACTTACGACCGACCCCAGCCCCCTGACTCCCCTATTTGACTATGATAAGGCTTCCTGGCCTGGCTTACCCATATACACCTGGCCGGCCTATTGTAGCCTATTGTAGACAGGTTCACAGGCCCCTGACAGGATTTGAGCAATTGTGCTCATTGCCAGAAGCCCAGCGGCATTCCCTCTCGTTGGTATACAAAATAATTACGGGAACAGACCCACAGTTCCCTCCCTAAATTCACTGCAGCGTGGTCAGGGGACCTGGAGAGGCCCATCAGCGAGGCGGAATGGCGGACAGTCCTCGATGTCTAGCTATGCTATTTAGCTATGCTAGCTAATTATAAATTATTGTCATGTTTCCATCGGCTTCTGACTCCTGCTGGAGATGCACCAAAAGACTGTTTGGTGGGACTGTGATTTGATCCGCCCGTTCTGGAACCACATTCAAATATATTCTGAACTGTACGGTGAACCCCTCTCCCCATCTCCCTTTATAGCCCTTCTCTCCATTCTCTCGGGCTCCATTAAATTCCAAAAGAATTTCATTTGCTGTTCGGATGTTATCGGCAATCTCGGGCGCCCGGATCGAGGAGTAGTTCTTTTTTTTGTGCAGGATTGCCTTATAAATGTACCCATAATGTGAATATTTGTGCAAGTTTGTCTTTTTGTGGATCTGGCTGCCCTTTGTCGGGGGTCGGCTCCGTTTTCTTTCCTTAGAATTCTTTCTGAAAACCTTTAATAAATATTTATTGAACCTAAAAAAGATCACAATTATCCTCACATTCTGAGGTTCTAGAGGTTTGGTTAAAGAACTACGGCCCATTAAATCTCTACCATGGTAAGCCGAAGCTGTGTCACCGCTGTGGAGAAAAGGCGCATTTGAGCTTTGAGTTTGAGTTCAGCCTTCATATGTTCAGTGTGTCGGGGTCAGGGTCATATGGCCAAGGACTGCACCCAGAAGATTAGGTGCAACTTGTGACTGCGACTCTACAAGCAGAGGTAGTAGATGGCTGGACGGATGGAAGGTGAGCCCCTGGTGTACCATCATCCTCTGTTCAGGATACCTCTCCTGTGGCCACCCCTTCTGTGTCTGTCATGTAGGCTAAATGCTGATTACAAAGTGACTAGTGACATCAGGTCGCCGCATCGAATTATACGAAACAGTAAATCTGCATTCAAGATTATTCAATTCATTACATTACTAGCAATCAATTTTATAGGCTCATGAGACATTATTGGGCAATTCACTCCACTGACACCAATCATGGGTCTCTAATCTTTCCAAATACACTAGTGATGGATCACTAATCCTTAAAGTGAGACAAATGATAATCTCCACCTCACTATTCTTTCGACTGACTCCAATAATACAAACTTCCACTGACACCGATGATGGGGGTCACTATTGACTTCAATGTTGGCTGACTATTCTTTCCACTTATGCCAAAATAGGGACTATTCCTTCCACTGACACCAATGATTCTTCACAATATTTATTTTATTTAACACCACAAAATGGGGGGAGGCCCCACACAGTACAAGAATAATGTGAACAGAGACAAAAGAAAACAGATTGAAAATACATAGCCCCTGTGGACCAAGTGATCCCATGGTGTCCACCCTTACACTAAATTCCGTGGACGCATTCAAAGGCCAAGGGCTCTCTCCCCTTACCTTTTCGCAAAGAACACGGACGGGGGGGAAGGGAGACATAGCGGCGACTGCAGGGCGCAAACTCTGGACTTGGGGAGCAATAATCTAAAAGCCCAACAGGCGTTTCATTAGAATAGACTTCATTATATCCCAGGTCTTTTTTGTATAGCTCCTCGCTGTGTTGTGCGGTGAGGATCAAGTACTTCATTCTCCGTACCTCCTCTAGCTGCAACAGTCGGGGGGGGGAGACTGCTGCTTCCAATAAATTCCTGCGTGATCCGACGAAATTTCTCAATCCGGGGCAGGACCGGAGTAGAAGGGAAGCATCTGTGCAGTCTGTCGGGCGTCAGATACCACCGGAAAAAGCAATAGGGTCTATTTTTTTAACTGACACCAATGACAGGTCAGTTGTTTCACTAACACAGTGACACCAACAACTTCTCCCCCTGACACCAATGATGGGTCACTATTCGTTGCACTAACAACAAAATTGGCTCACGTTCCTTCCTTCCACTGACACTGACCAGGTATATATTCTTCTCACTGACACTATTCCTAAGTACTCCAAGTACTATTCTGTCCACTGACTCATTTCACTTACGTCAATGTCGTCTCAATTTACCACTGACACCAATACTATACTATTACTTATGCTTTCCACTGACACCAACAACGGGGTACTACTTATCTCACTGACACCAATGATTGGTCATAATTCATTCCACTGCCATCAACATTAAGCCATTACTCCTTTCACTGACATCAATGATTGACCACCCATGTTGTGTCAATATTTTTTTCACTGATTTTGTAATATGTTTGACAGCAGGCGACGTGGAAACTGGCAATCCACAACAGGCGACGTGGCAAGTGACAATCCACAATGTGTGACAGCAGGCGACGTTGCAACTGGCAAGTGACAATCCACAACATGTGACAGGCGACGTGGCAAGTGACAATCCGCAACGCATGGCAGGTGATAGTGGCAAGTGACACACACGGGGGTCCAACTGATTCTGCATTATGGTGAACCATTTCATCTTGTATAACAGTTGAACCATTTCATCTTGTATAACAATGTAATAATAGAAATACTGTAGGTCCAGTGATGCAGGGTGCTGTGTAATGTAAAGGGGACCAGAGCTGTGTAATGTAAAGGGGCCCAGAGGTGCAGTTGTGGAGAGGGGGTACACAGTAGGGACAAAGAGATATTGAAAGATGCAGGGGGCGCAGTGGGGTGCTTTTACATTTTAACTTTTTTATGCGACTGTATCGCCGCTGCCAAAGCGCCCCCCCCCCCCCCTGAAAAAATTTCAGCGGACGCCCATGCATCTTTGCTGAGAGGTCCGTACCCAAAAGCCAGTTCATTAGGCTAAAAAGGTTTAGAATTTCGAGATCATTTCAATGCATTATTCAAGCGTTTTGTAGATAAGGGGTACTCGGAGGACTCCCTTAGACACAATTTGAATGTCACCCTTTTGCGGGCTAACCTCCTATCTTAAACTTCTAGGCACCATGCTGTTCTTAACATATGTGGCAAACCTTTGTATGGCTCTATGGGAGGAGAATGTCGTCTATGCCCCGCGACGACCAGAGGTGGTGTTTGGGGGGCAGAAATACCGACGACATCCTCCTCCTATGCATAGCATGGCGACCGTGATGCATTAGATCTTTTCATTTCACATCTAAACATTAACCACTTAACCCCCTGACCATATTCCTGCCCAATGACCAGAGCACTTTTTGCGATTCGGCACTGCGTCGCTTTAATGCGTCGCTTTAATTGACAATTGCGCGGTCGTGTGACGTGGATCCCAAACAAAATTGGCGTCCTTTTTTTCCCACAAATAGAGCTTTCTTTTGGTGGTATTTGATCATCTCTGCGGTTTTTATTTTTTGCGCTATAAACAGACAGATGCCAGACCAGCGCTGTCAATAGCAGGGACAGGACAGCTGGGGAACCCCACAGTGGCAGAACACCAGACAATCTTTGCAACCCTTAAAGTTCTCCCACTGCTTTGGACCCTTATATTTTCTTGGTCTGCTGGTGACATATATCTCTTGTTTTCTGCCACCCTGCGGGGCCCCAGAATAGTAGGAAGGGAGCTCACTGCACGTTGTGGGATCGTAGTAAAGGGCCACAGGAGATATATATATATATATATATATATATATATATATATAATTGCATTTTATAGTTGGCCCCCCTACTTTTGTCCCTGTCCCTGTCCCCCCATGTAAATATGAAACCTGGAGACGCCACTGCTATTACGAGATACCTTGGTGATATGGGGGACAGGGGGACAGATAGGGGGGACAGATCCAGAGGAGCACGCGGAGATCAGTTGAGGTTAAGTCCTGTTCAACCTGGGTAGAGATCTTAGTCAGGAGCGGGAGAGCACCGCCGATAGAGTTCAAATTCAGGGAGACCCGTTCCACCGTTGGAGACGGGGGAGCAAAGCAGTGAGTGTTTCAGCCTAGGGCACTTCCCCGGAAAAGGTATAACAACTTCGGCAATACGTCCATTTTTAGAGTGTTCATACGCATAAACCATGACACTGGCAAGTCCATGCGGACTGGTCCGAAGCCTGGTCAAGAGCGGAGTATAGTTCAAGGCGTAAATCTTGGACAATTGTGGTGGGATGGCTGTTCCCAAGTAAGAGATGGATTTCTCCACTGGGAAGGAAAAATTAGACTTGATTAGACTTGAGAGGACGCTGTGGCAAGGATAGGTTCAACGCTTCCGTCTTGGACAAATTCAGTTTGCAATTGCTAAGTCTACCAAATCTGTCGATCTCTGCCAGGATGGAGGGGATGCTCAGGTGGGGTTGAGTGACATAAAGAAGCAGGTCATATGCATACAGGGAGAGCTTGCAATTTAGCGGAGGGCGTTTAGATCCCGTGAATGTTCGGGTTTGCACCAAAGCGAAAAGGAGAGAGAGGGGACAGGGGGAAACCCTGTCGTGTGCCATAGGCCCGAAAATGCTCTCGCGTATCCATTCCCTGTACTCCACCCCCTCTGCCTCTGTCAACGGCTTATGCCTATGCTGATAGCTGAAGCAGTGTAGATTCCAGGAAGGACCAACTGACCCTAGTCTTCTCCGCATCACAGGAGAGAAGGGAAGATGGTAGTCGGTGTCTCTGGGCATAAGCTATGAGGGTCTTGGTAGTGTTGTCACGGGCCTCGCGGCCTGCTCTCCATGTATAATAGTGGTTAATAGGGGGGAAAAACGATCAGAGAGAATTTTCGTGAAGAGCTTCAGATCAATATTGAGAAGAGAGATAGGCATGTCTAACTATAGAGTTAGAACATTGAGATGGGTCTTTACCAGGTTTAGGAAGGACTACAATCGGGGCCAGGAGGAGAGAATGGAGAGGGACGAACACCCTTTGCGAGGAGCGGAGCCAGTTGGGGGGGGGGGGGCGAACAACTTATAGAAGCGTGCTGTGAATCCGTCTGGCGTCTTAGCCAACACCTTGCCCCCACCGGGAGATGCGATGACGTGGCTGAAGAGTGTTCGCCAAAAGCCTACCGCACTTGTTGGCTTGAGAGTAATGGGTGAAGCGTCCCTAATCTCTCGCCACCAAGGAGCAGTCAGAGAAAATATGTAAGTGCGCCGCCAGATCCACCAAAGTGGCAGCGTCAGGCGTCATCGCTTGTGCGATTCCTCTAGAGTCGTGATAGTAGCCAGAAGCCGTGAGCCTGGAGCCATATGCTGGATGAATTTACATCTAAGGACACAATTGAGGGCTTCCCACTTCGTAAGTGGGGTTGGTGTCATCATGGGCTTGATCCGCGTTGAAGTTTGAAATGGTTTAAACTATGTCGTCAGTGCAGGTCAGGTCTGTGAGGAGATTGTCATTGAGTCTCCATGTATGGGGGCATGGTCCGACCAGAATGGAAGCAGAAGGCGAGAGGTCCAGCAATGATTGTGAGATGAGTCTAGTCTGCTGTACGAGGTGTGGGTAGTATCCCTGGCAGAGTGATTAAGAACTCTCCAAACATCTACCAGGGAGAGATTAGTAAGAAGAGTGCGCAGCCTGGTCAGAATAGCTAATGAGAGCGAGGACTTACTAACTAAAGTTAGTTCTTGGAGAAGGAGAATCTGGGTACGTCATTTTAGTTCAGGGAAGAAACTGTCAGAAAATTGTAATAGGACCTATTCCTTCATCTAACTTCAACGTTGGGTCTCTATAACTTCCACTTAGGGGGTGTCCCAGTGACAACAATGTTGGCTCACTATTCCTTCCACTGACTCCCACTGACAACAATGATGCTTCACTATTCCTTCCACTTATTACAACAGTCACTGTAAGGGTCACGATTTCATCAAATGACATCACAATCCTTTTCACTGACACCAATAATAGGGACTATTCCTTCAACTGACTCCAATGATGGCTCACTATTCTTCGTTTTTTGCCTCTGCGTAACTCCTGCATACTTTCAGCGATTGAGACCATTCAACTTTTAAAATGTTGATCTCTTTTCAGCTAATGATGGGACTTCTTATTTTGTACTAATTTATACTTTTTAAAATATTAATTTAGAGAGCGCATGCGCGGCCGGCCGGAGCAGATGTGCCTCTGAGCTGCTCCGCACACCCCCGGCAGTTTGTGCTATTATTAGCGGTCCCGCACCTCATCCGCGGCATCCGACCACCTGATCCTGCTGGGGTGAGGATCGGGAATCTGCTGGATGTCTTTCCAGCGCCGGAACAAGTCCCAGGGTGGCCCTTGTTACTCGTCCTGGACGACGAGCAAGAAATCCAAGATGGCGACCGGCTGCAGCACACGAGGGACATGCAGAGATGTGAAGCCTCCCTCGCAGAAGACGGTTCCTCAGGCTAATGGTGGCTCCAAACCAGGCTCCGTGTCCTCCCCAGCTACAGGTGAGCCTGCCAGTGTACATGGCTCACCTATTAGCCCTGCACAATCTCCCTCACAGGGGACAGCCCTATCACCTAGCCAGGACTCCCATGCTTCCTCTCAGCTAGATAGGGAGATGGCAGACATATTATGCAGTCAGCCTAGCAGCCAGGATTTGGATCAGGACAGCATCACTGATTCCCCAGCTGTCACGTCAGCTCAGCCACAATACTCAGGGGACCCAATACTTTTAGCCCGCTTTGCGGATTTGCTGCAAAGGGAACTGTCTAAAGCTACCAGCAAATTAGTCCTGGACATAAAACAAGATTTCCAGGAACTGGGCTGCCGGCTGGAAAGCATTGAATCTAAAGTAGATGACACAGTTCATAGGGTATCCCAGAACTCTAACATGATCACTGACTTGCATGATCGCCTTGAGGAAGCCTACTCTAAGATCGACGATCTCGAAAATCGCGCCAGGCGCTATAATTTTCGTATCAGGGGCATCCCTGAGTCTATAAAAGATATAACATCTGTCGCTCATTCACTAATGCAAGCCGCAGTGCCTGGTATTGATGGACTTCATATGGAAATAGATTGTATACATAGGGCTCTAGTCCCTCTGAAACCTGATGGCCCCCCCAGGGATGTTATCGTGAAGCCACATTTTTTCCGGATTAAAGAAGCAGTGATGCGCCATGCTAGAGAACATCCTGATCTGGAAATTGATGGTATTAAGCTCCAAATATTTGCAGACATTTCCCAGGCTACGATCCAGAAGAGGCGTTCGTTTAAACCTTTGCTTCTGCCACTGATACAACGGAACATTCGTTACAGGTGGAACTACCCCTTTAAACTTCAATTCACCTTTAACAACAAGACTTACTCCTTCTCCTCATTTACTGAGGGTGAATTGATTCTGCTGCAGCTGGGCTTTATTTCCCGTAGTCCTTCATCTCGGAACAAGACCGGATCCAGTGATCCCCCTCCACTGCTTTCTCCTCTTTGGTCGATGAAGCCGACGAAGATGACGAAGACGTCAGCTGCTTCCTCTTGTACAACTTGAGGAGAGGAGGAGTGCAGAGGGTATGATGGGGCAGTATGTACAGGAGAGGAGTGCAGAGGGTATGATGGGGCAGTATGTACAGGAGAGGAGGAGTGCAGAGGGTATGATGGGGGCAGTATGTACAGGAGAGGAGGAGTGCAGAGGGGATGATGGGGTAGTATGTACAGGAGAGGAGGAGTGCAGAGGGTATGATGGGGCAGTATGTACAGGAGAGGAGGAGTGCAGAGGGTATGATGGGGCAGTATGTACAGGAGAGGAGGAGTGCAGCGGGTATGATGGGGGCAGTATGTACAGGAGAGGAGGAGTGCAGAGGGTAATGATGGGGCAGTATGTACAGGAGAGGAGTGGAGAGGGTATGATGGGGGCAGTATGTACAGGAGAGGAGGAGTGCAGAGGGTATGATGGGGCAGTATGTAGGAGGAGAGGAGTGCAGAGGGTATGATGGGGAAGTATGTACAGGAGAGGAGGAGTGCAGAGGGTATGATGGGGCAGTATGTACAGAAGAGAAGTGCAGAGGGTATGATGGGTGCAGTATGTACAGGAGAGGAGGAGTGCAGAGGGTATGATGGGGGCAGTATATACAGGAGAGGAGGAGTGCAGAGGGTATGATGGGGCAGTATGTACAGGAGAGGAGTGCAGAGGGTATGATGGGGCAGTATGTTCAGGAGAGGAGTGCAGAGGGTATGATGGGGCAGTATGTACAGGAGAGGAGTGCAGAGGGTATGATGGGGCAGTATGTTCAGGAGAGGAGTGCAGAGGGTATGATGGGGCAGTATGTACAGGAGAGGAGTGCAGAGGGTATGATGGGGCAGTATGTACAGGAGAGGAGTGCAGAGGGTATGATGGGTGCAGTTAGTACTGGAGAGGAGTGTAGAGGGTATGATGGGCGCAGTTAGTACTGGAGAGGAGTGCAGAGGGTATGATGGGTGCAGTATGTACAGGAGAGGAGTGCAGAGGGTGTGATGGGTGCAGTTAGTACGGGAGAGGAGTGCAGAGGGTATGATGGGCGCAGTTAGTACTGGAGAGGAGTGTAGAGGGTATGATGGCTGCAGTTAGTACAGGAGAGGAGTTTGGAGGGTATGATGGGCGCAGTTAGTACAGGAGTGCGGAAGGTAAGATTGGAGCAGTTAGTACAGGAGAGGAGTGCGGAAGGTAAGATTGGCGCAGTTAGTACAGGAGAGGAGGTCAGAGGGTATGGCGGTGGCAGTATGGGGAGGGATTTCTTGTGGTGTCTATGGGATGACCAGGGAGTGATGTTGGGAAGCTAAGGGAAGGAAAGTGACCATGGAACGATGTCCCTTGGCTGGGGGGTAGGAAGCAGCTCGGAGTGATGTCTGTATGACGTGATCTGGGGGTGATGCAAGCTGGGGGGAGTTGGGGGCTGAGAAGTGGTCAGATAGCGATGTATAAAAAAAAAAACCTCATCCACTAAAAACATTCATAATAATGAATCACACAACAGTACTAGATGTATGCACAGATCTATGTAATCCAGCTTCTATCACTCTTCATCCAATCCAATTAGACTGGATAATGTGGGGTCATTCATGTAACCTGTGTGTGTATGTGGTGAGTTCACACTTCTGATTGTACATGTATACAGGCTCTGAGTCTGTACAATCAGAAGTGTGAACTCACCACATACACAGGTTACATGAATGGCTATAAATGACTCCACATTATCTGGTCTGAACAATTGAATTGGATGATGTGTGCACAGACTGTTCATGAAGTGTGAAGTGATCTGTTACATGTGATCGGGCTGCTGCAGACCTCACCCCCCCTCCCCCACACTTAAACTCACTATCTCCTCGGATTCTTCTCCTGAGAAAAAATCTCCATGAAAGTGTGTACTACTACTATCCACCCTAGGAAACTTCTCCCCCCAGAACAATTCATCTCACTCACATCCTCCTTTCCTCTGGCACGCCCGACAGGAGCTACAGTGAGCTCCGCCTCCCAGGTCTCACAGCACACCGCACTGCTGATTGGAGGGGGGAGTCAGAGAAAACAGGGCACCGCACAGCACGAGACTGGAGGGAGGGGAGGACAGAAAGGAGCTTTGAATCCCAAACACACCGCAGGCACGCCGCACACAGTGTATTCATTACATTACAATGCCACCGCTGCTGCGGTTTCACAGTGAAAGGTGTGCTGATGGTCCCCCCTCTCTGGATGGTCTGCCCCTGTTCTGGGCTGAATCATGTGCCCGGGTTACAGGCAGTACAAAACCCAGGCACATGATTCCAGACCCGTACTGTACGGGGAAACCGTACAGGTGGCAACCTTAGACTCTGAACTGTATATCACCCCCTCCCCCTCTCTGTCAGCGGAGCTAGAAGAGGGAGAGAGCGGCTCTAATTTCTTTCACTGTGCTGCCGCCTTGCTTCCTGCCCGGAGAGAATCATGGCACTTGTTTCTAGGGGGGGGCAAGGTCCCTCCCTTGCCCTATGGAGCGGACGCCCATGCAACGCCTCCACATCCAAAGTCATGAGCAGGGAGGGCGCCGGGAGGGACTGGCATCCCCTCAATGTGTTTGAGACGGTCGAGCGTGTCCTTAACAAAGGATGGCAAAAAAGTTCTCTGTAATTGATCCTATACCGGGGGGTTGTAAGTTCTTGTGTATGTTGGGTAACCAGTGCCGGCCCAAGACATTGTGCTGCCTGGGACCAAGAATGAAATGCTGCCCCCCCCCCCCAAATAAATCACGCCCACCAAAAGGCCCCCACATTCATTATTTTATATCATGATAGCTAAAGGGGGCACGTCATAGCTCTATACATGTATAAAGGCGTATAAAGAGAACCTGTCATGGCTCTATACATGTATATAGGAGTATAAAGAGGACCTGTCATGGTTCTATACATGTATCCAGGAGTATAAAGGGACCTGTGCATTGCTGGCAGCCACAATGTCTTGTGCGCAAACTAACCATGTACGCTAATTGTGTTTTTTTTTGGTACCAAAAATATGTAGAAGAATACATATTGGCCTAAACTGATGAAGAAATTTGTTTTTTCTTATAGCAAAAAGTAAAATATATATATATTTTTTTTTTAAATTGTCGTTTTTTTGTTGTTTATAGCACAATAAATAAAAACTGTCAGTAGGGCAGTGGACGGTGTCAGTAGAGCAGTGGACAGTGTCAGTAGAGAAGTGGACGGTGTCAGTAGAGCAGAGGACGGTGTCAGTAGGGCAGTGGACGGTGTCAGTAGGGCAGTGGACGGTGTCAGTAGAGCAGTGGACGGTGTCAGTAGAGCAGTGGACGGTGTCAGTAGAGCAGTGGACGGTGTCAGTAGAGCAGTGGAGGGTGTCAGTAGAGCAGTGGAGGGTGTCAGTAGAGCAGTGGAGGGTGTCAGTAGAGCTGTGGATGGTGTCAGTAGGGCAGTGGACGGTGTCAGTAGAGCAGTGGACGGTGTCAGTAGAGCAGTGGATGGTGTCAGTAGAGCAGTGGACGGTGTCAGTAGAGCAGTGGATGGTGTCAGTAGAGCAGTGGACAGTGTCAGTAGGGCAGTGGACGGTGTCAGTAGAGCAGTGGACGGTGTCAGTAGAGCAGTGGACGGTGTCAGTAGAGCAGTGGACGGTGTCAGTAGGGCAGTGGACGGTGTCAGTAGGGCAGTGGACGGTGTCAGTAGGGCAAAAACCTGAATCAGCTCTACTGAACCCAACCCTATACAAACTGTTCACAAAGTGCCACTGTGAATTCTACAACCCTTTCAGCACCTTTTAATTACAAAAAAGCCCAAAAAATTCAAAGCAATCCACAGGCACCCCACAAATAGAGAAGAAAATAACAGATTAAATATCAGACAGTGCCTGCCCCACCCCCCAAATAGAGACCTCCATTACTTCAAGACAAAAAAAACCATTACCTTCCAGGAGCCACTGCAAAGATGTGGCCCTCCATTCACTGTCTCGGGAGTGCACAGACAGTGCAGTGTGACCTGGCTGCAGGACATTAGCCCAGCTGGAGCGGGGGAAGAAAGGATGGGTTTGCATGCTGTTTGGGGGTAGCTGATAGAAGGGGGTAGCTGACAGAGGAAGGGGTAGGCGACAGAGGGGAGGGGTGGGTTGACAGAGAGGGGCGGGTTGACAGAGAGGGGGGCTGACAGAGAGGGTCTGCTGACAGAGAGCAGGGCTGACAGGGGGGTTGCTGACAAAGAGGCAGAGAGGGGGGTTGCTGACAGAGGGGAGTGGCTTACAGAGAAGGGTGGGCTGACAGAGAGGGGCAAGCTGACAGGGGTGGGTTGCTGACAGAGAAGGGGGCTGATGGAGGGGGGTTGCTGACAGAGAGGGAGCTGACAGGGGGGTTGCCGACAGAGAGGGGGGCTTACGGGGGTTGCTGACAAAGAGGGGGCTGACGGGGGTTGCTGACAGAGAGGGGGATGACAGATGGGGTTGCTGACAGAGAGGGAGGCTGATAGAGAGGGGGTTGCTGACAAAGGGGGGTGGCTTACAGAGAAGGGTGGGCTGACAGGGGGTGGCGGGCTGACAGAGTGGAATGGCTTCCAGAGAGAGGCAGGCTGACAGAAGGGGGGCACTGACAGGGGGGTTTGCTGACAGAGTTGGGGGCTGGCAGGCGGGTTGCTGACAGGGAGGGGGGCTAACAGAGGGGTTGCTGACAGGGAGGGGGTTTAACAGGGGGGTTGCTGACAAAGAGGCAGAGAGGGGGGCTGACAGAGAGGGGGGTCACTGACAGAGGGGAGTGGCTTACAGAGAAGGGCGGGCTTACAGAGGGGTGGCTTATAGAGAAAGGTGGGCTGACAGAGAGGGGCGGGCAGACGGGTGGGTTGCTGACAGAGAAAGGGGCTGATAGAGGGGGGTTGCTGACAGAGAAAGGGGCTGATGGAGGGGGGTTGCTGACAGAGAGGGTGGCTAACGGGGGTTGTTGACAGAGAGGGGGGTTGCTGACAGAGAGGGGGCTGACAGACGGAGTTGCTGACAGAGGGGGGTGGCTTACAGAGAAGGGTGGGCTGACAGGGGGCGGCTTAAAGAGAGCGGCGGGCTGACAGTGGAATGGCTTACAAAGAGTGGCAGGCAGACAGAAGGGGGGCACTGACAAGGGGGTTGATGACAGGGAGGGGGCTGACAGAGGGGGGTTGACAGGGAGGGGGGATGATGGGGGGTTGCTGACAGAGAGGGGGGCTTGCTGACAGAGGGGAGGGCTTGCTGAAATTGAGGGGGCAAACAGGGGGGGTTGCTGACAGGGTGGTGTTGCTGACGGGGGTTGCTGAGCCTGACAGCCAGGGGAGGCTTACAGACGGGCGGGTGGAAGAGCGGATGATGACAGTCACAGACCTCATCCCAGGCAGTCAGAAGGAACAGCGCGCCAGACAAGGGGGCGGGACTCCGGATGGCTGCGAATCACGATCACCCACAGTCACTCACGCACATGTCACGTGTTTAATCCGGACAAGCCCTACGGATGGCCCGCCCGCTCCTGTGTCCTGTCATGTCACCACTACAGCAGCGGCGCCGGGCTCCTGAGAGGCAGCAGTGACCTTCTCACACGCTGACTGCTTCCGCTGCGAGTGTCCTCACGGCAGCCTGGCGCCATGCTCCTCGCAGGCAGCAGAGCGAGCGGAACGGGCTGGTAGGGGCAGCATAAAGCCGCTCCCCTAAATGTGCCGCCTGGTACCCATGGTACCACCCGGTCCCATTATAGGGCCGGCCCTGTGGGTAACGCGTATTCTACGCGCCCGTAGGAATTTGATGTAGGTGCCCGTGGGAATTTGATGTTCAAGGTGTCTTGATCTATCTCGTGCCTATCAGGATTTTGTATTCATCTGTGTAACGAGAAACAGAGATGGCAGCAATTAATAAGTTGGATAAAATATCCGTACACATATGTTGGTAAGCAATACAATATTCCCCCCTTTGTCAGAAGGTTTAATTACCAAGTCCGAATGGTTCTTTAGATTATTGATAGCATGTAGTGGTTGTTTGGTAAGATTAGATTGAGTGGGATGCAAGTCTAGTTGTTTAATCTCGCTAGAAAGAAGAAATGCCCAAATGTGGTAAAGTCTGGGAATTTGGTCGATTTCGGTTTAAATTTACGGCTGGGTATGAGGAAGGAAGGAAGGGTAGAGTAGGAAGGGTAGATACCTCAAAACCAGATAGAGTGGACACAGGGCCTACTGATTCATTCTCCTCTAATAGTAGTACAAGGTCTCTAAAAGCACGGAACTCAGCCATCGTAAAGTGTTTAATACGTTCTGCTAGTTCTTTGTCTTTTTTGGATCGTGTATGATCCTGGTCAAACAGATATTTGTACGTTAGTTTTTGATTTTCCTTGATTGTATCATTGGTCTTTATTCATTTCTGAATTCAATTTCTGTACTCATGGGATAACTATCCCTCTTATTTGAACACGCGTGCTTCTAAACATTTGTCCAATCAAACACTTTGACCAGTACACTATTTCTCTGGAATCATCTTTCTACTAAATATATTCCTAGCTGCCTTTATCTTATCCCCAGGACCGCCTGGCACAAGAAATACGTATTTATTCTAATCAATACCTTCTACCACTGAACCGTATCCATTACCGTGGACGTAACTACTAATCATATATCTATACACATATTCTGTTGATATCTTCCTTCTTTCTTAGTCACTGCGACAATTTTTCACTATAGTCCCTCTGTTCTTTGACACCCCCCAATTTTGACCGCAGTAATATTGCTGCACTACTATTGGGATTCTCTGCACTACTTGAGTGCATTATTCTTCTAGTTGTTGTATGAACCCATCTACTCTATTACACTCTTTTTCATCTGGTGCGTCCCTGCTATGGGCCCCACGGCGCGCTGTCTTATTGGTGACTGTTTCATGGCTACAACTGCATGCTTTTATGGTGCTTTATTGCACATGTGATATCTTGCATCCAATGTTTCTCTCCTTTTAAAAAAAAAAAAATACCTGTTTGTATATTAACGGATCTGTATAACTTTCTGAGCAAAGGAGCTTCAATAAGAAAAGGGATACGGATATGGAGTCAGTCAATGGTGGAGCTCTGTCCTCCTGTGTTCTCTCAGATCTCACGTGCTCTCACACAGACGTGCCACACCCCTGATTAGCACCATTTATATATCATGATCCTTGGGTCCTTGTTGAACCTTGTTCCCACTTGGCCATGCACAACTTTGCCCCCATTGTGACACCCTTGATTTGTAGATAAAAATACTTTTGATACCATTGCTCATAGGTGATCAATATTTGTGTAAAGTGATGCCAAATCTCCAGTGCCATAGGTGTGCACACAGGATGTGCCAGGTATGCCCTAATCACCCTGTGCACCACAGATTCCTCCTACTGCCCTGGCTTCCCCCCCCCCCCCCACACAGCACTGCTGACTTCCCTCCTCTCCAACCAGCTGTTGCTTAGGGGAGGTATTAGGATAAGTGGAGGAAGGGGGCAATAAATGTGTAATTTATATGTCCCTTTTGTGAATGCCACATTTCATATCTGGTGGCACAGTAGCTTGCACGCATAGTACAACTAAACTAATCTAAAAAAAATGGTGCTGTGATTCCCCTTGGCCCTAGTTGACTGGCCATCAGGACATCCAATCTTCTACAGCTTCCGCTCGAAACCTTGACGCACCATCCTCCTCCAGCTCAGCTCTCAAGTTATCACTCGCCCGCCTTTCGCCACCATCAACATTAGCATGCTGCTTCACTTGATCTGTCAGAGGAGTTATTTACACATGAGTTTACACATGGGTTGGAAGAAATTAGTGATGCACAACCATTATTGCCAGAGGATGTAAGATAAAAGGGATATGTCTCAGTCAGGCAGCATTACACACATAGGGCCAGATTCAGGTAGAGTTAGGCTGGAGTATCAGTGATACTCCAGCCTAAATGTCACTTTAAGCCAGGGTTTCTGTTTTCTGTAACCAGAAAACAAGAAACGCCGGGTTGGAGTTCCGATGCGATCGGCGTAATTGAATTGGCGCCAGGGGCGTTCCCGCTGATTTACGCTGAAAAAATATGTTAATCAGCGGGAATCGGAAATTCACGATCGTATTCGGGCGCGATGCAGTGACTTTCCGACGTTTCCGTAAGCGATAAAGATAAAGCAGTGGAGTATCCTATGTTAAGTATAGCCGTCGTCATCGCGTCAAAAAAAAAAAAACGCGTCGCTTGCGTAAAACGTCCATGAATGGGGCTTTGACGTCATTGACGTTCACTGACAGAATTTGGAGCATGCGCACTGGGATGCATTGACAGTCGACACATGCGCAGTACGTTAGCCGCGGGATCGCGCTTATTTTAAATAATACACGAACCGTACCCGCCCAATTTGAATTCCGCCGGCTCATTTGCGATACGCTGCCGCAACTTTAGGAGCAAGTGCTTCATGAATAACAGCACTTGCTCCTAAAATTTCGCCAGCGTAATGTAAATGAGAAACGTTACTCCAGAGCAAAGATGCTCCAATCTACCTGAATCTGGCCCATATAGTATAGTGTGATGATGATGTACCCGCTGTTGCTTCCTTTGCCAAGTTGTCAAGCACCCACGTGACATCCACAGGGAGAAAGTTCAGATGGGGAGACAGAGAGGAGGAGTAGACGAGTTAGAAGACAATAAGACAATTCTGGCAAACAGTTCAGAGAATTACCCGAATATTTACAGAATATAAGATCCCAGATGACCCGGCTTTTTGTCTGCTACATCATATACACAAATTCCACCAAAAAGATATATGAAGATATATGAAGTCAGTAATATGTCATTTGATGAATGCTGCCAAAAGCTGTATCGCAATAAATTGGAAAGATCCTAAAATACCTTCAATCTCAATGGGGCTGAAAAAAGTAAGGAAAATAGGGAATAATGGAGAAACTTTTGCCAATGACGATAGATAAGAGAGAACAAATAAAAAGGATATGGGCACCATGGGAGTCATTTACCGGACCAGCAATCCTGTTGGGCATGTTGAGATGTGTCGTTGCACATGGCACATGTGTTGAATCTGATTGTACAACGCTTTGTGCTAAGTAACCAGACTTACAGGACGTACTCAAGCAGGCAGGTGTGTGGCCATTTCAGAGGCGTTCCTACACGGCGCACTTTTCAAATATCCAGCGGCGAAACAACATGACCTACACTCCTAATGTTGACCTGTGAACCCTAACCTTGTCTGTAATCCTAACCCTAACCCTGCTTGTAACCCTAACTCTATCTGTAACCCTAACCCTTTCTGTAAATTACAGTTAGGGTTACAGCCAGGGTTAGGGTTACAGACAGGGTTAGGGTATCTCCCACATACAGATATGCAGGAAACATTGCAAACACTGGAGGAAACACTGAAAATTATATTTTTTGCCCTAAAACACTTTAGGCGTATCTAGTGAAAATGGCGCCTATGACAAACAGTGAAACTGCGTCCCTGTCAAAACATTTGAAACCCATCTTTCAGATAACCTTAACAAAAAAATAAAATCACTGATGATGCCATGCATCAATGTGCACTCCACATTGACAGCCACAGAGAGACAGACTTCTCCGCATTGCCCTGCGCGCACACAGGGCTATTGTACCCACGGAGCGTGGTGGGAGGTCGTATAGGTGTGAGAATGAACGTGCAACGTATGACTAATGGTATACGGGCGAGAAGATTGAGGTGGTAACTGCGTAACTTCTGCATACTTTCAGCTTTTAAAAAAGTTCATGTGTAAGTTTGATATTTGTTCAGCCTGCAAGGGGGAGCAAACTTCAAACCCCTATCCAGTACCAATTTTTTTAGAATCTGAGCACTGAACTCAGATTAAAGATGCCTGTGCCGGTTATAGCGTTTTTCTTTTTTAGCTCGTAACCGTTTACCTTCTCTTGTTCTTCTCTTTGGTCGTTCGACCTTTTTGTACCCTGATTGGGTTTGTGAAAACACCAATATTGGTCCCCTGAATTTTCCAATGGATGGACATGAATTTTCCAATGGATGGATTTGATGGACCTGGGCCATCAAATCCATCAGTCTCAGGAGTCTCAGGAGCGGAAGGGTTATAGGAACCAACAGCTCCTCTTTCATCATACTCATTAAGGGGCCCATCTCTATCACTAAGAGGGAAAAATTATTTGACGTGTTGATATTATAGTCATAATCAGTCCTATGATCTCGAGCCCTCAAAGGTTAGAAATGGTAGGGGCCGGGGCGTGGCTTAGGAATGGCGGTGTGAGAGACACGTTGGTTGGGAGCTCCGGGCTTTCTCTCCATGTCTCCATGTCTCTATGAGGCAACACGAACTTTGGCATGAACTTTGGAATCTAGCAATTTAGCGGGTACCTTACCTCACCTTACCTCCACCTGAGCGGCTTAAGTTGCATGTCCCAGGCTGCAGCGGACGAAGTGCTATAGCACGGCATGCATAGTAGCCGCAAACGCATAACGCGAGCAGAGTCCAAGAAGACAGACCTGGCTACCAGCAACACAACAAGCCAAGCAGTAAACAACGCTCAAGGAGACATCCAGCGATACTTCACCTCGGCGTCTCCCGTGGTTATAGCAGCGAGCGGGTCTATCAACAAAGGAGTCCGAGGACGGGGGAGTGAGTGTTACGTCAGCAGGGGGAAGTCAGTGCTGCAGCGCCGATCTTCGGTTGCAGGGAACCTACAAGCACAGATACAGACGTCGGCAGACGCACGAATTCCCGCGAGTGGTCTGAAGGCAGAAGCCGTTGGGATGGAGACAGCGGACGCCAAGGAGATTAAAGCAATGCTGGCAGCCCTCCCTACTCGTCAGGATATCGAGAAACTCCCTACTCGACAGGAGATTGAGGCACTGATACTGCGGGTGGAAGAGACCCAGCGTCAGGAACTACAGGAGGTAAGACATGACCTAAACACGTTGTCAGAGAAGGTAATGCTGAGAGAAGATACCATAACCTCTATAGAGCAAAGAGTGGGAGCTATTGAGAAAGCAATGGGGGCAAAACAAGGCAATGAAGCGGAGAAGATAACAGAAACAATAATTGATTTACAACTACAGATGGAGGTCCTAGAGGACAGGAGCCGCAGGTGTAATGTGCGTTTACGGGGTGTCCCGGAAACAGCAGACAATGAAGATCTGGATATTAAAATTAAGGTGATCTTTGAGGGTATACTAAAAATACCGCAAAAGGAGATCGAAATAGAGAGGGTACATAGAGCCCCCGGCCCCAAATCTTCTAACCCAGAGAGACCAAGAGACATAGTTTGCCGACTGTACAGATATCAGCAGAAAGAAATGATTCTGAGGATGGCATGGGACATGGGGGATATAGAATACGATGGAGCACATATAAAAGTTCTTCCTGACCTGTCGCGGGCCACACTTCAACGAAGAGCATGTCTGCGACCTATATTGGACTTAGCTAGAGAAAAGGGGTTCACATATAGGTGGGGATACCCACTCGCAGTGACATTTCGTAAGTCTACGATATCGTTTACGCTTAGAACCCCAGTGGAACTTCCGGACCTGTTTCTGTTCTTGGAAATACCCCCCATTCAGATACCAAATTGGCTATTCCCCATAACATATACCAGAGGAGGACCCCAAACGAGGACAGGACAAGGACAAGGGAAAACCACACTAACCCATTCCCAGGCGGAGGCTAAGAGAACAGGAGCCCTCTCAAAGGGTCAAGAGAAGGAGGGGACAGACTGTTAGATAACAGGATAGCCGAACTCTGCGGACGAGATATATGCACTCAGAATAAATAATAAAACGAACAGGCGGAGAGATTGGAATGACCGGGACCGAATATCACTGCCCACCCCCCCTTTTTTTTTTTTTTTTTGTGTGGGACTCTAGCTTTGAAGGTGAAGCGGAGGGTCCTCCCCCACGGTTTTCTCTTATTAATTATTAATTTTATTTGTTGGTGGGTGGGGGTTGGATGGAGGGGGGGGGGAGGACTGAACTAGGAACCTGATCATTGGACAAATACAGGACTTTAGGTTAACAGCTCAATGAACAGGTCTGTCAATGAGTTAACTGGGCAACATGTGGGGGGGGCGGGGGGGGGAGGGAGAGAGAAAGGGATAAGTTGTTTGCTATGTTGCCTACAATGTACAGGAGGTGGATAGTAAGAAGAAGGCCCATCGTTTAATGGGCGAAACTGGGTCGGTGGGGGGGGGGGGGGAGGGAGGAGAGACAAACCTATAGGGGTCTCTTCTCCTATCCTCTTTTTTTTTCCTCTCTCCCTAACACAGGGGATTTCTCTTTTATTTTTTTATTTTTTTTAGCTATTCTAGACACTTCAGACACCTGTTCTAGCTATCCTAGACACTTTAGACACCCCAGGGATACATACCATATTCCTGCTTAAAACACTGAGACACCACCTGGAGTACTGATAGCACAAGCACAAACACTAGGACAAACATCACCACACAAACAATTGGTCTAATAATTCTTCACACAAGACAACACACACACACCAGAGCACTACGCACCACTTTATATTATCACACACCCTATATCACAACACTGATAGGGGACGGGGCCCCCTTACCAGTATACTAACCTCAATTTCACTTTTTTTTCCAAGACATCTCATGAAGTGGTATATGGAGGACAAACTCCAACGGAACTAGTGCAACATGATACTTACGAGGAGGGAATGTTGGAGGGAATTGTATACAATATGTACTTTGCTTACTCTGTCTCTCCCCCCCCCCTCTCCATCCCCCCTGTACTTTTTTTTTTTTTTTTTTTTTCTGGATTATTCACCGACTACTAGACATGGAAGAGAATACCTACCCCCACCCCCCTCCCTCTCTCTCTCTTCTTTTTTTTTTTTTTTTTTCTCAGGGGGTAGAGTAAGATGAAAGAAGGCGGGTTAATGGAAAGATGAATACAATGTTGATTATTTTGTATATGACAATGCTCATAGTAATCTATGACAAATTATGACAACCAGGTGTTCAGGGCTAAGGATATATATGTTTTTGATTTTTTGATTTGTTTGTCACTATTTAAAAGGGGTAAGGATGTATATGCTTGATTCTTTATCTGTTTGTCACTACCCAAAAGGGATCTCCTTAGCTTCTCCTATTACCCCCTTCCTTTCTGCCTGGCACTGTGGCACAGTAGGGAGGGAGGGGTGAGGGGCGAGGGAGGGGAAGGGAGAACGGCCCTTCACTCGGTAGATGGAGTCTATGGCATGGGTGGCTGCACCCTGAATCTGCCCTCCTTTTCTTTTTTCTACTGGTGGGGGGGTCACCCCATCTGGTGCCCCTTCTGGGTGGAGACGGTGGGGGGGAGGGTGGGGGAGGGAGAGGGGGGGCGGGAGGAAGGGGGATGCGGAACTGAGGATCTAAGTTGGGACGATTTAGGGTTTTAGCTTTGGTTTTAGCTTTGGTCTCAGAATAGATAGAGTTAGGGATTCTCGGTGAGAGCTCGTCATTCGCACGCTCCTCCTCCTCTCCCAGCCCCTCTCGACAGGCGATGTCAACTGTATGGGGGGTCCTTTTTTTTTCTCTCTCCTCCCCCCCCCCCTCTCTCTCCCTCTCCCCTTCTCCCCTTATTTATACTTTGTGGGAGGCCTCTTCCGGAATGGCCCCGCATATCCCCCCCTCCTCCCAGGGATACTCCCCTAAGGGGAACAAAATGTCTATACCAGACGGTCATTTTGGTTGATCATACAGGAGACATGGTGAGGCCTGGAGCTGCCAATTTTCTTTTTGTCTCTTTTATATATTTTTTTTTTTTTCTAGACTCTGGAAGAATTGTTTATATTCTGTCCCGGAAAAAGGGAGTACCTATGCTTTGAGATCCAGAGTTTTGTATATTTATTTTCCTTGTCGGGAAAACACTTAATTTTTCTAAGATAAAGGATAAGGACATAGGAATAATATAAACGCCACCCAAGGCGCACGCCCTTACACATAGGACGACGCTCAATACCGGTAACACGGTGAGGGTTTTGTAGCAAGAAGCTAACATTAGTGAGGGGGGACCTCCCACTTGACCACAGTGGGAGACTGTCCTCCCCCTTCCCTTCCCCCCCCTTCTTTTTTTTTTATTTTATTTTATTTTATTTTTTTTCCCTCTTTCTTTTCCTCTCTCCCCTCCCTCCCCCCAAGGTTTACTCTCCCCACTTCAAGTATAACAATAAGTTAGGTTGGGAAATAGGAAAGGAGGATGGAAACATTAAAGATACTATCACTGAACGCTAAGGGATTAAATATACCCCGAAAAAAGGAGGGTACTCATGGAGGACCTGCAGAGTTTGAGAGTAGACGTGGCATACATACAGGAAACACATTTCAAAGAAGATAAAACTCCCATCCTAAAGAATAGAATATACCCAACAGTATACCACGCGACAAATCAGGAGGCCAAGTCTAAGGGGGTGTCTATCCTGATAGCAAGGAGAATTAAATGGACATATGTAGACGCCCTGAGAGACCCGAGAGGAAGGTATATATTTGTGAAAGGTAGGATAGGGGAAGTGGGGGTAACATTTGCCACGGTATATGTACCGAATGAAGGACAGGACAGCTTCCTAGCCAAAACGCTCACGAGTCTGCAAGATTTTACAGAAGGCCATCTGATCCTGGGAGGGGACTTGAATGTTGCGTTAGTTCCTAAAGAGGATACATCATCCGGGAAGTCATCTACCCCACATGGTGTGAGAAATCACCAGCCCCACCAACTATAGAGATGTGGATAAATAAGGTGAAAGAAATTAGTAAACTAGAAGAACTTGTATTGACAGCACGACACCAACAAGAAAGATTCTTTAAAATATGGTCTTCCTGGGAAACCTTCCTGGTATCTAGGGTAGTGACATAAGGGTAACTAATATGGAGAGGGATAGGTATAAAGGGAGACAATAGGGAGGGGAGGGAGTTTCCCCCTTTATTTATATATATATATATATATATATATATATTTTTTTTTTTTTTTTTCTCCCCTCATTTTTTGTTTTGTGGTCCTCTTTTGCTTTTTGTCCCCTCTTTTTTTTTTTTTCTTCTTTATGTAGTGCGTGTTTCAGGTTTTTAGGTAGTACTGGTGCTCCCCCCCAGATAACCAGGTGGAGGGAGGGCCTAAATAGGGCTGGGAAGCAAGGACGATGATGACCAAGGTTTAAAGGGGCACATGACAGTATGTACCGTATTGTTGTATATTATAGGTTCAGTTGTATTTACCTGTACATGTACTATTATTTTATTTTCAAATAAAAAAAAGACTTAAATCTAAAAAAAAAAAAAAAAGAAATGGTAGGGGCCTGATCACAGTCTTTCAAAAGAATCAGGTCCACGACCATAATGGGAACCATATGATTGAATAGAGTTCATCCCTTAGTTTGGTGGACGGGGAACGTACACCATTGTTACCCATTATTGTGATTTTATGGAAGGGGCCGAGCATGACTCGGACCAAGGATGTTGATTACCGACCCGACCCATGACCCGATCTACTAGGTGGGGGTCCTTCTCTCCAGGTACCAGATCTATATGGAGAGTGATAGGACCCTTGTCTCCGTTTGGTTGATGGACCGCTAGGTTCCATATTGGGATTATTACTTCTATTTTGGTGTGAACCAGTAGGAGGGGGGGGACCTTAGTTTCATTAGGGGGTACCGTCACCTCCATTGCTGTATTAGCCTGTTCGGCTAGAATTTTCTTCTGCCATTCAAACACTACACCTGCTTGATAATCAATGCGGTCTCTATTATATTTTTTATTTTTCTTTAATTTTTGTTCTCTGTCCTCTTTTTCTAAGATTTTAAGAAGAGACTGACTTCTGTTTATATTCCAAATTTCGCTGAATGAATTGAGTTTTTTTTTAATAGTCTTAATTAGGGTTGTTCCGAGACCGATACTGGTATCGGTCTCGGGACCGATACCGAGTATTTGCGGGAGTACTTGTGCCCCCAATGCCTGGCCGAATACTTGTCCCCCCCCCGCCGCCACAACGCGCCGCCGCCGCTGCCGCATTAATCAGCGTTCTTTTGAATAGCTGTGTTCCCCAGGTGGGGAACATGGCTGGATATATGGGGGGACATGGCTGGATATATGGGGGGAAATGGCTGGATATATATGGGGGACATGGCTGAATATATGGGGGGACATGGCTGGATATATGTGGGGGACATGGCTGGATATATGTGGGGGACATGGCTGCAGATGTGGGGGGACATGGCTGCAGATGTGGGGGGAAATGGCTGCAGATGTGGGGGGACATGGCTGCATTTGGGGACACATTTAAAAAAAGTATCGGTATTCGGATCAGCGAGTACATGGAAAAAAGTATCGGTACTTGTACTCGGTCCTAAAAAATGGTATCGGGACAACCCTAGTTTTAATCTCTTCATCCAAGCGTAGGTGCTGATTACTTATCACATTTTCCAAATGAGCCCATTTTTTTAGTGAATTCTTATTTGTCCATTCGACTAGTCTCGCTAGGATTACGGCTTGATAGTATCTTTTTATGTCTGGGAGGGCCAGTCCTCCTCTTTTTTTTCCCCGGGTTAGAGTTGCATAGCTTATTCTGGGTTTTTTATCTTGCCAAATGTATTTTGAGATAATATTTTTTACTACCTTAAAAAAACTTTGTGGAATATTTATTGGAAGCATTTGAAATTTATAAATTATCTTTGGTAAAACTGTAATTTTAAATAAATTAATCCTCCCCATCCAGGAAATCTGTTTGTGGGAGAAGTTTTTTACATCTCGTCTTATATCGTTAAGTAGGGGAATATAGTTTGCCTCAAAGAGGCCTGCTACTTTAGGGGTTATTTTTATGCCCAGATAAGTGAGTGATATTTGTTCCCACGTAAAACAAAATGTTCTACGTAGAACTTCCTCTTCCTTTTGATCGATCCCTATATTCATGATAACAGTTTTTACTGGATTTATTTTGAAGTTGGAGAGTCTACCATATCTTCCTATTTCCTCCAATATATTAGGAATTGATATTTTGGGCTTGGTCACATACAAGAGGACATCATCGGCATATGCTGCCAACTTCTGTTCCTCTTCTCCTACTCTCACCCCGCCTATATCTGGGTTGTTCCTGATCTTGCACAACAGTGGTTCCAGGGCTATCACATAAAGGAGGGGGGAGAGCGGGCAACCCTGCCTTGTTCCATTCATCATGTTAATCTCCTTAGAATCCCTCCCATTTACCTTTACTTTTGCCGTGGGGGACTTGTATAGATTTCCTATCCATTTCATGAATCTAGGGCCCAATCCTACGCTTTTTAAAGTCTCCATCATGAACCCCCAGTCGACTCTGTCAAAAGCTTTTTCAGCATCTAGTGACATGAGTACGGCTGGGGGTCCATCCCTTTTATCGTCTTGTAGCATTAAGAGTGTTCTTAAACTATTATCCCTCCCTTCTCTGCCTCTTACAAATCCCGTCTGATCTGAGCTTATTAGGTCAGGCATGTATGGTTTTATCCTTGTTGCCAGTATCTTTGCGAAGATTTTTATATCAGCGTTTAACAATGCGATTGGACGATAGTTAGAGCAGAGGGTCTTATCTTTTCCTGGTTTAGCTATAATAGCGATATTGGCAAGAAGGGATTCTTTCCTTACTTCTTCGATTCCCCCTAGTTTATTGAAGTAGGTGCACATTTCTGGGATTAATGACTCTTTAAATTTTTTATAGTATTTGATTGGCAGGCCATCGGGGCCTGGGCTTTTCCCCCCTGAAGTTCCTTGGATCGCTTGACTAATTTCTATTTGTGTTATTGGCTCTTCTAAGATTTCTACTATTTCCTGTGTTAGTTTTGGTAAATTGGTCTCACATAGGTATTCTCTTATTTTTTCTTCTCTATTTACCTTTTCTTCTTGTGTCTCCCCTATCCTGATAGAGTATAGCGAAGCGTAGAACGTTCGGAATGCTTCGGCAATCTCGGTCGTCCTGTACCGCATCTGTCCTTCCTGGTCTATTATTTTTTCTATGTGGTTTAAGTTTCTCTTTTCTTTTGAGATCCTGGCTAGATATTTCCCAGGTTTGTTCCCCCAGAGATACCTTTCTTTCATCACATTTTCTTTTTATTTTTTTTTAAATTGTTTATTTATTCATAACAGGAAGCTGGCCCACACGGGCCATAATAGCATTACAGTGTATAAGTAATAATAAACATACATGGAACTATACAGGGTATCCAATCATATGTGAAATTCTCGGTTGGCAGGCACCCCGTGAGTCCGAGGGCCCAGCTCCCCATCTTTTCCGTTTTCTAAGTTGTAGGTATAGATATAGAAAGAGGTGTGAAAGTTGAAGAAACCGCCCGGAGGGCATGAAAGAAAGGAGAGTAGGGGAAGAGGGAGGGGATAAGGAAAGGCAGGGGGGGGGGGGACTCGCGAACATGGACATCCGTCAAGCGCAAAACATAGCACTCCCAGGAAAGAATCGACTATGCAGCTGAGCTGTCGTCCGGGGGCGAGGTTTGTCCTGTCTGGGAACTCTGTCTGCTTCCCCTCTTCAGAGTATGTGAACATATTCCATAATTGCCATGGAATAGGTCCTCCATCCTGTTGATCTCGTCCACCTGCCGTAGCCACATAGCCACCGTTGGAGGATGTGGAGATTTCCAACAAAGTGGGACACATGCTTTAGCCGCATCTAAAAGGTGTCGAATGACGGACTTTTTGTATATGCGGGCAGGGGTACCGGTCACGTGTAGAAGGAAGTACGTCGGGTCGTCAGGGATTGTGCGGTCTGTGAATTTCTGAGCGATCCTCCCCACCTCCGCCCAAAATGGACGGAGGCGTGAGCATGACCAGAAGATATGGAGCAAAGTCCCTTTTTCGGTCTGGCATCTCCAACAAAGGTCGGAAACTGTTGGGAACAGTCTATGTAGGAGGGCTGGGGTCCTATACCATCTCATCAAAATTTTATAATTGGTCTCCTGTATCTTTGTACATATCGAAGATTTGTGTGTAAACGTTAGGATATGTTGTTTTGTGCTGGTAGAGAGAGGGCTGCCGAGGTCCTGTTCCCACTTCCCAAAGCACGGGGTTTGATACCCCTCCTCTGGTGTAATTAGCAATGTGTGTAGGGAGGATAAGGCGTGTGGCAGGGGTCCCGATTCCGAGCAAAGCTCTTCTAGGAGCGTGAGAGGGTGTCCCGTACTAGGAGGGGGGGGATAGTCTTCAGAAAATGGCTGAGCTGATGGGCTCTCAGGAAGTCCAGATGGTAACAACCATCTGGGTCCATCAACTCAGCTAGCGTTCTCCACCGGCCCGGTAAACTGAAATGTGAGGCCTGGAAAATTCCAGACTCCTGTAACGCGTGGAATTTAGCGTCCCCGATTCCCGGTTCGAAAAATGGGTTACCCAAAATTGGACGGAGCGGTGAGTCAACCGACGCTAGGCGGTTTTGTGTTAGAAGTCTCCTGCAGACCTTAATTGTGTTGCCTATGAGGGGATGCTGCTGCACCTCCTTTTGCATCGAATTGTGGCACCATGGAGCACGCCGTAGCAAAATTCTGCTTTGTGCCTGCTCCATCCGTGGCCACAACTTGGTCGGCTCGTGTCTGCACCAGTCCATCAGGCGGTTCAACTGCGCCGCCTGATAATACTTTCGTATGTCCGGCATTGCCAGGCCACCGTGTTGCTTAGGTAGGGAAAGAACTGATTTGTGTATCCTGGGGTGCTTTCCTGCCCAGAGAAATGTTTTAAACACTGTCTGCACCTGCCTGAAGTATTCTGGTGGGATGTGAATAGGAAGGGCCTGCAGGAGATATAGAAATTTGGGTAGGATGGTCATTTTTAGTATACTGTTTCTTCCGAACCAGGAATGTAGACCCGTGGTCCATTTATCCAGTAGGGTTCGGACTGTTTTCAGAAGGGGCGGGAAATTAAGTTTATAGACATTAGATATTTTGGGAGGTATGCGCGTTCCTAGGTACGTCAATGCTACATCTGACCATTTTAGCTTGAAACTGTTTTGAAGGTGTGATAGTTGTGGTAGAGGCACTCCCACCCCCATCGCCTCCGACTTGGATAGGTTGATTTTCAGGTTGGAGAGAGTTCCATATATGTCAAATTCTTTCATCAGGTTTGGTAAGGATATTGATGGATTTGTCAGTGAGAATAATATGTCGTCGGCATAGGCCGAGACCTTACAGTGATCCCTGCCCACCACCAGACCTGTAATGTCAGGGTTCAGCCGGATATGTTGTAAGAAGGGTTCCAGGGACAGGGCAAACAGGAGGGGCGACAATGGGCAGCCCTGTCTGGTCCCATTCGTTATTGAGAATGGGTCTGACAATGTCCCGTTCGCTCTGACCCTAGCCGTTGGACTGGTATATGCCGCAGATATCCACTCCATCATTCTCTGTCCAATACCTATGTGTCTCAGGGTGGTGAACATGATTCGCCAGTTAACACGGTCGAACGCCTTTTCAGCGTCTGTGCCTAGGAAGACACAGGGAGAGCCCAAGGTGTTTGTGACTAGCAGTAGGTTTAGGGCCTTAGCCGTGTTGTCCCTCGCCTCTCTGGTCGGGACGAAGCCTACTTGGTCTAGGTGTATAAGGTCAGGGAGGAATCGTTGGAGTCTGGTCGCTATGATTTTAGTGAATAGTTTAACGTCTGTATTCAGTAAAGAGATTGGGCGGTAGCTACCGGATTGCCCCGGATCCTTGCCCTCTTTGTGAATCACCGCTATCTGAGCCTGCAGGGTGCTAGAATGCAATTTCTTGCCTGATCCTAATGTGTTAAATAGATCTACCAATCTACCTCCCAAAGACGGCAGCAGGGCTTTATAATAGGCAGCGGTAAGGCCATCAGGGCCCGGAGCTTTGCCGGGTTTGGAGGATTTCAGTGCCCCCTGCAGCTCAGACAGCGTTATTGGCTCATCAAGAAGCCCTCTCGACTCTAACGCCAGGGTCGGCATTTGAGAGGTTGTCAGGTAGTCTGTCATCTGTGTCAAGTCAGGGTCTGGGGAGGGCGGGGGTAAATTATATAGGGCGTGATAAAAGGACCGGAATTCCTGCAAAATTTGCTGGGGAACCGAGATCTTACGTCCTCTATGCGAGGTGATATGCGGGATGTACGACGCCATATGTTGTGTCCGGATCGCCTGTGCAAGCATCTTCCCGCATTTGTTACCCGACTCGTAGACTCTACGCTTACATATTTGTATCGCTGCCTTGGCTTTATATTGTAGGACATCAGTAATTTTCTTACGGACGGTATTCAAATCAGAGTATATGCTATCTGTCGGGGTGTTTTTATGTTGGGATTCCAACACCTGTAGCTTAAGAAGTAGGGAATCCAATAGTTCAGTCCTTAGTTTTTTTAGGCGAGCACCATGTTTAATTAAAATACCTCGTACCACCGCTTTATGGGCTTCCCATATTACCCCCGGGTCACTGTCCTGGGTAGTGTTTGTGTTAAAGTAATGGTTGATCTCCGTCGTCACTTCAGACATGACATCTGGGTCCTGCAACAGGCTTTCATTCAGCCTCCAGGGATGCCTCTGGGCTGTCTGGATTTCTGATAGACAATAGGATAGCGTGACTGGGGCGTGATCCGACCACGTAATGGAACCTATCGTTACGTCTTTTACCGCCGCTAGGTGTCTGTGTGGAATCATGAAATAGTCGATGCGCGAGTAATTCTGGTGAGGTTTAGAGAAGAAGGAGTAGTCTCTTTCTCCAGGGTGAAGGAGACGCCAGGTATCTACCAATTGTGCTGAATGGAGCGCTGCATGTATGCGCTTGCGAGAGTCTCCCGACACAGAGGACTTTCCGGATGAGGTGTCCTCTGCTGGGATTAAAGGGGTATTAAAGTCTCCCCCTATGATCAGTTGGCCTTCCACAAAGCTCGATAGTTGGTCAATTTGCCTCTTCAGGAAGCTATCCTGTCGGTCGTTCGGGGCATACAGGTTTGCAATAGTAACCTGTGATGTCCCCACGCGACCCTTCAAAAACAAGAAGCGGCCCTCATTATCTGTTCGTACATCACCGTGAGTCCAGGGAACCCTAGCTGATAGAAGTATTGAGACTCCTTTAGACTTGGCTGCCGCATTCAGTGAATGATAGACCGTAGGATAGTATCTGTTTTTAAGCATGTGTGGGGCGTTATCTCTGAAGTGCGTCTCCTGGATCAGGACTATGTCCGCTCCAAGGCGGCGCATATCCAGAAGGAGCATTCTCCTTTTTTCAGGGACATTCAAGCCCTTGGCGTTTAAGGTGACCACGGTTAACGTGTCCATGCCTGCGAATCAGGGGAGGGAAGGGTCCTGAGGGTCAGAGGAAGAACTGGGTCTGGGGAGCGAGGGAGGAGGGGGACCTACTGTAGATCAGGAGAGGAGGTAACAAAGTGGAGAGGTAATGAGAGAGGAGAAGGGAAAGAAGAAGGAAAGAGGGGATAGAAAGCAAAAGAGGGAGTTTAATCCGAGTATAAGGCTGACACTAGAGCGTGTGGCCTCCGAAGGAAAATCTAAATTAGCCTAATCGGCAAACGCACTCACCGGCAGAAAGCCGGAACTTGAGCGCAGACCTAGGTGGGTAGGTGGCTAAACAGGACCAGAGAGGCAAGCCCCCCAGGCCCATACCCCCCCCCACCCGACCAGCCTTGTTGGTGTGTACCTAGTCAACAGTGCAATCGATTTAAATCAAACAGATAAATATGGATAATACAAACGAAAACATAATAAAACACAAACTGCATAATAAGAACTAAACAGCAGCACACCCCCCAGTAGGATAGTATAGCCATCCCTGGGGGGAGCATCGGTAAACATATACAGTTCCTGGAGCAGAGAGTACGGTGTGTCAATCCTTCCGTCCCACCCCGCCACTGCAAACATATAAATCTCCAACAATTGCCGTTGCTCTCTATCCCCATGTCTCGTATTGTATAAAAGCCGGCCTGAGCCATCGGCATGTCGGGACTCCACTACCCATCGCCCCCCCGAAACGTCCTGGGAGGGACCTCACTACCCAGTAACCTTAAGGGGTCTACCGTGGGGGCAGATTCACACCAATCACATCTCCCTCCACAGGCCCATTTCACCAGAACGTCAGCTCGGAGTAAACTAAATGCCACCTGGGGAGCTTAGGTGTACAGTCCAGAATCCGCCGGCTGTTTCCTCCTCCACCGCCCATGAACGTCTTAGGATAGTGGGGGGAGTTGTCCTCTTGGTTGAGTAGATGAGCTCATGTGGGGGGTTCAAAGCCTGCGGGTGCGTCTTGTTGGCGTGGGAGTTCCCATTTTCCCCCGTACAGGATATGTAGTATGACTGCGGCGGGCCCCGGCCGGGGGGGGGAGGGGGGGCATCAAGTGTAGTGATGCAGCAATAAAGATGGTGGTTGCCTGTCCCCCCTCCCCACTCAACGGGTCGATGTGGCTTAATATTGGCCTGGTGCATGGGTAGCAGGAGTGGATGTCAGCCCCCCCCCTCCATAATGAATAGGTACACCTGGGACCGGGGCGTGGATGGGGACAGAGACATAGAAAGGCCGCAACTAAGTGGCGATCGTTCTCAGTAGGGTCTAGGGTTGGAACAATCCGGCAATAACTTTTGGGCAGTAGGGGTGTAAGGAGGAGTGGGGAACTGCGGCCTATGGCCTACTCACGTTCCTCCTGTCCTGATGGCGCTCTGTCTCTCCGTCCGCCGGGTCTTCGTCGCCGGGGCTGGGCCACGGCTCTGTAGTTTGAGGGGCCCGAGCGGCCAACTGTGCGCGGGAGGATCGATCTGCAGCCAGTCCGGGACACGCACCCGGTCTGCTCCGAGGAATTGAAAAAGGTCCGGAAGGTCCGCCGGGGTTTGTAGAGTGAAGGCTGAGCCTTCTTTCCGGAAGGTCACTGAGAGCGGATAGCCCCATCTGTAGGTGAAGTCCTTCTCTCTGGCCAGCTCCAGGACCGGTCGCAGCATGGCTCTTCTGCGCAGTGTCGCTCTGGAGACATCTGGTAGGATTCGGATCTCAGCATCGTCCAGGGGGATTCCTCCCCACTCCCACACTCTGCGCAGTATTTGTTCCTTCTGGGTGTACCTCAGGAGCCTGCACACAACGTCTCGGGGTCTGTCTGGATCTGTAGACCTAGGCCCCAGGGCCCTATGCGCCCGGTCGACCTCCACCACTGCCGCCGCGGCTCCTCCAGAACCACTCTGAACAGGATCTGGACATGTTCTCCCAGGGATTCCGTCTCTACCGTCTCAGGTATGCCACGAAGCCGTAAGTTATTGCGGCGGTTCCGGTCTTCCACCTCTTCCAGGTGTAGCTGTAGGGCCACCGCCGTCTCTTTATGTTGGTCTCTGGCCCTCTCTAGGTCTGCCACCCGTCCCTCAAGTGCCTGAAGCGATCCCTCGCCTGTGGATACCCTCTCACTCAGCGTGGAGACCTCCGCTCGTACCTCCTGGAAGTCCCGTCGGTGAGTCTCCTCTAGACGCAGGATGAGCGCTTCTATATCAGACCTCGTCGGGAGGGCCTGTAACAGCGCGCGGATGTCCTGGTCCGCCTGTGATCCCCCAGGTGAGTGCGGTGGTGTTGCCATGGTCGAAGGGTGGATAGGCGGTACCGCCGACGGTCCCGGTGCCGGTGCTTGTAAGCTTCCAAGAGGAGACTGCTGCAGGGGATCGTAGGCCTCTGTGGGGTCTCCACGTGCACCACCACGTGGAGCCGTCGCTCGGGCTCCCGGAGAGATCCGATTCCGAGGCTCAAAGTAGCGGTGAATGTCACCGGCGGTTACACTGGAGCGGGTCACCCGGGTGGAAGCTCTTGTTTTCCTTTGTTTAGTCGATTGCATACCGACATTGAAGTCTTTTTTGGCCGGTTAGGGAAGGGACAGGCCGGGAGCTCAAGAAAAAAGCAGCCTCACACAGCCATGTCCAGGCCACGCCCCCTCATCACATTTTTAAATGTTTTCCTAGTTTCACTCTTCATTTGGTCTGTTAGTTGAATCCTCTTTATTAACAGTTCCTGATAAACTTTTTTATTGTTTGTTTAATTGTTATGTTTAGTTTCTAAATCTTGTATCACTTTGATTATCCTGTTTCTGTTTGTATCTCTTTCCTTTTTTTTTTTGCCCCTAAGGAAATTAATTTTCCTCGAATACTTGCCTTATGGGCTTCCCAAATAGTTGCTGTACTTACGTCGGGAGTGTTATTAAGCTTAAAGTATTCATCTATGTCTATCCTTATTATATCGGAGACTTCTATATCTTCTAATAACTCCTCATTTAATCTCCAGGATCCCCTTCTCTCTTCAATTTCTGGGAAGTGTATGCGCACCGTAACAGGGGCGTGGTCTGAGATTGTCACGACCCCTATTGCGGCGTTATCTACATACTCTAAAGTTTCGTGATCGACCAATATGTAGTCTAGCCTTGAGTACATTTTGTGTACAGTAGAATAAAATGTGTAATCCTTTTTAGTTGGGTTGAAGACCCTCCAGGGGTCTATTAACTGACTCAGGAAAAGTTTTTTTTCACTATTTGTTGTTGCTTAGTGTTCGCTATGTTAACTGTCGATATTCTATCAAGTTGTATATTGTTGTGGAAAATTCTATAAATGTATGTTGTCAGATGTCCCCCCAGTGTCAGTTTTGCTGTAATGCGCTCAGGTGAGCGTATTCACGCATACAGACGTTGGTGGAAGGCCATTGGCGCAACACCTTTTCATGGACAACAATTTGCGAGCTCCTTTTAGGGATGTTCATTTATGCCTCAGCAAGGAACTGGCCACTTCTTGTCGACTGCATTAAATGACTCCGAGTGGACAGATCTGCGTACATGAAAACTGTAGCATAACTATACAGATTTTATGGGTATCTTATCCATGATTTTAGTATGGTTGGCAAAGATGGCGACAGTTTGGCTTGCAGATGGCTTTGTTCTAAGCCATGCTTTTTACAGAGCATGGCTCGGCACCCAGCTGTTTTGCACACCTCACTGATAGCATTATTTTGAATCACATGTCTGTGATACAAACATGTCTGATTGGCTGTTTTGTAAAGCCACCACCTTCTTTTGTTACTCTTGTTGACACTATAAATAAATGGGGCTAGCTGCTGCTAAGGGCAGTGATGTCTGGGAGCTATGGATGAGAAGAAGCTGTTGTAATGTCTCTTGACTTGTATGGATGGGTAGAGAATGATGGTGAGTGAACTTATTTTAGCTTAAACATGGCATCATTTAATTTAAGATGGCGAATGTGCTCTAGAAGCACATGGCAAGGTGGTGGTGTGCTTTGCACACCCCATGTTTCCATGACAGTTAAAATGGCGGGCCAATGGTAGGAGTGGACAGAGCCCCTTTTTGGGCATTGGTACAGATGGGGGACAGTAGTCTTATGTTCCGATGCGTGGGGGGGCTCTGCTCTACAAAAAGAAACAAATTTGCCATCTTTTTGAAATGATGCTTGAGTTTGATTGTGTGTGTGTGTGTGCACATGTGGAATCCTGATTGTATGTCTGCTGTGTGATAGATGTATGATTGTGTGTGTGTGTGTGTGTGTGCACATGTGGAATCCTGATTGTATGTCTGCTGTGTGATAGATGTATGTATGAGGGGTGTGTGTGTGTGTGTGCACATGTGGAATCCTGATTGTATGTCTGCTGTGTGATAGATGTATGATTGTGTGTGTGTGTGTGTGTGTGTGCACATGTGGAATCCTGATTGTATGTCTGCTGTGTGATAGATGTATGTATGAGGGGTGTGTGTGTGTGTGTGCACATGTGGAATCCTGATTGTATGTCTGAAATTGATAGATGTATGATTGTGTGTGTGATCCTGATTGTATGACTGTTGTGTGATAGAGTTGTGTATGACTGTGTGTTTGTGTGTGACCGTGTGTGTGATTGCGTGCATTTGTGAAAAGCGATTGGATACATGTGTGTGATTGCCTGAGTTTGTGAAATCGAGTGGATTTTGATTGTGTGTATGCCTGAATGCTGTTTGAGAGTAACAATGGAGGTAAGCTGGCTCCTCTGGCCATGCGGCTTGGGGGGGAAGGGCGATTTGTTTGTTTGTAACAGTTTGTAAGGAAGTGACTTGATTAACCAGATTTAAACTGCTATAGAAGACAGCCTTTTGTGTAACATCGCTCCTCTAGCCATGCGGCTTGCGGGGGAAGGGTGAACAGTGTTTTGATTTCTGTGTCAACTGACTTTGCAACTTTCAGGACATAGTTAGATATAACATTTTTATGATGCATATGGAAACTGTATATTGTAGATGTTTCCTCAGTATAGAGGTGAGCTTATTCAGCCTGCGAGGTGTATGGCTGAGTCTTTTTGTATTTTCTGAATGTCTTGTTCCTGTGAGGCTGCGTGCAGTAACAGTAAGAAACTGAATGTGAAATGGAGACTGTGTATTTAGATCATTTTGTGTTGGAAGGGTTGCCTGTGTGTAGTTCAGACAGGGAAGGCATGTTTAATTGTATAAGATGGCCTTCTTGCCATGAGGCTCGGGGGATGGGCAACCAGCATTGGCTGTCCCATCACTGAGTCAGGGATGGTAACCCTCTGTAAACAATGGCATACATGCTTTTTATTTCGGAAGGTTTTAAATGTAAGCTCACTGTATGTATATATTTTTTTAATGGCTTGTTTACATGAGCTTTGAGAAAAGAGTTTTTGTTTTATGTTGCTTCATATAACCAACATTTTATTTGAATGTGCTGTTTTTGGCAAAAGGTCAGCTTCGAAACAGCCTAAAATGCGCTCATTATGAGGGGTTCACATCATAAAAAGGTCAGATTTGAAGGAACCTAAAGTGTGTGCCTTTTAGGTTGGTTGTTTTTAGAAAATGTTTTTTTATTGTTTGTTTTTGATGATCAATGTTTTGTCTTTGTGGAAGAAAGGTTCTAGGCAAGTTTTAAAAAAAACTGCATATGGCGGCCATTTTGGTCATCAGTGGCCATTTTGGGGGCGTAGTCTGTTTGCACTGTGGGTCACCCTAGGGGGGAGGTGCAGCCACCTCTCCTTTGGGTGTGGTATTTCTCTGGCTATTTTGCTGGTGGATATTAGCAGCCTTTGGGGCAGATTTTGATGTTTAGTGCGAATTGGATTAGCGCGCTCTTTTCTGTTAGGATCGGGTGGAGAACATTTTTGTTTTCCTTTATGTGTGTGTAGTATGGTATGTCCTGTGGTAAACAGGTGATTTGGAAGCGCAGTTAAATTGTTTTACTACAAGCGTAAATGGCGCCATTGTTGCTTGGTTTGTTGTCGGCCATTTTGTGACTCAGTGTAAAGTGCTATCTTTTGAGTAGCGTTTGCGGACGCTAGGGCCGATATATACAGGATCTGACGAACCTGTTGGCTGACGTTGCAGTGTAAAAGTGGAAACTTTTTGTGTAACATTTTGTTTTTAAATATGTTACTGGCGGTGACTGCGTTTTTGGCACAGCGATGAGCGTTGTTGTTTGAATGTTTGGGAGTTGTTCATTGTTTTTGAATAATGATTGGGTCAGGGGGGATCAACTCCCATTCTGCAGATGGGAGGAGATGGTTTTATTTTCCCTGAACCAAAGGTGTTTTGTTTTTAAGAGAAAAAAATGCAGGAGATTTGAGTTTTGGCTTTGTTTACTACTTTATAATACTTCCAGGGGATATATGTGGTCCATGGAGTTTTTTTGATGTGTTGAGACGAGGCAGTGAAGACAGACTTCCCCTCTCTCTCCATCTTTCTGTCATTGTGTAAATAAATCAGATTTGGGTTTTAAAGAGCTGAGCATACAACAGGAAGTCCTTTCTCAGCATTTATATATAAGCAGGAAGTCAGTGGGAGGAGTTTTGAAGTCTTCTGAAAGATGAGCAATGAGATTTGTGTCCTGAAAGGACAACAGAAATATTTGAAAGAGTGTTTTAAAGTTTAATTTCAGTTGTTTTTGTGAAGTTTTATACTGTAAATACAGTTTTGGGTATGAGAGGAAACAGAGGGGCGTCACCATTATTGTTGTATCATGTAGACGCAGGTAGAAAGAAGCCATAATATTGTTTTGAAAAGTGGAGGATTTCATGGTGCTTTGTATGTTGTCTGACGAACACATTTTAGGAGGCTTTATATCGTGATACAGGTCAGGCTGTGTATAATATTCGGAAATCTTGTGAGCGATTATATTAGCATAAATGTGTAGGAGTAGTACGCTAATGCCCCGGTCAAGCCATGTATCGGAAATCCGGGGATCGGTTTTGATTTTAAAGGCGCAAGTCAGAACCGCTCCGAAAACAAAGCGCGGTGTGTTCTGGACGCAGAGCTCACTTAAAAAAAGCGATTCGAATCGTCATGGGATGTGCCGCCCATGTAGTGCACCAGTCAGACAGCTGCACCGCACATGAGGTCTGGGTTCTGGGCTCCGGACATGAGACCCTTTAAAGAATGTCGTAGGTGGTCAGAGGGTACAGTAAGGTGTACTCCTTTGGAAGGTACTCTGGATGGAGGTATGAGACCTCAGAATAAAGATACCTTGGATGTAGATCTGATGTGGTTTCAGAAATCTGTAATGATGAGTGTGAATGGAGGTGTGGTACGCGCCTCAGGAGAACTTTGTAAAGCTGGTCTATGCAAGTTTCTCGCGCTGTTCTCGTATTTTTCCATTGTATTTTCTTGTATTGCGGAAAGAGTGAAGGCAGATTTCCGGCTGGTTTTTGTTTTTTCATTTTTGTTTTGAAAGCTATGAATATCTCCCCCACATTTGTATTTGAATGTTTGTATGTAGTAACGTGAATGTTTTTTTTATTCAAACTTACCGCGGCGATCTTCTGATGCATCGCAGCTTTTGTATTTTTGTAGGAACGGGAAAAGTAAGGGTTACAAAGAGTTTTTGTTTGAATCGGTTTTGGGAAGAATGTCATTGACAATGTACAGGAATGTCATTTTTGTTTGCCATTCTCTGCAGGATGAATATGAAGGATGGAGTAATGATTTCTGCTTATAAGTATTTTTCAGGTCCAAAGAGTTTCCGGAAGTGTTTGTACATAGAGAGCAGGTGTATGTAGACAGCTGTACACATGGATAATTACGGGTCTAAGGAGGTGAAAGTATCATAGGCTATTTCATTGTTTCTTTTTATCATTTCTTCCTCCAGTCTAATGAGGAAGAAAAGGGGGGAGGAAGTGGTAAATAAAATGTAAAGGTGACAGTTCTCCGAACTAATAACACTAATCTTTCTAATTTTAATCAAGTTTTGTGCCAAGATTGTCTTTCTTTGATAGAATTTGAATCGGCAAGCAGCAGTCTGGTGAAGTAGGTTCCCATTTTATTTGCTAAGAAACTGTCAATGGTTCCGGGTATTACAGGCGCTGGTAAGCGATTACAGGAGATGGTAAGCGATTACAGGCGACGGTGAGCCACGCACAGGTTAAGCAGCGACCACAGTCACGAGGTCTGGGTTGTTGTCATAAGGTTTGTTTAGAGGTCAACCAAAACCAGGGTCGTACTCCCATTGGCTGTCACTCATTCTTGGGTGATGGGGTGGGTGCGATCCCTGTAATGTGGACTTCACAGGGTTCAGGAGTCTCTCCTGGACCCCGACACGGTAATTGGTTTTCATTTTTCCCCAACCAGGTGACTGGTTCGTTTGTAAAAGAAGCTTGATGGATGAGACCACGCCAGCCACTGCAAGAAGCGGCTCAACCACATCAAAGAAATGAGGAGTATCTTTGTTTATTTTGTATTTGTTTGTTTAGTAAATTTTAGCAAGGGTAACAATGAAAAGCATCCCAAGTTATTATTTAAAGTGTATTCCATGACTAACTAAGAAGACGAACGGGACCGATTGCTGGGTCTGTTCTGAGTCTCCTTTGAGCTTTAGTCCCCAGCGATGACAGTGGTACATGCTAATTATGAGGATTATTGACAAACGAGTGAAGACTCCAAACAGACACCTGTCAATGGAATTTATTAATATGTTTTTAGAGGGTAAAATTGATTATTGTTTTTATGGCTCCGCCTCTCGTCGGTTGGGTATCAGGACTGGGTAGTCCACAAGTGTGTAACTTTAGTTTGGTGTTTATGCAGATGTACAGCTTATAAGGTAATTCCCCCAATGCAAGAGGTTCATGCGTGGTGGTGAAGCTGTCCCGGTCCTATGTCGCGGCCGATTGCGAGGATCTGATGGCGCGAGAGAAATTGGGAATGGCGGGGACAGCTAGAAGGGAATTGTTTACCAACCCGGACTAGGTCTGGGCACGGTCTCCTGCTTGTACAAGGTGGGGGGGTTTGAGCTTATGATACGTTTGAACAATTCACACCTATTGAGGATGGAATGTTTCATGTAACTGTTGAAGCTACAAGGAAGTTCTGACAGCCCAAGGGGGGTTTCTGGGAATTTACAAGTAAATATTGTTATATCTGGTTCGGGGGATACTGGGAATTGGAGTTCAGGCCCATATGGATAAGGTTTGGATCCCTACAAGGCAAAGCCAGAGCTGTAACTGAGTGACGGCTGGGAGTCCTTTGAAGGGTCTGGGAATCTGAGGGAATTAAATTCTTATTTTTCAGCGGATCGTGGTTGATTGAAATGGGAATATCTGTACTCATGTCGTTTTTATTTCTATTCTTTCTATGTCGTGATGAGCGCTCCTGTTGCCTGATTGGACGCGTGACCAGAGCCAGAAGAAGATGACCACGTACCAGATGAGACGCCCCGGAGCAGATGACCACGTACCAGATGAGACGCCCCGGAGCAGATGACCACGTACCAGATGAGACGCCCCCGGAGCCGGACCCACGGACAAGACACAGAGGATCCCTACCCAATCTGCGATTACTACAGCTCACCAAGTTGTGTCCTCCTTATGTCATGTCTCCTGAAGAACAGAGTCTACATGTCAAGCCGTGTTTTCCTTTTTATGGATTGTAAGGACTGATTAGTTTCCAGGTGTAAAGAAGATCATCGCGGGACACTTGGGAGAATATGACAAAAAAAGGAGGGACTGTTGTGGAAAATTCTATAAATGTATGTTGTCAGATGTCCCCCCAGTGTCAGTTTTGCTGTAATGCGCTCAGGTGAGCGTATTCACGCATACAGACGTTGGTGGAAGGCCATTGGCGCAACACCTTTTCATGGACAACAATTTGCGAGCTCCTTTTAGGGATGTTCATTTATGCCTCAGCAAGGAACTGGCCACTTCTTGTCGACTGCATTAAATGACTCCGAGTGGACAGATCTGCGTACATGAAAACTGTAGCATAACTATACAGATTTTATGGGTATCTTATCCATGATTTTAGTATGGTTGGCAAAGATGGCGACAGTTTGGCTTGCAGATGGCTTTGTTCTAAGCCATGCTTTTTACAGAGCATGGCTCGGCACCCAGCTGTTTTGCACACCTCACTGATAGCATTATTTTGAATCACATGTCTGTGATACAAACATGTCTGATTGGCTGTTTTGTAAAGCCACCACCTTCTTTTGTTACTCTTGTTGACACTATAAATAAATGGGGCTAGCTGCTGCTAAGGGCAGTGATGTCTGGGAGCTATGGATGAGAAGAAGCTGTTGTAATGTCTCTTGACTTGTATGGATGGGTAGAGAATGATGGTGAGTGAACTTATTTTAGCTTAAACATGGCATCATTTAATTTAAGATGGCGAATGTGCTCTAGAAGCACATGGCAAGGTGGTGGTGTGCTTTGCACACCCCATGTTTCCATGACAATATTGAGGGTAAAGTTAAAGTCCCCGGCTAGAATCACATTTCCTTGTTTAAATTCCGTAGGTTTATTCAGGGTAGTTATTAAGTACTTCTGGGAGAGTTTATTTGGACAGTAAACATTGGCCAGCGTGTATTGCTTTCCTTGTAAGAGACCTCTTAGGAACATATATCGACCTTCAGGGTCCACTATCCTATCTTCAACTACAAAACTTAAATGTTTCCCTATCCCTATGGCGACTCCTCTAGATCCTCTCTGCGGGGAGTCTCCATAGTACCATGTTGAGACTGCCCGAGAATTAAGCCTCACCCTTGAATCGAGGGTTATATGTGTCTCCTGAAGGAAAACAACGTCTGCAGAATATCTCTCGATCTCTTTTAGGATCATATGTCTTTTACGCGGAGAACAAAGGCCCCTTACATTATAGGTAATTAAGTTTACCTTAGACATGTGTATATTTCTGTTCTCTTATATCTATTCCCTCACTATTTTGTCTTCTCTTTGTAATCTGATGATCGCCCGGTCCAATGTTCCTTCTTCTCGTTTCCTTCCCACCCCCTCCCCTATACCCGATTTCCCTTATCCCCATTTCCCCCCTCCTCCTCCCCTGAACCCTCCCCCCACCCCCTCTACTCCTCCCCATCCCCAGGCCTCCCCACCCCCCTTTCCCGTGTAGATGGAATCTTAACCCTAAGGTCATATTTCGGAGCATCTTCTCTTACACTTAATGTGCAAGGGTGCTCCCTCTTTGTTGAGGCGGAGTACAATTCGACGCCTCCTCTATTCCCCTGAACCCAGGGAAATTTCCTCCGGTAGTCAAGAGCTCCCGGGCCCCGATGTCTCCGCAACGCTATACCTAGTAGCCCTAAACATATTTCATATTTTGATAACTATAGATTGTCAACCTCCCCTCCCGCCCTCTCTCTCCCCCCATAGTTATGGTTCTTCTATTCTTTATTAATTACTTGGGGTTGGGATCCCCAACCTTTGACAAAACTCAGGGATTTCATCTAAAAATCTTAGCTTCGCCGTGGTCCCCTCTTTTCTAGCTATCAGGCATGCCAGGAAACCCCAGTTATACTGTATTTCTAGATCTAGATATCCTATGGGCGCGTTCTATTTTTAATGGGAGTGTTATTTCTCTGTCAAGTATTGGGTTGCATATTTTCCGTATAATTTCTGGGAGATTTTCAGACTGTGAGGAGTCGGGGACTCCACGTATCCTGATATTTTTTCGTCTGTCTCTGTTTTCCTGGTCTTCTGCTTTATATGCGTGTTCCCTTTGTTCTTTTTTTATTTCTAATAGCTTCACTTCCAGTTTTCTGATGGTGTTAAAATTGTGGTCTGTTTTTTTTTCAACTTCCTTCAATCTTTCTAACATGAATCCCATATTTCTCTCCATTCTCTCCATTTGTGATGACAGCACTTTTTCTAAAGCTGCAAACATTTCCTTCATTTCAATTTTTGTTGGTAATGGCAAGTCTGTTAATTGATCTTCTACGTCCGGTATTGTAGCTGTTTCATGATCGCAGTCTGTCGCTGACTCTGATTGGGAGTCTGGGTTTACTGAGCTATTTGGATTGGTTTGGACAGGTTTTACCTTATCTTTTTTTTTTCCCTCTCCCTCCCATTCGTTCCCAGCGTTACGTATTTGCTCATTGGCCCTGGGCTTTGGCTCAGACGGGGAGTCGAGGAGGAACCCCCCCTGGCACCCCTCGCTCTAGTACTCATATCTATAGGAGACACAGCTGGAGACAAATTTAATTTAAAGAAAAAAAAGAAATTTTAAGGGAAGGAAAGAATGAGACCAGGCCTTTTGAAGTTGATCTCCTGAGTTCCGCTATATATTCACAGAGTAGCAGGAACTTAATACTTTAGATATTGCAGAGTATTGGGGTTCACTCTTTCCTCCCAGACTTAATTTTACCGCCTCTCTTAGCAGCTATGTTCAATATTCGGAGATGTCATCATGTGACACTCTCATCGATGAATCTCGCCCTTATGATTGTTGGCAAATAGTATCTTATTCGCCGACCGGGTGTCCTACTATCCACAGTTCTTACAAACCAGTCCACATGTCACCTTATATTGCCATATGTCCCGGCCGAACAATGTTGATTGATTAAGGTGTAGTTGTTGTGTGCGTGTTATCCGCTATATAAATTAGTCGGTGGTATTAGTGGGCTATATTCACAACCGAAAAGTAGCGTTTTTTTTTTTAATTATGTAATAGGGCAGAGGGAGAGAGGGCAGAGGGAGAGAGGGCAGGTTAATGTATTCACTTTGAGGATGTAAAAGCACTTTGACTTGATCTCATATTCAACCACATCCACTGTTCTCAGCAGACTCTCATTTTGATTGTACTGTATAGTTCAGTAAAAAACTCACACCAAAAACGGGGAAAAATAAATTAAATAATGTCTTACTCACTGTCCAGCAGATCTTCTTCCCCTTATCCTAGTCCGGCATCTTGGTTCTGGTTGGTTCTGAATTCCTTTTAAGTTAATACTTACAGTTTTGTTTGCAATTGTTACAGCTTGGCAATGGCTGTGGCTGCTTCAGGGGGATTAGTAGGGACGGCAGAGTTGAGTGTTGACACCACAAAAATAACCGGTCCGCTGTTTTTCAGATTTGGACTAGGTGAAAAATCAGGGCTTCATATCCCTCTCCGTCTCCACCTCCGGCAGTCCCCCCCCCGTCTGCGCCCCCCCCGTCCGCTCCCCGGCTCCTTCCCGCACCTCCAGCACGCAGGTCGGAGCGCATGCCACACCGCGCCCCGGGAACAACACCACGGCGAGGCACCGGGAGCCCCATGAGGGATGCCGCCGACACAAGGACGCCGCAAACGCGCCGGCGCCGGCAGCCCCCAGCAGAGCCGACCACAATCCCGCAAGGGGGGCCCGCCGATTCGTCCACGGAGGCACCCAGAGCCAGGCAGACAGGAGACCAGCAGCGAGGCCAAGACGAGAGCCGAACCGCACGGTAAGCGTTTTGAACTTTTGCTAACCGGCTTCTGGGGGAGTTTGAGAGGGCTTGAGAAAAGCCCGAGGGAGAGCGGGCGGAGGACACAATCCAGCGAGGCACATTAGGATCGGCAGACAGGCAGTTAGGTGGATGGCTTGCTATTCAGCCGTCCCAGCGTTGCGGGACCTTCTCGGGAGCTCTCTCCCTAACCGCCCTGGAGTGAGGCTCGCCCCATCCTAGACTCCTCCCTCTGTGGGCGAATGCGTTAAGGTCAACCTGACCTTAACGCATTCATTGATAACTCGTGATTGCTCTTTTATTTATTGCTAATATAATAATTATTAAAAAAAATTGTTCTTGTATCTTTCTTCTCATCGATGTACACGTGGTGTGACTTTGAGACTCCGCTATTTTTTGTTTCATATATATCATGCATGGACTCAGATTGTATGCATTGTTATATATATTTTTTACATATATTTTTTAATTTTCATTAACACATCTTATGGATTACTATATCATTTTAGTATCCTTTAGGTGTACATACATTATTTTTTTCTATAAGTATTTGTAGTAACATCGAATTGCATTCTCTTATTTAGCCAGTGGAGGTGCAATATTTTTCTCCTTATGAGTATCATATGCTGATTTGTCCCAGCCTGTGTAATCATATTTCAGTCATTTCAAATTCTCTAGTCCTCATTTATTCCATATTTTATATTTATTTCATTTTTTATATATTACAGCTCTCCATTATGGTTATTTCCATTTGGAGATTCTGTTCGATGGTATTGTCGTGGTTCCATCGTCTCAAAGTCACATCGAGGCGTGGTTCCCGTTGTTTCCTTTATATGCGATGCGTCAGTGCGTCACCTGATCCCCTGTGACAACGTCTTTGTGAGGCGTCTTTGTGAGGCGAAACGATCTGAAACGATCTGACGCACTGACGAAACGGGAAGTTGGACGCACTGACATCTTCGCCCATAGGACGGGTCGGCCGGCTGTTTGTTTTTATATGTGATTTTATTCAGATGCTTTTGTAAGTATATCCGATTCTTTTTATATTAAACTCTGTGCATACAATATTATGCTATGCGAGTATTTCTTCCCTCGGTACTGTACGAGATACCTGCTGTGAGTGAGGTGATCTTTCCACTCGTTCGTATTACCTCCATCCACCCTCCAGCCGTTGAAATTGAGATCGATCTGCATCCGTTCAGATTTCTTGTGTCCATCTTCCTGGCCCAACGACCTATTTCAGCCCAGAGTGTGTTTGACTTCCAGGCCTATTTAGCCTGTGTTCTGGTAAGCAGGCTTGTACTTCTGGTGAAAGGGGCATGTGTGATATTGGTGTCATCATATGCTTTACTTCAGATCTTTGCTATTGCGGACCCACTTTTGTTTGACACATATCAGGACTTTCTTTTCCTTTTTGCTGCCATTTAGTTGTTGGCAATTGGACTTCTATATCATCTGATATAAAAATATATGGGTTACATTCACACTTATGCACTTAGTGTGTTATTTATATTTTTTATATTTTAAAGATATTTTCCACAGTTTTTATTTACATGTTGGTTTATAGCGCAGTTTCCATATTTTCTTTTACACTATAAATAACTTTAGTGTCTGTCATTCTTCAATATTGTGACTAACAATGGCAATATAAAAAAAAATGAATACATTTTTATTTATATATATAAAAAAAAAAAAGACAATAAAATATATATAATTTGCACAAATATATCACTTGTTTCAAACTTTAACAGATGTCAGCAGTGCCTCCAAATATGTCAGAATGCTTATACTTAAATATTAAAATAATATTGTATTAATGAAATTATGCAAAATCGATGTTTTGGGAGATTTTACATTTTACCACAAATACAACCAAGTAGTTGAAGTTTGTTTATCCATGCTATTTTGAAGACAAGTGACAACAAAGATATGCTAAAAATATTTATTTCACTAACTAAAATTCAGTGTAAAATAATATCAGGTATATTTCATGAGGATACAAAAATTGATATACTTTTAAATATCAAAGCTATACGAGAATACAAATAATAATCAAATTTTTACCGCTCTCTTATTACATAATACCATAGTTCAATACTTGAATGATACCAAGTGGTAAATGTAACTCTTAGTGAATAGCGGTCTGTGACTCCACGGACTTATGTAAACAACTAGGTGTTGACTTAATTAGCACTGTGATTCCTTCTCAAAACAAAATTAGCACTGTGATTCCTTCTCAAAACAAACATATCTGTGTGCTGCAGTTAGAATTCACTCCACTCCAAAACTAAACTGCCAATATTGATTGAATTAGTCAAGCATATGCTCAACCAAACTTCAATTACCTAAAAAGGCCAAAAAAAATGTATACATAACCGGTGGTCTAAGAAACTTTGGTTTTAAGAAGTATCAGTTAGGTGTCCCTATGGACTACTGACATGCCTACATCTCTGCGTTATCAAGATCTCAACACCCTCTCACCTTACAAGAAGATTTCAGCCTCCATCCAGCTTTTCTTTCGATTTTAGAATCCTCTAGATCCCTGTGTAACTACTTTTATCCCCCCCTAGAATATGAGTGGGGAAATGTCTTTCACGTCATGAGTGACCTAAAACACACATTTCCTGGATAACCCTTATGCCGAATATACACACAGTCAGAAAAACCTTGGATGGTATTTCTGATGGAATTCCGCTCAAGCTTGGCTTGCATACACATGGTCACACAAAAGTTCTCTGAAAATGAAGTTCAATGCTTCCAAGCATGCGTCGAATTGTTTCCGAGCATGTGTCGAAATTTTGTGCATCAGAATTGCTGCAGACGATCGGATTTTCCTAATTCTTTACGTCTGAAAATTTGAGAACCAGCTCTCAATCTTTTGTTGGTGGAAATTCCGACAGCAAAAGTCAGATGCAGCATACACACGGTCTAAATTTCCACTCAAAATTTCACATGTAGTTTCTGGGGCGTGGCCTGGACATGGCTGAGTGAAGCTGCTTTCCACCTGAGCTCCTGGCCTGATCCCCCCAGTTTCGGCCAAATAACGCCTTTAAACCGGCATGAAAACCAATAAAAGATACGGGACCAGAGCAGCAACGAAAGGGACCCCTTACGGGCGAAATATTTCAAGACCCTGCAGGAGATCCCCCCGACCTGGGCCTACCGGAGACACGAGGCCCTACACGTAGGACTGCAGAAGACCCGCAATTACAGGAGCCGGGTCCCAGTGGATCAGAGGACTGGTTGACATTCACCCAGGAACCCCTGGAAGACCCCCCCCCCCCGGAGGATATGTCAGCCCTACAAGCACCGGAGCCGGCTGGCATGGACCCGGACATTAAAGCCCTGTTTCAGGCCTTGCCCACCAGAACGGACATCGAGGCCCTGATATTGAAGCTGGAGGAGACACATAGGAGAGACATACAAGACCGGCCGCTCGGGGGCTCCAGCCCACAGAGGACCCTTTATGCCACGGCCACAGCGAGGCAGGCGACGACGGAATTCAGCCCGTGGGGAAGCGGCACGTGAGTAGGCCATAGGCCACATGTTTGAGTCTTCTGCCCCGAGCTGCTCGCCGTCCCTACCGCACAATACCCCCATCGGACATTTGCACTACCCCCTCACTGGAGCACCCGGAGACTGCCATGTGCCAGTTGTGATCCTACGGGGGGACCCCCCCTCCGCCTCCTGCCTACACCGCTTATGGCCGCCCCGTTTTCGGGTCATTGCCTGTTATAATGTCCCTGGCGGGTCCCCCCTCTTTTTTCTCCCCCCCGATTGATTTGGAGGGTCGCCCCCCCCCCTGTTTCGGGACCGATCGGCTGGGTGGACCCCCCTTGCTGGACGGTTGGCCCCCCCTTACTCCTCACTAGACGGAAACCCTGAAGCTCCAGCCCAGCCACTGCATTGGCCTTGCAGACGCTGACCCTGTTAATTTTACGATCTCCCTGCAAGACGAGACTCTAATAGTATATGGAGGGGGCGCTAATAATGAATAATAGGAGAATAAACAATAAAGTGAAATCTAATAAATGGTCTGTCTGAAGTGTCGCTTTGGCTTTAAAGTGCAAGAGGTCTGTCATGATGTCGGTATTCTGCAAAAGACCTTCGTTCAGACGCCACATTGGTCTCTGTCCCCTGTTTAGGTCGGAGATGGAGTACTTCAAGGTAACTGGAGCGTGGTCAGACCACGTAATTGAGCCAATAGTAATGTCCCGGATCGCATCTAATTGTCCGTGTGGGATAAGGAAGTAGTCCAGTCTCGAATATGTTTGGTGTGGTTTGGAGAAGAAAGTGTAGTCTCTGTCTCCAGGGTGCAAGAGGCACCAGGCATCTATCAGTTGCATTGAATTTAGGGTAGTGTCAATACGCTTCCGCATGTTTCGGGTCAGGGACGTCTTCCCGGTGGACGTGTCTTCAGTCGGGATCAGGGATATGTTCAGGTCCCCCCTAGTATCAGATGGCCCTCCATAAAACGTCGGAGTTGTGTCAGGGTTTTCTTAAGGAAAACGTCCTGTTGGGCGTTGGGGGCATAGAGGTTGGCAAATGTCACCGTCCTATCGCCCACCTTACCTTTCAAAAAGAGGAAGCGTCCCTCATTGTCTGCCAGGGTGTCCAGAGGTGTCCAGGGCACCCCCGCAGAGATAAGGATAGAGACCCCCCTTGACTTAACTTCCGTATATTGAGAGTGGTGTGTCGTGGGTAAAACCTGTTTTTCAGGAGCGGTAGGTTAGACTTCTTAAAGTGTGTCTCCTGGAGGAGTACCACGTCAGCTCTCATGCGGCGCATGTCTTGCAGTAGCATGCGTCTTTTTTCGGGGGTGTTAAGGCCGTTGACGTTAAACGATACCACCGTAAGCGGGTCCATGCTCGTGCAGCGGTGGGGAGGAGGGAAAGGTGAACTAGTGTGTGAAAGTGGGGGGTGGCGTTCGTCTCCCTACAATAACGTAGGGTGACGGACCAGAGAAGGTGGGGAGGGTGGGATGCGGGGAGGGGGGGGGTTAAAGGAGTAGGGAGAGGGTGGGAGGTAGTTAGGTAGAGATAGAGAAAGAGCTCAAAGGGTAGGCTCCAGGTGGGGCCTCCAAGAAGCTTCTACTAAGATAGCTAAATCAGCTATAAGCACTCTTTGGGATATTCCCAGAAATCGAGCGCAACCCTAATTGAAGGTAATGGGCTAGACAGGGGCGGAAGTCGAGCCCCGACCCTCCCCACCCAGCCCCGACCAAATTCTGTATAGCATGAAATATCATATAGTAACCTAACAAGAACCAGCATTATACATCACAAACAACAGCAACAGTAAGAACGGTAACAATATGAGCAGTTTAAATACAAATGCTTATAAGTAAGGCAACATGGTGCAGAAAGTGCAAACATAGTATCTAGGGGCGTGACCGGCCCAGGGAGTCATCCCCCCGAGGCCAAGAGCCGACCCACTCCCTAAGCCCCAAGCCCCCCACCGCCGCCACCCGGCGAGTAACTCCCTCCCCCAGATCCCAGATAGTCACCACGGTCGACAAGGCCAGAGTGTGTGCAATCAGTAAAGTTGTCCCCCTTGCGTGGAAGCGTAGCTCCCAATCCGGGATCCCCCCATCCCCCCCCCAAACCACCGGACCCCACGTCCCCCTCTACACAAGGGGGTGTCAAACCTGAGCTCCGTGTCTTTAGTTCCAAGTGTCCTGACCAGAGTCTCGTCTTATAAAAGGTGTGGTATCTCGCGCCAATAAAAATTAATGTGACAACAACATATAATTATAGTGAATAAGCAGCTCCCCTAAGATAGAGACCTCATCAAAGGTCTGAACTGAACAGTAATGGTATATGGAGGGGGCGCTAATAATGAATAATAGGAGAATAAACAATAAAGTGAAATCTAATAAATGGTCCGTCTGAACCAACAATAGCAGACTTAATGAGCAGCAACACACTGAAAATGGTGAAATAGAAATAGATTGTACAAAAAAGATTGTACAAAAAAAAAAAAAAAAAGATGAATGAATAAATAAATAAATAAATAAACTCAAGTCCATTCAAAGAGTGTTAGATAAAGTCCAATCAAGGCTAATCTTTCTCAGATGCAAATTGTAGAAAATGAATTGTAAAAGGTGTCCACCTTCACCAAGAAGATCCCCCAAATGTGCACTAATGGATGGCTCCTTACCGCACGGTGTTGACCTGATTGTTTAGAAAAGGTCAAATACAGCAGTTGGTCACTAAACCAGTTGAATGATTCAGCTGCGCAGCTCTATGTTTCTCGCAATCAAACACTCTCATGAAGGAGGGAGAGGGGAAACCATCATAGTGAAGTACAGTTTATTTAAAATATGTCACAGATAAAACAGCATAGCCAAATGGCCTCTTACTTTAGTAGTGCCTAGGACCCGGCACTGAGGCTAGTCAGCATGGCAGGATGGGCTATGATGAGTGTTTCTCGCTGGGGAACTGGGGTGAAGTCCAAGCCGGATACGAGTTCCTCGCTAGGGAGCTGGCGTGCGTTCCAGGCCAGGGGACCAGCGGGACCGGAAGTGCGTTATTTTTACGTATCTAACACTCTTTGAATGGACTTGAGTTTATTTATTTATTTATTCATTCATCTTTTTTTTTTTGTACAATCTTTTTTGTACAATCTATTTCTATTTCACCATTTTCAGTGTGTTGCTGCTCACTAAGTCTGCTATTGTTGGTTCAGACGGACCATTTATTAGATTTCACTTTATTGTTTATTCTCCTATTATTCATTATTAGCGCCCCCTCCATATACCATTACTGTTCAGTTCAGACCTTTGATGAGGTCTCTATCTTAGGGGAGCTGCTTATTCACTATAATTATATGTTGTTGTCACATTAATTTTTATTGGCGCGAGATACCACACCTTTTATAAGACGAGACTCTGGTCAGGACACTCGGAACTAAAGACACGGAGCTCAGGTTTGACACCCCCTTGTGTAGAGGGTGACGTGGGGTCCGGTGGTTTGGGGGGGATGGGGGGATCCCGGATTGGGAGCTACGCTTCCACGCAAGGGGGACACCCTTACTGATTGCACACACTCTGGCCTTGTCGACCGTGGTGACTATCTGGGATCTGGGGGAGGGAGTTACTCGCCGGGTGGCGGCGGTGGGGGGCTTGGGGCTTAGGGAGTGGGTCGGCTCTTGGCCTCGGGGGGATGACTCCCGGGGCCCTGGGCCGGTCACGCCCCTAGATACTATGTTTGCACTTTCTGCACCATGTTGCCTTACTTCAGCATTTGTATTTAAACTGCTCATATTGTTACCGTTCTTACTGTTGTTTGTGATGTATAATGCTGGTTCTTGTTAGGTTACTATATGATATTTCATGCTATACAGAATTGGTCGGGGCTGGGTGGGGGAGGGTCGGGGCTCGACTTCCGCCCCTGTCTAGCCCATTACCCCCAATTAGAGTTGCGCTCGATTTCTGGGAATATCCCAAAGAGTGCTTATAGCTGATTTAGCTATCTTAGTAGAAGCTTCTTGGAGGCCCCACCTGGAGCCTACCCTTTGAGCTCTTTCTCTATCTCTACCTAACTACCTCCCACCCTCTCCCTACTCCTTTAACCCCCCCCCCTCCCCACCTTCTCTGGTCCATCACCCTACGTTATTGTAGGGAGACGAACGCCACCCCCCACTTTCACACACCAGTTCACCTTTCCCTCCTCCCCACCGCTGCACGAGCATGGACCCGCTTACGGTGGTATCGTTTAACGTCAAGGGCCTTAACACCCCCGAAAAAAGACGCATGCTACTGCAAGACATGGGCCGCATGAGAGCTGACGTGGTACTCCTCCAGGAGACACACTTTAAGAAGTCTAACCTACCGGTCCTGAAAAACAGGTTTTACCCCACGACACACCACTCTCAATATACGGAAGCTAAGTCAAGGGGGGTCTCTATCCTTATCTCTGCGGGGGTGCCCTGGACACCCCTGGACACCCTGGCAGACAATGAGGGACGCTTCCTCTTTTTGAAAGGTAAGGTGGGCGATAGGACGGTGACATTTGCCAACCTCTATGCCCCCAACGCCCAACAGGACGTTTTCCTTAAGAAAACCCTGACACAACTCCGACGTTTTATGGAGGGCCATCTGATACTAGGGGGGACCTGAACATATCCCTGATCCCGACTGGAGACACGTCCACCGGGAAGACGTCCCTGACCCGAAACATGCGGAAGCGTATTGACACTACCCTAAATTCAATGCAACTGATAGATGCCTGGCGCCTCTTGCACCCTGGAGACAGAGACTACACTTTCTTCTCCAAACCACACCAAACATATTCGAGACTGGACTACTTCCTTATCCCACACGGACAATTAGATGCGATCCGGGACATTACTATTGGCTCAATTACGTGGTCTGACCACGCTCCAGTTACCTTTAAGTACTCCATCTCCGACCTAAACGGGGGACAGAGAACAATGTGGCGTCTGAACGAAGGTCTTTTGCAGAATACCGACGTCATGACAGACCTCTTGCACTTTAAAGCCAAAGCGGCACTTCAGACCTGTCAACGCTATACTTACGAATCGGGCAATAAATGCGGCAGACTATTGGCTAACACACTGCGCTCGCGTCGCCTGGCCTCATATATCCCGCACGTACAATCCTCAAGAGGGCAGAAACAGTCCACTCCACAGCAGATCTCACGCGAATTTAGACAATTCTACAGCTCCCTATATAATCTGGCCAAACCCCCGACCCCCCGGGACTCGCTACGGGACTATATTGCCACGTCCCTTATGCCCTCCCTTTATACTGAAGACCGGGATAGCCTAGAAACCTCCATTACACTATCAGAGATCCAGCTGGCACTAAAAAGCACCAAACCGGGTAAGGCTCCAGGCCCTGACGGCCTCACCATAGCATACTATAAAGCGGTGCTACCATCAGTGGGACAGCATATGACGAAGCTGTTTAATGAATTAGGTTCGGGGAAATCCTTCCACGCCACCACATTGCAAGCCCAAATATCCGTGATTTTAAAAGCCGACAAAGACCCGGCTTTATGCGTTAGCTACCGCCCCATTTCCCTTCTTAACACGGACCTTAAACTGTTTACTAAAATCCTGGCATCCAGACTTCAGAGACATCTCCCATATCTGATACACTTAGACCAGGTGGGCTTCGTGCCCACTAGGGAAGCCCGGGACAACACTATTAAAGTGCTTAACCTCCTACATATAGTCTCCTCCAGTAAGACCCCTAGCCTGTTTGTAGGGACGGATGCCGAAAAGGCATTCGACCGGGTGGACTGGCAATTCATGATGTCTACTTTGGAATACATAGGTCTGGGCGTTAAGATGAGGAATTGGGTAACAGCAGTCTACAACGGACCGACGGCGAGGGTGAAGGCCAATGGGGTACTATCAGATTCATTCCCAATAACCAATGGGATGAGACAGGGCTGCCCCCTGTCACCCCTCCTGTTTGCACTGTCACTGGAGCCTTTCCTGTGCCATGTGTGGATGAACCCTGACATTAAAAGCATACTCATCACAAAGGCCCACTACAAAGTTTCCGCATACGCAGATGACCTGCTTTTCACCCTTACGGAACCTGATACCTCCCTCCCGGCCCTATTCCGAGAATTTGAAACTTACGGTAGACTCTCCAATCTAAAAATTAATTTAACAAAGTCAGAGGCCATGGGTATAGGGATCCCACAGCAACAGCTGACCCAGCTTAAGGCCGGTTTTGACCTGAAGTGGACGGCAGTCGCACTGAAATACCTAGGGACATACATCCCCCCCTACGTTCACACGCCCATTCCAGTTAAATTCCCCCCCCTCTTGACAGAAGTTCGGAGACTACTGACTCAGTGGACTGGAGGACTACATTCCTGGGTGGGCAGGTGCAACATTTTAAAGATGACAATACTGCCCAAATTCCTGTACCTCCTGCAGGCCCTCCCAATTTCCATCCCGGGAAGCTACTTTAAGCAGGTTCACTCCACGTTCAACCATTTCCTTTGGGCGGGGAAAAGGTCACGGATATGCAGAAAAGTCCTCTCCCTCCCCAAGCTGCAAGGGGGCCTGGCCCTACCGGACATCTGGACATATCACCGCTCAACACACCTGGTTAGATTAATTGACTGGTGCTGACATGGACATAATAAGCTGTGGATACAGGTTGAACAAGGTCAGACCGAGATTCCCTTGCACCGCGCCCCGTGGTGTTCGGCCTTGATCCCTCTCACAGTTAAACGCCACCCTCTCGTAGGGACCACGATCAAGGTGTGCTCGGATCTCTTTGACCGGCTTCCCCTGACCTCCAGAGACTCCCCTCTTAGACCCATCATTGGACACCCACTTTTTGACCCGGGCTTACATGATAGGAGGTTCCTGGACCTCGGGAAAACGGGCCTATATCAGGCATCGCACTTTAGCTCGGGGGGACGGTGGAAATCGGCATCTGAGTTGACAGACCCGGAAGGCGCCTACCGCCTTGACTTTCTGAGGGCAAACCAGTTGACTCATTTCTTGAGCTCCATCCCGGCCCCCCCGACCGGACAGGTACCACTGACAGAATTGGAGGAGCTATGTGGAGAGACGGGAGTACTCCCACACGCTCTGTTCCTGCTGTATACTATGCTGATTGCCCCCCCTGGGGCCTATCAGATTCCGGCCCTGACAAAATGGGAAAGAGACTTAAATACACAGTTCTCGCCCACTGAAAGACAGACCATACTACGCTTCGCACACAAGTCATCTCTATGTGCGAAAACACAGGAGACGAATTACAAGGTTCTTACTCTTTGGTACAGAACCCCAGATCTCCTGAACAAACTATTTACCAACACTACTGACGCCTTCTGGAGATGTCAGCGGGACAAGGGTACCCTACTTCACGTGTTTTGGTCTTGCCCATGGGTCAGGGGCTTCTGGGGGAGGTACGCCGGATCACCCAAAAGTTTACGGGGTACACCGTACCGTACGACCCGGCCTATTTCCGCCTACAGGCAACCAATATACCACCTGGAACTTACAAAAAGTCGGTGGTGCGCCACCTTTTGGACGCAGCCAGAGCCTGCGTGCCTCTCCGCTGGAAATCCCCTCACCCTCCGACTATTGCTCTCTGGCTGAACAGGGTGGACGAGATCAGTCGAATGGAAGACCTGATCCTCTCCAGCCAACAGCGCCAGGAGACATACTCTGAGACATGGCAGTTGTACAATTTTTTTAAGTACTCGGAAGAAGGCCAGAAGCTCAGAGAGACCGACTGCCAAACACCTACCCAACCACAGGTCTAAGACCTGCTCTACCTGACAAGCTATTTATTAGAGATCGGAATAGAACTACCTTACGCCCTTCTAGGGCGCTTTATACTGACCTTGCTCGTGCAGCCCCCCCACCCACCTCTCACTACACCTCTCCCTGCTCTTTCTATGTTGCTCCTTAACCTCTACTCTATTTCTCCTTACTCTGAAAATGGAAAACGTACCGATCGGACCCCGCCACAGTGGCACGAGACGCTACCCAGCTCCTTGAAAGACACGCCCTCACCGAGAACTGGTTATATTCTAATACTGCGATGATATACTGTGTCTGTGACTATAGTTTTACATGTATTATTATACCTGTATACGAGAGCTGTTGTCTCTACTGTTATTTTTTTTCTTTGTATGTTGAAGGTCCGCGAGGACTGGCTTTCTTGGTGATAAATAAAAAATAAAAATAAAAGAAATTGTAGTTTCTTTATTCACCATTTTAAAGGGGGCGGTGTTGTATTAGAAATTATTTTAAAGATTATTTTTGTTTATGTCCAAGTCAATTTATGAATGACCCTTGACTTAGACCTAACAGAACCTATTGTCTAAGGTTGACAATCATTACCTCCAGACATCCCGGCTCCTCTTGAGATATATGTGTTTGCGAAAATCTCCCCACACAAGTAACTTGTATTCTACATACCTCGAGACTGTAACAGGCACTCCGCTTGCCTGTTGCTTTCTCTTGTCACAGGCGTGTCGGCACCATAATGTGTTCCTTGCTGGGAACAAGCTTGGGCCTTCCTTGCTGAACATCCTAACCACGCAATCCCTATTGCCTGTACAGAAGCCTGCAAACGGATAAGTAGCCATTGTGTCACTTGTAGTGCTATAGAAAGAACTGTTGCTTATGTTTCATCTAAACACAATTGCTACTGTTTGTAATGTCAAGTGGCTATCAACATACTATGTGGGATAATACCTCCTTGCTAAGGAAGAACTTAAAGGGACATATACACCCAAATTGCCTAAACTAAATTCACACCTCATATGTAACTATTAGTTGTTGCAACAACTCCTATTTACAGTGTGTACTCTTAAAATACCTGAGCTATATTGTCTCTCATACACAACTATTAATTGTTACTACAATCCTAATTACTACATCCACTCTCAAAGTACCTGAGCTATATTGCCTCTCAAACGCAACTATTTATTGTTACTACAATCCTAATTACTACGTACTCTCTCAAAGTACTTGATCTATATTGTTCAAAGAATGAGATTGCGCCAAAAATTATAAGTGTAAACTGATAAATGCTAATTAGACAAAATCACAAGTGAAGTAAAGTTCATAGGTGAATCACAAAGTAAATAAGTCCATCAACATAGTGAAAGCGTTCATGATAGGTGATTCCACGAGTGCCAGTAAATCAAATGGAAAAAGTGTTGGTATAGATAAGACCTCCACCGAAATCACAAGAAGCCTCTTACCAAAAATCAATGATCTCTTAGTGATAGGAGATCAGTTAAAGCATGATACGGTCTGCAATAATCAGTAACGGTCAATGGGAAGGTCCAATAGAGACAGCCTGGTTCTCAGATGTATGAATATCTCCCGATGGGTCATCCACAGGTACATAAAAAACAAATGCCTCACATAGCATAAAACCTTAATTTATTTAATTATAAAAGTAGACTTGCACTTACATCAAAGTGAAGAAACATCGCGTGTAAACATATCAGCCGGCCGGCTTACAACAAACAGCCCGTATTCCGGGTAGAGAGATTTGAGTGCGTGGTGACGTCAGAACGTCTCCTCCCTACGTTTCGTCTGAAAGACTTGATCACGGGATCTCTATGTTATAAGTGATATGATGTAGAGAACCCCCAAACTCCTGTTTGTGTGGAGTGACTCCTGGGGGTCCCATACTGTATTGTATTGTGTAGTGTATTGGAATCCCCAAATATATAATTTTAAACGCTAAGTTCTGGCCGCATGTTGTAATGCGTCCATTCTTAGTAGCTGAACGCCTTTCTTTATGTGACAGAAAGATGATGTAGAGACCCCCCAAACTCCTGTTTGCAGGAGTGATGCCTGGGGCTAATACTGAGTTGTCACATAAAGAAGTGCATTTAAATCCTTGCTAACCGCAGTTGTGGTTCACTCCGTTCACCAGTGCTGTTAGAGACTCAGATCAGTGGAATTTAACCCTGTGTATTATTTCACAAATACAGCTTCTAATACTTTCAAACTTTTCATAGGATTATATATTTGTAAGCCTTATCACGATAATATATATGTATTAATGGGTTATGAATAGCTAAACACTACATTATGAATATATTATGAAAGAAAAATAATTATTAAAATACATAAACCAATATATGTGACACTGCTCAATAAATTATGTGTATGTGTAAATTATGTTTATGTGTACCATAATACCATATAACTTAGCTAATATGATTATTTGTACTTGAGCAATATTATAATATGTTTCATTTGTGAATTTAAATAAGCCCCCTTCTCTCCTTCGTGAAAACAAAATTTAGGTCTGTGAGCGCATGAAAAGGAGTCTCTTAGTCTAAAAACACTGCCCGTTAACTCTTTTGTTATCTTTAAGTGTCAAAGGCTCTTCATTTATAACCTGGGATACAAATACAGATAAAGCCTAAACAGTGTCCTTGTGAGGCACTTTTGCAAAATCATGCACTCAGATTCAACTTTATAGAGATTTTTTTTTAAATGGCTTCTCTCATGTTCACAAATAATATGATATTCATAAGCCTTCTATATTCTTTTAACCCCAATAGTCCTGACAACTTCTTATGGAACTGGGTCTGTCAGAACTTGGAAGTCCACACCGGAATGCCTGGAAGTAGTAGTAGACAGAGCAGCCAATCTTTGCAGTGTGTCCTTCTATCGCAGTGGTAAAAGAGAACTCTTACCGCCCAAATACTTGTGGATATACTTATCCAGGTCAGGTCCAAACAATCTTTCCTGCAAAGGCAGCCATCTGTCTCCATCTAAGTGTAGATTTATTTGAAAGAATAAAAAAGTTCAAATTGCACTGACATTGTATAAAATCATATAAGCATTAATAGTCCTCTGGTATCTGCAGAGCTCAGCAGGGCAGGTAGAGCAGAGTGAAACCTGGAAGTAGCTGGACAGAACACCTGGCTCAGAGCAGGAAGCGGTAATAACCGTGACCTTTGATGGAAGCCAGCGTGGAGCGCACGATCAGCTTTGAATCAAGAGCAGAGCCAGAGATACAATAGTTTGACAGGATGGGAAGGGGGCATGGTTCACACGTTTCAGGGACATGTCCCTTTGTCAAACCTTGATAAGTGATTGGATGGGATGATTATGAAGAATGACTTGAGCAGGCTGTATGCAAATCACTCTCCAATAGAGAGAAAGGAAGAGCTGTATGAAGGGCAGCTAGGTCTACTACTACACCCTTTCTAGAAACAAATTAATGAAATGAACTCTTATAGTAAAATGAAGACATCAACCCAGAATTATTTTCAGATCACACCTTTCCGATAAACCATACAAATATTACAACTAAATCAGTGTTTTACCCCACATACATTAACCACTTAATCACCGAAGGACATCATATGAAGTCCTCGGCTTTGTGCGGTGATATCTGAATGATGCCTGCAGCTAAAGGCATCATTCAGATATCGCCATCTTCAGCCGGCGATTCTGTGCAACATAAGAACAATCAAAGCGGCGGTTCCGCCGCTTGATTGTTCTTATAGGCAGCGGGAGGGGACACCCCCTCTCGCCGCCATCCGGTGCTTCTCCAGGCTCTCCCGTGCCTTCGGGGGCCCGGGAGCGAATTGGCCAGCGCCAGCTGCATAACCATAGAGATGACTGGTGACCAGACGGTCACAGTCATCTCTATGAGTGTCAGAGGACCTGTCACAGTGATTCCTATTACAAGGGATGTTTACATTCCTTGTAATAGGAATAAAAGTGATATTTTTTTTTTTTTAAAGTGTAAAAATAAAAAAATGAAGTAAAAAATAAAATACATTTTTTTTAAAGCCCCCCTGTCCCGGTCGCTCATGTGCAGAAGCGAACACGCATGGAAGTCCAGCCCACATATGTAAACTCCGTTCAAACCCCACATGTGAGGTATCATCGCGTGCGTTAGAGTGTGTGCAACAATTCTAGCACTAGACCTCCTCTGTAACTCAAAAATAGTAACCTGTAAAAAAATGTAACCACTTCAATACAGGGCTTTAAAACCCACCTCCTTCCCGGGCCTATTCTGGCACTTCTCTCCTACATGTACAAATCATCATTCTTTTGCTAGAAAATTACTCAGAACCCCCCAATATATGTTTTTTTAGAAGACACCCTAGGGAATAAAATGGCGGTCATTGCAACTTTTTATCTTGCACCGTATTTGCGCAATAATTTTTCAAACGGCTTTTTTTTGTAAAAAAAATAGTTTCAAAAATTAAAAAACAACAAAACAGTAACGTTAGCCCAATTTTTTTGGTAAAGTATGAAAGATGATGTTACGCCGAGTAAATAGATACCGAACATGTCATGCTTTAAAATTGTGTACACTCATGGAATGGCGCCAAACTTTGTTACTTAAAAATCTCCATAGGCGACACTAACATTTTTACAGGTTACCAGTTTAGAGTTACAGAGGAGAACTAGTGCTAGAATTGTTGCACACGCTCTAACGCACGCGGCGACACCTCACATGTGTGGTTTGAATGACGTTTACATACGTGGGCAGGACTTACATGTGCGTACGCTTCTAAGCGCGAGCTACCGGGGACAGGGGCATTTTTTTTAATTATTATCATTCATTTTTTATTTTACTTATTTTTTTTATTTTTTACACTTTTTATTTTTCAATCGCTTTTATTCCTATTACAAGGAATGTAAACATCCCTTGTAATAGGAAATGTGTGTGACAGGTCCTCTTTATGGAGAGAGGTGGGGTCAATAAGACCCCACTTCTCTCCTCCAGGCTGGAAAGAATGAGATTGTGAAAAAAATTTCACAGATCTCATTCAAACTAGCCGCAAATTGCGGTTTGTTTAGTTACGGGGACCCGGGCGTGACGTCATTTTTAAGTACCGAAGTTTGGCGCCATTCCATGAGTGTGCGCAATTTTTTTTTTTTTTTCTCAAACAAAGGTTTTTATTAAACAAAAAAATAACAATACAGGCGATGAGTTCCAGAGCAGACATATACCGTCAGGAGAGTGTGGCGCAGCACACCCAAAAACAGAAGGATAATTAAAAGACGAGGTAAAACTGTACATACAAATGTGTGTCCCCGACTCGTCCCCCCGACATCTCACATATATTAACTCCAGCACAAGCCTCCACCCCCCTTCGCCCAAATGTGATACCCCACATAATCAGCATTCTGTATAGTGTTATGGCTCTGGGGCCCACTCTCATCCCACAGCTCTAGAACAGCCGATCATATACTAAATCAATCGGGGCCAGACCCGGGACGTCAAGCCAAGGGGCCCATACTTTCTCAAATTTAGTGTCAGTGCCTCTATGTTGGAATATTACTTTTTCCAGCCTCAATGTGACCCACATCTGTTTGATCCATTCGTGCACAGTGGGGGGTTCGGTGTCCTTCCAGTGCCTTAGTATCATCAGGCGGGCCTGAAACAGGGCTCTGCAGATCGCCTGCCCGGAGCCACCCTCCACCTCCAAGGTGTCACAGATTCCCAGCAGGCAGATCTTGGGGTCTAGCGGTATCTGTGTCTGAAAAGCCCCGTTAAGGGTATCGATGACCTTCGCCCAGTAGAGATGCAGTTTCGGGCATCTCCATAGTAGGTGAATAAGATCGCCATGATCCCTGGAGCACCGAACGCAGATGGGGTCAACCCCCAGCCCCATCCGTGCCAGTCTAGCTGGTGTGTAGTGTACTCTCAGGAGAATGTAAAGTTGCGACAGTCTGTGTGCTACGTTCAAGGAGCACCCAGGAACTGCCTGCATCGCCTCCTCCCACTGTCCCTCCTCAAATGCCCCCACGTCTTGTTCCCACCGGGTCATTGCCCTCAAAGGGGCGTCCGGTAGGAAGAGACTCAGAAGCATAGCGTAGCAACTTGATATAAAGCCCTTGTATGTGTCCACCCCAGATAGATAGTTGAAGACAGGTGCCGGGTCTAGGGACCAGACATCTGCCTCTCCCTGAGCGGCCACTGCATGCTTAAGTTGAAGGTAATAAAATTGCATAGAGGCCGGCAAACGGTAGTCTGCGCTAAGCTCTTGGAATGGCCTAAGCCTACCATCCCTAATCACATGGGTCATAAGGGTAATGCCATATTGTTTCCATCTAGAGCCATAAGGTATTTTAGCCAGTTCTCTGTAATAGTGATTGTCCCAAATAGGGCTATACTTAGTGAATCCCGTCACCCCCTGTAGCATTCTAACCTTATTCCATGTCTTCTGCATTAGTGCATACGTGGGGAAAAGTTTGTTAGACTTAGTGTATCGTAGGGCCTCTAGACCCTCCGCCACCCCCCCTCCAGTGGTGAAGCTGAGCAGCTGGACAGAGGAGTCCCTCAGATTCAGTTCCCGGTCCCTTTCGGGCCTCACGAGTCGTGCAATATGCTGCATTTGGGAGGCTAAATAGTAGATCCAGGGATTGGGCAATGCCAACCCGCCAGCATCCTTCGGCCGCTGGAGCTGTTCAAGCCTAACCCTCGGGGGCTTAGCAAGCCATATAAGTGAACGGAAGACAGAGTTAATAATTCTGAATTTCTTAAGGGGAATGACCATTGGGGAGTTGTGAAGGACATATAACAACTGTGGCATGAGGATCATCTTTATCAAGTTTACTCTACCCACAGGGGACAGCCTGAGCCTACTCCACACCTTAACCCGGTCGCGGCATCTGTTAATCAGGGGGGTGAGATTAAGACTAACGTAATCCAGCAAGCGTGCAGTAACCTGAACACCAAGGTATCGAAATGACCTGGAGACAGGAATGTCCTGCACAGTCGCTGGGGATAGGGAGGGGTCCCGATCTAGTAACAGGAGGGAGGATTTCGTCCAGTTAATAACCAATCCCGAGTATTCTCCAAAGATCCGAACGACCCTCATGGCCTCCGACAGCGAAACCGAGGTATCACCTAGGAGAAGCATGGCGTCGTCCGCATATAGCATGATCTTTTCATGTAAATCACCGTACTGGAATCCCCGGATCGAGGGGCTCGTTCTGATTATTGCAGCCAGGGGCTCTATGGCTAAGGCGAACAGGAGGGGGGACAGAGGGCACCCCTGTCGCGTACCCCTGTGCAAGGGAAAGGTGTGTGATACCCTTCCCCCCTCCCGTATAGCAGCAATGGGGGATGAGTACAAGAGCTGTACCCACGCAATGAAATTGTCGCCAAACCCGAATTTCCGCATCACCGCCCACAGGAAATCCCATTCGATACTATCAAATGCCTTATGGGCATCTAGGGACAATAAGCCTCTGTCTCCCATGTTATCCGCTCTGGACTGGATATTCAAAAAGAGTCGCCGCAGGTTTATGGCCGTCGATTTTTGGGGCATGAAACCGGATTGGTCGGAGTGAATTATGGTAGAGATGGCACTGTTTAGTCTGACCGCCAGCACTTTGGCAAGGATCTTAACGTCATTTTGTAGTAATGAAATCGGCCTGTATGAGCCTGGGTCAAGAGGGTCCTTATCTGGCTTCAGAATTAACACTATATTGGCTCTAGACATAGATCTTGGTAGTGTACTAGTCCTTTTTGCCTCATTAAACACCTTTAAGAGGTGCGGGAGTATTGTTTCCCCATATTGCTTGTACACCTCCGCTGGGAGGCCATCATCCCCCGGGGCCTTCGAGTTAGGGAACAAACTGGTCGCCGCCTGCAGTTCCCCCAGAGAGAGGGGGGCGTCAAGCATCTTTCTGTGTGAGGCTGACAAAACTGGGAGTTGGACCGGGTCCAGGTATTCAGCTAGGGAGTCCAGCGAGTACGCTTGACGGGACTCATATAGAGATGAATAAAAGCTCACAAGTTCGGATAGTACATGGTCTGGGGAACTAGTCAACCCACCGGCCCGGGTGCGCAATGCCCCAATAGAAGGGGACATCTGTTGAGAACGGGCAATAGTTGCCAGCATGCGACCAGTGTGCTCACCCTCCTCATAGAATGCCGCCTTCTGAAAGAAGCGCTTCTTCTCTGCCCCTGAGGTCGTGACTCGGTACAGCGCGTCCTGCGCCGAGAGCCACGCCTCCCTACTGGTATCAGATGGGTCAGCAATAAATGCGTCCTCCAGCCTCCCGGCCATCACCTCTATATCCTCCCTCTGAGCACTGGTCTGTCTTTTAATGGCTTGGATCTCTGTAATAAACAGGCCCCTGAGAACCGCCTTAAAGGCCTCCCAGGTTACTGTTATGTCTTCCGATGCAGCATGAACATGCCAGAACTCCGAAATGCAGGATTCTATGCGCTCATGCGAAGGGAAGAGATTCAGCCAAAAGGCGTTCATCTTCCACGGGGCCCTGGCCCCCGCAGAAGGGGGACGCACATCCAAGGAAGTCACCAATGGGGAATGATCTGATACACTCCTAGGAGCGTACACCAAATCACCAATATATCGCTCAGCTGCGTGTGAGCAGAGACACAGATCAATCCTAGACAAAGAGGAGTAACTCTTGGAAAAGCAGGAAAACTGTTTCACACCCGGGTTCCTGGCTCTCCACGGGTCACGCCACCCCACCTCCTCTATGAATCTACCCAGAGCAGAGCGGGTCACTTTCCTCCCTCCTCCCCCCTGTGGGTGTCTGTCCAACTGAGGGTCCGTGCAGCAGTTGAAGTCCCCAAAGGCGTACAATGGCACCTCTGGAAACCGCACCTGGAACTCCACCAATGCCCTCAGTACCTGGTTGTTATACGGGGGTGGTATATACACAAAGGCAAGAATACATTTGAAATCAAACAGCTTACATAGTAAAAACACATATCTACCGTCAGTGTCAATCTCAGAGCACAGTTCTTCGTATTTGATCGAGCAATGTATCAGCACACTCACACCCCTAGAATATGAGGTGTGAGTGGAGTGGTAACTCTGACCCACCCATCGGTATTTCAAGCATGACAATGAGTCAGCAGTGAGATGGGTCTCTTGTAAGGCACATATGGCCGGCAGCCTGGCTCTCAGTAAGGTCGAGACCATAGTGCGTTTAAGAGGGTCTTGCAGCCCCCTGACGTTCCAGGAGAGTATCTTAACCGCTGCCATCAGGGGGGGTCAAACACACATCCATCAGGGGGATAAACGCCACCCACAACCCACCCCACCTCCCTCTCAATGGCCGTGAATATCACAACATATTGGGGTGCAAGTAGGGACAGAGCAGTTCGCTGGGCAAAAAAGGAATTTGGGAAGTCACTCCGCAAGTAGTAGGAAGTATCCGCTCCGGGGAAGTCCATCGCATAACAGGAACTGTAATCGCACAACGGTGCTTCGGTGGAACACGCAGAGCCCTGTCGCATAGGGGCTTGTCGTCGTACCAACCTCTGGGGAGCCAACGGGCAGTCCCTCCTCAACTGGGACAACTGATCCCACACACCTTCAACTGGGCCATCAAACGTGGCTGTACATTCACTGGCCAACTTCACGGGGTGGAGTGGCATCATTAATCACATTTCCGAACTCGCATTTAGTAGGAAGAATCATTATACGTTTCCGGCAGGTTTCTCAAACAGGGAAAGCTCAATGCAGCTCAACTAGCTTACATCTTGTGGTTTAGTCATCATGTTCAGGAGATCTCTGGGCCTGGCGCAGCGCGCCCGCATTAGCATCTAGCCAATCCGAGGCTTCAGCAGGATGTTCAAAGAAATGGGCCTGACCCCGTAATATAATCCTGAGTTTCGCCGGGTACAGCATTGCATATGGAGCTTGTAGTTTCTGCAGGCGTTTTTTAACTTCAGTGAAGCGCGCCCGGCTCTTCTGGACTGCAGCGGAGAAGTCAGGATAAAATGAGACCCGGGTGCCATTAAACTGAATATTTCTCTTTTCCCTAGCCAGCCTCAGTATTATTTCTCTGTCCCTTGTAGTTCAGCAACCTGGCCAGCATCGGGCGGGGGGGATTCCCAGGTGGAAGAGGCCTGGTCGGTACTCTGTGAGCCCTCTCAACCGCATATAGGGGGGTAAAAGCATCCTTGCCGAACACATCCGCCATCCATTGCTCCACAAACCGCGTGGGGTCCCGGCCCTCCACCTTCTCCGGTAACCCCACTATGCGCACATTGTTGCGTCTGAGCCTGTTCTCAAAATCTTCTGCTCTCATATCCACTGCCCTGGCCATCCTCGCAGCAGATTGAGCTTCCCTGATCAGCGGGGGTAATTTATCCTCTATGTCACTTATTCTGCTTTCAGCTGCGGTGGTTCTCTCCCTCATCTTTTGCATGTCCTGTCTGATTAGGCAGACCTCCTCCTCCAGGCCCCCAAAGCGAGCCCTCAGACAGTTCACAGAGGCTGTACATTTATTCACAGCCTTCAGTATGGCAGCCAACGTGGGTTGTTCTCCCCCCTCAAGCTCAGGGTCCTCATCTTCCTCCTGAATGTCTGGGCTGCCCTGACTCTGTGCCATCATGGCGCCGGCCCCCAGCATTTCCTCCCCCTCCTCCATGTCACTAATGGCGCCATCATCATCCCGGGGCTGCGCTGCAGGCAAGTCTGCTTTCCCAGCTAGTTTCAGGGCATAGTACCTCATATCTTTGGGGGGCTCTCCGGAGGTCTTCTCAGGGTGTTTGGGCTGTTTACTCACCCCCTCCTTGGCCTTGTCTCCCGTTCGCGCCTTCTGCGCTGATGGTGGAGCGGCGCCATATTGGGGATCCTGCTTCGAGCTCTCTCCCTTCTGTCCTCGGGTCATCATGCCCTCCGATGGCAGCTGAGTGTCGGCCGGGTGTTGAGGGAGTGTTCTCAGGGCTGATCGGTGGAAAAACGAGCAGGTTAGTGTGCCGGAAACCGGATCAATGAAGGATCAAGACGGGAGCTCTGTGAAGACGCGTCTGCTCACATGCCGCGCTGGCCACGCCCCCCCGTGTGCGCAATTTTAAAGCGTGACATGTTAGGTATCTATTTACTCCGCGTAACATCGTATTTCACATTATAAAAAAAAAAAACTGGGCTAACTTTACTGTTTTGTTATTTTTTAATTCATGAAACTGTTTTTTTCCCTAAAAAAAAAGGCGTTTGAAAAATTATTCTGCAAATACCGTGCGAGAAAAAAAGTTGCAATGATCGCCATTTTATTCCCTAGGGTGTCTGCTATACCTTCTCCAGGCCATCCCCATACACATACCTGCAGACTACTTTCGGCAAATACAAACTATGTTTAAGCATTTTCTCTGGGCTGGAAAACACCCCAGACTACATAGGTCGGTTCTATCACTACCTAAACGTTTCGGTTTAGTATGTATGCCTAATGTGCATACATACTATCATGCGGCTCATTTAAACCGTCTCATCGATTGGTGTCGACACGGGAGTACGAAACTATGGCCACGATTGGAGCAAGCTCAGAGCGAGATTCCACTGCAGAGAGCCCCATGGTGCTCTGTGGCACTACCCAAAACCATTAGGTCCCATCCACAATCAAAATATGCACTAGACTTCTGAACCAAACAGGTTCCCCAATAGAGCAATCGCCCCTACGCCCAGGGCCGGCCCTATAATGGGACCAGGTGGTACCATGGATACCTGGCGGCACATTTAGGGAAGCGGCTTTCTGCCGCCCCTACCAGCCCGTTCCGCTCGCTCTGCTGCCTGCGAGGAGCATGGCGCCAGGCTGCCGTGAGGACACTCGCAGCGGAAGCAGTCAGCGTGTGAGAAGGGCAGGCAGTCACTGCTGCCTCTCAGGAGCCCGGCGCCGCTGCTGTAGTGGTGACATGACAGGACACAGGAGCAGGCGGGCCATCCGTAGGGCTTGTCCGGATTAAACACGTGACATGTGCGTGAGTGACTGTGGGTGATCGTGATTCGCAGCCATCCGGAGTCCCGCCCCCTTGTCTGGCACGCTGTTCCTTCTGACTGCCTGGGATGAGGTCTGTGACTGTCATCATCCGCTCTTCCACCCGCCCGTCTGTAAGCCTCCCCTGGCTGTCAGGCTCAGCAACACCACCCTGTCAGCAACCCCCCCTGTTTGCCCCCTCAATTTCAGCAAGCCCTCCCCTCTGTCAGCAAGCCCCCCTCTCTGTCAGCAACCCCCCATCATCCCCCCTCCCTGTCAACCCCCCTCTGTCAGCCCCCTCCCTGTCATCAACCCCCTTGTCAGTGCCCCCCTTCTGTCTGCCTGCCACTCTTTGTAAGCCATTCCACTGTCAGCCCGCCGCTCTCTTTAAGCCGCCCCCTGTCAACCCACCCTTCTCTGTAAGCCACCCCCCTCTGTCAGCAACTCCGTCTGTCAGCCCCCTCTCTGTCAGCAACCCCCCTCTCTGTCAACAACCCCCGTTAGCCACCCTCTCTGTCAGCAACCCCCCTCCATCAGCCCCTTTCTCTGTCAGCAACCCCCCTCTATCAGCCCCTTTCTCTGTCAGCAACCCACCCGTCTGCCCGCCCCTCTCTGTCAGCCCACCTTTCTCTATAAGCCACCCCTCTGTAAGCCCGCCCTTCTCTGTAAGCCACTCCCCTCTGTCAGTAACCCCCCTCTCTGTCAGCCCCCCTCTCTGCCTCTTTGTCAGCAACCCCCCTGTTAAACCCCCTCCCTGTCAGCCCCCCTCCCTGTCAGCAACCCCTCTGTTAGCCCCCCTCCCTGTCAGCCCCCTCCCTGTCAGCAAACCCCCCTGTCAGCCCCCCTCTCTGTCAGCAACCCCCCCTGTCAGCCCCCTCCCTGTCATCAACCCCCCTTGTCAGTGCCCCCCTTCTGTCAGCCTGCCTCTCTCTGTAAGCCATTCCACTCCGTCAGCCCGCCACCCCCTGTCAGCCACCCTTCTCTGTAAGCCACCCCCCTTTGTCAGCAACCCCCTCTCTATCAGCCTCCCTCTCTGTCAGCAACCCCATCTGTCATCCCCCTCTCTGTCAGCAACCCCCGTCAGCCCCCTCTTTGTCAGCAACCCCCATCAGCCCCCCTCTCTGTCGGCAACCCCCGTCAGCCCCCTCTCTGTCAGCAACCCCCCTCCATCAGCCCCCTTCTCTGTCAGCAACCCACCCCTGTCAGCCCGCCCTTCTCTGTAAGCCACTCCCCTCTGTCAGCAACCCCCCTCTCTGCCTCTTTGTCAGCAACCCCCCTGTCAGCCCTGCTCTCTGTCAGCAGACCCTCTCTGTCAGCCCCCCCTCTCTGTCAACCCGCCCCTCTCTGTCAACCCACCCCTCCCCTCTGTCGCCTACCCCCTTCTATCAGCTATCAGCTACCCCCAAACAGCATGCAAACCCATCCTTTCTTCCCCCGCTCCAGCTGGGCTAATGTCCTGCAGCCAGGTCACACTGCACTGTCTGTGCACTCCCGAGACAGTGAATGGAGGGCCACATCTTTGCAGTGGCTCCTGGAAGGTAATGTTTTTTTTTGTCTTGATGTAATGGAGGTCTCTATTTGGGGGGTGGGGCAGGCACTGTCTGATATTTAATCTGTTATTTTCTTCTCTATTTGTGGGTTGCCTGTGGATTGCTTGAAATTTTTTGGGCTTTTTTGTAATTAAAAGGTGCTGAAAGGGTTGTAGAATGCACAGTGGCACTTTGTGAACAGTTTGTATGGGGTTGGGTTCAGTAGAGCTGATTCAGGTTTTTGCCCTACTGACACCGTCCACTGCCCTACTGACACCGTCCACTGCTCTACTGACACCGTCCACTGCTCTACTGACACCGTCCACTGCCCTACTGACACCGTCCACTGCCCTACTGACACCGTCCACTGCTCTACTGACACCGTCCACTGCTCTACTGACACCGTCCACTGCTCTACTGACACCATCCACTGCTCTACTGACACCGTCCACTGCCTTACTGACAGTTTTTATTTATTGTGCTATAAACAACAAAAAAACGACAATTTAAAAAAAAATATATATATATTTTACTTTTTGCTATAAGAAAAAACAAATTTCTTCATCAGTTTAGGCCAATATGTATTCTTCTACATATTTTTGGTACCAAAAAAAAACACAATTAGCGTACATGGTTAGTTTGCGCACAAGACATTGTGGCTGCCAGCAATGCACAGGTCCCTTTATACTCCTGGATACATGTATAGAACCATGACAGGTCCTCTTTATACTCCTATATACATGTATAGAGCCATGACAGGTTCTCTTTATACGCCTTTATACATGTATAGAGCTATGACGTGCCCCCTTTAGCTATCATGATATAAAATAATGAATGTGGGGGCCTTTTGGTGGGCGTGATTTATTTGGGGGGGGGGGCAGCATTTCATTCTTGGTCCCAGGCAGCACAATGTCTTGGGCCGGCACTGCCTACGCCCAATACTAGGATTTGAACCGGGTTTCCGAGACGCAACATTTCGGACACTGAGAAAATCTGGCACCTTCCAGGCCTCTCACTTTAGCACGCCGGGACGTTGGCGTACGCTCACGGAACTACTAGACGAGAAGGCAGATACCAACTGGACTTTCTGAAAGCCAACCAATTTAGCCACTTTCTGCACACATTGCCACCACCCCCCGCAGGAAGCCCGGCTCTCTCACCCCTGGAGGAGCTGTGCTTGGGCACAGAAGTGCTGCCACACGCGCTGTCCATTCTATATTCCACGCTGATCACACTGGAAGAGGGTTACCAAATCCCCTGTATTGCCAAGTGGGAACGTGAACTTAATTGTACATTCTCCCATAAACAAAAACAACAAATTCTAACATTCACACACAAATCCTCTATTTGTACGAAAATACAAGAGACGAACTACAAAATTCTGACCCGATGGTACCGCACGCCAGCTCTCCTGCACAAGCTGTTCAGGATGGCGCCGGACGTCTGTTGGCGCTGTCAGAGTGAAACAGGGACAATGCTTTATATTTTTTGGTCTTGCCCAAAATTGAAGCCCTTCTGGACGGAGGTGATGAGGATCTTACAAAACTTTACCGAAAGACAGATCCCAGACGACCCGGCGTACTTCCTGCTACACTCTAATGACATCCCCACGCGCACATATAAAAAATCGATCATCTTCATTTGCTGGAAGTCGCCAGACCCACCGACTGTAGCGATGTGGCTACGGAAGGTAAACGACATTAGCAGACTCGAAGACCTGATTCTTACAAACAAGGACAGGCAGGAAACAAATACGCAGACCTGGCAATTATGGGGTATCTTTACCTACTCTGACGAGGGACAGGCACTTAGGAATCCTGCCTGAACCCACAGACGAAACTCCTCCCCCCCTCTCAATACGAAACCTAGGCCTGTCGGATGGGGATCATTTGACAGACATGTCAACTATATCGATCCATGCTTGCGAGCCTTTCCCCCTCTCCCCTCCTCTCCCTCTCCTAATAGCTCTCGGGTCACTTTCCGGGGACCTCCCCCCAGGGTGACTGCTCCCCTCCGCTGTCCCATGTCAGACTAGGGAACTCTCACTCTTTCACACTTTCTACCCCTTCTCTCTTGCTACTCCTTAGGAAACGGAAAATAGGAACATGTCCGCAGGTCCATGTCCCATGATACATCTTTGGGGTTGATGTAGTTTGATAATATCCACCGAACCAAACCCAACGCGTACTAGGCCCGATAAGATCGGTACGTGGCCATCCATTTATCGCTCGTATGAGCGGACACCATGGCTCGGATGGACGGACTGCCCATCAAACACCGCTACTGAACTTGCCATTCTTATATATGTTTCTATAAAGTACATTTTCCTGTAGATGTCATTAAGTTTTCTCACAGTGTTGTGATTCATGTGGATATGTCTCCTGCTGTAAGTAAATAAAGATTTTGAAAAAATAAATATATAATGTTTGGGGGTTCTGATTAATTTTCTAGCAAAAAAATTTAGGCCCAGATTCACAGAGCAATTACGCCTGTCTAACTGGTGTTAGACAGGAGTAATTTCAAATTTTGCGCGCCGTATCACTAGTTTGAATCCTCAAACCATGATACGGCGGCTTCGGGCTTCGATCCGAGAAGCTTACGTCCTCGTAAGCCTTCGGATCTACACTGCGATATTTTTGCGGCCGCTGGGAGTTCGCGTCGTTTTCATGCGTCGGGATATGCAAATGAGTTTTTACGGCGATCCACGAAGGTACGAGTGTCCCTCGCAATCGCCTACGTCATTTTTTGGCTACGTAATGCTAGAGGAGCTTTTTGCTGGTCTAACAGTGCGTAACCCATGTAAAGTATGGCCGTCGTTCCCGCGTCGATTTGAAAATATTTTTTTTTTTTTTAACGTAACTCGTTCGGGAATAGGAATGTACGTAAACGACGCTACTACGACGTGACGACGTGTTTTCGCGCAATGCACGCGGGAAATTTGTGAACGGAGCATGCGCAGTTCGATCGCCGCGGGAACGCACCTATTTTAAATGCTTCACGCCCCCTACTCGCGCAGATGGATTGCGACGGGAGAAATACACTACGCAGCCGTCGTTCACTGGACAAAATCTACCTGGATTCCACGTAGAGCCAGGTAAAAAACGTCGGCGTAGTGTATTTCTGATACTCTACGAGAATCTAATTCTCTGTGAATCTGCCTCTTAGATTTTTACATGAAGGAGTAAAGTGCCAAAATAGGCCCGGTGATCAAGTGGTTAAAGGGGCATTCATTGACACCTTTTATGCCATGGTTGATGCAGACCTCAGAAATTTGCGCTCCAGAAAATACTAGAACACAAATTCTAGAAAATGTTTTCTAGAACACAAGTTTTTTGTTCTTGACAATCAATACTACCTCCAAGTTACCAGCATGGCTATTGGAGCTAGTTTTGCTCCTTCTTAAGCCCCGTACACACGGTCGGACTTTTGCCCAACCAACATCAAAATCCGACACTTTTCGCATTTGTCCGACCGTGTGTACGTTCCATCGGACCAACTTTTTTGGCTTTCATCGGACAAAAAGTTGGGTCTGCGAACGGACCAACTTTCAGGCAACAAAAGTCTGATGGTGCAAAGTCCGATCGTGTGTACAGCAAACCATCGGACTTTTGGACAAATTACAAATGCGCATGCTCAGAACCAATGTAAAAATCAACCAACAATAGCAGAAGTTAACCAAAGGGTGGCAGTAAAGAGCAGAAAAGAGCAGAACAACCACGTGATGATGGGAAAGTTTTAGAAAAGTTTGCAGAAAAGTCCGAGCGTGTGTATGCTATGGGTGTGATCAGACAAATCAATTAGGACAAAAATCCAAGGGAAATTTTGTTGGATGTCCTACCGTGTGTATGGGCCTTTATGCTAACTTGACCATGGGGCTATGGGAACTACCCCACATACAACAACATAACCCCTTTGCCCAACAGATTATCATTTACGGAAGGTACATAGACTATATCGTCATTACCTGGGATCGTCCCACCCCAACAGTTACTGAGTTTTTTTGTTTTTTTTAAACCAAACGTTCAGGTTTATTAAGAAATACAAGAGATGTACATACAGCAACAGTAATGGAATCACATTGGTCAAGAACACACTACACTTTACAGTAGTACATCGCCTCTCTCTTAGGCCTTTCGGCCTGTACAATCTGAGTGTCATCCACCTCCTTACACTCTTATAAGCCCCAAAGAAGAAGCCAGATGAGACCAGCAGGTACACTCTACTTCTACACAGCACACTTCACCCCCAGCCGCCTACTGGTCAGCCTTATACCGTACACGTTTCCCCGTCACCCAGCCATCTATCCCAGACACTAAAAAAATTCTGAGGGCGCCCCCTGTGGATGTATATCATCTTCTTATATGGCAAGGTGATATTCACTTCTCTCTTCCAATCGTCCAGTGTTGGAGCACTGGCCCTCATCCAGGTCTTAGCAACCACTTTTCTGGCCATGAATAATGCTTCACAGATAAAGATATTCTGATACTTATCCACCTCAACATCAGGTACCAGTCCCAGGATACACAATTTTGGGTCCATGCCCACCGGTGACCCCATATTGTCGTGGAGAAATTGTGTCACCTGCAACCAGAATGCCTGCATATCTGGACAATGCCACAGCAGGTGAAAGAATGTGCCCTCAGCAGTCTTACACATAGGGCACCCAGGGTCCCTTGAGTGTTGGAACCTTGCAAGTCTAAGGGGTGTAAGATATGCCCTATGAACCATGTATAGTTGTGTCAGCCTGTCCGACAGTTTGGGGGACGACACCTTAACTCCCTCCAGTATTTCTCCCCAGTCAGCGTCTTCTATTGGCCCCATGTCCTGCTCCCAAGCTGCCTTAGCCTTCTGGGTGATCCTGCCAACCTCTCTCTGATAATATAATACAGGTTAGATGTAAGCTTAGCCGAGTCGGCACCGAAGATAACATCTAGCACTTGTGGCCCCCTAAGGTCAACCGTCACCAATTCCACCTGTGATCTGAGCGCGTGTCTCATCTGCAAATACCGAAACAGGAATTGCGGTGGGAGGGAGAATTTCTCTCTAAGATTCGCAAAGGATTTAGGGCCTGAGCCAGTGAGCACCTGAGATAGTAATAACACCCCATAAGCCGCCCAGAGCCCCTGGTCCGGCACTCTGCCCAACTCAGGCAAGCCTCCATTATTCCACAACAGAGTGTGGGAGTGTAAATATGTCCTGTCCTGTTTTCTAAGGGCTATGTCCCAAATCTTCTGATGGGCTTGCAGCATACCCTCATCAAAGCGTGCCGTCTTGCATCCCCCGTGGCCCTTTCTAAATATGGCCTGGGCAGGAGTGTGAAAAGGGCTGCCCGGTTTATTGCACACCAATGACCTATATCTCTGCGCCTCCGATGTATTAAAGTAGTATATGTGTGACAATTGCGACGCCAAGTAATAATCCTGTAGGTCCGGTAGAGAACATCCCCCCTCTGACGTAGGATTTTTTAATATTTGCCATGCCAGTTTATGTCGGCCTGGGCCCCATACAAAGGAGTTTAGGATGGCCTCCATCTGTTTAAAGACTTTCATCTGTATATACAGTGGGGCATGCCACACCATATACAAAATCTTTGGTAATAAAATCATTTTCTCTAGGTTGATTCTTCCCATAACTCCCAGGGGCAACCTAGCCCAAGCCTGGGTCCTAGCTTTAATGGTGATGAATAGGGGATCTACATTCAGTGAGACGTAGTCCCTGAGGTTCCTCGTGACCTGCACACCCAGGTATTTTATCTCTGCTACCCTCTGTAACGGCAGTTCCGGGAACAGTGGCGACGGGGGTAAGTGATCAAGCGGGAGGATTCTGGACTTATCCCAGTTAATTTTGAGACCCGAATATTTACCCACCTCCTCTATAATATTCAAGGCTGCTCTCAGCGATGCACCCTGGTCTGCTAAGTAGAGGACTGTATTGTCAGCATACATTCCAACCTTTTCCCATGTGTCCCCTTTTCTAAGCCCTACCACCTCAGGGTTCATCCTAATGGCAATAGCTAGTGGTTCCGCCGCCAACGCATATAGTAGAGGCGACAGCGGACATCCCTGTCTCGTGCCTCTTTCCAGAACTATTTGCTCGGATAGCCATCCGTTAACAAATATTCTGGCCCTGGGACTCTGATATAATAGCTGCACCCAACGTATAAATTTAGGGCCAAACCCATAACTCCTTAGGCATTCCCACAGGTATTGCCATTCAACAGAATCAAATGCTTTGGCCGTGTCTAGGGCCACTATAACCCTAGTCCCTGCATTGTCATGCTGGGCCTGGATATTCTGAAACAACCTCCTAATGTTCATGGCCGTATTTTTCCCTGGCATGAACCCAGTTTGGTCCGGGTGGATCAGAGAGAGAATCACCGTATTCAATCTGGAGGCTAGAATTTTAGCCAAGATTTTAATATCAACCGGCAGCAGAGATATAGGTCTATATGATTCCGGGTATCCCGGGTCCTTACCAGGCTTAGGAAGAACTATTATTTGAGCCTCCCGCATCGAGGAGGGGAGGACCCCCTCTTCAAATATAGAGTGGTACACAGCTTGCAGTTTGGGGATCAGGGTTTCAGAGTACGTGGCATAGAACTCAAGGGGCAACCCATCTAATCCCGGGGCTTTAGATTTGGCTAATTGTGACATGGCAGTAGCCACGTCTTGAGTAGTAATAGGGGCCTCTAGGACCTGTACCTGTTCCGACTTCAACTGTGGGATCTGCAACGTACGCAGATATGCCCGAACCTCCTGCGGGGTATTTCTACACTGGGACCTATACAGTTCTAGGTAAAACTTCATAAACCTCTCTGCTACCTTCGGGGGATCCGTGATAGTCGAGCCATCTGGCTCAATCAGGGACACCACTACCGGGGGTCTGTCTTCTAAATGAGCCAGATAAGCCAACATCTTCCCTGCCCTTTCTCCGTGCTCATATATCCGTGTCTTGCTAAAGAAAATATGCTGTTTGGCTTTTTCCATATGTAGCTGTGATACCATTTCTAGTCTGTAATTTGACCCTATCAAGGTTCTCAGGTGTGGGATTCGTATTATAGGTCTCCTCCAACTCCCTTAGTTTGTCTTCTGTGTCGCTGACTTCAATCCTAGATGACATCTTCAACCTCTTTATTCGGTCGTCCAGTAATCTGCTCGCATGCGCTTTAAATGCATCCCAGTGGGAGACCCGGGAGGTCTGCCACTGGTCGGCTGATAAGAAAAACTGTAATTCCCTTTCAATGCTATCATGGTCTTGTAGCGCGGTCAACCAGAACGGGTTAAGTCTCCATACTCGTCTAGGTGCCTCCCCCAGAAGAGACATCTGTATCCAACACGGGGAGTGATCTGACAATGCTCTCGGTGCGAAGCCCGCCCCCTCTATTTTGGGCAGCAGTGACGCTGACGCCAGTATATAATCTATGCGGGACATAGTAGCATGACTGGTTGAGTGACAAGTGTATGCACGGGCCCGCGGATTCCTTTGCCTCCATACATCTATTAGGGCGAACTCCTGCATCAGGCGGCCCAATCTAGACAATCTACACCCCCCTGTATCCCCCTCGTCACGCGCAGGACGGTCCATGTGTGGGTCCATTGTCATATTAAAGTCTCCCAGCCATACTGCCGGCACCGTTGGATTTTTAGCCATATATGCCAGTCCCATAGTGACCACTTCTGCGCTATAAGGAGGGGGGATATAACAAGCAAGTAGCAAAATAGGTGTACCCCCTATGCGGGCGTGCGCAAAGACATATTTCCCCTGTCGATCTGATTCCAGAGACACTAGCTCAAATGGGGTGGCCTTCGTTATCAGCAGCGACACTCCCCTAGAAAAGCTGGAGTGTGTGCTGTGGTACGCCCATCCTATCCACGGGCGCTTCAGCGCCGCCTGCAAATGGCCTGTAACATGTGTCTCGGTCAACGCAATTAACAAGCCTTCTGTGATTTAATAAATGCTAAGGCTGCCGTGCGCTTAATTTTATTCCTCACTCCCCTGAGATTCCATGTCATAAATTTAATTGAGGTCATTGTATGGGTACAGGAATATTACACAGTCTTAACGGTGATACAGTACATAACCTAGTCACAAGCAGTGTCCCACATCTCATCCGGTAATCCCCACTTGTAGTATCATAGAATACAGACCTCAGCACATCTCTACAACCTGTAACATAACCCTTTAACCTGAGTGAGCCATAACGGTGACTCTGCCAACTCCCTTCCCCCCTCCCCCCTCCCAGCTCAGCACCTCCCCAACCTGGCGTGAGCATAGTATCCCCAAACAAATCCTGCAGCATGAGAAAATAAACGAGTTCTGCATCCAGCAACATGTGCTGACTGGAGGTGCTAATCTTATGTTGCAAACGTCCCATGTTGGTGCAGTAACAGTCTTTTCCGTGGGGGAGATTATTCACTGATCCCCGCGTGGTTTCTACACGGGAGTAGGTTGGTACCCCCGTATGATAGAGCTTCCCCCAATTACAAGAGGAGGAAGCTTTCACCCCTCCCGCCGAGCGCATATCACCCATTGTCTTCCCCACTTTTCCCCCAGGAGTTATTGCGGTTCTTCCAGTCATCCGCAGCAGCTCACATACAGTTCACAGTGCAAAATTTTAACATCCTCCCTGACATACTGTCCTGCCCACCCCCTCCCCCTTTTCCCCCTTCTTTCGTAGTCCCGGATGCATCCGTTGCCAACCTTAATATGTCCCAAAACATAGATCCCCACGACACAGCAAGGGCCCTCATCTGTGCCCTTCTTCTTAGTAAAGGTATGGTTTCTGGGACTCACCCCAACTGCACGAGGGAAAGGCAGTCCATATAACAGTACTCACAGCTGATGGTAGCTCCCGTCATTCCCGTCGTCCCTTCCGATCCAACCATGCCGCCGCCGCAGCGGGAGTGTCAAAAAACTGTACCCGGCCATCTTCTTCCACTCTAAGCCTCGCTGGGAACAGCATTGCATACTTGAGGTGGAGCACTCTCAGGCGGCGTTTCACATCTTGATACTGGGCTCTCTTCCTCTGGACCTCACTGGAAAAATCCGGGAACACCGCAACGTGGCCATTTCCTAGCTGTATGTTTCCCTTCTCCCGGGACAGGCGCATAATCTTGTCCCTGTCCCTAAAGTTCAGGAATTTAGCGATGAAGGTTCTGGGAGGTGCCCCCTCGGGGGGGGTTTCGCAGGGGTTCTGTGCGCTCTTTCCACCGCGAACATAGGCGAGAACGCTTCCCTCCCGTACATTTTAATCATTATATTATTTGGCGCTGCATGTCCTCCGTTTCACGCTGGAGGGGGTGCAGAATATCTTCCGCGGCACTTATTCGGGTTTCTGCTTCGGTGACCCTCTCCCGAACTGCAGATAGGTCCTGCCTCATGAGAGAGATATCTATCTTCACCTCATCGATTTTGGCGGTCAGGTTAGTTTGAAGCGCCGCTATGGCCTCCAGCACTTTCGCCGTCCCTTCCGCGTGGCTGTCCTCCTCCGAATGGTCCTCGGCGCCATCTTTGGCCTGCCCGTCTTCTCCCCCATGTCGGTATTTGGCCAGTTTGTCCACTGCCGCGGACCTTTTTGTTGACGACGCCATCCCCTCCTTCGATCCCGGAGTTACCAGATAGTTCGGTGGGTAATATAATGCCCAATATTTCTCACAGGCTGTAATGTAGGATATTCGGCGAGAGGAGCTCACACGACCTGCGTCCTACTCCATCGCTGGTCAGGCCACGCCCCAGTTACTGAGTTTGTTAACGATTTTGGTCTATCTTTTACCTACGTGCTAGATGCCAATTCTCTTGTGTTTTTAAATTTAAACACTGTACAAACATGGGCTGAATGTCGGGTGGCATCGGCCGGTTTAATAGAAACCAGCCGACATTCGGTCCGTGTGTATTGCAACCAGAAGGGGCATTATGGAAAAAGATCTTCTGACCAGCTTCCATTCAACGCTCTCAGCCAATGGCTGAGAGTGCTGACTGAAGTGTTCTGGTCTGTTCTATCAGAACACAATAGAATAGCAGGGAAGATTGCTTGTACGTACATCAGAATGTTAGTACAGCAGTACAGCGGCTCTGATCTGAGCAGTCAGTTTTTTTGTTCAGCCCGCATGGTTGAACGGAAAAATAACTAGCAGTGTGTACTAGGCTTTAGTCCTTAGTTCCTCAGGCCCATATAGTATTACCAAAAAACATTTTAAAGCCACGGTGGATAATTCTTATGTAACATGAGCAGTTGCCTTCATCCCAGATGGAAATACAATATTACAAAAAGTCTTCATCGACTTCATTGATATTGTACCCTGAATGTGGATTACCAGGAACAGGGCGTCGTTCTTAAAACAAAAAATGCATGACAAGGGCTATTAAAAAACACACTGGTGAAACATTTCTACATATTTAAATCACCAAGTTGGCGATAACTCCATCTGTTTTATTACTCAATTTCATTTCAGTACAATGCCCGGTACACATGATCCAAATATCGGACGAATGATCGTCTGTTTTTTTTTTGTATGCTAATCTCACGTCGAATCTGATGAGTTTACTAAAGTCATGAAATTCTCGTACGACAGAATAAAAAATCGGAAGTGATATCATGTATTTTACCACAAACGATTAAAGACTACCCTTCTACAACTACTCTACCGAAGTTGTGATCTACACCCTTAACTGTCCTTGTGGCCTGCTACAAATAGGCAGAACCATTAGGAAAATTAGGACACTCAGGGTTAGATTTGGGGCCCAAGCATTTTAAAGATATCCATGATTAATCCACAAGTGGTCTTAAAGTATAAATAATTCTGAATACTTGTTCGAGGGCAGAGAAGTTAAAATAAAATTGTGCAAACGTGAAACTTATTGGATATTTACACTAAATACCCTCACTCCAATTGGGCTAAACAAGGAGATTGGAACAATATGATCATTAAAGTTGTATTTAGGGTTGAGCGAACCCAAGCTGTAAAGTTCGGGTTCGTAACGGATTTTTGTACCCTGACCCGAACCTGAACAATTTACTGTAAGTTCGAGTTCGGTGTTCGGCAATGTAATGGCCAATCAACATTTGTTTAACTCGTGTGACCTAGAAGCCATCACAGCCATGCCTACTAATGGCATTGCTGTGATTGGCCAATGCAGCATGTGACCCATCCTCTATATAAGCTAGAGGCACATAACACAGCATAACTCTGCTTTAGATGGCGCTGTTGCTGCTGCTCTGAGGGAGAGAATTAGATAGAAGTCAGACTCAGTCCTGCTTCAGAAATCAAATTACTCAGGGATTTACATAGCACAGCAAGTCACTCTGCTTCAGATACTTTAGGGAAAGGTTCCTGGTGTTGGTTTTAGGGAGAGAAATAGATAGGAGTCAGTCCTGCTTCAGAAATTAAATTACACCAGCACTGCATATGTTACTGTGAGATACACCCTTTAGATACTTTTCTTCTATTATGATATTTAAAAAACATCCATTTAGGGCAAAAAAAGGATAAAACATTTGCAGTGTTTCCACCATATCGGTACGTGTGAGATACTCCCTTTAGATATTGTTGTTCTATTGTGCTATTCAGAAAACACCCATTTAGGGCAAAAAAATATATTTTGCAGTGTTTTCTCAATATCTGTACGTGTGAGATACACACTTTAGATACTGTTCTTCTATTGTGCTATTAAAAAAAAATATATATTTTGCAGTGTCTCCTCCATATCTGTACCGAGATAAACACTATAGATACTGTGCTTCTATTGTGCTATTCAAAAAACACCCATTTAGGGCAAATCATTTGTTTTGGTGTGTTTCCTGCATATCTGTACGTGTGAGATACACACTTTAGATACTGTTCTTCTATTGTGCTATTCAAAATATAATAATGTAGGGCAAATCATTTTTTTTTATGCGTTTCCTGCATATCTGTATGTGTGAGATACACCCTTTCGATACTGTTCTTCTATTGTGCTATTCAAAAAACAACCATTTAGGGCAAGATCCTACATTTGAGAAATATGAGAAGAACATCAAATAAGGGACGTGGCCCCGGTCGTGGTGCTGCTGGTGGAGCTCCTGTTGCAGGGAGAGGATGTGGTCGATCTGTGCCAGCTACACGCACAAGTGAAACGCCTTCCTCAGGTATATTAAGATTTATATATATATATATATATATATATATAGAGAGAGTATGCACACAGTAAATAAAAACTGAAAAATATAAATAGTCAAATGCACTACCGTCCCTGATAGATAAATGGATAAGAGTTCCCAATTAAGGGATGGGGCATGGGACTTTACGAGTGCAAATTGAATTAATATATTATATAGAGTAGCTCTGAGGTCACAGAGAACACCCAAAAGAATCACATTTCATAAAAGTTATAATTTTAATGATAATTTCATAGTACAAAAAACGTTTTTTAATATAAAAGAATATGATCACTATTGAAGTATACAAAGGAACATTGAATCACTTGTATATACATGTCATACATCGACCAAACCTGTACCCCGCACGAGAAAGCGGGGAGACTCGGAGACCCCCTTGCAGCCGGAAATGACATCAGCCACCCGTCTTCCTGACACGAGAAAGTACAAGTTTAAGTACCTCCCGACTCCTTCCAACATATCCACAGTGTTGGGTAGGCTTAACAGACAAGTAGTGTGATGGATATAAGGAACAGTGATTGCAGTAGTATTCCAAAGCAATGTAACACTGTAACATGGTACAGCTGGGAGGTGAGCTGCTAGAGAGCACAAGAGGTATGAAGTATTGTTTCTCCCAACACGTGTGTTTGGCTTTGGGATCACCTTAGACACTTTCCTTGCAATCATTTTTCCAGCGTTTTGCCATATTTTTGGCTCATATATACTTTATCACATGAGTTATCTGTGATTTATGTTTTATGTTTCACTTATGATGTCTTTTTTCACACTGTATGAAGATTAGTTGATGTTTTTTGGATTCATTATTGTTATATTTTATTATTGTTAGGGTTGTCCCGATACCGATACCAGTATCGGTCTCGGAACTGATACAGAGTATTTGCGGGAGTACTTGTACTCCCGCAAATGCCTCCGATGCCTGGCCAAATACTTGTCGTCCCCCCCGCAATGCGCCGCCGCATACCGCAAAGCCGCCACCGCGTTAATCAGCGTGCGGGGAACATTACAGCATTCGTTTAAATAGCTGTGTTCCCCGCCGCGCCACGTATAGATACTCCCCCTTGCTTGGGATTGGACGGGTGATCTATGTGGGGGACATGGCTGGATATATGTGGGGGACATGGCTGGATATATGGGGGGACATGGCTGGATATATGGGGGGACATTGCTGCATGGCTGGGGGGACATGGCTGGATATATGGGGGGGACATGGCTGGATATATGTGGGGGACATGGCTGGATATATGTGGGGGACATGGCTGGATATATGGGGGGACATGGCTGGATATATGTGGGGGACATGGCTCCATATGTGGGGGGACATGGCTGCATTTGGGGACACATTTAAAAAAATATATCGGTATTCGGTATCGGCGAGTACATGAAAAAAAGTATCGGTACTTGTACTCGGTCCTAAAAAAATGGTATCGGGACAACCCTAATTATTGTCACTTTTTTTGTGTTTTTACTTATTCAGTGTGGATTGGACCACACAGCTTTCTCACCCTTTGAGTTACACAGCGCAGATATCATCACTTATTTATCAATGTAACGCACACGTTTACTCACTGTTCGCTGTCACAAATAGCTCAGAATCACACTCATTCCATCCAATATGTTGTTACAAGTTGCTCAGCCAATCCATCCATCTGTGTATATCCACAACACTGAGTGCACTGCTCCTTAGTATAGTAGATGTAGTAAATGTCCGGTGAAATAATAATTAGTACTGATATCCGGTGAAACAACGGTTGATGCCAATGTCTGGTGTAACAATGTCAAAACAGGATATAATAATCTCCAGTCTCCAATCCAAACAATTAAAGCAGCTCCATGGGTGGTGATTGTCTTCAGCGTAGACAATTCATGTATCCATATGATGTCCTCCAGTAAGCTGCATAACGGCTCAAAGTGTAGATATCACTGAGCTAAAGGGGGTAGCAAAGCTCAAAATGTATGGGGGGTGCTGATCCCCAAGAGTTTTATTCCATGTATCTCGGAACTTCATCAGAGGGGACCAGTTTTTATGTCCTATATATGTTTTTGATATAGCGTTAATAAAATTTGTAGTTAACTCTTTAGGGTGTGCAGCAGTTTGTTTCTTTCTTATTTGTCATACTTTATATCAGATTGCACCCCCCGAAAATATTGGTGAGTACTGCAGCTTTTACAATTAGGTGGGAATCCCATATTCTCTTTTTTTTCACTTCACCCTACCTATGCCTTGGAAGCTACTACGCATGCGTCAAAGTCATTTCGAGCATGCACTGGTTTCCATGGAGGTAGGCAAGTATACACACGCGCGGGTTTCTCCATTTTTCCTCGTCGCGATTCTGGGCAGTTTTCTCGACGAGAAACCTCAAAGCCTCGTACACACGCATGGTTCATTTGACAAGAAAGCTCTGCCAGTTGTTTCTGGCCAAAAAAAAAACGTGCGTGTGTACGAGGCTTAAGTGTCACTCATTTCCTACATCAGATTTTATTTATCCATCTGTACCATGTCCTCTAAATACAAATCCACTAGTTCCCTTTTTTTTCAACTTCCCTGTTACAATTTTAATTTAGTTCCTTTATTCTTCTGTTTTTGTTACCTGATTTAGTCTGGTCAATATTTGTGATTCCAATTTTTTTTTTCTGCCATTTGTTTCTAGGTAGGGTGCAGTAGGAGACCAAGGTGGCATGCATAAAGGTCTTCCCAATCTCCCTATTGGTTAGTAATTTGTATACATGTCCAATCCCTTATCCAGGCTTGACAAAGAAGCATGTCCCCGAAGTGCAAAACCACGCCCCCTTCTAATTCTGTCAAACGCGTTCATCTCTGGCTCTGCTCTTGTTTTTTTATACAATGTTCTATACTCTGCAACTCTTATGCCGCGTACACACGGTCGTTTTTTGTGATGAAATAAAACGACGTTTTAAAAAACGTCATTTAAATTGATCGTGTGTGGGCAAAACGTCGTTTTATGTCTTCAAAAAAACGACCAAAAAAAAATTCCAACATGCTTGAATTTTTTGTGTCGTTTTTCAAAACGTCATTTTTTGTTTCACAAAAAGTCACCGTGTGTAGCAAAAACGTCTTTTAAAACAACGTTTTTCAACCCGCGCATGCCCATAAGCTAGTTATGAAGCGAGCTTCAATGGAAAAGAGTGGTGAACGTAACCTCGCTTTTTGTGAAAAAAACGATGGTGTGTATGCAACATCGTCTTTGAAAAGTGACGTTTCAAAAACGTCGTTTTTTTCTTCACAGAAAACTTCTTTTTTTTCATCACAAAAAATGATCGTGTGTACGCGGCATTACTGGAGTGCTCCTCCTCGACTGTATACATAAAAAAACAGTCCTGCCTTGGCAACTGTAGAATTTGACAGTTCTCTAGCAGATATCGAGGAGCAGGAATGGAAAATATTATGGAGGTGAATTTGCTTGTCCATATATGTCCTACTGCTGCAAACTGGTTTAAACACACCCTCCCTGCTGACAGTGGTACCCATTGATGTCGCACCAAGCACAAGTGTGTACTAGGCTTCCTTGCATTAATCAGGGTAGGTACCACTGAACCTGAAGGCCCCCGACTCTTTAACCACTTAACCCCCGGACCATATTGCTGCCCAATGACCAGAGCACTTTTTGTGATTCGGCACTGCGTCGCTTTAACTGACAATTGCGCAGTCGTGCGACGTGGCTACCAAACAAAATTGGCGTCATTTTTTTCCCACAATTAGAGCTTTCTTTTGGTGGTATTTGATCCTATCTGCGGTTTTTATTTTTTGCGCTATAAACAAAAATAGAGCGACAATTTTGAAAAAAAATGCAATATTTTTTAAATTTTGCTATAATAAATATCCCAAAAAAATATATAAAAAAACTTTTTTTTCTCAGCTTAGGCCGATACATATTCTTCTACATATTTTTTGTTAAAAAAAATCGCAACTGCGACATTATGGCGGACACTTTTGACACATTTTTGGAACCATTGGCATTTTTATAGCGATCAGTGCTATAAAAATGCATTGGATTACTATAAAAATGCCATTGGCAGTGAAGGGGTTAACACCAGGGGGCAGGGAAGGGGTTAACCCCCCTGGCGGTATCCCCGAGCGTGACTCTGGTTGGATTTTTTAGGCAAAAATCGGTATCCCCGAGTCATGCTCGGGGTGAATATGCAGAGCCTGCAGCGCGCTGGCTTACCTTGTATCCAGACGGGGTACTGTACTTACCTTGTCCCTGGATCCAGCGATGCATCCCCGTTGTGTGAGCGAGAGGCGTCCTTGCTCGACTCACACAGTGCCCGCGCGCCGCCGATCTCCGTTCCCTGCGACGTAACGGCGCACGGGGGCGGAGACCGGCGGCAAATTCAAAAAAGTAAACAAACACATTACATACAGAATACTGTAATATTATAGATTACAGTACTGTATGTAAAAAATACACACCCCCCTTGTCCCTAGTGGTCTGCCCAGTGCCCTACATGTTCTTTTACATAATAAAAACATTCTTTTTGTGCCTGCAAACTGTTGATTGTCCATAGCAACCAAAAGTGTCCCTTTATGTCAAAAGTGATTTTAGAGCAGCTTAAAAACAGCGATAATAAATTATAATCACTTGCAGAATTGAGCGATAGCGATTTGTGGGGAAATTCGTCATAAAAAATAAAAATAATGACAGCGACAATTCAGTGATTTTGATTTGATTACATTAGTGAATAATTTTTATTATAATTACATTATTATTTGTTATAATTATTTATAGTTATTTATTATATTATAATTTTATGATTTTGTGTTTCAAACTTTATCATACCAGAGATGTCTACTAGACTATTGTTTGGACAAATTTAAGTGAGTTATTCCTAAGAATTACAGGCCTACAATATAAAACGCAGAATTTCTATGCAAAATAATTGTACCGCTTTTGGTACGTAATTCCAGACAGAATCATACCGCCAGGGAGGTTAAGTTTGTTCCTGGGTGTGTTCTAACTGTATGGGGGGTTGGCCTTGACTAGGGGAAATCTCTGATCTTCTGTTCATACATTGTATGAACAGAAGATCAGCGTTTCCCCCGCTGACAGGACCGGGAGCTGTGTGTTTACACACATAGCTCCCGGTCCTCGCTCTGTACCGAGCGATCGCGTGTGCCCGGCGGCGATCGTACCCGCCGGGCACGCGTGCGGGACTCGGGGGCGAGCGCACCCCCTAGTCGCCGCAAAAGTAGCCGACTTAGAGCTACGGGCTCTTGCCCAGGAGAGCCGACCTGCCGCTGTAAAATGACAGCGGCAGGTCGGCAAACAGTTAATATGTGGGCTTCAATTGCCAAAACTTTAAATTTAGGAACACTGGTCCTTGTGAGAGCAAGTCTGGATGGGACGGAAGAGTCCATGTTTTTTTCTACTGCCAACCTTACGATCTCTGCATACCAGGATCTTCTGGGCTATGCTGGGGCTACTAGTATTACCGGCTTCCCTTCCTCTTTGATCCTGTGAAGAAGCTGCGGTAGCAGCTGAACTGGGGGAACGCATAAATCAGTGAAAACTGATCCCAAGGGGTTACTAACGCATCTGTTCCACATGCGAGCGGATCCCTTGTCCTTGATACAAATTTGCCCAACTTTCTGTTGAACCTGGACGCCAATAGAGCTTCGTCCGGAGTGCCCCATTTTTTGCAAATAGCTGAAAAAATGTCAGGATGGAGAGACCATTCTCCCGGGAACAATTGTTGGCGGCTCAAGAAATCCGGCTGCCAATTCTCCACTGCTGGAATGAAGACTGCCGATAGGCAAGATACATGCTTCTCTGCCCAGACCAGAATATGGTTTACTTCCCTCTGACTTCTGGTACCCCCTTGGTGGTTGATGTAGGCCATTGCTGTGGCATTGTCGGATTATATCCTGACTGGACAATCTTGTAATCTGAAAGTCCAGGCCATTAGGGCCAGACACGCTGCCCAAATCTCTAGAATGTTGGTGGGCAAGGCTTTCTTGGAATCTGACCACTTCCCTTGGACAGTGGTCTTCTCCACAACTGCTCCCCAGCCTAAGAGGCTGGCATCTGTTGTTGCAAACTTCCAGGTTACTGGCATGAAGGATTTCCCCTACTGCACATTTCTGGTTATCAGCCACCAACTGAGACTCTGACGCACACTTGGTGCCAGATACGTTGGGTAATCCAAAGCTTGGATTTTTTTTGTTCCAAGCAGACAGAATGCTGTTTTGCAACAGTCTTGAATAGGGAACTTCAAATGAAGCCACCATTCTCCCTAACAACCTCATGCAAAGGCAAATGGAAGGATCCTTGTTTGCCTTGACAACATGGACCAGCTCTTTTATAGCCCTGACTTTTGTCTGGGGCAAAACTACTTTTTCTTGGGCTTTATCTATAATCAGACCCAAGTACTCCAGCCTTCTCACTGGTCATAAGGCTGACTTTTCTAGGTTGAGAATCCAACCTAGTTGATCCAAGTACTTGACCGTGTTGGATACACTCTGGTCTAGCAGTGCAACTGACTGATCTATCAGCAGCAGGTCGTCTAGGTATGCCATTACTGCTATACCCTGGCCCCTTAGTCTTGCTAGTATCAGGGCCAGAACTTTTGTAAACAGCCAAGGCACAGTGGATAACCCGGAAGGGCAAGGCCACGAACTAAAAGTGGCACTGTTATACCGCAAAACACAGAAACTTATGGCAAGCGGGAAAAATTGGAACATCCAGATATGAATCTTTGATGTCTATTGATGCCAAAAATTCTCCGCCCGCAGGGTGGATACGACTGACCGAATTGACTTAATGCGAAAGGGGGTACAGTTAGCAACTGGTTTAGACCCTTGAGATCTAGAATGGGTCTGACATCTCCATTCGGTTTTGACACCGTGAAGAGATTTGAATAAAACCCCATGCACTGCTCCCCGAGACATCAATCGGTCCAGAGCCTGGAACAAAGACCTTCCTTTCACTGGGTTGTTGGAAATGTTTGTTCTTAAAAAAGTAAAAGGTGGTGCAGTTTCAATGTAAATATCATCTTAAAGATTCCTTTAATTACCTTTACAATTAGGATCTATGGTAGCCACATAGGGAACGTGAAACTTTTTTTGCTTTTTGTGTACTGATTTAATTATGCAGTGAATACAGACCAAGGGAGGGAGTATTGTTGTCTTTTTTTGTAGTGTGGGGGAACAAAGAACTATAATAATACTGCAAATGAACAAAAAGTAGAACCTGAACCATGCTGTCAACACAGTTTTTTTGACCTATATAAAATAAAAAATTACATTATATAAACCTGACTATATTAATTGCACTAAGAAATTGGTAGTGGTGGGGTAGTTGAAAGTTATTAGATAATATTGTTCAATTTTTACACAAGTCTATGTCAGAAATACCACAGAAAGTTGCACAGAATTCCAGACTTTTGTGACCCCCATTCCACTTTCAGGAAGCATAAGGTTCTTACATGAAAAGGTGGCAAGTTACGCCTAGGGTGCTTATATTATTCGACTGGTTAGCAATCCAAATTTACAGCAATGCCAACACAGTGTTTTCTTCCAGTCAGGAGTGGATCTACTCTCTGTTAGTCCACGCATGAAGGTTTAGCATTCCAATTCCTGCACTAGGTAGCTTGCAGTAGGTTAAAGTTCACTTTTAAGTATACGTATGGCGGTGACTTTACAGAACAAACTCCAAATGTTACAAATGTACTACGAAGTCAAAATAGTAGCAGTATATTTAAATAACGTTTATAAACAATAGATAAGGGTTCTAAAAACACCAAACTTTCCTTTTGACATGTGAAACAAAGTTAATAATCATCCCTAACATTTTTTGCCCACATGCCTGTTGGAGGTTTAGAATGCAGACCTTCATAATGCTATGGAAAAAAAAATCAGATATAGTGGCTTAATTGGCCCTAAAATACAAACAAATTAGATCTTTTTGCATTACACAAAGTACAAAACCCACAGCTGTGAAAAGATATATATTTTTTCACCACATTTTACAAATCCTTACTCTGATTGCATAAGGCTCAATGAGATGATTGTCTGGACCTCCTTAGGCACCAGAAAAAGCAGCAGAATGAATGCAAAGGGTTAGGTTATGTCTAAATAGTGACATTCAGTCGTTCATATACATAGGTTTTTTGGACTTACAGCATTCAAATACAATATCTTGCAGTTAGCCTTCATATATCAAAAACATGTCCTTTATGTAATCATAGTTTTAAAGGTTAAATCTAAAATATAATGCATTGCTTCTAAAGACTAAATAAAACAAGTCTGCAAATCTTCATAGAATATCCCATCACAGCACAGAGGCTAAGGCTATTTAGGAACTATACTTTATGCAGAAGCAGAGTGCATTCCTCGCTTTCCAGGAAGATGAGCGATGTGGTTGGCTCATCTTGATTCTGGCTATTTTTCAGGTAGTGGTTAACAATTTTACAGTCTCGGTTGTATTGGTATGGTATGTTTTCATAAGGCTTCAGGTCCAAGTCCAGGATAGAAACTGAATACAGGAAACTTGTTCTTGAGGCTTTTATCACAGGTCTTGACTCAAAGCTAAAACAAGAATTATATTGTGAGAAGTACATCGGATAGTAATTTTTTGACATATAATCTGTAACACATTATTAGGCAGCTTTTCTAACCTTTTTTACTTACTTTTTTTTAACTGTTCATAGCTCAAAATTACTATTATTAAATTTTATCTAAACACAAGAAAAAAATATATATTACAGCTTACTAGTCCTTAGAGGTGGCTGAATTTGTATTATTTTGCATTACTTCCCTCCATTTTCACCAGCTGATCTGGCCAATAACACACCTCCTGTCTTGGGGCGAGTACACTCTCACCACCACTGTTATCGAACACCTTTTAAAACACTTACAGCAACAGCCTCTTTTTTTTAATAAAAATTTAACTACTGTATATGAAGAAAAGTTGAACATTGTAAGCATCCATGTGAGCAGGAAATATTTTGTCTCAGCCCTCTAAACACCAGCTTCCTGTTAAAGGAAGCTGAAAAAGAACAGACTTATTGGAAAATCAACAGGTAATACAAATATATCAGGACTCTTCCACATTGAGCCAGCCTGCTCCGATCAACAGATCGCCTGCTTAACTGAGCAGAATGGCAATGGAATGTTTTATTAAGTGCAAACAAGTGTCTATAAACAAAGAAATCCCAAATCTTGTGATATTACTTCTATCTGTACGATCATAAAATTATCTAAGTTTATATACACAGTACAGACCAAAGGTTTGGACACACCTTCTCATTCAAAGAGTTTTCTTTATTTTCATGACTAGGAAAATTGTAGATTCACACTGAAGGCATCAAAACTATAAATTAACACATGTGGAATTATATACATAACAAAAAAGTGTGAAACAACTGAAATTATATCAAAATTTAGGTTCTTCAAAGTAGCCACCTTTTGCTTTGATTACTGCTTTGCACACTCTTGGCATTCTCTTGAAGAGCTTCAAGAGGTAGTCACCTGAAATGGTCTTCTAACAGTCTTGAAGGAGTTCCCAGAGATGCTTAGCACTTGTTGGCCAGCTTACCCCAAACCATCTCGATTGGGTTCAGGTCCGGTGACTGTGGTCATCTGGCGCAGCACCCCATCACTCTCCTTCTTGGTCAAATAGCCCTTACACAGCCTGGAGGTGTGTTTGGGGTCATTGTCCTGTTGAAAAATAAATGATGGTCCAACTAAAACGCAAACCGGATGGAATAGCATGCCGCTGCAAGATGCTGTGGTAGCCATGCTGGTTCAGTATGCCTTCAATTTTGAATAATTTCCCAACAGTGTCACCAGCAAAGCACCCCCACACCATCACACCTCCTCCTCCATGCTTCACGGTGGGAACCAGGCATGTAGAGTCCATCCGTTCACCTTTTCTGCGTCCCACAAAGACACAGTGGTTGGAACCAAAGATCTCAAGTTTGGACTCATCAGAACAAAGCACAGATTTCCACTGGTCTAATGTCCATTCCTTGTGCTCTTTAGCCCAAACAAGTCTCTTCTGCTTGTTGCCTTTCTTTAGCAGTGGTTTCCTAGCAGATATTCTACCATGAAGGCCTGATTCACACAGTCTCCTCTTAACAGTTGTTCTAGAGATGCGTCTGCTGCAAAAGGTGGCTACTTTGAAGAACCTAGAATATGACATATATTTTCAGTTGTTTCACACTTTTTTGTTGTGTGTATAATTCCACATGTGTTAATTCATAGTTTTGATGCCTTCAGTGTGACTCTACAATTTTCATAGTCATGAAAATAAAGAAAACTTTGAATGAGAAGGTGTGTCCAAACTTTTGGCCTGTACTGTACATTTTTTGACATAACAATCACAATTGTTGCACAGTATGAATAACAATTAATATTGTGAGTTTTAAGACGTGTAGTTTTCTACAAATATTTTATGTTTTCTGCACAGATGTTTAGGTTGATAGAGCATTATTTATACATATTTTATAGCACATTGGTGGTATATTCATACGATTTGTTTATATATATATACACACACACACACACACATATACAAATCTGTAATGGCGCTGCACCTCATTTTGAATATTTTATGTACATTATAATCCCAAATAAGGGGTAAATGTTTGATGTTCAGGTGCTCTAGTAAGAGTAATATTACTTCCCCAAAAAGCGCAGGAAAGGAGTAGTTTTAGTAAGCAGACTCATCTTGCCCATCAATGAGCTGCATGGAGCTTCCAATCAGGTTCCTTTGAAAAACTGACGGGAGAACCTGATTGAAAAGCCTGTGTGAAACATACTTACTAAAAGACTCTTATTTTGCCAATCGTTCCACTTTAGAAAACAAGTATAAATAGTTCTCACAGCAACCCTGTTCTCCTAGGAGAATATACACTATCTTGTCAAAAGTAAGGTGACACCTGCCTTTACACGCACATTAATTTTGATGGCATTCCAGTCAATATTGAGTTAGCCCACCCTTTGCAGCTATAACAGCCTCAACTCTTCTTGGAAGGCTCCCCACAATGTTTAGGTGTGCGTCTATGAGAATGTTTGATCGTTCTTCCATAAGCGCATTTGTGAGGTCAGGCATTGATGTTTAACGAAAAAGCCTGGCTCAGTCTCTGCTCTTATTTATCCCAAAGGTGTTCTATCTGGTTGAGGTCAGGACTCTGTGGAGGCCACAGTTAAGTTCCTCTATCGCAAACTCGCTCATCTATGTCTTTATGGACCTTGCTTTCTGCACTGGTGCGCAGTCATGTTGGAACAGGAAGGGGCCATCCCCAAACTGTTCCCACAAATTTGGGAGCATGAAATTGTCCGAAATGTCTTAGTATGCTGATGCCTTGGGAGTTTCCTTCACTGGAACTAAGGGGCCACCCCCAACCCCTGAAAAACAACCCCACACCATAATCCCCCTCCAAAAAATGATTTGGACCAGTACACAAAGCAAGGTCCATAAAGACATTGATGAGCAAGTTTGGGGTGGAGGAACATGACTTGCCTGTACAGAGTCTTGACCTCAACAAGATAAAAAGACCTTTGGGATGAATTAGAGTGAAGACTGCGAGCTAGTCCTTCTCGTCCAACATCGGTGCCCGATTTCACAAATGCGCTTCTAGAAGACTGGTCAAACATTACCTTAGACACACTCCTAAACCTTGCGAACAGCCTTTCCAGAAGAGTTAAAGATGTTATAGCTGCAATGGGTGAGCCAACCCAAATTTTGAACCCTACAGATTGTAATGCCATTAAAGTTTATGTGCGTGTTAAGGAAGGTGTCCCAATACTTTTGACAACATAGTGTATTTAATTTATATCCATGTTATTTCTCATCAAAGCAAGTTTCCTTTAGTCTGTTTAACAACTTTACAGGTAATTTGTAGTCTTTTCATTTTATGTGTGTCAAAGTAGTCTAATGTAAATATTTTAATATTTAAGTCTTGTTTTTAGGCACAGTTTAAATACACGTTAGAAATATTGGCCCAGATTCACAGAGCGATTACTCCTGCGCAACAGGAGATGCGCGGCGTAAGTCTAAATGTGCGCGTGCGTTTCGATGCACGGCATCCCCGAGACGAGATACGCCAAAAATCTACTATTTTTTGACCAGCGTAATTTCGTTAGACAGGCACATCCGTCCGCGCAAAACTGTGCTAGACAGACCATTGATTTGCTAGTCAAATATGCTAATGAGGGACTTACGGGGATCCACAAAAGAACGTTGGGGCAGCGCAGGCTACACAGTGTGCGCAACAGCAAAATGTCCTGTCTAAAATTAGACCATATAAAAGCTGGTCTAAAAAGAGAAAAAAAGTCTACTTGTTAGATAAAGCAACACTGTTAGTGAGGAGCTCAGCAGTCACACGTGTTGCACAACAATCTGTATGCCAACATGCCAGGGGCATCGTCGCGCATAGCTATACTACTGACTTTAGATGAGCAAAGAAGGAGGAGGGCACGGAGGATGGCACGGGAGAGGATATACCGCACCCGCATAGACCTGTTTGGCATGAGAGATTCTGAGGTGCATCGCATCTTCAGATTCACCCCTCATGCCATCCTGGAATTAACCACAACCCTGCAGGATGACATCACCAGCCCAACACAACGCTCACATGCAGTGCAGCCACTGGTCAAGGTCATGGCAACACTCCATGTCCTTGCCAGTGGATCTTTTCAGCGTACAAGTGGAGTGGTGGCTGGGATGTCACAATCTTCCATGAGCAGATGTGTGCACCAGGTTGTCCCTGCAATCCTCAGACGCATGGCCAACCAAATCATCAAACCCACCATTGAGGACCTGCGGCTGAAGGCAATGACAGATTTCTACAGAATTGCCAGATTCCCACGCACCGTGGGGGCCATTGATTGCACACATGTGGCACTCCAGCCCCCCCAGGAGACAGAGCACATGTACCGCAATCGGAAGCATTGGCATTCCATCAACGTACAGGTGATAGTCGATGCCCAAGGCCTCATATGGCACGTCCGTGCCAAACACCCAGGGTCCAGCCATGACAGCTACATATACAATCAATGCCACATCCGAATGGAATTCGATCAGAACGTGTATGGGGCCACCTGGCTGGTTGGTGAGTGACATGGGTGGCAGGCATGACTGTACCCCCCCATGATGCACACATCACAAGGGGCACATGCATGACTAACATCCTCCTGTCTTTTCCCTTACAGGTGACTGCATATCCACTGGGACCCCATCTCATGACTCCTTTCCGGAACCCCCAAACCCCAGGAGAGGAAAGATACAATCAAGCACATGCCCAAACACGTGCAGTGGTGGAGCGCACCTTTGGCCTCCTGAAGTCACGTTTCCGATGCCTGGATAAGTCTGGGGGCACCCTCTTGTATTCCCCAAACTTCGTGTGCCATATTATCGGTGCCTGTTGCATGCTGCACAACTTTGCAGTGAGAAAGGGCCTGCAGATTGACCTACGTGATGACCTGACCCCTGAACGAGACAATCCCCCCCCAACCGAGGGTCCCCCGTCTTTTGAGGGAAGAGCAGCCAGAAGACAGCTCACATTGGGCATCTTTGCACGTTAAACACACACATTAATCATGGCACAATGAGAATGCATGCATGCACACCACTGTGGTCCCTAGCACACACACCCCACATCCACATCAAATTGGATTGGCACCAGTCCACCATGCAGGACTTGTGAGCAGCAACGCCACGCCAAGGCTCCAATTATGTCACTGTACATTCATACACCATTCACACGGACCTGGGGATCACTTCTCCCTGGTCCTGGGAAACCCTTCTTCACCAAAATTGAGGGTGACAGCCCTTTTCCGGCAGGAATGTCACCCCACATTCAAACAGCATTCACAAAAAAAAATGCCCAGCAAAATCAAAAAATTTCCAGCCAAAAAAAAAGAGGGGAAAAAAAAATGATTGCCCTTGACGTGAGCCACGCCTGGGGCGCCCCCGGCCACGGCCCCGGCTCCTCAGGGGAGACTCATGGGGAGGGGGAAAACTGGGGAAGGAGGAGCAGCCCCTGATCTCTGCCCACCTGGCGGCCTGCCCTCCAAGGCCACGGCTATTCTGTCCAAGGCAGCACCAAGTGTTTTGCCGTGTTGGCCCGGATAGCCTGGGTAAGGGCCCTCACATCCTGCCCAACGCCTGCTGATGTCGTCTGCAGTTCGTTTAGGCAGGTTGTGAAAGCCCGGGAGTGGGAGTCCAGGTTCCCCAGCGTATCCTTGATGGAGGACAGGCTCTCCTCCATCCGCACCAATGTCTGGCTGACCTGTCCCAGATGGCGGGTCTGGAGGAACTGGTCCCTTCTCAGAGTGGCGGGCAGGAGATCGGCCACCCCCCTGGTCTTTTGGGACGACTTCCTGCCTCCAGCTGATGCTTGTGGCCGGGGAGAAGGGGAGGCCCTTGGGAGGGGAGCCATGTTGGGGGAGGAGGGGGGGGCTCCCCCTTAGGGAGGGCTGCCTGCTGCCAGCCAGAGGGGAAGAGTCCTCAAAAACCAAAAGTCCAGTGCCTGACATGGACTCCTCCTCCTCATGAATCTCCTCCTCCTCAACCTCCTCCTTCTCTTCAACCTCCTCCGTGGACTCCGGACTCATTAGGCTGCTGTCCTGGGGATGGTGCGGTCAGGCCAGATGGCCCTGCACCCTCCTGCACATCTGTGGATGATACAAAACATTCACAGGTTGGAGGATCCACACACTTGCCACATATTCCCTTTCACCCCCTCCCCCACACATGCTACACACCTGATAGAAAAAAAAAATACTTACCTGGCACCACGGGCTCCGGACTTGAGTCAAAGCCGGGCAGGCCCTCAACTTCATGCTGATGAAAGGTCAGGGCCACCGCACGCTCCTCCGCTGTCAGCCTAATACGGCATGGTGGGCCCCTCCTGTGCCCCTGGCATGGGCAAGCATTTTGGCCAGCTTCTGTTTGACCAGACGCCGGAGGTCATTAATCTTTTTGTCAATCCCAGACCGGGTCCGTGTCTCCCCCTCCCCCGCTGAATTGACCTGCTCAGTGATGAGGTCCAAAATCTCCCTCCTCCTGGCCGGGGTGGTGTTGGCACTGTCTGGGCCGTGGAGGAAACGCCCATAATCGCTAATGGCCCGGGCAAGAATTATTTTTTTCCCCCAAAGAAAAATTTAGTTTTCGCTTTCTCTCTGTCATACTGCAAAAAAAACTCACTCCCAGTCAACAAAAATCAGTCTCAAAAACAAGCACAACCAATCAAGCAAGAACACAAACAAAGAGAAAACTAACACCCAAAAAATCACAAAAACAAACAGCAAAAATTCAGCAAGAAAACAAACAAACAGAAATATATCAAACAAACAGTCTCTCAAACACTTATCAAAAAACACTTTCAAAGATCTACTAACAAACACTTGATCACACAGAACACTAATCTGACAAATACAAAACACAACGCAACGAACAACGGGACAAAAGCACTTGGTTAAATGGGAAGGGACAAAGGGATGTACTTTTGCAATGCAAGTGTGTTTGTGTCTGTCTATTTATGCTGTCTGCGTAGTCCTTAGTCCATTTCCAATTTCACTGATTGCGCCGCTCCCGAGTTGTGAGTATGCGCACAGCGGAGCTGACATGGTCTCCTTCAAGCGCGCATGCGCGAGCCGGCCGGCCCTTCATTTGCATGGGGTCACGGCTCATTTCAATGTAACACGCCCACGTCTTTCCCAATTTGTATTACTCCGCCTTACGCCTCTGAAATAACATTACGCATGCACAATTTTATGCGCAAAAGCTACGAGAATAGGGTGATTACGCGGCTACATTGCGCAAGTCTAACGTAAAGGCGGTGCGCTACGCCGGTCCAATAATGCGCAGATGTACCTGAATCTGGCCCATAGAGTTTAACCACTTGCTTACTGGGCACTTACACCCCCCTCCTGCCCAGGTAAAATTTCAGCTTCCGGCACTGCGTCGCTTTAACTGACAATTGCGCGGTCGTGCGACGTGGCTCCCAAACAAAATTTACGTCCTTTTTCCCCACAAGTAGAGCTTTCTTTTGGTGGTATTTGATCGCCTGTGCGATTTTTATTTTTTGCTCTATAAACAAAAAAGAGCGACAATTTTGAAGAAAAATACAATATTTTTTACTTGTTGCTATAATAAATATCCCAATTAAAAAAAAAACACATTTTTTTTTCTCAGTTTAGGGCGATACGTATTCTTCTACATATTTTTGGTAAAAAAAATAAAAAAAATCGCAATAAGCGACTGGTTTGCGCAAAAGTTATAGCGCTTACAAAATAGGGGAGAGAATTATTATTTTTTATTATTTTTTTTTTACTAGAAATGGCGGCGATCTGCGATTTTTATTGGTACTGCGACGTTATAGCGGACACATCGGACACTTCAGACACATTTTTGGCGCCATTCACATTTATTCTGCGATCAGTGCTATAAATATGCACTAATTACAGTATAAATGTGACTGGCATTGAAGGGGTTAACACTAGGGGGTGAGGAAGGGGTTAAATGTGTATGCTAGGTGTGTTCTAACTGCAGGGGGAGGGGGGGGTGACTGGGGGGGTGACCGATCTGTGTCCCTATGTAGGAAGGAACACAGATCGGGCTCCTCCCTTCCAGAGACAGGACATTGTCTCTGTGTGAGCCGGCAATGAGAGATGATCTATGAGAGATCATCTCTCATTGGCCCACAGATCGCATCACAAACGGCCGCTCTGATTGGCCGTTTGCCGCGATCTGTGATTGGCCGTGTCCAAGGGACACGGACAACACAGGGCTTCCCCGCAGCGCGCTGTACAGCGCGCGCTGGGAAAGCCAGAATGACATGCCGTCAAATGACGGCATGTTGGATTTTCAGGCCCGCGCTGTTGCCGTCATCCGACGGTAGCGCGGGCCTCAAGTGGTTAATATTATTTTACCCACTTAAGGACCAAGCCTCTTTATGACATCTGTTGTTTACAAGTTAAAATCATTTTTTTTTTTGCTAGAAAATTACTTAGAACCCCCAAGCATATATATATTTTTCCAGACATCCTAGAAAAAAAAAATGTCAGTCGTTGCAATACATTATGCCACACCACATTTGCGCAGCAATCTTACAAACGCAATTCTTTTGGAAAAAAGTGATCTTGTGTCAAATCTGCCGCAGAGACCCCTTTTTATCTGAAAGCGGACTGCCCACTATCTGCTGCCATAACAATATTCCACGTTAAACCACCGTATAAGGACAGTGGGTGGTCCGCAAGTAGGCAAATGATAATAAATATGAATGTCATAATGTAAACTTATAATGTATTTTCAATAGGTCTTTGTCAAGGACAGAGAAACCATTTTGCTATGTATGTATATCTATTTTAAAGTTTTAGGCCTCGTACACACGATCAAATTTGTCCGCTGAAAACGGTCCGATGGACCGTTTCAGCAGACATCTCCGATCGTGTGTATGGGCTAGTGGACAGATTTGTCCACCCGACAGATTTCAAAGCATGCTTTGAAATCTATCCGGTGGGAATCTGTCCGCCCGACATGTCTGCTGGTTAGTACACTTACCAGCAGACATGTCGTCCCGCTCCGCCGCCGCCGAATGGATTTGGCGCATGCGCGGAAGTGTTTTACTTCCTGGTGACGTGACGTGGCGGCGTCAACGTCACCGCCACGTCAGCGCGCTCTCTGCTGGCAGGGATTTTGGTTTGCTCGTGTGTACACGCGAGCAAACCAAAATCCCAGCAGACAGATTTGTTCAAATCTGTCGGACGGACAGATTTGAACAAATATGTCCGCTCGTGTGTATGGGGCCTTAGTGTCAGTATATTGGGAGTGGTTAAGTATCTTACTATAGATTCAAGCCATAAGTAAGTGTTATGTTTATATTTAGAAATTAAACAGAGCCGCATCAAACAAGTAAAAAACAAAAAAAAAGTGATAATTAGTCCATATAACACAGATGAGCGTGCATAAATATTAAAACAGCTTTCAACACCGCCATAGACTCGTGAACCTCCACCACATAAAGTGCCTGCTTTACCAGAAGGCAAGCTATCAAAAGTTTGCGGCTATCAACCCAGCCAGGGCCTTTATTCAGGAGGTATTGGAATAGCAGCTCACAGACAGATACTTGGTATGATATGGCAGGGACGAATCGACCAGGAAGGCTCAGTTATTCAATAATCATGGATGTGGACCAGGCATTGACCATCTGACAATGACAGGCTTCCTCCTCCCTTCTTCAAATTTCTGGGATTCATTGATTAATTTCTAAATATAAACATATATGGTTTGAATCAGATGGCCAATAGGTAACTCGTCTATAATGTCTATGTGTTGAAAGCTGTTTCAAGATGTATGCTGTGTTATATGGACTAATTATATATCACTTTTTTTGTTTTTTACTTGTTAAGCGTGGCTTATGTTTATATTTAGGATTACAACCTTACATGGGAGATGTTAAAGTTTAAAATGCTTTCATCATCTTTACATACAGTAAGAATACACTTAACAGTTTAAAGGCTGTTGAGAGAGAGAAGAGAGAGAAAATTAATCTCTGCTCTCTGAAGGACATAACAGCTGTTCTACCATGTTCAAGCGCTTGAGAAAGGAGCGCGCACCTTGTGTATTCCCTTGGTGTGCATGCTCAGAAACCCGTTGTTTTATGGCAGTACAATTACTTCACTGAACTCTGCACTCCAGCCCTCTCTGTGACTGCTCGGATGCGTCCCAAGCCTCGTTCTGAATCCCAGAATTCACCTGTGATACAGGACGCTGGCAGCATGGAGAAATAGAGCTCATTACCATCCGAACTGCAGAGAACAAATGTGACTCCACTGGACCCCCCTGCTCTGACCATAAAGAATTTTAAATGTGAGTGTTTTAATGCATCTGGCTATTAAATTCTAAATTTGGATTCTGAATATTGAAGATAGAAGGACAAAAGAAAGAACAAAAGGCAAGACGCTCAGAAGTATAAATATGTCCCTATCTGGCTTTGAAAAATTCCATATGTGGAATACAGGCATACAGTGGTTTATTGACCCATGTCAAGAGTGTAGATAATATGTTCTTTAATGGACAAACAACTAAGTTTACTGCTGCGTGTAAATTATGTCATATTTTTATGAATATTTAAGCCCTGAAAGTCAAAAAAAAAAATTGTGTTATTACATATGGTCATTCTAAACACATACAAGGGGCAGAACAAAACTTTCAGGAGAATCCATTGATTGAGATTGTAGAAAGAACTGTATGCAAATGGAAAATAACCTGGAGTTTAGTGTTTAACAAAAATCCTACAGATGTGGCTGCAGAAAACCATAAGGTAATTATTGAGCAATTAAAAAAAACAAATCAAAACTTAGATTTGGCTATTAAATTAAAGGTAGCAGATTGTTCTAATTTACTTGAGGCTACTCAACAAATATTAATACTGTATATAAATGTTCCACGCAACCTGAAGTTTCTAAAAGCCAACAGTTAAAGTCTTTGCAATAAGCAATTCTGCTAAGAGTAAGGACTGGTTGGGGGAGGAGTCTTTCTCTGGAAATCGGCCAGTTCTTGGGCGGGCCTCAGTCTGAGTTTCATGAGATTGTCCTCCAAACCATTTTGTTTTTACTGTGATCAGGAAAGTCATATTAAAAAGCAGTGTACATGATTTTTAGTAGATGTACAACCAAAATCTGTAAAAAAATTATAAACCTGTTAAGGGATCGTTACTAACAGTATAATGGGATACAAAGTGTGGAAGCTACGACTGACAGTAATAGATTATCTTCTGCACTCTTTGAAGACATTTATGTGACATTTAAGGAATGTACTACCAACCTGGAGGCCTGGTTCACACTGGTGAGTTTTGACATGCGATTTGGCATGTCAAAATGGCTATATTTGCCGTAAATTGCCAGCAATGGCACCGTCCTAATCAGTGCAATTTACATTGATATCTGTGCAGAAATCTGTGCATGCTCACAGTCACGTTGAAATAACTGCCTAAGATACAACCAATCACTGCCTATGACCTGAATGTAACCTACGCCCAGCCCTATTCACGTACTACGTAAACGATGTAGATTTCGACGGCGTTCGTTCCCTGGTCCATACCTTTGCATGAGTTGCGCCTCCTATATGGGGAATAACTTTACGCCGGACGTAACCCTTACGCAAATGGCTTAAAACATGCGCCGGGCGCAAGTAGGTTTGTGAATCGGCGTATCTCCCTCATTTGCATCGAAAATCAATGGGAGTTCCAAATGCGTCCAGCGTAAATATGTGCCCACTATACGCCGGCGTAGGCAAGTTACGTCAGTCGGATGAAGTCTTTACACTTACGCGGCGTATCTCGGCGTAAATGCTTTGTGAATCCGGGCCTCTCACTTTAAGAATTTGTAATGCACTTGTATTTATTTTTTAGACACAGACTTTTCAGTCTATGATGACCTTCAAAGCCATATAAGATGCAACAGTTTACTCCCTTTTTGCTCCAAGAAATGAACTGTCTTATCTATCTGGTTTGATCCAGTAACATCATGGCGACGCCCATGTTTCTCTTTCGATGGACACAGCCTTAATATTGATAAAGTAGGTATTAGCCATCCTTTAGGAGTGACTAGGTAGAAAGTGTTAACTTTAAAGCTGAACAGCCCCGACCAGGGGTTGGTCCTACTGGCTATATCCCCTCAGCCTGCACTAAGCAGCTCATTTTTTTCTGCCTAGTTAAGAAGAAGACACGGCTCCCTTCGGGCCCATAGGTCTGGAGGTTTTTTATTCCAGATGGAATTTTTTTTTGTTTTGTTCCTGTGATCTTCGATCAACTGCCGACTGGGTGACAAGGATCCCAGATCGAGCGTGTGCCGACCATAGTTACACACTGGGTCTTCCACGACATGCCCATTGCTCTACGGGTGGCCGGTGAGCTATACACTCCAGGGCTTGCATAGGATCGGTCTACAGGGCCGAGTTGCAGTAGCCTGACCGACAGTCACCTCATTCACCATGTGGAAGATGGTCTGTCTGGGATGCTTCCAGCACAATCCTCAGGAAGGGTAGGTATAATCCCCTGGTTCGGCAGGAAGACAGAGCTGGGCATTCCTGGAGAGGTGAGTAAAGGGTTCTATCCTTCTCTTCTCCCTTCCTTCCTTACCTCCTCCTCAGGCTTTTTGAGCTAGCTGCTGGGGCGGGGGTTCACCTGGTTGAACTGTGCATATAAGTCTGCTAAAGCATTGTTATAAGCTGCTTAGGAGATTTTGCTTACCTGTGTGTCCTGCTCCATGCTGTTGGCGACCATTTTTACTGTGATTCATGCTATATCACTCTATCTGCACTGGCGGCAATGTTCTTGTGGCCGCGTTGTAATTGGCCTCTATCTTCCACTTGGTGGCCATCTTTGCTGTGATCCAGGTGGTGTTTGACCATTCTCAGCGGCCATGTTTTTGTGGCTGCACTATATTCTGTCTGTAGCAGCCGCACGGCGGCCTTTGTCCTGGCTCTATCTACACCCAGTGGTCATGCGCTTGTGTACAGTGGCATTGTTTAGCCTCGATCGGCTGCTTGGCGGCCTGTTATTTGCTGAGATCTATGCACTGGCTATGGTCGGCAGCCATGTTTTTGTAGCCTCACTGTGTGGGCTTCTAACTGCCACTCGGCGGCCATGTTCTTGTGACCTGCGATAGTTATTGGCCTCTAGTGGCCACTCGGTGGCCATTTTGCCATCTATCAGACAGCAGTTAAACGGTGCAGACTGACAGACACATGCTGTTGAAGGGTCAGACTGCATATCTGACAAGGAAGCAGCTCTACTAAGTGGCGGATGGCAGCATACTACTGTTCCAGGGTGGTGAGACCTCTGAGTGGGAACATCTTGTCTCTGCTGCAGCTAGGAGGGTGGGTTACTGTGCCTTGCCTTGAAGTCCATGTGTCATGCGTGTGGGTCAGCATGGCGTTAGAAGCAGACGCTTTTCCCCTGTAACACCTGAGCTTGCAATTGATGCCCCTGCACCCGATGTATCGGTGGACGCTATGTTGTCAATCCTAGATACCTTTGTTGCCAAGGTGGAAGCAGTGCGTGGGAAAACAGGTGCTAGAAGCGCCCCCTCCCACCGCCATTTTCTGAGGACAACTCAGACGTGGAGCCGTGTCCAGCTATGGCTCATGACCCTGGCTCTGAGGTATCTGAGGATGCGGACCGAGATCGGCCAGACAGTGAGGATGACTGCGGATCCAGGTCAGCACATGATAGGGCTCTGGTAAGTGACCTTATCACCACAGTGGGGAGATGCTCTAAAAATAGAGGGGTCTGCAGAAGCAACAGAAGCACCGGTCCCTTTTGGGTTCCTTAAGGCGACCCGCACTGCTAAGGTGTTTTCTTGCGTGTCTTATTTAGACAAACTTTTATACAAGTAGTGGGACAAACCACAGGATGTTTTTTCAGTCCCCAAAAATCTAGCGGTGCATTACTTTCTTGAAAAGAGTTTCTTGAAAAAATGGACCTCTCCCCCGATAGAGGACCCTCCTGTGTCCAAACTAAACAAGCTAACCACTATAACGGTGGAGGGGGCTCCCGCCTTTAAGGACATTGCGGACAAGAAGGCCGAGGCGATCACCCGCAACCTGTACACGGTAGTGGGTTCGGCAATGTTCCCTGGTGTCTCAGACACTAACGGATCAGGCCAAGATGCTGCACAATGGGTTAGAAGCACATCAGGCTTCCCCAGGCGAGCTGACCAACTGCTAACAGGGCCAAAAATGTGTTTGCAAATCAGCCTTGGACACGATTCCTTTGCTGGCCAGGGCTTCAGGCCATGCGGTGGTGTTACGCCGTTTACTTTGGTTAAAGAATTAGTCTGCGGACCAATCTTCCAAGAAGGCCCTGATGGACTTGCCCTTTAAGGGCGACAGACATTTTGGAGCTTCCCTGAGTGGCATAATTAAAGATGCCACAGGAGGTTCTTAAGCTGCTGGTTCGCACGCTGCTCCCACAATCCAAAAAGGGGAAAGAGCCACGCCGTAGGCAAGGGCCCTTCTTCACCGCGCATAAGCGTTTTTTTCGTCCACCCAGTACGGAAGATAAAAAACCTCAGGCCAATAAAGCGCCTGCTCAGGGACAGAGACATCCCTGGTTTCGCAAACCAGGGACATACAAAGCTATGTCCACATGAAGGTGTTCCCCCACGCATCTCTAGGGTGGAGGGACGTCTTGTGAATTTGCAACCCGGTGGACATCTCAGGTCCCCGACCGATGGGTTTGCAAAGTAGTGTCTTCAGGGTACAAGATAGAAATTCTATCTTGCCCGCCAAACAGATTTTTTTCCCTTCAACCTCCAGCTACAGCCGACTCGTCAGAAAGCCCTACTTGGGGCAGTTCAAGACCTGCTGAAACGCGGGATGATTATTCCTGTCCCAGTACAGGAACAGTTTCAGGGGTTTTACTCAAATCTGTTCATAGTACCAAAGAAGGAGGGTGTTCGTCCAATCCTGGACCTCAGGGCCCTCAATTGCTTTGTGAAGGTAGAAAGATTCCGGTTGGAATCGGTTCGCTCTGTCGTCACTGCCCTCCAGCCGGGGGACTTCCTGGCATCCTTGGACATCAGGGATGCCTATTTGCAGGTCCCCATAGGCACCAAGCATCAGAGATATCTGCGTTTTGCGGTCAGGGAAGACCACTATCAATGTGTGGCTCTCCCCTTGGACCTGGCATCAGCACCAAGGTGCTTGCCCCAATTCTGGCCCTACTAAGACAGCGCGGCATCATTATCGTGGGCTACTTGGACGATCTTCTTCTGAGGGCCACCTCAAACTCAGAATTGGAGGTGAGCGTGTCTATAACCTGTCAAACCTTTCGACACTTTGGTTGGGTACTGAACACTCAGAAGTCAGTAATGGTACTGACTCAACGCCTAGTATATCTGGGGTTGATTCTGGACTCCTCAGAGGCAAAGGCTTTTTCCCTGTGGAAAAGTTGCAGACCCTTCAGGCATCCCATAAAGGGTCGTCACTTCGCTTTTGCATGCAAGTCCTGGGCCTCATGGTGGCCTCCTTCAAGGCGGTACCATATGCGCAATATCACACGTGAGTGTTGCAGAAAGAAATTATGTCCAGATGGGACAAGTGCCCATCATTCCTGGATTGTCAAATCTGGATGAGCCACCTGGTCAGGACCTCCCTAGTTTGGTGGCTGACCTCTCTGGCATTTCTGTCCGGGAAGTCGTTCCTTCCTTTTCACTGGATAGTCATCACGACGGACCCCAGCCTTACTGGTTGGGGGGGGGAGTCTGGAAGGTTGTTGACCCAGGGTCACTGGTCTCTGGAGGATTCCCACTTGCCGATCAATGTCCTGGAACTTTGGGCGATCAGGCTGTGCCTCTCTACATGGTCTCAGAGGCTACAAGGGTGTCCAGTCAGGATTCAGTCGGACCACACCACGGCAGTGGCATATGTCAACCATCAAGGAGGAACAAGAAGCTCGGATGCAACGTCAGAGGTCGCTCACACCCTAAGGTGGGCAGAAGGGAGAATACCGGCCTTGTCGGCCGTATACATTCCGGGTGTGGAAAATTGGCAGACTACCTGAGTTGCCAGATGCTGGACAAAGGAGAATGGTCACCCGAATGGGTTTCAGCTCCTTTGCTCAAGATGGGGCACTCCAGACGTAGATCTCCTGGTGTCTCGACTTAATCGGGAAGGTATTGAGGTTTGTGGCCAGGTCAAGAGACCCATGGGCAGACGCAACATATGCAATAGTGGCACTGTGGAGTCAGTACAGGCTAACCTATGCCTTCCCTCCTCTAAAGCTTCTTCCTCCTCTGCTTTGCAGAGTGGAGACGGCGGATTCCAATGATCCTAATTGCCCTGGATTGGCCTTGGCGTCCCTTGGTACGCCAACCTAGTGCATCTTGTAGAAGACGTCCCTTGGCGTCTATACCGCTAGGAAAGTCACTGGCTTAATGGCAGGGCTATTGAGAGCCAGGTGCTTGGAGACCAGGGCCTGTCAGACTCGGTGATCTCTACCATGAGGAGTGCTTGGAAATTGTCCTCCAGGAAGATTTACCATCACACTTGGAAGACCTACATATCAATTGGTGAGGAAATGAGGTGACATCCGCATGCTTATTTGGTTCCCAGAGTCCTGTTGTTCTTACAGCATGGGGCGGACCAAACATTTGCGGCGGTCCGTCCGCCACCATCTCCATGGGGATTTAAACAGCAGAAGTCATTTTGCGTCTACCGCTACGAGAGGACCTGCTGTTGCAAGGCCCCATGTGTCATCCTGCTTTACAGTCAATGGCTTTAAACGGCATGGCCTCTAAGTGCCTCACAAACCACTGTGAGAACTTTAGGGAAGTTCCCTTGTTGACACTTTCTCAGAAAGTGGTCCTTTTGGTGGCTGTTAGGTCAGTTAGGACAGGTTCTGAGCTGGCAGACTTGTCATGAAAGGCTCCCTATCTGATCTTCCACAAGGATAAAGTGGTGCTGCATCTGCAGCCTTCTTTTCTTCCTAAGGTAATTTCGACCTTCCATCTCAAGCAATACTTTGTACTGCCATCCTTGTGTCCTCATCCCTCGAATCCTAAGGAGACGACGTGCATTCCTTGGACGTTGGCCTAGCTCCGAGAGTATACTTGTCTGTTACTGCTCCGTTCCGGAGTTCAGACTCACTGTTTGTTTCGGTGGCTCAGCGGTCTCATCGGCAGCCATTTCGAGGTGGATCTGACAGATTGTGATCAGGCTTACGCCATAAAGGGACGGGCGCCTCCCTGTCACGATGCATTCGACCAGGGCAATGGTGCCTCTTGGACTTTCTGACATCAAGCATCCGTTTCCCAGGTGTGTAAAGCGGCGACCTGGTCACACTTTCACTAAACTTTACAAGTTGATGCAATTGCATCTTCGGCCGCAAATTTTTGCAGGCGGCTGTTTAGAGTTACAACTCCTCAGTTGATGAGCTCTGTTTTGTTTTGGGGTGAAGTTTAATTTTATGCTGTTCCAACCCCTCATTTTGACACTGCTTTGGAAACGTCCCACTTTGTCAAGATTAAGGCAGTGTCCGTCCATGAATGAAAGAGAAAATAGGATTTTATACTCACCGTAAAATCCTTTTCTTTGAGTTCATGGACGGACACAGCACCCACCCCTCTTCTTTCAAATTTGTACTGCTTTTGACGAACTGATCTGCTTAGTGCAGGCTGAGGGGATATAGCCAGTAGGACCGCCCCCTGGGCGGGGCTGTTCAGCTTTGAAGTTAACACTTTCTGCCTAGTCACTCCTAAAAGAAGGCTAATACCCACTTTGTCAAGATTAAGGCTGTATCCATCCATGAACTTAGAGAAAGGGATTTTACGGTGAGTATAAAATCCTATTTTTCTTTCACGTTCTATTAGTCACATGATGTAACCACCTACTTTCCCTTGCTGTTAAGAAGATATGAATGCCGATTGGACTAAACTATATGGTCACACCTGTAACATGCCTAGACCTTATGCATATAATACAAATTAAATTGTATAGCCTGTAGATGTAACCTCAGAAACACTTTCACTTTACTTGCTTTATTGAGAACTGTGTATTGTGTTTCTCCACTGCAGTGAATAAAAATGCACCTATCTAGATCTACTATCTCATCTGACTGTCTTGTTTGGAGACTCCCTAACCTGATTTAACAGAATGATGCCTGCGACTCAGATATAATTCAGTGGGCTCCCGGGCAGAGAGACACTAAATTCACATTGAGCAGACTAGTGGCCACAGTAATAAACTGTTATTCTTACTTATTCTGCTCTCAACGACAATTAGTCAGTGGTTGGGGTCCATTGGCTGAAGGAGTCTTATGCTGTTGATGAGATGGTGAGGTTAAGGTAAAATTGGTTATAAACTAAAGTAATGTTTATGTTACACAGTTTGACCCAAATAACCCCTTTACTTTACCTGTTGCAAAAATAGAGATGGTAATATTTATCAATGTTCATGTTTTGTTTCTATGCTTGGAATGTCCAGAGATTTATGAGACTTGTGAGAAGGTCTGAACAGAGGATTGTAGTAGTGAGAGTAATGCCTATGTGGCAAGTGTACAGGCCTGTGTGGCCAAGTGTAATAAAGTGCCATTTGATGGCTACTGTGTGTAGCCCGGAGAATTTTTTTTTGAGGACTCTAGACTTGGAGTACGGCTCTCCCATGGACCTTTCAAGCTGGGAGAGGTAGAAAGGGGCACAAGTAAGTCCTATGACAGATATGGACAGTGGTTAAGAAATTACACTTAAGCCCTGTACACATGATCGGATATCTGATGGAATCTAAGCCGATGGATTTTTTCGTCAAATATCCAATGAAGTTGACTTTCATCAGTCTTGCCTACACACCATCAGCCAAAAATCCGACCGTGCCAAAACATGGTGACGTACAACACTACGACGTGCTGAGAAAAGTAGTTCAATGCTTCTGAGCATGCGTCGACTTGATTCTAAACATGCATGGATTTTTCTCCGATGGAATTCCACACAGACGGTTTTTACTATCATTTTTTTTCCAAATTTAAAACATGTTCTATTTTTTAACACCGATGGAAAAAAATGATGGGGTCCACACACGATCGGTTTGTCCGATGAAAACAGTCCATCAATCTGTTTTCATCGGACAAACTGATCGCGTGTACATGGCTTAAGACTATTATAGAGCTGATCTAATACCAGAAGGAGTTATGATCTATTAACTTGGGTTTCTGTGTATATTAATTTTTATAGAAACACATATTCCGCCTTGTCTAAAGATCAGGATAGCAGCCAGCACAGCAGTGAATCAGTTGCAATATGTGACAAAAAAAGGTAAAAAAAGTGCTGCTCTTTGAATCCTAAAGTTCAAAGCAAGGAATGTCCTTGAAAGTGAAAAAATTCCAATCTGAAAAAATATAAAAAAATTTGTGACAACCAAATGGATCATAAGTGTAAATCAAACGGTGTGGCAAACAAATTGATAGAAGATCCACCACTAGAGACACCAAACGCTTACCTGTGGGAAATAAACTCAAGTAGGTGTATACCTAATGAGTCAATCAAACTTTGTGATGTAATGTACCCAGGAGAATTTAAGCTCACTTTATGAACACAGCCTCTACACATGTTCAGGACAGTGGATGTTGGTTGGTTTAATTAAAACAGGCATTCAGCCCAAACATTCAATAAAAAAGAAGGAGGAAGACATATAGCATAACTCTGTTAAGAATATTTAATGGATAAAACAGAGAAATTACACTCACGTTTCTGCAGTATTTATTTTTATGGCAGATTGACAGAGTTGGATGAGAGGATTAAATGTGTACAATATTGGATTTTTGAAAGTATGCGACGTGATGGAATTTTATGAGCCTATCAAAGTTTTCCAATGCATATCACAGATGGTGCTAGTGCAATCAGTCATTGCACCACCACCTAAACCCAGCTACTACTCCTTTGCAGTGGCGTCTCCAGCTTTCATATTTAGGGGGGGCACATGGGGGGACGGGGACAAAAGTAGGGGGCCAACTATAAAATGCAATATTTATATATATATATATATATATATATATATATATATATATAAAAAATCTCCTGGGGCCCTTTACTACGATCCCACAACGGGCCCTTTTACATGTTCTGCAGTGAGCTCATTTCCTACTATACTGGGGCCCCCCAGAATGGCAGAAAACAAGAGATATGTCACCAGCACACCAAGAAAATATAAGGGTCCAAAGCCGTGGGAGAACTTTCAGGGTTGCAAAGGTTGTCTTGCCACCGAGCCCTGGTGTTCTGTTACTGTGGGGTTCCCCAGCTGTCCTGTCCCTGCTATTGATAGCGCTGGTCTGGCATCTGTCTCCTTGGCAGTGGCGGCAGTCTTTTAGGACCTAGTGCTGGTGACATTATGGGTGCATGCAGGGGAAGGCTGGCACTATTGGTTATAGAGAGCTGAGCCCCCAGCTGGTCACCTAGCAGCAGTAATGCTGTATAACCTTCTCTGGTGACATGCTGATCGGGATGTGATCCAGGTAATGCTCCCAGTCAGATCTAATAAATACAGTATTTATTAGCATCAAGAGTACAACCACACACACATTTTTATATATATATATATATATATATATATATATATATATATATATATATATATATAAAAAAAATCAAAAGGTATGTTCCGCAGCCGTGTGGGCTCTATGCCTATAAAGTGTGGGCTCTATGCCTGTAAAGTGTGGGCTGTGATCAATAAAATCTCTGATATTTAACACTAGGATTTGACTGGGAGCATCACCTGGATTGCATTCCGATCAGCATGTCAGAGAAGGCTCCACTGCTGATAAGCAACCTGCAGGGAGCTCAACTGTCTACAACCAATAGAGATGGGCTCGGGTGTGTTTGAAATCCCACATGCCCAATCCCGCCAGGAAGCCAACACTCCACAGTGCTAATCACAGGCAGTGAGACAGTCCTGATCTGTGCAGAGCTGCGGACCGGGAAATCTCTCACTGCCTGTGATTAGCGCTGTGCAGTGTGGGCTTCCTGGCAGGCTCTGGCATGTGGATTTTTGAACATGCCCAGCCCATCTCTAACAACAAATTGTGCTGGCCCTCCTGTACATCAGCCCGATAAAGTAACCAGCACTGGGTTCCAATGTGCTGCCGCCGCTGCCAAGGAGACAGAGACCAGCGCTGTGAATAGCCGGGACAGGACAGCAACTCTGGTTATTCCAGCACTTGTCCACACTGGGAGGATTCCCCCGTCCACCTATAATGTGTAGATGGAGGAATTGGATCATTTCTTTTTTTTTTTCATTCAACCTAATAGTTGAATGAAAAAAAGTGATCAATGTATGGGCTGCCTAAGAGCTAAGACCAGCCATAGACAGTTTAAATCTCAGCTGGTTCAGCAGGAACTGGCTGAGATTTGAACCATTAATGAGCAGATTCTCTTATGATTATCACTAGTGGTTGCTGTATAGCCACTAGTGAGAATCACTGTTTGTCGGGAGAATACAATTGCTGGGCAGGAGGGATATTCCCGTCAGCACTGTCTGTGTTGATGGGGGAATCATGCAAGTTTCTTTCCTGCAATCTGTGGATGTAGGAAAGAAATTTGCACTGTATATTACCTGCCTAACTGAAAGTGAAAGTGTAACAGAATGGCCCGTGACACCCAGAGACTTTTGAAGGATGGGGGGGTACTCGAGTGCCAGCATCACTAATGACTCTTGGGTCTAGGGTCATCCTGTGCCCCTTTTGGGCATAGGGTGACTGAGAAATGATAATGATAAATTACATGGGATGGGACATTACTGATAATTCATGTTTTGCAGGATATCTTTAAATATTACAAGTTGTTAAAGTCTGACTCCGACAGGTCAATAGAGTGTTTTAATTCAATGTGGGGGACACATGTTTTTGGAGGTGTTAATTGAGTCTGCTCCTAGACATTCCATTGTGTGATGCTAATACTGTTGTGTCCATTGTGCTAATTAGGTCTGCTCCTAAGACCTGTTCATTGTGTATGCTAATGACACTGTTAAGATGTGGAATGTGACTTGTCAAGCTGTAGTAACTAACCCCTCTAAATGCGGAGCCAGACCGTCTGGCTAATGAGTAGTAATTAACTCATCGGAATGTCATTATCTAAAAGAATGTGTATGAAGCCCCACATTGTGTGATGTGTGGATGAAGTGTGTCTTTGTCCCTGTGATTAACTGTAACATGCTTGTACTGTATATAAGAAAGCTAAGTTACCATTAAAGGATTCATTCATTCATTTTGGAACCAGTACCAGAGCTTGTGTTGTCTCGGTTATTCTGGGAAATGAAATGGGTCGTGTCTGATGTCTGTCGGACTGTCGGATAAGCTGTCGTGGGGCGATGGAATGGAATATCGTAAACGGTGGTGACCGTTACAGAAAGTAAATTGTGAATGTCTTGAAAGAACAGGAGAGGGGAGGGAGACAGATGGGGGAGAGAAGGGATGGAGATAATGCAGTTCAGTGATTACAGTGTACTGCAGTCTTCAGTGCACACACTTACCAACGGTCCAGGCTAGAATCTCAGGCATCATTCACACACATGCTGCTCATTTTCATATTTTCTGAACACACATCCCCTCTCTTTAGATACAGCACACCGAGATAGTGTGGGCGGGACTGAAAGGAGGAGGAGGAGCTGTATTCCTCCCTGCTCGTATGTGAGGAGAGTGGGGGGGAGGTGGCTGGACTCGCTGGGCTGTATAAGAATGTCATAGACTGACACTCGGCTCAGCTTGCAGTCACCACTCTCGGAATTTACAGGCTGGTTCTCCTGTCCTGAGGACGGGAGAAATCAGTCTGTTTTTTCAGTAACTGAGATGAAGGCTTGGGCCCCCCCTCCCCCACAGTGCTCATGGAGTCCTTTCTGCAACTCACTCTTCTCCGTGCCAATGAGGATGCAGGGGAAGGAGCAGATCGGGCGGCTGTGGTTGTGTGAACGCTTGCATTATGCAGTGTTAGCGAGCAGAGGGAGGGGGAAGAATGCCCCGCAGAGCTGACTGGGAACGCTCTTCCTCTCAGGAGGGACTGTTACTTTTTTTTTTGGGGGGGGGGGCACATGGTGGGGCACAGCATAATGTTGGGGGGGTCAGGGCCCCCTCTGCCCCCCCCCTAGAGACGCCTCTGCTCCTTTGATGGGAAGGGAATTTTTCCCCTGTAGGAATTGCTATGCATGCAGGCATGCTAAGCCATTCCAAGGGAAGAGAACTGAATTTGTTGGCAATAACACAGGACATACTTATACCATCAAAGATTTTATAGGATGTCATACGGAGAGAGTCATCTATATACTTCAGTGAGTGTAAATTGCAATATGTGGGCAGAACCAAAAGGGCCCTTAAGGTCAGAATAGAGGAACATATGCGTAATATCGCTAAAGGGTTCCCGAAACATAGTGTATCAGGCCATTTTGCTAAAGTACACAATGAAGACCCAACACAATTGCAATTTTGGGGTGTAGAGAAATATAAGGGGGAGTCAAAAAATCCGCACGATTAGCCAGAAAGAATCACGGTGGATACATACCCTCAAAACACTCACCCCAGGAGGTATGAATGTAGACTTCGACCTCAATTGCTTTTTAAGTAATTTTTAGTTGATACCTTAACGGATAGCCATCTATTATGGTTTCACCACTAGTATTTTAGGTTCAGTGGTTTATATTCATTTGTTTGACCATCTGGATGTATATTTGTGATATTTTGCAACATGTATGTATTCATCTGATGGCCTTAGGAAAGTGGTGGTGTTGAGATACCGACATTCTGGCATTCCGTTTTTTTTCTCCTTTTTTTCGTTTTTTTCCATTAGCATGGACAGATATTGGAGGTTCTTTTTGCATCTTCCTTTTACCAGGACTTCTATTCTGGATAGATTAATATCTGCTGTATATTCATAGAATTCTTTATATATCCCTATATATATAATATAATTTTATTATATATTTTTTTAATATATTTTTAGTCTCATGGTTACATATAACTTCAGTTCTTGTATACTCTCATTTTCATATGGTTTCATAATTTTTATGTATTCATTTTTGACCATGTTTGATCAGGAAATCATTATATTTAATATGAGAGAATCGATTTCCATTATTGGTGTTTACAATCCCTGGGAGGACAATTGGACAATCATTTATCCCTGGTACTTTATTTTGTGTTTTCATGTTTTGCTTCATGCTCAATAGTGCGATCTATACTGGATATAGATTACTATTCAGATTTTATGCTCAGCCTTTTATTCTAGTCATACTAAGTCTGTAGATTTTTCATTTACATTTTATACTCTTCATATAGACTCGCCATATAGAATTGTAATATATATTCTCCCCTTAGAGGTGCCTCTTGCATTATCGCATTGCGGATGTTTGGGAAGCTTTTGATCTGCACAGATCCCCGCTCTGTGTCTGCATTATGGACTTCGATAAAATGGCGGAGCATTTATTTCCGGTTTTTAATATATATAAACAGTGTCCCGATAGCCAATCAGGTTCCCCTGATGAAGTCACGAGACACATGATGTAACGCCGTAGGGATTCGGGATCACGTGGCACCACCGCTAGCCGGAAGCCACCACAGTAAGACGGTGCTGAGACGCAGCGCTCTTTGATCCATTTGTTGCCATTGTTTTATCCTCTCTACGTACGAGTCCATTTTTTACATTTAATAAAACACCCCATTATTTTAGCTTTACTTCACTATCGGAGCATACTTTTTTTCTCTCTCCCATATGTTTACTGAGCATTCAGTCTGTAGATTTACCGCACATTCTGGGATCAGAATTAGCCTTAGTGGCAGGAGCTCATCACAGAGGACACCATTGGGAAGCATCCTGGCATCCATCTCCGGACACTCTTACACCCATACTACATGCCTGCATTTCATTTCATTAAGGTGAGAGTTTTGGGAGACTAGTGTTGGATATCTCTTTGTTTTGCACTGTGATCCTATACAGCCACCTTTTGTCAGCACCCATCGATACCTACTATCGGTCTCTCCGATTGAAGGACATTTCTCCTATTTATAATTTTACACACTCCTTTGCTATTGTTGGAACACTTGTGTCAGTTCACAGATTTGTACCACATTTGTTGTTGCACTTATTATACAGAGTAGTCAATTATGCCATATACACACATATGGGTATAATCGGATCATAAAAGATAAACACCCGAGGATCAGAAGGGTAAAAAATAATGACATATAAGGCACTGCTAAATGAAGACTATCTCTTAATGAAAGGGACCTCAGTGTGCTCCCTGTAATGTTACGTAACGGCAGAAGCAAGTAAGGGAAACAAATAGAAAAGGAAAAAAAAAAAAAAACATTCAAAACAAGAGCTGGAACAAAAAATGTAGATACCAATATAATCACGGCTCTCCAGAGTATTCACATTCACCAATATCACCACCGGGGGAACCACCTACCCCCTCACCCTCCTTAGTTTATCAGCACCACCCGCTAGAACCTATAGCCCAAATCCACCTACCCTCTGAACAGGTAATTCAGCCTTGAAGCAGTCTGTTAAGACCTGCAGTGGTTAGGGTACTGCGGCCTTCTTTCCATCTCCTAATCGCTGAGCATAAGTGAGTATCGCTACCCTAGATGGTAAAGGGATAGTGGAGAAGAATGCAGTTCCCAAGATGATTCTTCCGAATGGTTAGAGTATCCCCCCTCCCCAAGCATGAGCCAAGACTTCATGAAGGGTGTCCAGATATAGAATGGCTTTATTGAGAGACAGGTTACTTATATACAGCAAAATAAATACTTGATGTAAATCAGATATACAATTACATCCTCCTCCCACTTCATCATACAATGGTGTTACTAACGAGCCCCCCTTCAAGAGACCTATTTTAGGAGACAGACGGCTGTCTCCGGTAGAATTCACATGAGTTAATTACTGGTCCTTTGCCCAGACAGGGTGATTTAGAACTTCGCACCTGCTAAACAATAGAAATTCACACAATGAACACTTCTTGAGAGACAGACTAAAGATTATTTACATGACACATTGAGATATTGAGATCAGTTTAAAGAATAAACCAATTATCTCCAGGCAGAGAGCACCCTAATTTTCCCAAACGTTAGAACACCCCTCTTCCACACAAGGTATACCTTCCATTACATATCCCCTGATAGCCCCGATCTGGGGGACCAACATATCCAAATTTCACCCAGATAGGTCCAGGGGTTCTTAAAAGACGAACAGAGTCTATGAGAAAATCCAGAATAAAGTCTATTTTCTTCATAATACTCCCCCTTAGTTCCATGGGTCGGCATACCCGCCTTAGACCCTGCCGGGTTGGCTAGGTGATGTCCAGGTCAAAGTTATACTTTCAAGTCGGTTTGGAGGAAAAGCCCATCCGCATTGCCGTTCTGCTTGCCCGGGCGGTATTGCAGTGTAAAATTGTAAGGCTGCAACGCTAGACTCCAGCGCAGCAACCGGGGATTGTCTCCAGAGACTCGGTTGAGCCAGATGAGGGGGTTGTGGTCAGTGAGTAGTGTAAAGGCACGGCCATAAAGGTACGGTTGGAGCTTCTTTAAGACCCATACTAGAGCCAGGCATTCTTTTTCCACGGTGGCGTAGCTGACCTCCTGTAGTAATAACTTGTGGCTGAGGTATGCCACTGGGTGCTCCATGCCGTCTTCCCCCACTTGGCTCAGTACAGCTCCCAGCCCAAACATGGAGGCATCTGTATGGACGAGAAATGTTTTGTTAGGGTCTGGGGCCGCCAATACTGGAGCTTCGCTCAAAGCCGTCTTAAGTCCCTGAAATGCTGTTGCACACTCCGGGGACCAGGCTACCTGCTTGGGTAGGGACTTTTTGGTCAGGTTGGTGAGGGGCTTTTCTAGGGTGCTATACTCCGGGACAAACTTTCTATAATACCCTACGGTGCCTAGGAATGCCAATACCTGCGTTTTGGTGCGGGGCTGGGGCCAATTGGCTATGGCCTCTACTTTCGTGGGTTCGGGGCGCTGTTTCCCAGACCCTACTCTATGCCCTAGGTATTGAACCTCTGCCATGCCCACATGGCATTTCTCTGGTTTCAGGGTGAGGCCGGCTTCTTGTAACCTCCCAAATACCAAAGCCAGGTGCGTCAAGTGCTCCTCCCAGGTGCCGCTATAGATGGCAATATCATCTAGGTAGGCACATGCAAAGTCCTGCATTCCCTCCAGAAGTTGGTCCGCCATTTGTTGAAACGTAGCCGGTGCATTTTTCATCCCAAAAGGCATAACCCAAAATTGGTATAGCCCGAATGGGGTGACAAATGCCGACTTGAGGATGGCGGCCGAGTCTAGCGGAATATGCCAATACCCTTTGCACAGGTCCAGGGTGGTTAGGAAGTGACTGCTGGCCATGCGATCAAGCAATTTGTCAATCCGTGGCATGGGGTATGCGTCAGTGATAGTGCGGTCGTTCAGTTTCCGGTAATCAGTACAGAAACGAATCGTACCGTCTCGCTTCGGTACTAAAACCACCGGGGACGCCCAGGGACTTTGGGAAGGCTCAATAATTCCTAACTCCAACATTTCTTGGATTTCTTTCCACATGCTGGTCCGTACTGCTGCCGTGATACGGTATGGCTGCTGACGTAATGGGGTCTCCCCCTGTCTCTCCACCCGGTGTACTGCGGCGGAGGTGTACCCGGGTCGGACCGAGAACAGCCCATCGTGTTCCTGCAGCAGTTGTGAGATTTAGTTTCTCCCCTAATCCAACTTGCTCTAGGGTACCTTGGTTAGCTGCCAGCAGGTCAGGTAAGGAGAGTCCTTCAGTATCGTCAGTGGATGGGGCACAGATAGCGGCCACGTCCTCGGAGCGCTCGAAGTACGCTCGAAGTACGAATATTTGGCCACAATATAGGTGGTGTCGCTAATCCGTTCCACCACTTTAAATAGCCCCTGCCACGCTGCCTATAGCTTGTCCTTTTTGGATGGTTGGAGGGCTAATACTTTTTGCCATACTTCCAGATTCCTATCGCGTGCTCCCCAGTAATACCATTGTTTCTGTCGTTTCTGGGCTGCCTGTAGGCTCTCCCGAACTGATTCGGTCAGTGCCCGCAGGCGGTCCCGGAATTCCAGCACGTACGGCAAAACCGGGATCCCTTCCTCTCCTGTGTTGCCCTCTCACTGCTCCCGTATGAGGTCCAGGGGTCCCCGGACTTTTCTCCCGTATAGGATTTCGAAGGGGGAGAACCTGGTCGACGCCTGGGGCACTTCCCGGTAGGCAAACAGGAGATGGGGTAGAAATTTTTCCCACTGACCGCATGACTCTGTGAACGCTGTAAGCATCTGCTTCAGCGTGCCGTTGAATCGTTCACAAAGGCCGTTGGTCTGGGGGTGGTAGGGGGAGCTAAATAACGGTTTCACCCCGCAGCTCTGCCATAACTGTTGAGTGACAGTTGCTGTGAACTGGGTTCCCTGATCTGAGAGTATTTCCTGGGGAAACCCTGCTCGAGAAAAGATCCTGACTAGAGCCTCTGCTACTGTCTCCGCCTCAATGTTGGAGAGCGCCACAGCCTCAGGGTACCTGGTGGCATAGTCCACCACCGTGAGGATGTAGCACCTTCCAGAGGCGCTGGGTTTGTTGAGGGGCCCTATCAGGTCTACTGCCACTCTGTAGAATGGTTCCTCTATTATAGGTAGGGGTCGTAACTTGGCCTTGGGGTGGTCGCCCTGTTTCCCTATCCTTTGGCACATGACACATGTCCTGCAGTACGTCTGCAAGTCTTTTGATATCCCTGGCCAGAAGAACGTCTGGGTAAGGCGGTCCTTAATTTTCTTGATACCCAGATGTCCGGCTAGCCGGATATCATGGCTGAGCTTTAGAAGTTCTGCCCTGTATTTGCGAGGTACAACTAGCTGTCTTTTTTATAACTTGGGCTGCCCCACTTCCCACTCCCCCTTTGACCCTATATAGCAGTGCTTGTCCCAGTGGAAGTTCTCTTGAGCATTACCTTCCTTAGGGGTACCTACAGCCTTCCTGTAACCTGCTAAGGTGGAATCTGACTGCTTGGCTTGGCAAAAGTCTTGTGGAGTGCCCCAGAAGGGGACAGGGTCAGGGCATACTACAGGGTTTTCGGTTCCTACCTGTGGTTCCTCAGAGTGCGTCTGTCCAGCTTGGCGTGCTTGCGCCCGGGTAGTCACAGGGCAGGTTCCAGCAGGATCTGCGGTAAGCAGCTGTGAAGTTAGGCACCCCAAATTGTTCCCCAACAATACTTCCGCAGGTAGACCCGACATAATGCCTACTTCCATCTGCTTGGCTCCGGTGCCCCAATTTAGCTGCACTTGGGCTGTGGGTAGTTTGTGGATGGCGCCTCCTGCCACTCTTACTGCAACAGTCCTGTTGGTGCGCGCCTTCGCAGATACGGTGTGTGAGGTTGCACCAGAGTGAGGGTGGCCCCAGAGTCTCATAGTGCCTTAGCCTCCTTTCCATCTACTGTGACCAATTGTCTGTGGTGCACCCGGTTGTCCCCTTCGGCTTGTGCTAGGTTCACCTCATGTAGTATGGTCCATTGCTCAGATTCAGGGCTGTGGTCTTCCAGTGGCTCATGCTGATAGTGATGGGCGGCTGCCCTCGGTGGTGGTGGCCGCTCCCAATTGCCTCTGCTCCGCTGAGGGCAATGTATCTTGTAGTGCCCTGGCGGATTGCATTGGTGACATACCAATGGCGGTCTCCGGTTAAAATTGGGTGTTGTAGTGGGTGGTACCGCGTTCAGTCGGTGGTGGGTCCCAGGACCTGGCGTTGGGGTGCTGGACCTTACCAGGGGGCGGTTTCCACTAGATTTTCCTTTTCTTCCCTTTGTGATGCTCGTCTGCCAGCTAGACCGCTTCCTCGATTGTGGCCGGCTTCCTGTCTCTGACCCAGTCCTTGGTGTCTGCAGGTGTGTGGTCAAAAAATTGTTTTAGCAAGAAGAGTTGTAGCACCTCCTCTAGCGTTGTGGCCTGGCAGCCTTGTATCCAGTTTTGGGCCGCCTGATACATCCTAAATGCCCATTCGGTGTAGGAGTCTCGGCCCCCTTTCCGTAATGCCCGAAACTTTTTCCTGTAAGTCTCTGGGGTCACGGCATACCTGGCTAGCAAAATGTCCTTCACCCTGACGTAGTCATGTATGGCTGTATCCGGAACTGCTCGATATGCCTCCGCTGCTCTGCCCGTGAGTTTGCTGCTTAGAATCGCTGCCCATTGCTCCGATTCCAGACCCTCCAAAGCGCATTGACGCTCAAAGTCTTGTAGGTATGCGTCAATTTCCATTTCTCCATCCGAAAAACTTTTAAACGCAGCATAGTTAATCTTTCTCCGCTGCCCTCCATTTATAGATCCGGCTAAGGAAGCAGTGTCTCATTTGTTTACGCTTGCCTGTTGTGCTCTGCGTTCTGCGCTCATCTGCTCCAGGACTTGCGTCACCATCTCTGGTGTAGGATTTGGCCCATATAGCTTTAGCCTTCACATAACCTTCTGTTGGAACTCAGCTTCCTCCTGGCTGACATTCGCCATGCTGCTGGTTTGGCCGCCCTCCATTAGTTCTGCTATGAGGGTAGCTTTCTTTTTGTTGCTTGCCATCTGACCTCGGGCTTCCAGTAGATCCTTTAGCGTCGTCCTCTTTAGTCTCTCGTAATGCTGGGCCATTCACCTGCTGTCTTTATGCGTCCCATTCAACCCCGCTGCTTGCTACCAGTTGTTAAGACTGGCCTTCTTTCCATCTCCCAATCGCCGAGCATAAGGGAGTATCGCTACCCTAGATGGTAGAGGGAGAGTGGAGATGAATGCAGTTCCCAAGATGATTCTTCCGAATGGTTAGAGTATTCCCCCTCCCAAGCATGAGCCAAGACTTCATGAAGGGTGTCCAGATATAGAATGGCTTTATTGAGAGACAGGTTACTTATATACAGCAAAATAAATACTTGATGTAATCAGATATACAATTACATCCTCCTCCCACATCATCATACAATGGTGTTACTAACGAGCCCCCCTTCAAGAGACCTATTTTAGGAGACATTGGCAAAGCTGCTGACACTGCTAGAGGATCACTTCCAGCCCAAACCACTAGAAATAGCAGAAAGATTTTGCTTCTATCAGAGGCAGCAGCAGACAGGTGAAGAGATTAAAGCTTATGTGCTCGCCCTTCGCAGACTAGCCTCTACCTGTTCTTTTGGGGACTACCTACCTACTGCACTGAGAGATAAGTTTGTTATGGGACTGAATTGTGAGTTGACACAAAAGAGACTGTTAACAGAGAAAGACCTTACCATTACAAAGGCAATTGAGATAGCTTCAGTGATGGAAATGGCTGTGAAAGATGCAGAGCAATTGAACCCCCAAAGCAGCACAGCAGTCAAGCTGACTGCCGCAAAATGGAAATACAGACCCTCACCAAGCCGGGAGTCAGCTTGTTACCGTTGTGGGAATACAGACCATGACCACAAAGTCTGCCGGTTTAAGGATCAGACCTGTCATAATTGCGGTAGGACCGGCCATCTGAAACGAGTTTGCCGCAGCAAGAAGGTGCGAGATAAACAACCTCTGAACCCCAAGACAAAGACATATATGGTGGGAAGATATACATCATCATCTGAGTCAGAGGATGAAGAAGTGCTCCATAGGTTAGACATACATCATATGCATGCAGCACCCTCCGCAATGACTGTAGATGTAACCATTGAGGGAAAGAAACTCAAGATGGATGTAGACACAGGAGCAGCAGTTTCAGTTATCACCCAGAAACAATGGAGACAACTTCAGACCCGAAGAACTGTCCGCCCAACACCAATCAAACTGCAGACATACTCAAAGCAGATACTCCACCCACTGGGTTACGCAAAAGTAAAGGTATTGTACAAGGGTCAGACAAAGAGACTGCCATTATATATCCTAGAAAATGGGGGACCCTCTCTTTGGGAGAGACTGGATTGCTCACTTTGGTATGCCAAACATCGCCATAAGTCCCTGTAATGCCGTCACCATTCCATTAGGAGATAATGAGGGATGGGTGGTGTCCCTGAAGCAGCGGTTCCCAAAGGTTTTTGATGACCAGTTGGGAAAAATAAAACATGACTGTGTGAGACTCAAGCTGAAACCCAATGCTCAACCCAAGTTCTTCAAAGCTTGGACAGTACCTTTCGCACTCCGAGCAGGTGTGGAAGCAGAACTAAGTCGGCTGGAGGAACAAGGTGTCATCTCAAAGGTAGAGCACAGCGAGTGGGCATCACCAGTTGTACCGGTAAAGAAAGCGAATGGGGACTTGCGCATTTGTGGCGATTTGCGCATGGCACTGAACTCTCAACTGGAAATAGACCAGTATCCCCTACCCAGAGTAGATGACATTTTTGCCTCTCTTGCAGGAGGTGAAAAGTTCACCAAGCTTGATCTCAAACAAGCATATTTACAGTTTGAGGTCCATCCTTCATCCCGCAAGTTTTTGACCATCAACACCCACAAGGGACTATATGAATACAATCGGATGGTGTTTGGGGTAGCCCGTTGGCTTCCTGCTGTCATTGCAGAGACTTTGGGACCCAAGATGTACCAGGTCCATCTGGAAGATGGTTCCATTTGCAGACGTCATGCGGATCAACTGCGTCCTCGTTCTCAACTGCACGAATCCCTGATGCCGGCTGAACCACCAGTGTCTCAAGGTTCTGCTCCCAGCGGATCAGGATGCACAGAGACTGATGATTGTGGGGACTCTGAACTTTTGAACTCAGCTCCAACAGAGCCCTCCAGCTCTGGTCTGGAGGTCTGTTTACCCTCTGAGTTGGGGGATCCCTTCTTGGCCCCGCCGGTACCCATTCTGGCCAGCCATGTTTCCTTCGGTCCCGAATCGCTGGATGCCCGGCCTCAACGACACTATCGCCCTCCTGACCGGTTGCAGTTGCAAGATCGGTTACGAGACTTTCGACGGGGCCGACGGAAGTGATTCAATGACATATTAACCCCGCAACTATCCCTGGAAGCTTGAAGTCCTGTAATTCTCCTGTGTTTGGAGGACTGTTATTGGACAGTTATCAGTTAATGTTTTGTGCCTGTTATTGTTTTATTGTGTTTTTTTTTTTTTTTTTTTTTGAGGGATGGATGGAAGGTGTTATACCTGAAGGGTTCCACATGTACTGGCACTTTAAGGCTGGCTCCACCCAGCAGTGATGACAAGGGTCAAGGGGTACAGTGGCCATCTTAGAGTGTGCTCATGTAGGAAGCAGATAAGATGTACTGTCCTGAGATGCATGTTGCAGTGTACAGCCTGTACAGAATAAACATCCATTGCTCCAGACCAGAGTCTTGTGTCTCTCACAACACACAGGACATCACAAGTTAATTACTGGTCCTTTGCCCAGACAAGGTGATTTAGAACTTCCCACCTGCTAAACAATAGAAATTCACACAATGAACACTTCTTGAGAGACAGACTAAAGATTATTTACATGACACATTGAGATATTGAGATCAGTTTAAGGAATAAACCAATTATCTCCAGGCAGAGAGCACCCTAATTTTCCCAAACGTTAGAACACCCCTCTTCCACACAAGGTATACCTGCCATTACATATCCCCTGATAGCCCCAATCTGGGGGACCAACATATCCAAATTTCACCCAGATCGGTCCAGGGGTTCTTAAAAGACAAACAGAGTCTATGAGAAAATCCAGAATAAAGTCTATTTTCTTCACACAGTCTATCTCTCACCAGTTGAAGGGGACCTAAACCTGGGGTATCTAGCCAGGGTTGCCACATGGAATAGAACTTTTGTAAAACATTTCGATGTTGGTATGTAAGTTTCTCACGTATCAGAAAGCTATTGACCCGTTTTACCCATTGTCCACCCGTCGGTATCATCGGAGTGATCCAGAGTCGCGCAATTTCTTTACAAGCAATGTAGAGTGAGCGTAGTACAGCAATATGACCATTAGGCAACAGATCGGGTAACTCCAAGGCACCAAACAGGCACACAACTGGGTCTTGTATGACTGGTATTTGAAACACTAGAGAAATAGTATCGAGTACATATTTCCAGTATCTGAAAAGTTTGGGACATTTCCACAGCATGTGCAGGAGATCCCCAGTGTGTGCCTCACATTTCGGACATAGAGGCATGTCCCTGATACCCCACTTATGTAGTCTGGCTGGGGTTCTATATACCCTATGTAGAAGATATAGATGAGATAATCTCTGTGATGCAGAGACCGAGATCTGGGGAGCAGACGTCAGGCATAAATCCCAGACGTCTCCATCAATAGGCCCCAAATCACGCTCCCAGCCCCTCCTACAGGCAAGTTTACCCGCGTCGTGAGTTAAATTAAGCAGTCTGGTATACACCCTAGATATCATTCCTGTCCTTTCCTTCATCAAGAGTACATCCCTCATCAGAGGGTGCACCATCTGGACGAATGGGGACAACCTGCCTTCACTGTGTATAGCATGCCGTAATTGCAAATATTGGTAGAATTTAGAGTTTTGTAGATGAAATTCCTCTTTTATGTCCGCAAAAGATTTGAGTATCGTTCCAGAGAATAGCTGAGGGATGTAGTGGATTCCCGCCTCCTCCCAATGGCCGAACCCCTTAAGCTTAAAGAGTTCCTTGAAATATTTGTTCTTCCATATCGGAGTAAACTGACACACCGCTTTGAGCTTGAAAAGGGACCTAGCATATTCCCACAGTTTATTTAGTAGTCTGATAGTGGGGAGATTGGTAGGAAATTGCGTAAGGCCGGCATCGAGATACACCAAGGCCGGAAGATTAGAATTCCCGGGGACTATTAGGGACCTAATAGTATCAGAATTATCCACCTCCCCCCAATTACTTAGGTGTTGGAGTTGTAAAACTATACAATAGTTCCCAGCGTGAGGGACCGCCATACCACTCTGGTCCTTCGCAAGTTGCAAAGTCCGCAGGCTGATATGAGCCGGCTTGTTGCCCCAGATCAATTCTCTGAACTGGGTATCTATCCGTGAGAACCATCTGTGTGTTATCCAGATTGGGGCGTTGTGGAAAACATAAAGAAGCTGAGGGGCCCATATCATGTTAATTAAATTAACTCTGCCGGTGACAGAAAGTGGTAACTTCCGCCAGGCGGAGCACTTCAGCCGGAATTTCTGAAGTATTGGGGATAGGTTCTTATCCAAAGATTGAGTAGGGTCTGGGGTTACCTGCACCCCCAGATATCGAAATTCACCAACTACAGCAATGTCTCCCGCACAGGTGGGTAGTGGGCCCGGGAGAGGGTCCAGGGGCATGAGTACTGATTTGTTCCAGTTGATGCTGAAACCCGACAGCTGGCCAAAGTCAGATATTAGTCTTATCACATTTTGCAGAGACCCAACAGTGTCGCCTAGGTATATCAGAGTGTCATCCGCATATAGGGAGACAGCATCCTTTCTGGGTCCCCTGCAAAATCCCACTATATCCTGTGATTCTCTGATATGTATGGCCAGTGGCTCTAGGGCCAGGGCAAACAACAGGGGTGATAAAGGACACCCCTGACGAGTGCCTCTAGCAAGGCGGAATGAGTCAGATACCTCACCATTAATGCGCAGTCTTGCCATTGGGACGCTATACAATAGTTGGACCCACCTCAAAAATGAGGGACCCACTCCAAATTTAGTTAATACTTCCCAGAGATAGGGCCATTCCACACTGTCAAATGCCTTAGCGCCATCCAAAGATAAGACCGCCCTGTTACCCATGTTGTCCGTGGGGACCTGCAGATTCAAAAAAAGTCTATGCAAATTCTGGGCTGTGGATCTGGTAGGAATAAACCCGGATTGATCCTTATGAATCACTTTTTGGATACAGCTAGCTAACCTTTTGGCCAGTATCCTGGCCAGTAGTTTAACATCACAAGTGAGTAGCGATATTAGTCTATACGAGTCTGAAGATAAGGCATCTTTGCCGGGCTTTAACAGAACTACTATAAGGGCCTCATTCATGGAAGAAGGGAGGGACCCTGTCTCAAATGCATGATTGTACACTTTAAGCAAAATAGGAAGAAGTAGGGCTAAATACCTTTTGTACACCTCGGATGGTAGCTCATCAGCTCCAGGCGCCCGACTATTTTTTGCATGAGCTAGAGCCTCTAATAATTCCTCCTCAGTAAGAGGGGCATTGAGCAGAGCCGCATCCGACTCGGACAAGCAGGGTACAGTGTATTTATCAAGAAATTAACAAATGTCACTGAGTGGGTCTAACCTTGGATGAGTAGACATCCTGAAAAAAATGTTTAAAAACTGTTGTGATATCCCGAGTAGAATAGCAGGGAGCACCACTACCACCCATTATAGCTACAATATGAGAGGATGATTGCTGCGACCTGGCTACTAATGCTAACATATGGCCTGTATTCTCACCTTCCTCAAAGTAACTTTGTTGTAAGAAAAATCATTTATTCTTGGCAAGTTGCAGAGAAAGATCCCTCAGCATAGATTGAGCAGCCAGCCAAGAGCGTTTTGTATCATCTGTGGGGTCAGCAACATATCTGGCCTCCGAGGCACTTGCCTCGTAATCTGAGAGATTACTCTAATGAACTGCCCCCTCATGAAAGCCTTGGCCTCCGAGGCACTTGCCTCCTCTATAACTGACATCTCCCATTCCTTGGTGGAGGTTTTAATCTGAGAGATTACTCTAATGAACTGCCCCCTCATGAAAGCCTTGGCCATCTCCCAAACCACATCCAACTCTGCAGAGTCTAGATTATACCTAAAAAAGGTGGTAAGGAGATCCGGAATGGGGTCCGGGTCTGGAATAAGTGAGAGCCAAGAAGGGTTGAGTTTCCAAATCGGACATCTATAGATAGAGGGGAGTGGTCAGAGACCTGACGGGGATGGTATTGGGAGGATTCCAACATTGGCAATAGTAAATCATTTCCTAATCCCAGATCAATTCTGTATAGTACCCCCACTGAAGCAGATTGACATGAGTACACATCTGGATTGCGCACTCTCCAAACATCTATCAGGCCCATTTATAATAGTAAACGGGCAAAAGGGGTAGGCCCCGTCCACCTCTGCGGTTCACTCCCCCCACGCACAGAAAGTCTATCTTTGGCATGATCTAGACCAGGGGTCTCCAAACTGCGGCCCGAGGGCCAGATGTGGCCCTTTGCTAATCTTCATCCGGCCCTTGGGGCACAATTCCTCCCACTGATATGAGGCACTATTTGTCCCACTGACACCAATAGGGCACTATATCGTCCACCGATCCCAATGATGGGATACTATACCTCCTACTAATAGGGGAAATACACCTCCTCCTATTGGCTACCAACCCTAGGGCCATATTTATTCTGGGCCCGTGACATGTTTTGCCCCTGCTGGCCACAATCCGGCCCTCCTAAAGTCTGAAGGACAATAAAGTGACCTTTTGTTTGAAAAGTTTGGAGACCCCTGATCTAGACAATTGTTGAAATCACCAATCACCAGTACCGGGACGCCCGGGAAGCGGACAATGAAGTCTGTCAGCATTTTCAGGGTGGTAGTGGAGAATGGAGGGGGAACATACATCCCTGCAAGAACACATTTGGTCCCGTAAAGGGAACATAAAGCAAAAACATAACGACCATCAAGGTCTATCAGTACCTCTAGTGCTGAGAATTGTACCCCCCGTTTAATCAGGAGGCTCACCCCCCTCGAGTACACCGAAAAAGTAGCATGATATTGGTGACTAAACTGTCGCACGGCAAATTGGGGTGTGGAGGACAGGGAGAAGTGAGTCTCCTGCAAACAAACAACATCAGCATTTACCCTCTTGATTGTGCGTAACACAGCCAAGCGCTTGACAGGGTTGTTCAGACCCCTGACATTCCAGGACATAATTATCATCTTAGACATTGCAATTACATCAACTTAAGGATGTTTCGGATACAGTCACATCGCCTTGAGGCGAGGTAATAAGGAATACTGAGGTAGACAAACAGCAGCATGACATTGAATAGATCTGAAGGGCGGCAAAGTAAAAAAGTGCAGTACAGTAGTGGTGGAGAACCCAACGGGATGTAAACCCTATGGCGGGCAGGTGAAACAGTCACGAGGGGGCCAGTGGCCTCAAGGAACAACTGGAGTGAAGGTGGCGGTGATCCCATATCAGAGCCTTTTAAAAAAGTGAGAAGCCAGCAGAAATAAAAACCAAAATAAAAGTGACAATTGAAAATAACAGGCCAACATGGCCAAACTTGAGTGCTTCTTCAGGGCACAGGGAGGCCTGGAACAGGCCAACGTGGGGGCAGCAGTGGAAGCGCACATAAGCGTCCAAACTTCTCAACAGCTAGAACAGGTAGCCCTGGCGATAAAGAGTCAAATTTCAGCAGCTTTTCCAGCCTTAAGGAACAGGATAATTCAGACAGTACATCACCCATCCTGCTGAACACGACGTCTATTACGACTGTCCTTCCCTGTCCAGCCACTGTGCAGGCGCAGACGGTAGGTCAAAAAAGTTAACAGAGCCCAGGGCCTCTACTTTCAATCAGGAGGGGTACAGCATAGCGTATTTCACATCCAGAGCTCTGAGGCGACGTTTGATATCAAGGAACTTAGCACAATGTTTTTGCAGTTCAGCAGAAAAATCAGGAAAAAATGAGATTTTAGCGTTATCAACGGTCATGGCTTCAGGTTTGATCCTGGCATTGTGAAGAATAGCATCTCTATCCTTGTAGTGGAGTAGTTTGAAAAGAAAAGGTCTTGGGGTGCCCCCCGGTGGATGAGGCCTAGCTGGCACTCTGTGCACCCTCTCCAAGAAAACAATGGAGTGAACACTTCCCTGCCAAATGCATTCACCAGCCAGTTCTCAATAAATTCAACAGGATTCTTCCCTTCTGCCTTCTCAGGCAGTCCCACCAGTCTAACGTTATTCCTCCTCATCCTGTTCTCCAATTCCTCTAAACGAGAGGAGTGTTGTGTGAGAAGATGGTTGTTGTATGTAAGATCCCTCTGCATGGGGGCAATGCCATCTTCAATGGAGCTTACTCTCCCTTCCAATGCTGAGGTCCTCTCCCTCAGCTTTTGTGCATCCTGCCTTATAAAGAATATTTCTGCCTTTACCCCTTTAATATCAGTGGCCAGGGCGGCTATGGAGGTATTGCATGAGGTTATGGCTGTAAATATGTAAATACGTTAGCCATCAGAGGCAGGGCTGGTGGTGGTCTGAGGCCTAGCAGAGTTGCCATCAGGAGTACTCACTGCGTTCCAAGGGAACCCTGATCCGACCCCATCCTCCAGGGGAACAGTGTCATTTGCATCCGACGATCCACCGGACGATTCCCCCTGCGACTTCAGGTGAGTATTGGGGTCTGCAGCGAGCGACATGGCAAAGAGTTTTTCTGCCCCCTCTCTGTGTCTCTTCGGCGTGTATTGGGCCTGGGTGCCATTTTGGTGAGGCATGCTGTCCACGGACCGGGCCGCGCATTGCTGTCTAGAAGCGGACATCTGGTGCGGATCGGGACACAAACGGTACCGGGATGCTCAGGGGATCTTCCAGCAGCGATCGGGCCATTCCAGCAGGTGAGTCGGGTAGTGTATCAGGAGAAATGTAGGAGATTCGGCGGAATTTAGGAAAGGGTGTCAGCCGTAATCAGCTATTTTTCTTTCTTTGTTTAAAATAACCCTAGAGTTATATAGTAAACACTAATAATTTCAATTAGGGGGGTGTAGCCAGGCAGCGGATGTAGCCGGATGTATCTTCAGCTCCTCAGCTTTTTGACACATTACTATCGCTGTTGACATCTTCTCAATTGTGAGTGCATTAGCTTTACTTCGTTTAAATAACTTACGCCTCTGGTATTACGCTATGGTTCCCCACGCTCAGAGTGACCAGTGTACAGGGTAAGGAGACTACAACACTACCCTTGGGTGTTCCTCTTGGTGGATGAAGCTCACTCTATCCCCTTTTTTCTATCCATGGATGAATAACTGGACTCACTCTCTGGGACTTTTCATAACTTTTTTGGATATTTATAAGGACTATTCCACACGTGTATAGTGTATTTATGGCATTTTCATAGTGCTTATTGTTTATCATCATCACTGGTGACTGATGTTTACACTAACTTTTTGGGGATTGATCGGATCATTCAATCTTGTTCTCATATCACTAGCGCCGTATCTCTTTCTTTTTTTATCTATTTCTTTAATTTTTGTATCACAAATTTTGATACTGGCAGCTCATGTATTATTCATAATTTTATGTCTTAGTTCATTCTTTCAAATTTCCTTTTATCAAGCACAGTGTTTTCCTTTTGGATACAATAAAGCTTGTCAGCTTTTAGATTTACACTATGTGGAGGCCTTTTTTTCTTTTTATATGCCCCTTAAGTTTGGCGGAATTCTAGCTTGGCATATTTGGTTCCAGTATACCAGATCCTGACGTCACAACAGTTGATCTGATAAGAAGTCAGTTTCCAGTGGAGAGGAGGAGGTGTTCTCTAGATCCAGTCCTTACAAGTCTTTGGTGTGAATAAGCGCATGCGATCCACCACCGTAGGGTGAGTTGGGTCCACTCCAGAGGGTAAGAGTAGTTATTTCTCCCCTTGCCCATTGGTGAAGGCACTCCTGGGTGACACTCTCTATATTACACCAAGTATATATATAGATCGCTTGAAGTACAGAGTACAGTGTGATTTTGGACAAATCTCCCTCCACTTGGATATTTTTTGATGAACTGTTTAGTGCTCATAGCTTTGGACTTTGACCACTTACCTTTATGAGGAAAGTTTTATTTTACTCTTCATAGTTGCTTCATGTCATTCACACATGATTTAATTACACAAATTTTGGTGTTGGTTGTTTTTTGATGAATTTACGTTGACAGTAATTTTTAAACACATTTTATGTTATATATTGTGCTACACCTTATATACCCCCTTTTTTGGGTTATATGTACCATTCATATTATTGTCCATATATGAAAAAGGGTTTATACATTTTTACATGCACATTAGGAATAATCACATTCTTATGGTTTCTCCTGTGTCACTTTCTTATTGTTGGTTTGCCCCATTCATTCACATTCACAGTGCTACATTTTATATTTTATTGCACTATTACAATTGTTGTCTGATTGTGGTGTTTAGCAGCTATTTTCTTGTTTTTGCAGTCTACACATGAAACAGAATGTCACAATTGTGATTCCCACGTCTGCATGTATGATAGGAAGTCAAGAGAAGAAATGTTAAGTAGTTAAGAATACAGTTAAGAGACTACGTGGGACGGAGGGTCAGCCTATAAGAGCATGTTATTGAATCCCGACGGTTCAGATAGGATATTGGACAAAAAAGGACTTGTCTCTGAAGCCAATCCTTTGCGGCGGTGAAAGACCGACTTTGCACTGAAGGCCTCCCCTATGCAATGCTCTTCCCTGCTAAGCCAAGGATCCTCTATGAGGGTAAAGCTCATTTCTGCTCCTGTCCTAAAGAAGCCATGGCTTGGCTGGATGCTCGTTTTGTGTTAGGGCTGGGCTCAGCCCTTCCTTCTCTGAGTTGGCCACTCAGCTATTGGTTAATTGCGAGCCCCCTATTTCTCCATAGTGACTCACATGTTAATGATTTCCTGCTCATCAGTCCTGCTTACTTCCTTCCGGCTCCAGATCCTGCTTGCTGTTCCACTACGCTGATTTCTTGCTTTCTGACTTTCTGGCTTGTCTGACTAGTTTCAGTTACCAAACTTTGGCTATGTTTTGACTAAGTTTGTTCTATTTACTTTTATTATTAAAACAGTAATTTGGTTAGGTTTCGGGGGGATGGCATGCACGTGCACGTAAGGACGTGACGCGTCGCGAGGAGGGTGGGGCGGTGAGACGCGCTGAGCTGGAAGAGCCAGGACGGGACATCGTATCCCCGGGAAACGGGTCCGAGACGCCGCGGAGGATCCATGGTAGCCTTGTCGGGGAGCCACCGCAATCGGCCCGGGAACTTGGCACGGACGCGGTCTGAACTAAGGACCCATCGCAGCTTCGCCGGATAACCACCGCAAACGGCCCGGGAACCCGGCACGATCGTGGCATGAGCTGAGGCGCGCGCCCATAAATAGGACAGGTCACTACCAGCCCCCTTCTCCCAACAAGGGCGAACGTCTCCGGGAAATCTCCCAGCGGGGGGCCAACACGGAACGTATTAGATCCCCGGAATCAGCTGACCCCCAACGGTGACAAGCAGGTAGTATGAGCAACGGATCCTGAAGGTAAACTGAAATGTTTAACTTCCAAAATTCCCAATTCTCTTCTGGAAAATCAGACTGCCTTGTCTCCTGTCATGAAATGGATTAAGGTGAATAAAGTATACAGAAAGAAAGGAGGCATAGAGAGAAAATTTTAAATGTAATTATAGGGTCTGTTGTTCATAATGGAAAATTCAGGTCTACTGCAAGGAATGAGGGATAAAAGAGTATCCCCTTGAGGACAGTATGACGGTATGATGGTTATAAAATTGTTAATCCTGAGTCACTCCACATGATGGTATAAACACTGAATGAATGAATACAATATAGTAAAACTATTGGACTGCATTTGAAAAACGCCAGAGGTCAGGAATAGGCGATCCCCATCGGAGATTCTTAGATTGTAAACAACCCGAAGGGAATCCTTCAATGAACTTGTTCAATCTGAAAACTGAGGGTGAATGGATGTCGTACTCTCGGGTTGAATGAGCTAAAATAGAATAAATATCAAGGGGTTGCAGAGAGGAATTATACAGTCATATAGCCCCTGCGGGCCTCTTCTGGACACAAACTCTAAAAAATCAGGACAAAACAACACCTTGGCCACGATATACTAAATGCCATAAGTGTTTCTTCTTTTTTTTTCTTTTTGCTGACGGCCTATTTCTGCCCACTACCAGCGCAACATTTATTCTTACGAAGTGTATATTTGTTAAAAATCTCAAAAAAACATAAAAGGTTCAGAAATAAAAGAGAACAGAAGGAACCCCATAAAGAGTTTAGCAACAATAGCTTTAAACCCTGCTAAGACCCCCCTATAGGAGCTCCTCCCTCGGAAAAGATAAGAACTTACCTCAGGGGATAAGGGGGATAAGGGAGAACTCCATAAACCATAAGAAGACAGCCGGAATCCATATAAGCAAGACCGACGGCAGCAATAAAGAGGAAAATCCAGAGCTAGAGGTCGTAAGGAAGTAAACAAGTTGGCAACCTGGGGAAAATAATTAGAAAAGTGAAGAATAATATGTCCAGAATGTCAAGCAGATCAACAAAGGGAGCAACCCCAAAGACATTTGGAACTGCGGCAACATCAAGTTCAAGCCAACAATATATGTCTAAAGCAACAAGCTCCAGAACTACAGGATCCCCAAAATCCTCACAAGGGAAAACGGAGAAAAAAATGGAGGAAAAAAAACTGCAGAAATCAACCCAAGGGGATACATCCGGGGACTTAATAGAGGACTCAAGAGAGGAAGAGACTGGAGAGAGGGATGGAGAGATGAGCAGAAGGGAAGAAGAGAGACCTGAAGATCAAATCCCAACTAAGGGAGATATGGAAAAGATGCTGATGCGACTTGAAAACGCTATTAAAGGAGAGATACACAGCTTAAAGACGGACTTGGGACATCTCCTTTCAAGGGTCGAGATGTTAGAGGAACTAGAGAAACAAAAACAAGAGTCGATCGAGCTAAAGGAACAAAACGACCAGTTTCATCTCCAACAGCGAAATATACTGTATAAACTGGAAGACCAGGAAAATAGATCCAGAAGACAAAACTTGAGAGTTAGAGCGGTCCCAGAAGGAAAAGGGGAAGACTTGAGGAATATAATCGGGACAATTTTTAACCAATATTAGGCAAAACAGCCGAAGACCCGATTGGAATTGAGAGAGCCCACCGGGTGGGAAGACCAAGTAGAAGCGACACAGAGCGGCCCCGAGATGTTGTGGTTAGATTCCATTCGGTGGAAGAGAAAGATCAAATATGGAAGAACTTGAGGGGATCCCCACCCCTCATATATGAAGGGTCTCTCATCCAGATCTACGCAGACCTGGCCCCTGAGACGTTGACCAGAAGACGACTATTAAAACCTCTCCTAGAACAACTAGTGACTAAGAAAATTAAATATAATTGGAGATTCCCAGCGTGCTTGGTGGGCTTCAAAGAAGGGAAATCAGCACTATTACGATTCCCTGAAGACCTGAATGAGTTCTGCAAAAGATTAGACCTACAGATACCAGACCTACCTGGATGGAGTGAATAGAGGGAGACGGCAGACGGAAAATTAAATTTCTCCGTGGCTGTGCACTCTCTTGTCTTTTCCCCTTTGAAGGGGAGGGGTGAGTGGGCCACAAAAAAGGGTGGTCCCATTACCCCAGTGAAACTTAGTGCCTGTCAACCTTTTCTGTTTTCTTCTCTGTTACCCCCTTCTAAGTTAGAAGGGGACCGTGAAAATAAGCCCCACCCCAGAGGGAAACTAGACCAGGGGTAAAATTGGTTTAGAGGCCTATCTTTGGCCAGGGGGGGGAGGATTAGGGAGGGGGAGGAAGGGGGGGAGGAGGGCGAGAGAGGGAGGGAGGGGGAGAGGGGGGGGGAGAGGGAGGGGGGAGAGGGAGGGGGGAGAGGGAGGGGGGGAAGGGGGGTAGAGGGAAGGGAAGGGGATGGAGGGGAGGGAGATACACCATATTAAAAAGATTGATAGAGATAATATACGAACCTAGGTCAAGGTTAAAACTTGAAACAAAGAGGAAGATCCCCAACATTAGATAATGCCAACAATAAAAATTGTATCATATAACGTAAAAGGTCTAAATAGCCCCACAAAGAGACACAAAGTTTTAAAAGAATTGAAGAAAATGAAAACTGATGTAGCCTATTTACAGGAGACCCATCTTACCAATGACTCAAATGTAAAATTAAACTCAATGGACTTCCCGATTTGGTACTATGGGGACACGATCTCAAAACGGGCAAGGGGAGTAGCCATTGGGTTCGCCAAGGGAGTGAGATTCCGGTTAATCGATAGACTGACCGACCCTGAGGGGAGATACCTTATATTAAAAGGGAAACTAGAAGAGGCAGAATGCACCTTAATAAATATCTACTCACCTAATAACCAACAGATAAAATTCTTAAATGACATTCTAGGAAACATAAGGGATTTTAAAAAAGGTAGGGTTATACTGGCAGGTGATTTCAACTTCTGCATGGACCCAAAGGTGGATAAGACTACTCAGGGAACAGGGATTAATATAAAACAACTAAGAAAATTAAAAAATAATCTGCATATTAGCCAATTGGTCGATGCCTGGCGTGTGGTAAACCCGGCGACTCGAGATTATACCTTTTACTCCCCTGTACACAAGTGTTATTCTCGGATTGATCATATTCTGGTAGACCACTACCTATTAGAGGAGGTGGTGAATGCAACAATAGAGCCCATGACTATATCCGATCATGCCCCAATCAGTGTGTCCTTCAATATCACAGGTAACCCTAGGCCTCCCCAAATTTGGAGGCTCAATGAAGAACTATTAAAAGATGCGAACAGCCTAACCAGGGTTCAGAAGGAGCTAGAAGAATACTTCAATATAAATGATACAAGTGACATATCTAAAGCTACATTATGGGACGCCCACAAGGCCTTAATTCGAGGCACGTTAATATCAGAAGGAGCAAGAAAGCAAAAAGAGAACCGGCTCCAAAAGGAGAAAATAATTGAGGAGTTAGTTAAGTTAGAACAAAAACACAAAAGAGGGGGCCAGCAACAAGAGCTATATCAAGAATTGGTTAATAAACGTAACCAACTTAAAAACCTATTATTTCAGGAAACTAAAAGAGATCTACAGATAATCGCAAAAGAAAGATACATGGGAGGCAATAAATCCAGCAAACACCTGGCAAAGTTAGTTCAGAAAAAGAAAGGAAGAAACTATATAGGAAAAATTAAAAACGAACAAGGGGAGGAGGTGTATAAAACAAAAGATATAGCGGAAACTTTCCGTGTTTACTACGAAAATTTATATGCAGTTAAGCAGAAAAATTGGGGAAAAGGAGAGAAAAAATCCAAAACCTCAGACTTTCTGCGGGGGACGGGATTACCATCAGTAAAACCTATAGATGCATTAATAATGGATAGGCCGATCACGGAAAATGAAGTACAACTAGCTTTATCAGGTACAGCATCAGGGAAAAGTCCAGGCCCTGATGGTTTCACCGTACTTTATTATAAAAAATGCAAAAACATTCTCATACCCCGATTAAGCCAATATTTTAACGGCCTCGGAAAGGACTATTTCCTAAGTAGAGAAGCTGCCGAGGCAACAATAACAGTTATTCCTAAGGAAGGCAAGGACACCAGGAAGTGTTCGAGCTACCGGCCAATATCTCTGTTAAATACAGATGTAAAACTGTTTGCAAAGGTATTGGCCGAGAGAATAAAGCGCGAGATGGCGGGGTTAATACACCCCGACCAGACAGGGTTTATCCAGGGCCGAGAGGGAAGAGACAACGGGGTAAGGACCCTCCTCCTGATTCAAGAAATGAGGAGAAGTAGAGTCCCCAGTCTACTCCTGTCGATTGACGCCGAGAAAGCGTTCGATAGGGTAGACTGGGAATTCATGTTACAAACCCTGGAAACTATGGGATTTGGAAGCAGGATGATGGGGTGGATTGGAACCCTATATAAAGCCCCAACGGCTAGGATTAAAATAAACGGAGGCCTCTCCCAATACTTCTTAATGGAAAATGGCACGAGACAAGGGTGTCCCCTCTCACCATTACTATTCGTGCTGTCCCTTGAACCCTTCCTAGCTAGAATACGAAAATGCCCCGAAGTAAAGGGAATTAAGATGGGAAAAGAAGAACATAAGTTGGCGGCATTTGCAGACGATGTGCTTTTTTATCTGACAAATCCTAAAACTTCGATCCCAGAACTATTAAATGTTTGTCGTCAATATGGGGAAATTTCAAACTTTAAATTAAACATTGATAAAACGGAAATATTAAACGCCAGCACACCTAGGAAAGAAATACTAAACATCAGATTAGAATATAAATTCCCATGGGTTAAAAAGCTCAAATATCTTGGCATCTATCTGGCTAGTACGGAAAGAAGAATGTATGAAATCAACTACGTCCCCCTGATAGAAGAAATCAAAAACGAAATAACTAGAATAAAAAAATAGACCAATTTCGTGGTTTGGACGAATACATTTCTGTAAAATGATATTGATACCGAAGATTCTATATAAGTTTCAGATGGTACCGATCAAACTCCCAAAACAACGGATTCGTATCCTTCAAAAATTGATTATGAATTATATATGGGGAAACAAGAAACATAGAATATCCTTGCAGACCCTCAGACAGACTAAAAATAAGGGGGGACTGGCTATCCCGGACCTTAAAAAATACTATGAGGCAACAATCCTGTCGAGAGCAGTGGAGTGGGCCAGAGTAAACACAGAAAAAAGATGGGTTAGTTTGGAGAATTTCCTGGCAAATGTGGAATTAGAAAAAATAATATGGAATCCTCCACAATTTAGAGCACTAGGTATAGCAACACACACAATCACAAAAAATGCACTTAGAATTTGGGACGATACACAAAAAAAAATAGATAAAAATTTCAACTCCCCCCTCATCTTTTTCTTTTTAAAAGACAACGATTACTTCCCCCCGGGGAAAACAGAGGTAGGAGGTAATTGGATTAAAAATAATAAGGCACAAGTAAGAGATATTATACACCAAGGACACATATTAGCCTACAGGCAAATAGAGCAAAAAGAAAATTTTATGACACTTAATGAATGGAGGTACCAACAGTTAAACCACTTCATACAGAAACTCCCCCAACACCTAAGAAGGGAGGATCAACTTTCTGACATTGAAAAACTATGCTCTTTGGAAAGCAGGAAAGGCACTATATCTAAGATATATAAGATCCTAATACAGCGGGAGGAACTAGAGGTACATCCCTTCATTAGAAAATGGGAGAAGGGGAAAACAAGCTCTTCCCGATCGTATATCATGCGACAAACCCAGTAGCGAAAAAGGGGGGAGTCTCAATATTGATATCAGCTAGTACACCGTGGTCTCTAAAAGATTCCCTGGTAGACACAGAGGGGCAATATTTAGCGGTTAAAGGGACGATAGGAGGAGTGATATTTACATTTGCTACTTTCTATGCCCCTAATGTATATCAAGACCGGTTCCTGAGAGAATTTTTGGACAGACTGACAGGCTTCCAGGAGGGCCAGTTGATAATGGGAGGAGACTTAAATGTTCCCCTGGATCCTACTCTGGACACCTCATCCGGTACCTCATCAGTTACGGGGGGTGCCCTGAAGCGGATCCGGCAGATGCTACAACAAGGGACCCTAATAGATACATGGAGGTTGATGCATCCAGGAGAGCGAGACTACTCCTTCCACTCAATACCGCACAAGATATACTCACGTATTGACTACTACTTTATACCCCACAACCAGCTTCACGCAGTTATAGATGTTGGAATTGGGGAAATAACTTGGACCGACCACGCCCCAATTCTTTTAGAATACAAAATAGGAGATCCCAGATCCTCCGGACCAAGTACCTGGAGACTGAACGAGAGTCTGTTACAGGACGAGGAAGTTTTGGAAGATATCCGGAAGGAGATAAAATGGTACTTTCAGATAAATGATACCCCAGAGTGTAACCTTGGGGTGATATGGGAGGCCCATAAAGCGGTGATTAGGGGGGTCTTGATGAAATATGGGGCAAGACTCAAAAGGAATAGAGAACGGAGAATAACAACTCTCATGTTGGAAATTAGGAATTTAGAAAGTCGGCACAAACAGAACCCTAATCTTAATGTAGGGAGAGAACTCATGACGTCACGTAGACAAATTACTGAATTGCTCTTTCACAGAGCAAAAAGAGCAATACAGAATAGTAGAAGGCAGAACTACGAATTCGGCAATAAATGTGGGAAACATCTGGCAAATTCACTGAGAGAGCAACAAGCGAAAACCTATATCCCAATGATTAAGGGGCCAAGAGGTGAGGAACATGTACTACCCAAAGAGATTGCACAGACATTTAGTGATTATTATAGCACTCTATATAATATACAAACAAGTCAACAACAGCATGAGACACTGGGAAAGTATATAGAAACCTCAGGTATTTCAACATTAACATCAGAGATGAGCCAAGATATGGAAAGACCCATTACCCTAGAAGAATTGCAGGAGGTAGTGAAAAAAGGGAAAAGAGGGAAAGCACCAGGAGTAGATGGGTTCACCATACTTTACTACAGACTTTTTCTTCCAGAACTAGGCCCCTTTATGATTAGAATGTTCAATGAACTAGGTGATTCGTGCTCTTTTCATTCTGAAACCCTAAAAGCAGTAATAGCGGTAATACCAAAAGAAGGCAAAGACCCCTCTCAATGTGGAAGCTACAGACCTATATCATTATTGAATGAGGACCTGAAGCTCTTTGCCAAAATTCTGGCAATACGTATACAGCAACACATACCCCGGCTTATCCACAGAGATCAGGTGGGATTCGTGCAAATGCGTGAAGCCAGGGACAATACGATTAAGATTCTGAATCTGGTCCATTTGGCCGGCTCCGGCGGAACCCCATGTGTTTTCCTCAGTACAGATGCCGAGAAAGCTTTTGATCGGATAAACTGGCAATTCATGTTCATGGTCCTGAAACACATGGGGTTCGGCAATAAGATGCTACAATGGATCAGAAGTAACTATACTCACCCAACAGCACAAGTTAGAGTGAACGGAATCTTGTCACCTTCTTTTAAACTTTCAAATGGGACAAGGCAGGGATGTCCCTTATCTCCTCTCTTGTTTGCCCTCTCAGTGGAACCATTGCTAAGCAGGATTCGATTGAATCCAGATATTAAAGGATTGTCCTTTGGAGGCTCCGAATATAAGATCTCTGCCTACGCGGACGACATGATGTACTCTTTAGTGAACCCGGTAGAATCCCTCCCTAATTTGGTACAGGAACTGAAGGTATATGGAGACATATCAAATTTTAAGATAAACTACGATAAGTCTGAAGCAATGGGGGTGGGGATCCCAAGGGGAGAGATGCGCTTCCTGGAAGCAACGCATAGATTTAAATGGTCCGATAAGTTACTTTCATATCTGGGTACCTTTATCCCGGCGGACCTGACACAGGTTTTCAGACTTAATTTTATGCCACTGATGATGAAAACGCGGGTCCTCCTGGATGGTTGGAGGAAGGGGTTCCACTCGTGGTTTGGACGAATTAACATTATTAAAATGAATATATTACCAAAATTTCTGTACCTCTTCCAAACGCTCCCAATCGCTATACCAAAATCTTTTTTTAGACAGACGCAAACTCTCTTTAAAAACTTTATCTGGGGCAACAAAAGTCCAAGAATTAAGAACCATACATTATGTTTATCAAAACGAGAGGGAGGAGTATCGGCCCCAGATATCCTCAGATACTACCAGGCGGCTACTTTAATCCGCCTGGTGGACTGGGGGAGACATGGTGGGGAGAAAATATGGCCGGGCTTGGAGCAAGCCCAATGTAGTAGTATACTCCATCTGGCTGCGTGGTGCTATAGAGACCTGCCGATACTCATTAAGAAACATCCATTGATAGGTCCAACATTGAAAGTGGCCTATGGGCTATTCAGGAAAGGGGTATTATCCACTCTGGACTCTCCACTCTATCCAGTCTTGGGGAACCCACAATTTACACCAGGTTTGAAGAAGGGCTCCTTCGATAGACTAATAGACCAGGGTTTAATACAAGTATCTCATTTCCTGAGGGAAGGCGTATGGCATAGTACGCGGGAAATGGTGGAGGGTGGACTCCCTTACAGACTGGATACTTGGAGAGCACTACAATTGCGGCACTTCTTGGACAATCTAAAACCCCCCAGAAGTTACGAGCGTAAACTTACAAGATTTGAGGGGTACTGTATTGGTAGTGGAGTGCTTCGGCACACCCTTTCAAGAATCAGTGAACTACTGAACATACCGACGGAGGATTCTCAGGTCCCCTTCTTTAACAGGTGGGAGATGGAACTGGGAAGACCCTTTTCAGAAGAACAAAAGAGTAGAATACTCCGGAATATATTTGAATCGTCAGTCTGCGTGAAAACACAAGAGATGAATTACAAGATTCTATCTCAATGGTATCGTACCCCGGTAGTATTAAAAAGGTGCTACCCAGACACCTCGGATAGGTGCTGGAGGTGTGGTAAGGAAGAAGGAACTTTGTTACATATTTTTTGGCTATGCCCTGGAATTCTGAACTTTTGGACGGAGGTGCAGGGTATAGCACAGAAATTTAGTAAAGATAAACTACCAGACGAATGGCCCTTTTATCTATTACAGGACTCGGGGCTGACGGTAAAGAAATACAGGAGTTCTATGGTTAATCACCTTTTAAATGCCGCCCGTGCCTGTATCCCAGGGACGTGGAAACATAAACAACCTCCAACGGTAAAGATGTGGCTCAATAGAGTAGAAGAAATGAATAGAATGGAGGACCTTGTATGGACCTCCAGACAGAAACGTAAAGTATATCTTAAAACGTGGGCTGAGTGGAACGAGTTCAGATACTCAGAACAAGGGAGGGCTCTGCTGGATGCATAATAAAGAAGGACCGGGTTCAGGGATGGGATGAAGTGAGAGAGGCGGGATTGGGGGTTTTTTTTTTGTTTTTTTTCGTTTTCTTTTCTCTTTTTTGTTGTTAGGGTTTTTTTTTTTTTTTTCCTGGCTGGGGCGGTAGGGGGGGAGTAGGTATAGTAAGCTAGGACATAGAGGACATTTTTAGGGGCCGGTTTGCCTCCCCCTCCCTGGGGGGGGCATCGAGACCCCCCGGGGGGAGGAGGGGACCAGCCGGCGTTTGGAGGTGAAGGGTAGGGTACCCACGGAGGCGTGGGACATCAGAGGTCTAGACGGGGACCGGCGAGGGGGGAGGGGGGGGAGGGGACGTGTTGAGACACGCCTCCTTTCTTCCATTTCCGTTTTCCTTGTATTCTTTATTATTTTATTTTTTTTAAAAGATGTGATCATGACTCGTGTGGGTGCCCTCTTTTTGGTTCTTCCTTTATTTCATTGTTAAACGATATGTATATATAATGTTTCTCCATTGTTCCTCGGTTAGAGGAATGGTTTTCCATCTGTATGTCACTTGGTATGCTTAAAATAATAAAGAAAAATTTAAAGAAAATGGGAGAAGGAATTAGGAACACGGTGTGATAAGAGCACAATGGAATTTTTTTTAAAACTGACCCATACATCGGCTCCCGACAGTCGATCCGCTGAAATGAACTTCAAATGCCTATCAGGATGGTACATTACACCAGAAAAACTCAGCAAATTTAAGATTGGCCAGTCAGCTGATTGTTGGAGGGGATGTAAATCACTTGGAACTATGGCCCACCTGTGGTGGGAATGTCCAAAGGTTAAAATTTATTGGGAAAAGATTTTGAAAATAATAGAAGAGATCACAAAGGAAAAAATAAAAATAGAGCCTTGGACGGTCCTCTTCCACGGAGGGGGGGAAGCGATTAAGAAATATAGGAACTCCTTGGTACCACATCTATTAAATGCCGCAAAAAGGCTGATCCCAAGAAAGTGGCAGGAAACAGAATGTCCCACGATATGGGAATGGATAGATACCGTGGAGGAAACATATACGATGGAAGATCTTAGGGATAGCTTTGAAGATAATTGGGACAATACAAAATGGGAAAGTTGGAGAGCTTTCAAAAGATCATGGAGCTATGCAGAAAACCTGCGACCCGGGACACAATTTAACCCGATAAGATAAGAGAGCATCAACTGGAGTTATGGTGGGGAGGGAGGGGGGTTGGTGAAAAGAGAAATAAATAAATACATAAACAAAGGTAGTTATAAAATGTTCAAAGCACAATAATTTTTACAATATATATATATATATATATATATATATATATATATATATATATATATATATATATAATAAACTATAAAAAAAAAACAAAAAAAAAAACAAGTGTAATTTGACTTTTGTCTCGATCTGATTCATGGTTTCTGACAGTAGGCAAAGGCCATGAATTCAGAAGATGCAGTCAATGCACTTGTAATAATTTTTCCAGATTGGATGAGCAGGATCACTGCATGGATCAGTTTGCCGTGGCGTTACAAACGCTCCTGAGTCGCACAGCTCATCTAGAATCACCCACCTGGCTGCTTCGGTACAACCTGTGTTGCAGACCGTCCCTTCTACAGGTCTAGTCTCTGTGCAGGCACCCGCCTCAAGTATTACCTCTCTAAGGAGGCATGTCTGGTTCTGCTTCACCAACGTACTCTGGGAGCAGGGGTCGTTCGGAACAATGAGGCCCTTGTGGCTGCTTTTTCTTTCTTTTTCTGCTATATAGTACCCAAAAAGCTGCCGGCACTTCCCACACTTCCAAAATATGTGAAAATACAAAATGGTACAAAATAAGTGCAGTGCTATACCAAAAATCATCAATTTTACTGCTGTGGAGTGTCATTTTTTTTACTGGTATTAAAGGCACCATTTTTTACATTTTTGGTATCGTGTTGGAGTGCGGCTGTCCATCTCCTTCTTTTCTTTGTTATTGCCTTGTGCATTGCCCACACCCACTGGGTTTTTGGATCGTAACTACCACTGGGGAGCTCCTGTCTTGAGCGGCGTCTCTTTCTTCTTACAAAATAAGTGCAGTGCTATACCAAAAATCAAATGCGCATATACAAAATTATATCCAATGTGTACATATATAATATATATATATATATATATATATATATATATTGTGACAGGAAGTCAGGTAAATCTGTGTGTGTTGTCCCAGACGGGAGATTCTTTTCTGCCTTGTTTAGACAATACACCAATTACTATTGGGCGTGGGCTGCAGAGATGGCCAGAGAGGTTTGGGGCGTTAAAAGGTTTCAGCTGTTCAGAATTAAGCAATTAAAGCCCCTATAAAGCCTAGGTATGACGACTGATTGCTGCATCTTGAGGCTGTGTGAGTGAAGGAGCAGTCACAAACTCTGCTGAAGAGGTGAGGTGCTGATGGATATTTCTGTGTGAGAAAAATCAAAGAGACTTTTTGTTGTTTTCTGCTGTAGGACCAGCAGTGTCTGCCCAGCAGTAGGCTGTGCTAGACTCCATTGGTAGGTTCCTGTGTTGGGAAGGTAGACGCCCCAAGTGGCAAGGTTTTTTTTTTATGTTTTGTTTATGCTGTTTTTATGCTTGCATGTGTATCCAGCAATATGGAAAAATAAACCATATCATTTGTTTTCAATCATCCTCAACTGCCTTTTTGCACAGTTCAGCGTGTAGTGAACACATCCAGGGGGTCACACACACCCGCTACCGAGTTAATCCCTCACAATATTATATATATATATATATATTTATTATTGAACATGTTTTGCAATATGCTGTCAATTTCCTGATACTATGCAAAACTAGAAAATGCATTTCCTGAGGAAAATACGTGGGAATGCTGAATAGCTGAATTGCTAAGCCCGCACAAATGCCATTCACCATAACCACTATACTGACTTTAGGACATACAGGCAGTGTTCCTTCAGTACTTATAAAGCCTTCTCTTTGATCATTAAGGTGTTGTAAATGTAAAATAATTTTCCCTAAATAGCATTTTTTTTTTGCAACTTATTTCAACTTTTTTTTAAAACTTATGTCAACTTTTTTTTTAATAGCATTTTTTTGCAACTTATGTCAACTTTTTTTCTTAATAGCATTTTTTTTTTAAATAATTTTCCCTAAATAGCTTCCTTTACCTTAGTGCAGTCCTCCTTTACTTACCTCATCCTTTGATTTTGCTTTTGTCCTTATTTCTTCTGAGAAACCCTCACTTCCTGTTCTTCTGTCTGTAACTCCACACAGTAATGCAAGGCTTTTTCCCTGGTGTGGAGAAAGCCTCTTGAGGGGGGAGTGAGCAGGACGCCCACTAACAAACAGCTCCTTTCTCTTATCTGCAAAGTAGAGAGTGTCCTGGTTGCCCCTCCCCCTCAAGAGGTTTTCTCCCCCCCAGGTGAGTGAGGAGGAATATTGCGGAGAGGAGGTAAAGGAAGCTATTTAGGGAAACAAATACCATTACAAACGCCTTAATTCACAGACCAAATGAGTTACCGAACCCTTCAAACAAACCTTAATAAATCCACAACCGTACATGCGATCGATACAGCGACTTCACCGTTTGAAAGACAAGGCCCTTGTGAACGCATCGATATGAAATTTATGTTAATAAACTTAAAAATCTGGCCATGTCAGCAATTTATAAAAGAGTATCTTTGTATGTTTTAATTTCAAATTCTAAAGGCTGTGTAAAATGAAGGTCAATGGGAGAAATTTTGGAACTCTTGTCCTTTAGAAGCTCCAGCAACGAAAAGTAAAATGCTGCCTGAAAGCAGACAAAAATACCTACAATTTGATATATAAATTGTGTATGACAAGTAGATCTTGTGGGCGGGAGAGCAATTTGTTCCCCCTTTTTTATAGATAATAAGATTATCTTCACTGATCTGCACTGTAATGATCACATGACACACTCTGAGCCAGCTCCATAGGAAGACTGTGTAATCGATAACATTTTCTGAAAAAATCAGTAAATGTAAATTGCTTTTTCACAAAAACTATAAAAGATATCAATCTAAAAAGTCGTAGCCGGATAGCTGAATATTTTGTGACCATTTTAAAGTTTGTTTGGTGTCTGTCAGTGAAAGTATGAAGGAGGAGATACATTTTGTAGCACATGAGATTTTAAGCGGTAAAAAGCATGTTCTCATTGACTACAATGTTAAAAAAAAAGCGACTAAAAGCTTAATATTTTAAAAAGTATAAATAGTACAAAAAAAACTTGAAGAAGTCCCATCGTTAGCTGAATGAGATGAACATTTTAAAAGTTGAATGGTCTCAATCGCTAAAAGTATGCCGAAGTTACGCAGAGCCAAAAAACTTACGGAATAATAAAGGATAATAAAATTAAAATAAAAAACGAATATCAATACTGGGAATGCTTATTAAAGCATTCCCACTAATTAAGAATAATAAAAAACGAATATCAGAATTGGGAATGCTTATTAAAGCATTCCCACTAATAAATAATTACATGCCTTAAAACTAGCAATAAACTGCAATGCACTCCTTATTGCACACAGTTTCATTATAAATTCCAATTAATCATGCAAAAGAGAACGATCGTGATATCACTCAATGAATGAAGGTAAATATCTTCACCTCTGTGTGTGTGTGTATATATATATATATACACACACACACACAGCAACCCTCAAAATTTCCACTAGCCTACTAGCATTTGGCGAGTGGATTTAAGCTGGTGGCGAGTGATGACAGGGCTACATGACCAATCTCCCTCCAATCTGTGCCTACACTTAGAGTCCCGATGAGATTGGCGGCCGAAGAGGAAAGGTGCATGCTCGGGAAAAGTAGTCTGGTGAGCCGCACACAGGCAGAGCAGTACACAGGTGCTCTCCTTACAATTCTCAGTAAGCCATGGGACCTCCTCTCCTCACTGCCAGCCTGAATAAAAGGAGGAAGTGGGAACATGCAAGCGTAGAGCCACACACACAGGCTCCTGATGATGAGATGAATAGGAGAGGGAGAGAGAGAGTTGCAGAGGAGACAGCAAGAGAATGGGGAAGAGACCCAGTTCTAGTGCCCTGTACCTCTGGTCTGCCCCCAGTGCCCTGTCCCTCTGGTCTGCCCCCAGTGCCCTGTCTTATTTTGTTAAAGTTGTTGTTGGTAATATTTAATTTTGTAACTTGATTCTGCATAAAACATTTAACAGTGTCATTCCATGAGATAATCTATGAGGACGTGTTTACGGGTGCAATTAGGCGCAGGGCTGTGTATGAATTAGGTGGGGCAACTGGTGGCGAGTAACTCTTGAGGCCTGGCTAGTAGCTCAGGACTTGAAATTTTGAGCCCTGCACACAGTATATATCTATCCTTGTGTCACCGTCATCTTATAGGCTTAATAGCTGCGCCTTACAATCAATCTTCTGCTTGGCCTCTTTAGATTTCCCTCCTTCTTATGGCTTATCCACTTATTCAGGCATCTCATATCACAGGGTATGCTCAGGTATGGTGCAAGGATTTCTGACACCCTAGGCGAAACCAAATTTTGCCGCCCCCCTTGGCTCCATCAATGACTCCACCACCTTTCCCCTGCCCATGTAAACCCCACCTCTTTAATGAAGTGCCCATCAAATGCAGCCCACCAGCACCCATCAAATGCAGCCTCATCAGATCCCATCAATGCAGCCCCACTAGCGCCCATCAATGCAGCCTCACCAGCACCCATCAAATGCAGCCTTACCAGCACCCATCAAATGCAACCTCACTAGCACCCATCAAATGCAGCCTCACCAGTGCCCAATGAATGTTTGCTTGCTTCCATTCATTTGGGAGTTGGGACATAGACACAGTCCTCTGCCACTGTTGCGCCTCTGACACTATGTCGGAATGAAGTGGTGGCTGCCTGCTGATGCTGAGACTTAGTTGCTTGCTGCAGAGAGAAGAGAGTGGGAACACCAGTGTCCAGGCACCTAGTTTGCCTAGTGGTAGCACCGGCCCTGGGTATGCTCCATCCTTATTAATTTATCATTGGTCTCCACTCACATGCAAGGTAATAACGCTTACAATAGTGCTTTACTGTTTTAAAAGATTTATTTATATAAAACATTAGACAGATTACACTCACATTTCTTCAGATTAAAATAAGCCTTCATATGTGTATCCACAAGTGCTAGGATAAAGGTTTCACCTCTTAGCCGGCTCTGCAGCCCCGGTTATCAGCGATCCCCCCCCATCCTTTACACTGGTTATTTTTTCCTTTGTTGTTTCTTGGTTCCTTACACTTTAGCCTCTTAAGCCCTGCCTACTAGTTTAGTCACACCTCGTGACTTTCTCTGGTAAGCGTTATTACCTTGCATGTGGGCGATGTGAGTAGAGACCAATGATAAATACCCTGTGATATGAGATGCCTGAATAATTGGACAAGCCATAAGGAGGAGGGAAATCTATAGAGGCCAAGCAGAAGATTGATTGTAATCTAAAGGTGTAGCTATTAAGCCTATAAGGTGGGGGTACAACTGGTGACAGTGACACGAGGATGGATAGATATATACATACAGTATATATATGCACAGAGGTGGATTAAAGTGAAGATATTTCCCTTAATTCATCTAGTGATATCACAGATCACCAAATGGACAGTTTGTTTTTTTGCACAATCGTACTCTTGTTTATTTTCATGATCATTCTCTTGTTTTTTTTTGCACGATTGTTCTCTTTTGCACGATTGATTGGAATTTCTAAAGACACTGGCCCAGATTCATAAAGCAATTACGCCTGTCTAACTGGTGTTAGACAGGAGTAATTTCAAATTTCGCGCTCCGTATCACTAGTTTGAATCCTCAAACCATGATACGGCGGCTTCGGGCTTCGATCCGAGAGGCTTACGTCTTCGTAAGCCTTCGGATCTACGCTGCGATATTTTTGGCGGCCGCAAATATGCAAATGTGTTTTTACGGCGATCCATGAAGATACGAGCGGTCTTCGCAATCGCTTACGTCTGTTTTTTTTTTACGTACTGTTAGACCAGCTTTTTGCTGGTCTAACGGTGCGTAGCCCATGTTAAGTATGGCCGTCGTTCCCGCGTCAAATTTAATTTTAATTTTTTTTTTTTTACGTAACTCGTTCGGGAATAGAAATGTCTGTAAACGACGCTACTCAAACAACGAATGACGTAACGACGTGATTTCGCGCAATGCACGGCGGGAAATTTGCGAACGGAGCATGCGCAGTTCGATCGCCGCGGGAACGCGCCTGTTTTAAATCCTTCACGCCCCCTACTCGCGTAGATGGATTGCGACGGGAGAAATACACTACGCCGCTGTCGTTTACTGGACAAAATCTACCTGGATTCCACGTAGAGCCAGGTAAAAAACGGCGGCGTAGTGTATTTCTGATACGCTACGAGAATCTAATTCTCTATGAATCTGGGCCACTGTGTGCAATAAGGAGTACATTGCACTTTATTGCTAGTTTTAAGGCATATAATTATTTATTTTGCATAGTATCAGGAAATTTCCAGCATATTGCACATTTTTTTCAATTATTATATATTTTTTTTATATATGCACATTGGATATAATTTTGTATATGCACATTTGATTTTAGATTTTTGGTATAGCGCTGCACTTATTTCTTTATCGTACATCACGGGACACAGAGCAGCCATAGTAATTACTATGTGGGTTATACGCTAACCTATAGGTAAATGGACACCGACACCAAAGAGACAGCAAGTTCCCCTCTTTTTTTAACCCCTCCTTCACAGGAAGCACATCAGTTATTTAGCCAGTGTCTTCAAAGTTGATGGTCACTAATTACATGTGCTCTTGGAGAATACTTGGAGGTCTGGACGGTTCTATCAAGAATTATGAATCAGATCTATTCGAAAAGGCTGTCAGCCTAAATGGATGGTACCCGAGCCCCATTGGAAGTAGAGAAAATTCTTTGAGGTTTTGCCTGTAATGCAGCCTTATGGTGCTGGATCCTGTGTACTGGAAACCCTGTGCAGTGTTTGTCTGACCAAGGAGTGTTCCTGCAGTGTGCTATACAGGTCCAGGGGAGTGTACCCCAGATTAAGAGGGGACCCAGTCTCTGAAGGTCTTTTTAGGACAAAGCTTGGGTGATGGGTGAAGATTGGACTCCTGTTATGTACAGAGTCCTGCGGTGGGAATGGCATTTGTTTGCATTCTCTCTTTAAAAAAAAAAAAAAAGAGCTATCTGGCTGACTTGGCCACTGGGAGCAGTGTGCTGTTTAATCATGCTATGTACTTCTTACTCATGTGGGCTGCTGTTTCTCCCCCAGCCACTAGAGGATGCAGGCTCACTCAGTCTAGCCTATTTTTATATAGGCAGGAAGTGGAAGGACTGCCATGCCATGTGACAGCAGGTTCAGATAGGCCTTTGGAGACTCGGCGGCAAACCATATGCGTGTGAGTACTTGCTATGGGAGAACTGGGAGCAGACAATCAGATTACATGCTGCATATTTACTGCCTATCTGAGGGGCCTGTACAACTGAAAGTACCCATGGATGATTAGCAGTTCACTTTAAAGGTGTTGTTAACTGCTTGTAGGCAGGAGCAACGTAGTATATGTACTTGCAAATTTGTTGCTTATTAAAGCATTCCCACTAATTAAGAATAATAAAAAACGAATATCAATACTGGGAATGCTATTGATATACCGGTATACCAGGCCGCGTCACTCGGGAGCCGATGCGTGTGCCTGGCGGCGGCAATGTCTGCCGGGCACCCGCGATTGCCTGTCACACAGCAGGGAAGTGGATCTGTGTGTGTAAACACACACACAGATCCACATCCTGTCAGGTGAGAGGAGACCGATCCGTGTGTTTCCAGTACAGAGGAACACCGATCGGTCTCCTTACCTTGCGAGTCCCCTCTCCCTACAGTTTAGAATCACTTGTCTTGTAGAAATATTAGAGGGATGAGGCTAGTAATGTATATCATGTACAATAATTATCGGTGTATCAGTCCTTAACTGCATATATAGAAAAACTTTCCGGCAAGAGAACCAGAACAGGAAGGACTATAAAACACCAACACGTGGATAATCCAAAAGTACAACATTTATTAAATATGGTGTAATTTATACATGATAAAGGGAATAAACTAATATGTGGACAGGGGAAATATAGATTGCAGTGTAAGTTAACCCATCAAGGTGTGAGTTGGTTGACACCGAAATACACATATACCTACTAAAAATATAACAAACACACATACAAGGGGACCATCCGGATACCAGATAGCGGTGGAGGGATGTTTATCTCAGGGAAGTCCCTGTAAAAAATATATAGAAAAGAAAATTGATAACAAAAATAAGATAAGATAAACTATTCCTCCAGGCTCTCTGGAGCTCGAGCTGCTAGGAAAACAGAGAAGCCAAAGAAGCAGTGGAGAAAGGAGAGGGTTAATGCATATAGACTGCAGCCATAATTAGAGGGATTAGTTAATCCCAATACTAATGCTGACAGCTAAATGGAATGTAAACACTGAGCCGTTGTAAAGATTGAGGTTGTAGATATCTGTAGGACACATAGTGTAATGTCTCTCAGATCAAAGTAAAGTCAATTGATGTAACACAATCCACATAATACAGCGGCTGACTCTCGTGGTGAAAAGCAAAAAACACTGAAGCACATTGTATACGTTACCACTCCTGGTTTGTTGAGATCTGTTTCACCCGTATGATGGGGTTATAGGATCATACCCGTGATCATAGCTCCCGTATGCCCGTTGCTGATAGTTTGTGTGGGTTTTAAGTCAGTTTTTGGATCATATAGATCAGGGGTGTCAAACTCAAATTCATCGGGGGCCGCATTCGCAGAATGGTTGCCCTCAAAGGGCCGGTTGTATCTGTTGGACTAGGTGTCCACTATTCATTATCATAAATAATTATCACTGCATTTTTTTATTACTGGTTTTATGGGGTGCAGGGTTCAGGACTTTCATGCGAATGGAGTGCAGGTTTAAGGAGTTTGCTGCATATGGGGTTGGATGGGATGGGGTCGGGATAGGGGTGGATGAGATTGGATGGGATGGGATGGGGTTTGGTGTGTGTGTGGAAGTCTTGCAGATGTCATTGGGTGAGGGATAGAGAGACGGGGAGTGGGAGAGTGAGAGAGAGGGGGTGGATGAGAAAGAGAGAGGGGGGTGGATGAGAGAGGGGGTGGATGAGGGAGAGAGAGAAAGAGAGGGGGTGGATGAGAGAGAGAGAGGGGGTGGATGAGAGAGAGAGAGGGGGTGGATGAGAGAGAGAGAGGGTGGATGAGAGAGAGGCGGTGGATGAGAGAGAGAGAGAGAGGGGGGGGTGGATAAGAGAGAGGCGTTGGATGAGAGAGAGAGAGAGAGAGGGGGTGGATGAGAGAGAGAGAGAGAGAGAGAGAGGGGGGGTGGATGAGAGAGAGAGAGAGGGGGGGTGGATGAGAGAGAGAGGGGGTGGATGAGAGAGAGAGAGGGGGATGGATGAGAGAGAGAGAGAGGGGGGGGATGAGAGAGAGAGAGAGGGGGATGGATGAGAGAGAGAGAGAGATAGGGGGATGGATGAGAGAGAGAGAGGGGGGGATGGATGAGAGAGACAGATAGAGAGGGGGGATGGATGAGAGAGACAGAGAGAGAGTGGATGGATGAGAGAGAGAGAGGGGATGGATGAGAGAGAGAGAGAGAGAGAGAGAGAGAGGGGGATGGATGAGAGAGAGAGGGGGATGGATGAGAGAGAGAGAGAGAGAGAGAGAGGGGGGATGGATGAGAGAGAGAAAGAGAGAGAGAGAGGGATGGATGAGAGAGAGAGAGAGGGGATGGATGAGAGAGAGAGAGAGGGGATGGATGAGAGAGAGAGAGATAGAGAGAGAGATGGATGAGAGAGAGAGAGAGAGAGAGAGAGAGGGGGGGGATGAGAGAGACAGAGAGAGAGAGGGATGGATGAGAGAGAGAGAGGGGATGGATGAGAGAGAGAGAGAGGGGATGGATGAGAGAGAGAGAGAGGGGGATGGATGAGAGAGAGAGGGGGATGGATGAGAGAGAGAGAGAGAGAGGGGGATGGATGAGAGAGAGAGAGGGATGAGAAGGGGGAGAGAAGAGAGAGGGATGGATGGATGAGAGGGGGGAGAGAGAGGGGGATGGGAGAGAGAGAGGAGAGGGAGGGATGAATGAGAGAGAGAGGGGGATGGATGAGAGAGAGAGATAATGAGAGGGGGAGAGAAGAGAGAGGGATGGATGCATGAGAGGGGGAGAGAGGGGGGATGGGAGAGAGAGAGGGAGGGATGGGAGAGAGAGAGGGAGGGATGGGAGAGAGAGAGAGGGAGGGATGGATGCATGAGAGGGAGGGAGGTATGGATGAGAGAGAGGGAGGGATGGATGAGAGAGAGAGAGGGAGGGAGGGATGGATGAAAGGGAGGGAGGGATGGATGCGAGAGAGAGAGAGAGAGAGAGAGAGAGGGATGGAATGAGAGGGAGAGAGGGGGATGGAGAGAGAGAGGGAGGGATGGATGAGAGGGGGGAGAGAGGGGGATGGGAGAGAGAGAGGGAGGGATGAATGAGAGAGAGAGGGGGATGGATGAGAGAGAGAGAGAGACATAATGAGAGGGGGAGAGAAGAGAGAGGGATGGATGGATGAGAGGGGGAGAGAGAGGGGGATGGGAGAGAGAGAGAGGGAGGGATGAGAGAGAGAGGGACGGATGAGAGAGAGAGAGGGATGGATGAGAGAGAGGGATGGATGAGAGAGATGGATGAGAGAGAGAGAGATAATGAGAGGGGGAGAGAAGAGAGAGGGATGGATGGATGAGAGGGGGGAGAGAGAGGGGGATGGGAGAGAGAGAGAGAGAGAGAGAGGGAGGGATGGATGAGAGAGAGGGAGGGATGGATGAGAGAGAGGGAGGGATGGATGAGAGAGAGGGAGGGATGGATGAGAGAGAGGGAGGGATGTGAGAGAGAAAGGGATGAAATGATGGAGAGAGAGAGAGAGAGGGATGGATGAGAGAGAGGGGGTGAGTGAAATTGACCCCCCTAGCCTGGCATGCAGTCCTTCCTGTCCCAGCCCCTGTCTGTGGTGGGTGGGTGTGTGCAATGCACCTACCTCCAGCCCATCCTGGGCACTCGGCCAGACGCTGGCCGATCTTCTCTTTTGGTTCCTATGCAGTGAGTCGGGCCGTTCGGGCGGGAGGAGGAGGAGCCTGCCTGGGCCCTGAAGGTGGTCGGACCGTCGGAGATGTCACGACCCGGGCCTGAAACTCACTGCAGGGCAGGCAGCGGGAGGTCGGGACAGACCGGGTCCAGCTGAGCCTCGGAGGTCACTCACTGGGCTACTGCTTGGCAGTGGGGTGGAGCCGTGGAGGAGGTCAGAGGTGACCTGTCTGACGATTCTGAGCTTCTCTCTGCTGCAAGAACCGCGGCTGGAGGAGGAGGTGGGGGTGGAGTCGGGAGTCTCAGAGAGCGGGGCACGGTGACGTCACTGGTTGCTACACGCCAAGCGGTGTGGCCTTAGCAACCAGTGATTTCAAATTATTTAATTACAGTGTGTGTGGCAGGCATTATTGTCCCGGATTGAAGGCTCCCGAGACACTTGACAAAAATTTTAATTACGGGACAAACCGAAACACGTGGTGGCAACCTGCCTGGCGTTGCGCGGGCCACATGGCAAGGTCTGGCGGGCCGGATTCGGCCCGCGGGCCTTGTGTTTGCCACCCCTGATATAGATCTATATAATTTAGGCAAAGTGCTGGTGGGGTTCAAAGTGCCGATCAGTTGTTTCACAGACAGTCACACCACCTTCACACCGCTGTAACTTCAGTCACGGGTAGCGTTGCCGAGGAGGTATGCATATGAATAAGGTATCCTGAAATGGGGTGGTTCAGTGTCGATCACTGCTTCCACTGTTAGTTATTTGGCTTCATGGGGATCCCCATAGGTTTCACCTGTGGCTATTGGCTCACTATGAGAGAGTCATGCAGACAGCAGGTCTGGTTGACGACCGGATGGTCAGGAAGATTTTTGCCGACTAGATTCGCAAGAACTGTTGCATAGCTTCATCTGGGCATATCCGTGCAGATTAGGGGTTTCCTTTTTGTAGTGTCCTTACCTGATTGCAAACGGACTTGATCAATTTAGAGAGGAGGAAACAGAAGAAAAACTCAGGACTGGAATAATTGTATGGTAATGTGTTGCTAATTAACATCAAAATGTTCACGCAGCAGTCATTTCTTCATGGTACAAATTATCCAGGTTGGGAGAGGTCAATATTCTATAGTGCACATATATTTGTATATATCATTATGTATTTTTGATAAAGCAAGAGATAGATTTAGAATTAGGCTAGAAAGGAGATCAAAGACATTCAGAGATGTTCAGGAAAATAGTGATAGACATAGAGGAAATGGTTTAGGATCACATGCATGTTCATACTTTAGTGACAAACATTTATATATTTTCTCCCTATATAAAGAGTCAAATTATAATAATGTAAGTCATAATGGCCAGTATTGTCCCCGATCTCAGTTTAAGTTTTACATTTTACATTTTATAAATTACAATAACATGGGTCATTGCAAAAGATCCCTGTGCACATCCCGTGGGGACAAAGTCCATAAATCAGACTGTGGCACAAGTTTTATACCACGGTCGCCCGAATGTAATGGCTGTGTTCTGTGTTGAGTGCTGAACATTGGGCCACAGCGAAGAATATCAGATGTCAATTGGACGTTGTCCCCAGAGATGATAACTAGGACATTAATGTAGCAATTACATATATGGCAAAATGTCACATAGTTAATGGATTGTCGCAAAGTAACCTGTTAGATGGTTGAAAATATTTCAATAGATCCTTGTGTGTGTATGTGAGAAAGGAAAAGGATTTTGAGTAGACTAAGATGATTGGAATAATTAGAGGCTAGGTACATTATTAGCCCCTGGGACACTGTACAGTTAGGCCGGGCCAGACAGAGACATATACGTTGGGATATGCCAGTTACTTATCCAAGCTAAAAATGTTTCATTTTAATTCTTGACTGTTCCCCATATAGATACATATATGTATACCAGTAAGTGGGGGGAAGGGTCTAGATTTTAGATTGGCAGAAATGGCTGAAGGTTAAGTTCGCTATTTAACCCATGGGGTGCTAAAGAATTGAGCCGGAAAATCCACATCTTTTCCTTCTGCAAAAGGATCTGGTCAAAGTCACCCATACTTGGTGAGAGCTTCAAGGAATAGATGCCCTTTACTGACATCCCACTTACCTTGCCATCGTGAACTTCGGCAAAATGTTTGGCGAGCGTTTTTTCGGGATCCTTTTCCCTAATTTCTTGCATATGTTCTCCCAATCTAATTCGCATTTGGCGTTTTGTTTTGCCGATGTAGATTTTCTTACATGGGCAAGTAAGCATGTATATCACACATGAGGAGGCACAATTGATCTGTCCTTGATTATCGTTTTGTTTATTGTCGCTGTCCCAGAAAGTATCCGTTCTTTCTATGAAGGAGCATAGTTGACAGTGTCCACATGAGAAAGTGCCCTTGCTTCTGGGATAGTTTGTGAGCCAGTTGCCATCCAAAGAGCGTGTGAACTCAGAGTGGATGAGTATATCACCCAGGTTTTTAGCCCTTTTTGCTGCTGTCATTAAGGGGCTAGGGCCTACAATCTTGGCAAGGCCTGGGGTGTTTGTTAAAACTTTCCAATGTTTACCTAGGGTTTCTTTGACCGTCTCCCATTGTACACCATACTGTGTGATCAATCTCACTGGTCCAGGTGAGGCAGGCCCGACAGCTGTTTTTGTCCCTTGAATTAAATCCAGACGTTCTCGTTTCTCTGCTTTACTCTTTGCTTTTCTAAGCCGACGATGGGAATAGCCCCTTTCTCTGAGGTATAAATCCCTGCTCTCTTTTTGGTACTGTTTAGGGTTGGAGCAGTTTCTTTTGATTCTTAGGAACTGTGCCACTGGGATCCCATCCTTTAGTCTCTTAGGGTGATAGCTTTCCGCCCTGAGTAAGGTGTTGGCTGCTGTTTCTTTTCTAAAGGTACTGGTGCTTAGGGTACGGTCATCCATCGTTATGTTGAGATCCAAAAAGGAAATTGTTTTCTTGTCAAATACAAATGTCAACTTTATATTTCTGTCATTCTGATTAAGTGTTGCCATGAAGGTCTCCAGAGAGGCGATGTCGCTTCTCTACACACCATCAGCACGTCATCAATGTACCTAAGCCAGGTATGTACCTGGCCCAGGTACATTGGGTGCGTGAAAACTCTATCCTCCTCCCACATTCCCAAATGTAAGCACGCATATGCAGGTGCCCAGGGTGCCCCCATAGACGTGCCCCTGATTTGTTGGTAATATTTGTCATCAAATTGGAAAAAAAAAATTCCAAGGCGAGCAGTAGGAGTTCCAGGATAAATTCATTTTGGGGTCCACATTGTGGATAGTGTTTCTCCAAAAAATATTCTATCGCCCTTAGACCCTACTCATGGGGTATTGAGGTGTAGAAGGATTCAACATCTATTCCCACCAAGAGGATGTCCTCGTCAAATTGAATTTCATTGATGGATGCCAATACATCACGGGTATCCTGGACATATGATTGAAGTTCAATCACCATGTTTTTCATCATGTTGTCCAGGTATTTCCCTATCCGTTCTAATGGTCCCCTAATGGCGGAGACTATAGGTCTCCCCGGTGGTTCTTTTAGGGATTTATGCACCTTGGGTATGATGTAGAAAGTAGGTGTATTAAAATCCTTGACCATTAGATACTCTGTTTCACGTTTGCTAAGGAGACCCTCCTCCTTGGCAAATTTTAATTTTCGGTTCAGAGAGGTTACAAGCTCAGGGAGGGGGTTCATATCCAGTTTTTTATATGTTTTTTTCGTTGTTAAGGAGACGGTTAACTTCTCTTACATAGAGATCCTCATCAAGGAGGACAACGTTTCCTCCTTTGTCACTTTGTTTTATGATGAGTTTTTTGGCTGATGTTAGTTCACGTATAGCGCGTCTCTCCATAGATTGTAAATTGCCGCTATCTTTTTTTATCCAATCAATCTTTCTTAGATCGGTACGTACCAGGTCCAGGAAAGTGCTTATCCATTTGTTTTTATGTATGGGTGGCATTTTAGTTGATCCTATTTTAAGATTGGTTTGTCTCTTAGATACTGTTAGACTCATCTTCATAAAACTCATTCTCCTCTAATAGGGAGTTGAGTATTTGGAGTATTTCCTCATCACTACTGGTGACATTGGTAATAGGATGTTCATTGTCATTACTATGTGTATGTATTAGTCTAAGGAAACTTTTCTTAGAAAAAGCACTATGTCCTTATATACCATGAACTCATCCATTGTGTTCATAGGTGAGAAGGACATTCTTTTTTGTAAGGGGCTAGTGTGTCTTGGTTCAAGAGGGAACGTGGAGAGGTTGATAATTTTCATATCAACAGTGCCAAATTGCTCTTTCAACATTCCCTTTGAGTCCGCTGGCTTCTGGTGTTTGGACCTATCTTGCCCGAGTTGCGGCTCCTGTCTCCCTGTTGTTGTCCTCTCGATGGATGTTTGTGACTGTTTATGTCCTCTAAAGTCCCGTCTGTCCCCTGGATCGACTTCTCCCACCCCTCCTTTCTCTAAAAAGGTAACCTGGGGGGCTCTATTCCCTCTGGAATGCTGGCGTCCCTTAGGTGACCTGCTTCTATTCCTACGTATCGTAAGATCAAAAATTTCCCCTTTCTCACAGTCTTTGAGGTCCCGATGGAATTTAGATTGCTTGGTTACTTTAAAATTATATTGAATTCTCTCTACTTCTTTTTTAATAAGATAATTTTGTTTAATGAACTCTTCAGTTTCTTTAAAGGGCTCTAGGTTTTGTGAGCTGGTTGTAATTGAAGTAGTTAGGGCGTCTAATTGAAGTTTTTCTTTCTCTACGATCAACTTCATAATCGAGATGTGCGCAGGGATCTTTTGCAATGACCCATGTTATTGTAATTTATAAAATGTAAAAGGTAAAACAAACTGAGATCGGAGACAATACTGGCCATTATGACTTACATTACTATAATTTGACTCTTTATATAGGGAGAAAAGATATAAATGTTTGTCACTAAAGTATGAACATGCATGTGATCCCAAACCATTTCCTCTATGTCTATCACTATTTTCCTGAACATCTCTGAATGTCTTTGATCTCCTTTCTAGCCTAATTCTAAATCTATCTCTTGCTTTATCAAAAATACATAATGGTATATACAAATATATGTGCACTATAGAATATTGAACTCTCCCAACCTGGATAATTTGTACCATGAAGAAATGACTGCTGCGTGAACATTTTGATGTTAATTAGCAACACATTACCATACAATTATTCCAGTCCTGAGTTTTTCTTCTGTTTGCTCCTCTCTAAATTGATCAAGTCCGTTTGCAATCAGGTAAGGACACTACAAAAAGGAAACCCCTGATCTTCACGGATATGCCCAGACGAAGCTATGCAACAGTTCTTGCGAAACTAGTCGGCAAAAATCTTCCTGACCATCCGGTCGTCAACCAGACCTGCTGTCTGCATGACTCTCTCATAGTGAGCCAATAGCCACAGGTGAAACCTATGGGGATCCCCATGAAGCCAAATAACTAACAGTGGAAGCAGTGATCGACACTGAACCACCCCACTCCAGGATACCTTATTCATATGCATACCTCCTCGGCAACGCTACCCGTGACTGAAGTTACAGCGATGTGAAGGTGGTGTGACTGTCTGTGAAACAACTGATTGGCACTTTGAACCCCACCAGCACTTTGGCTAAATTATATAGATCTATATGATCCAAAAACGGACTTAAAACCCACACAAACTATCATCAACGGGCATACGGGAGCTATGATCACGGGTATGATCCTATAACCCCATCATACGGGTGAAACAGATCTCAACAAACCAGGAGTGGTAACGTATACAATGTGCTTCAGTGTTTTTTGCTTTTCACCACGGGAGTCAGCCGCTGTATTATGTGGATTGTGTTACATCAATTGACTTTACTTTGATCTGAGAGACATTACACTACCTGTCCTACAGATATCTACAACCTCAATCTTTACAACGGCTCAGTGTTTACATTCCATTTAGCATGTCAGCATTAGTATTGGGATTAACTAATCCCTCTAATTATGGCTGCAGTCTATATGCATTAACCCTCTCCTTTCTCCACTGCTTCTTTGGTTTCTCTGTTTTCCTAACAGCTCGAGCTCCAGAGAGCCTGGAGGGATAGTTTATCTTATCTTATTTTTGTTATCAATTTTGTTTTCTATATATTTTTTACAGGGACTTCCCTAAGATAAACATCTCTCCACCGCTATCTGATATCCGGATGGTCCCCCTGTATGTGTGTTTGTTATATTTTTTGTAGGTATATGTGTATTTCGGTGTCAACCAACTCACACCTTGATGGGTTAACTTACACGGCAATCTATTTTTCCCCTGTCCACATATTAGTTTATTCCCTTTATCATGTATAAATTACACCATATTTAATAAATGTTGTACTTTTGGATTATCCACGTGTTGGTGTTTATCTATAGTCCTTGTTCTGGTTCTCTTACCGGAAAGTTTTTCTATAGTTTAGAATCACTCCCTAGGTAACACAATTAACCCCTTGATCGCCCCCTTCCCTGCCAGTCACATTTACACAGTAATCAGTGCATTTTTATAGCACTGATCGCTGTAAAAATGTGAATGGTTCCAAAATAGTGTCAAAAGTGTCAGATATGTCCACCGCAATGTCACAGAGATGATAAAAATTGCTCATCGCCGCTAGTACAAGTAAAAAAAACAAAAAAAAACATAAATGTATTCCCTTTTTTGGAGGCGCCATAACTTTTGTGCAAACCAATTAACCACTTAAGCCCCGGACCAAAATATGCTGCTAAATGCCCAAAGGTGTTTTTACAATTTGGCACTGTGCTGTTTTAACTAGTAATTTCACGGTCATGCAATGTTGTACCGAAACAAAATTTGCTTCCTTTTCTTTCCACAAATAGAGCTTTCTTTTGATGGTATTTGACTGCCTCTGCGATTTTTTATTTTTTGCAATATAAACGGAAAAAGACAGAAAATTTGGAAAAAAAAATATATTTTCTACTTTTTGTTATAAGAAAAATCGAATGTACTAAATTTTAGTCAAACATTTAGGCCAAAATGTATTCAGCCACATGTCTTTAGTAAAAAAATAAATCGCAATATCAAAAAAAAAAAAAAAAATAGCTACCTAGCGGCAACAGTGACACTAATACAGCGATCAAAAAATTGATCGCTTAGTGACACTGGCAATAGGGGGTGAAAGGGTTAACTAGGGCGGTGATCAAGGGGTTAAACCTTTATTAGGGGGGGTAGGGGGCTACCCTGGACCTAACACTAACTGCCTGTCACACTGACACTAAATGCAGTGATCAGTAAATATATGATCACTGCAATCAGTGACACTGTGATAGGGGGCTGGGGGGGGTGATCTGAGGGGGTTAGGTGTGCCTATGTGTACTGGTGTCAGTGAGCTGTTGTGCAACTCACTTGTGATGTCTTCTCTCCTCTCGCCGGAACAAAAAGACCGCCGAGAGGAGAGGTGACATCACTTCCTCTGCCTGTGTTTACATTACACAGGCAGAGGGCAGGCAGAGGGCGGGCAGAGGGGGGAAAGCGGATTCGCTGGGAGCGATCGCGAGGGGGCGAACAGAAACGAACAGCCACCCCCTCATCCCGGATCGCTCCAAGAGGCTTACCGACCGCCGCATGCATCGGGTGGGGTCCCGATCGGAGCCCCAACCCACTTCTAGGCAGGGACGTGCCGGCACGTCCATCTGCCTGTACGTGCCATTCTGTGGACGTATATATACATGCGGCGGTCGTTAAGCGGTTAATATACGCTTATTGTGATTTTTTTACAAAAAATATGTTGAAAAATACATATCGTGCATTTTTTTTTAAATTGGATATCTATTATAGCAAAAAGTAAAAAAATATTGGCCCAGATTCACGTACCCAGGCGTATCTTTGTGCGGGCGTAGCGTATCTACTTTATGCTATGCCGCCACAACTTAGATAGGCACGTGCTGTATTCACAAAGCACTTGCTCCCTAAGTTACAGCGGCGTAGCGTAAATGGGCCGGCGTAAGCCTGCGTAATTCAAAGTAGCAAGTCGTTCCCTGGCCCATACCTTTGCATTAGTTGTGCCTCATATAGCAGGGGTAACTTTACGCCGGACGTAAGCCTTACGCAAAGCGCGTATTTGAAGCGGCCGGGCGCATCTACGTTCGTGAATCGGCGTATCTTACTCATTCACATATTTATAATGGGAACACTGAATACGTCCAGCGTAACTATGCGCCCACGATACGCCGGCGTAGGCAAGTTACGTCGACGACTGAAGCCATTTTTTTCGGCATATCTCCCTTTGTGAATCAGCGCATAAAAGATGCAATGGTGCACATTTGTACTTACGATGGCGTATCTTTTGAAACGCCGGCGTAAAGCCTTTCTGAATCCGGGCCCTTGTGTTTTTTTCAAAATTGTCGCCCCCCTTTTTTTTTTTGTAGCGCAAAAAATAAAAACCGCAGAGGTGATCAAATACCACCAAAAGAAAGTTCTGGTTGTGGGGAAAAAAATTATCAAAATTTCATATGGGTACAGTGTTGCACGCAATTGTCATTCAAAATGTTACAGCACTGAAAGCTGAAAATTGGCCTGGGCAGGAAGGGGGTGAAAATGCCCTGTATTGAAGTGGTTACAATATAGTGCATATGTGTTTGGTATCCTGCAGGTCTAAGTATGGGACCAACTGCAGTTGAGCAGATGCTTGCTTACAAATTAGCTAATACACACGATTGCTGGAGCGCACAATTGCTGGAGCGCCCAGTCTCTGGAGCACACAGTTGCTGAAACGCACAGTTGCTGAAGATACATGTTTTTACAGGTTTACATAAATGTACATGGTTATTAGGAATGAGCTTTGTGTTCAAGTCAAACTCGTGTTCAACTTGAACATCGGCTGTTCGCTAGTTAGCCGAATTTCTAACATTATGGGCCCTTTGCACCAAATTCGAGTGGCGCGTCACAGTTAAGGATGAGCCAAACATACCCGCGTTCGGTTCGCACCAGAACGTTCGAACAGACCGAGGGTTCGCGCGAACATTTAGAACCCCATTGAAGTCTATGAGACTCGAACGTTCGAATTCAAAAATGATCATTTTAAAGACCAATATTCAATTTAATGTTGGAAAACGTCTTTCGGAACCCAGGTCTTGCCCCAGGGAACATGTATCAATGGAAAAAAACGGCCGTTTTTTCCGGAGCAGCGATTTTAATGATGCCTAAAGTGAAAAAAAAATGAAAAATTCCTTTAAATATCATACCTGCTGGGTGTCTATAGTAGTGGCACGTGTTTAGAAATGTCCCTGCACAACATGAGATTACTCTCAGAAAAAAGTAATTTAATACTGCTTGCGCACGTGCTGTGTGGCAACAATATGTCGATTATTTTAGAGGTGGTGTGGGGCCATTACAATGCCAGATCTTGGCTCAATCAATTATTTTTTTTGTGAAAGAAAAATTGTAGAAAAAAGGGCACCCCTCAAACATACTGTAATTGGAGTCTTGCATCAAAAATTGTTATTAGACTCCCCTGTTAAAAAGGGGCACAAAAATTTGGCCTTAGGCACTGGTGGTGGAGCCCAGAAAGAAACACAACATTTCTTACTAGCTATCAGCAAGAAAAGTGAGGAGAAGGATATTCCATCAGCAGCATAACAGGACAGTCACTCAGCATCAGCATACGCAGTCTCAAAGGGATCTGACATTTCAACAAAAAATTATTATTCAGTAACATCAGCATCAGGTGCTTGGTAGCTGGTGTTGATCAAAGCCTGATTCATTTTGATGAATGTCAGTCGATGAACAGAGTCGGTGGAGAGGCTGTGATCGGTCACAAAGCCTCCAGCAGCACTGAATGTGCATTCTGAAAAAAACACTGGATGCAGGGCAAGCCAGTAGCTTAATTGCATACTGTGCAAGCTCTGGCCAGTGATCCATCCTCAAGACCCAGTAAGCCAGAGGATTTTCGGTGGGGAAGGTGTCCAAGTCAGATCTTGCCCCTAGGTATTCCCGGGCCATGTAAACCAGACGCTGGCGATGGTTGCTGGAACCGGTCAGACCTTGGGGCTGCGGACTAAAAAATTGTCTGAACGCATCGGTCAGATGGCCACCTTCTCCACCGCTCCTTCTGTGACTCACCGAAGCCTCAGCAAGACGTTGTCCAGAGCCAGGTTTTGGTAATCCCCCCGGTTCTGAGAACGCATTGCACAGACCCTTCTGTGGATCAAGGAGAGTTGCCTGCCAGTAATGATCCCTCTCCTTGATAGCACGTACACGAGGATCCTTACGCAGGCTTTGCAGGATCAGGGAGGCCATGCAGCGTAGGTTTGCAGAGGCATTCGGGGCACAGTCCTCTGGGTCACTGAGGACGTCAGGATCTGCAGGCACCTCATCCCAGCCACGTAAAAGTCCACATGTTCCTTGGGACTGTGTTCTGCTGCTGCTGATGCTGAGTGCTAGGCTCTACCTCGATGCTGCTGATATAATTCTCCTCCTCCTACTCCTCCTCCTCCTTCTCTTCCTGTGTGCTAGGTGAGCAAGCAGGATCACTGTCTGGATAAAGGGGGCCTTGAGAAGTAAGGAAGCCCTCCTCTTCCTCCCTCTGTTCTGCCTCAAGGGCCCTGTCCATTATTCCACGTAGCGTGTGCTCCAACATGTGATTAAGAGGGACAGTCTCACTGATGCATGCACTGTCACTGCTCACCATCCTCGTGGCCTCCTCAAATGGTGACAGGATAGTGCATGCATCCCTGATCAAGGCCCACTGGCGTGGTGAAAGAAAACCAAGCTCCCCTGACCCAGTTCTGCTGCCATATTGGCACAGGTACTCATTGATGGCCCTCTGCTGTGTGTGCAGCCGCTGCAGCATGGCCAACGTAGAGTTCCATCTGGTGGGCATGTCACAGATTAGGCGGTTCTTGGGCAGGTTGTATTCCCTTTGGAGGTCTGTCAGCCGAGCAGTGGCATTATATGACCTCCGGAAATGCATACAGACTTTCCTGGCCTGCTTCAGGACATCCTGTAAGCCCGGGTACCTGCCCAAGAACCGCTGCACCACCAAATTCAGGACATGCCCAAAACAGGGCACGTGGGTGAGTTTTCCCTGTCGCAGGGCAGAGAGGAGGTTGGTGCCATTATCGCTGACCACCATTCCAGGCTTCAGCTGGCGTGGCATCAACTACCTCTGAGCCTGCCCCTGCAGAGCTGACAGAACCTCTTCCCCAGTGTGGCTCCTGTCTCCCAAGCACACCAGCTCTAGCACTGCATGGCATCTCTTGGCCTGCATTCCTGCGTAGCCCCTCGTACGCCTACGGAGCACGGCTGGTTCAGAGGAAACATCACCACAGGAAGAGGCCACAGAGGAAGAAGAGGAGGGGGTGGAGGAGAGAGGTGTGTCACAACCAGTAGTAGTGTTTTGGAGGTGTGGTGGCGAAACAACCTCCAAAACTACTGTAACTTGCTCTGCGTCCTTCCCAGCTGCCAGCAGAGTCACCCAATGCGCCGTAAAAGACAGGTAACATCCCTGTCCATGCCTGCTGGACCATGAGTCAGCGGTAAGATGCACCTTACCACTGACCGCCCTGTCCAGCGAGGCATGGACATTGCCTTCCACATGCCGGTAGAGAGCCGGAATCGCCTTCCGTGAGAAAAAGTGGCATTTGGGTACTTGTCACTGAGGTACTGCACATTCCACAAACTCACGGAAGGGGGCAGAATCTACCAACTGAAAAGGTAGCAGTTGAAGTGCTAGCAATTTCTCTAAGCTAGCATTCAACCGCTGGGCATGTGGATGGCTGGGAGAGTACTTCTTTCAGCGCTGCAGCAGCTGGGGCAGGGAAAACTGTCTGGTACGATCAGTAGATTGCCTGCATGTACTACTAGGTTGTGACAGAGACTATGACTGGGGGTCTAGTGGGGTTGGAGGTCCAAGAAGGGCAAGGGGAGGTACGCTTTGGTCTTTGGTGTGGGTCTTTCTGGTATGCTTGACAACGAGCTGCATGGCAGGCCGACATATGTCTGGACAAGCATGTGGTGCCCAAGCGGGTGATGTTTTGGCCACGCGAGATACGCTTTCGACATATGTTGCAAATAGCAAAGGTTCGATCTGATGGACATGTTTCAAAAAAGGCCCACACCAAAGAACTTCTGCTGTACCGTTCAGACACAGCAACGCCATGCACAAGCATAGATGTGCGATGTAATGCACTTGGTGTGCTGCCCTTAAGCTGACCCCTGGAGGGCATCCTGCCTCTTGGAGATGTGCCTGTGCCTCCTCCTCCTGCTCCTCTCTCCTATCAGGCACCCACATAGAGTCAGTGACCTCATCATCCCCTCCCTTCTCATCACTGTCGAAAACCTGGCAGTATGCTCCAGCTGGGGGAACATCACTGCCAGATTGCTGTCCCTCTCAGCCACCCCCTCTCCCTGGGCTCACATCAATGCCTTCCTCTATCTGTGTTTCATCATCAGAGCCTTCAAAACGCTGCACATCTTCATTCAGCATGTACCCAACACTATGTTGATACAGTTCGGGGGACTCCTCAGGAGGACATGGTGGGACTAGGGAAGGATTGTGTGATGCCATTGTGCAGAAGGAAGAGGAAGCCTTGGCAGCTGCTTCGCCAGACAAACTAAGATCAGTCTGTGTGAGAGAGGATGAGGACAGCTTGGTCATCCACTCTATTAATTTCTCTGCATGTTGAGGCTCAACACGGCCAGCTTCCGAAAAGAAGGACGAGCGGCCACGTGCTGAAGAGGATGCACCACGTCCACCACCAGCGTTGCCTCTAGATGCAGAGCCTGCTTGCCCTCGTGACTCTCTGCCTCTCTTTGTTGTCCTTCCAGACATTTTAATGCATTTAGGTGTAAATAAACAACGCACATACAGTAAATGCGCTTACATGCAAGAGCAAACTTGCACTTACAGTAAATGCGCTTACGTGCGATTACACAGCAAACTTGCACTTACAGTAAATGCGCTTACGTGCTACTAAAGAGCAAACTTGCACTTACAGTAAATACGCTTACGTGCGATTACACAGCAAATGTCCACTTACAGTAAATGCGCTTACGTGCTACTAAAGAGCAAACTTGCACTTACAGTAAATGCACTTACGTGCTACTAAAGAGCAAACTTGCACTTACAGTAAATGCGCTTATGTGCTACTAAAGAGCAAACTTGCACTTACAGTAAATGTGCTTACGTGCGATTACACAGCAAACTTGCACTTACAGTAAATGTGCTTACGTGCAATTAAAGAGCAAACTTGCACTTACAGTAAATGCGCTTACGTGCTACTAAAGAGCAAACTTGCACTTACAGTAAATGCGTTTACGTGCGATTACACAGCAAACTTGAACTTACAGTAAATGCGTTTACGTGCGATTACACAGCAAACGTCTACTTACAGTAAATGCGCTTACGTGCTACTAAAGAGCAAACTTGCACTTACAGTAAATGCGCTTACGTGCGATTACACAGCAAGCTTGCACTTGCAGTAAATGCGCTTACGTGCAATAAAAGAGCAAACTTGCACTTACAGTAAATGCGCTTACGTGCGATTAAAGAGCAAACTTGCGCTTACAGTAAATGCGCTTACGTGCTACAAAGAGCAAACTTGCACTTGCAGTAAATGTGCTTACGTGCTACTAAAGAGCAAACTTGCACTTACAGTAAATGCGCTTACATGCAATAAAAGAGCAAACTTGCACTTACAGTAAATGCGCTTACGTGCGATTACACAGCAAACTTGCACTTACAGTAAAAGCGCTTACGTGCTACTAAAGAGAAAACTTGCACTTACAGTAAATGCGCTTACGTGCGATTACACAGCAAACTTGCACTTACAGTAAATGCGCTTACGTGCTACTAAAGAGCAAACTTGCACTTACAGTAAATGCGCTTACGTGCTACTAAAAAGCAAACTTGCACTTACAGTAAATGCGCTTACATGCAATAAAAGAGCAAACTTGCACTTACAGTAAATGCGCTTATGTGCTACTAAAGAGAAAACTTGCACTTACAGTAAATGCGCTTACGTGCGATTACACAGCAAACGTCCACTTACAGTAAATGCGCTTACATGCTACTAAAGAGCAAACTTGCACTTACAGTAAATGCACTTACGTGTGATTACACAGCAAACGTCCACTTACAGTAAATGCGCTTACGTGCGATTAAAGAGCAAATTTGCGCTTACAGTAAATGCCCTTACATGCTACTAAAGAGCAAACTTGTGCTTACAGTAAATGCGCTTACGTGCGATTACACAGCAAACGTCCACTTACAGTAAATGCACTTACGTGCTACTAAAGAGCAAACTTGCACTTACAGTAAATGCGCTTACATGCGATTACACAGCAAACTTGCACTTTAAGCAAATGCGCTTAGGTGCAAATAAGCAGGACTAGTGCAGTAACACCGAGTATGTTTAGGTGTAAACTAAACACAGCACACAGCCACAGGCAATACAACACATTAGAGCACTGCAGCTATGCACAATCTCCTGCCTGACAAATACTAATAGCAGATCTAACTAAGTTATACAGTGTATAAATATATGTACAACTCCTAAGGATGTATATATATATTCTCTACACACTGTAATTAAAGCTAAACTGACTAGCCTGCTCTATCTAGCTATCTAAAAAGACAATCTCTCTATCTCTCTGTCTGAACTGGAACAAGCCTGGAACACACTACACGCGGCCACCCTGCAGGCGGCCTTTTATAGTGTGGGGCGTGTGCTAAAGCCCTGAGCCATAATTGGCCAAAGCCACCCAGGCTTTGGCCAATTATGGCTCTTCGTTTTTTGCGCGCTGTGATTGGCCAAGCATGCGGGACATACAGCATGCTTGGCCAATCATCAGCGCGCAATGCCGCAGTGAATTATGGGCCATTGCGCGTCATTCGAATTTGGCGCGAACGACCCATTTTGTTCAGATTCGACGAACGATCGAACAGGCAATGTTCGAGTCGAACATACGTTCGCATCGAACACGAAGCTCATCCCTGGTCACAGTCCATAATTGACTGCGTTATCGCAGTGCATTGCTGGCTGATGATTGGCCAAGCATGCACTATGACCCGCATGCTTTTTCCAATTACAGTGCCATCAGCACAGAGAGCCATAATTGGCCAAAGGAAGGGTGCCTTTGACCAATCATGGCTCAGGGGAGTAGGTACACGCCCCACACTATATAAGGCCGTCTGCGTGTCGGCCTTGTGTAGTGTAAACAAAACAGTAAATTAAATCCTTGCCGTCCGGCGCTAAACTAAACAAAAGGATCTCCTCTCTATACAGTGTGGGGCTAAAGAACAAAGCAAACCTTTTCTTGCAGTTATTTTTCCATAGAGCTCCTCACACTCAGGCTCCCTCCTGAGTCTCCAAACCAGACACCTGTTGTGCTCTCTTCCTGGTCTTTTGAAGTCCAGCTGATTGTAGACTCCAGTGGACCCAAACATCAGGACCGGAACCCTAGCCAGCCCCAGAGGCTGTAAAACTCAGACCGGAATTCAGTTCAGTCCTTCATAATGGAATGAATGCGAGGTGAAACGTACCTATTGTCACGTATCGCACCTCGCATACAGTCACAATATATATATACACACACACACACACACACACACACATACATACACAGTGGCATAGCGTGGGGGGTGCCGTGTCCCCGGCTCCTTCCTCCTAATTTTGATTTACAGTGTGCTTCGGCCACCATGTTCCGTCGCAGGATGGACCCTGGCGCCCTGTGATTGGGTGGATGGGATGTGCAGCTGCGAGGCTGGCCTGTCCTCAATCGCTGGTGGGGCTGCCTGGCCTCCGCTTAGCTGTGAGCCACCGATGTCTCTCCCACCCCCCTCCGTAGTCCAGACCAGATAGTTTCCCCCGTTGTGGCAGGCAGTCTGACAGTGTGACAGACCGCAGAGCAGAGCAGATGGAGGGAAAGCAGGTGAGTGAGACTTCCTCGTGAGTCGCGTTGCTGGCTGGGGGGAGTGGACATAGTCTGGGAGAGGAAGCAGCCAGTAAGTCAGTTAAGTGTGTAGTGTGCACTGTAGTATGTAATGTGTAGTTTAATGTGCAGTGCAGTGTAGTGTAATGTGTAGTATGTAATGCGTAGTAGTGTTTAGTGTAGTGAGCAGTGTGCTTAGTGTGTAGTGTAAAGTGCAGTTTGTAGTGTGTGTGTAATGTGTAGTGTGCAGTGTTTAGTGTGTAGTGCAGTTTGTAGTGTAGTGTGAAGTGCAGTTTGTCGGGTGCCGGGCATATGAATTACAGCGTAAATGGAGTTAATCCGCGCTAATCCAATAGTGAACAGGTGTGTATAAAAGTAGTGCTACTGGGAACAGAATATGTTGAATTTCTCTATCCAGCACACAAACCTCTTGAGTAACTAATCAAAGAGACAAAAAGATAAGGAATAATAAAAATATATATATATATGAAATTAAAGGTGCAGCAATAAAATAATTAGTTTGAATAGAGAACTAAATGGAAATGTGAAGGAAAATGTATACTGTATTATGCGCAACCCAAACCGTCGTGTATCTCATCAACTGTAATGACACAACTGTGTATTAAACAAGTAGTGATTGGACAATGTGAGTGATCCGATCAAAAACACACCTAAGGTGATCCGATCATCTAATAATTGTAAAAATCATTAGTACTGGTGGTTTATAAACCACAAGAAAGTGTCCAGAAAATAAGAAGAAAAAATAGGAAACAAGTCCACAAATGATGTAACACTGTAGCGACTGGTTTGCAGATTATCATTCAGATCTTCAAAGCTAGACACTTCTTAGGAATAAAGTAGATAGATGTCCGCTTACTAGAGAAGGAGGACCCCCATTACAGGGATCAAGTCAGCTTAACACAAACAAGATGGTTCATCTGGCTCCACAGGATGGAAATCACTCCTCAGCAGGGAACAGCTTCTGGTTGTATTACCGGGACCGGGAAGGTGAGTCCTGGATAAAAATGTACCGTCTCCTCTCGGGACAACAGGGGGGGCATTTAGCAAGCCAACAATATGGTGACAGAAAAAAGAAGAAAACTTCATGGTGCAGGTAAAAAACACTTGGGGCCAGATTCAGTAAGAAGTTATGCAGCGTATATTGAGATACGCCGTGTAACTTCTTAGATGCGCCGGCGTATCTTTTTTTCTATATTCAGAAAACAAGATAGGCCGGGATTGAGCTAAGATACGAGCGGCGCAAGTCTCTTACGCCGTCGTATCTTAGTTGCATATTTACGTTGGCCGCTAAGTGGCACTTCCGTCGAATACGTAAATTAGCTACATGCGCCGATTCACGAACGTACGCCCGACCTCCGCAGTACTGATACACCGTTTACGTAAGCCGATTTCAGGCGTAAAGATATTCCAACAAAAAGATGGCGCAGCCAATGTTAAGTATGGACGTCGGGACCACGTCGAAATTTTTACGTCGTTCGCGTAAGCCAATTTAGAATGGGGCTGGGCGTAAGTTACGTTCACGTCGTTTATTTTTACGTCGTCAATGGATTATTTGCAACGTGATTTGGGATATGTCCACGGCCGGCGCATGCGCAGTTCGTTCGGTGCGTCATTTACGTGGGGTCACCGTTATTTCAATACAACACACCCCCTACCTGCCTAATTTGAATTACGCCCACTTACAGCGGCACATTTACGCTACACCGACGCAACTTTGTGAATACAGCACTTGCCTGTAAAACTTGCGGAGGCTTAGCGTAAATAGGATACGTTTCGCCCGCACAAAGATATGCGCTCCTACGTGAATCTGGCATTGCTCTTTATTAAATCGAGCAGGTTAATGACATCCAATAAAAGTTTCAAAGTAAATACATGAATCCAAAAAAACAGCAAACACACTGCCAGTGTCTCAGCTCACGCCTGACCAGCTGGTGTGTGATGACGTCCGAGTCCTTAGCTCCACCCGACGCTGCGTTTCGCCGTTACAAGGCGTCTACTGGGAAAGTACATTTGTTAAGCTGACTTGATCCCTGTAATGGGTGTCCTCCTTCTCTTTTTTATTTTTTATTTTACAAATCCCTTTATTAAATTTTATTCATTTCCATACAAAAAAAGGAAACAGTAAACATACATATATATACCATATTCCTACCATTCTAACATTCCTTCCATATCTTCATCCATCTAACACATTCCTCTTACATTCCTTCCCTTCCTTTCTTGGTGCAGTTACCCTTCCCCTGTGTCCTATTTATCCTGGAGCTGTCATAGGATTTTCTATCCAGCTTGCCCAAACGCTCTTAAAGCGGATGGTTCACCTCAAAAAAATATTAAAAGCCAGCAGCAACAAATACTGCAGCTGCTGACTTTTAATATTAGGACACTTACCTGTCCTGGAGTCCAGCGGCGTCCGTAGCAGAGGACGAGCGATCGCTCGTCACCCTGCTGCTCCCCCCTCCATCCACGGTGAGGGAACCAGGAAGTGAAGCGCTGCGGCTTCACTGCCCGGTTCCCTACGGCGCATGCGCGAGTCGCGCTGCGCCCGGCGATTGGCTCCCGCTGTGTGCTGGGAGCCGAGAGTTCCCAGCACACAACGGGAAAAGCCCGTCTTTTGCCCGAGACTGCGGGCCGGAAGTGGGTGCAGATACCTGTCTTTAGACAGGTATCTGCACCCCCCTCCCCCCTGAAAGGTGTCAAATGTGACGCCGGAGGGGGGGAGGGTTCCGATCAGCGGATCTTCACTTTAGGGTGGAGATCTGCTTTAAATTTCTCCCTCTGTCCTCTATTACTGTATGTCTCCCTGTATAGTGGTTAACAGTTGTTGACTAGATTTTTCCAATGTGCCACCGAGGGGGCCTCTTCCTTTTTACAATTTAGGACTATCGTCTTTCTAGCATAGTACATTAATAGTGCCACCTGTATTCTCCTTACCATCGGGACAATCTTCTTCCTTATCAATCCCAATAGACATATCTCTGCCTCCTGTTCCAGAACTATTGATGTTACTATAGCAATTATTCTTAGAACATCCCTCCAGAATACCACAATCTTTGGACATCGCCAAAATATATGCATAAAATCTCCTGAAATGTCTGCACATCTCCAACAATTCGGAGGGTTAGACTGTGAGATCTTATTTAATTTATATGGTGTATATTATCTTGTATTGTATTAGTTTATCTCGAAGTGATACCAGTATCTGTAGTGGGAACCCCAACACTTCTTCCCAGTTTTCCCCCTCCAAGTTTGGGACATCTCTTCTCCACTGTTCACTTAATTTATTTGTATCGAATTGTGTATTTTTTACTAAGTGCTTATATAGGATTGAGATTGTCCCTTATCCACTTTTTACCATTTTTTCGAGACCTACTTCTATTATTTGCGGGGTTCCCCCTGAAAACTGAGCCACTAATGCATGGGTAAGTTGCCTATGTCTAAAGATGTAACTCTGTAGGATATTCCATGACTCTCTCATCTCCTCAAATGTGGAGAACCTTTCTCCCTGTATTATTTGCGATATCTTTTTTACCCCATATTTAGTCCATGTTCCTGGATCCTGTATGGAATCCAGGTGCGGCAGTTCAGGGTTCCTCCATAATGGGGTGTTTGGGGATAGATTCGTTTCTGACCATCCCTCTTTTACCATAGCCGCTCTCCATATTTTAACTGTTGTTTTCATTAGAGGGGTCTCTAACTCTCACCTAGATTTTAGCCCTCTATACAATAGACCCTGCAGTGCCTCTACTAATTGAACCACTGCTGCTTCTAACATAGTTGCGGAATCGAACCCATCCCGGTTCAACCATCTCGCAACCGTCACCAACTGCGTGGCTATATAATATTTGTGAAAATCTGGGAAGTCCAACCCCCCTGTTCTGCCGGTCTCATAAGTGTATTTAGTTTAATTCTTACTGTTTTATTTGCCCATATAAATGATGAGAGCATTCCATGCAGCTGCACAAACATTCTCTTGGGTAACCACTGTGGAGAGTTCCTGAATAGATACAGGAACCTGGGAAGAACCTTAATTTTTATCAGATTTATACAACCTAATAGGGACAGTGGTAACAATACCCATATCTTCAGCTTCCTCCCAAGTTCCTGCATCACAGGATCCAAATTTAGTGTCCGAAAATCTTCAACTTGCCTAGATATTACTATTCCGAGATATTTAAATTGGCTTACCCATTTCAATGGCATTGTTGGGGCTGCGGTATCCTGCGCTCCCTGATCAATAGGAAATAGCATAGACTTTCCCCAATTCTCTTTAAGCCCAGTAAAAGGACGAAAAAGTATTTAGTAGTTCTAATGCTCCCTCCAGAGATGGAACCGCATCTCTCAAAAATAGTAGCACATCGTCTGCATAAAGGGCTACTCTCTCCTCCAGCCCCCCTACTCGAAGTCCTTGGATATTTGGAGAGGTCCTGAGGGCTTCTGCTACCGGTTCTATTGCTATTGCAAAGAGTGTCGGAGAAAGGGGGGCAGCCCTGCCTCATACCTCTATACAACTTAAAAAATGATGACAGTTTTCCTCCCCATTTTACAGCCGACATAGGTCTCTCAAAGATTGTTTGTATCCACTTAATGAACACCAATTGAAAACCCATCCTCCTAAGTATCTCCCATAAGAAGGGCCATTCAATTGTATCGAAGGTCTTCTCTATATCTAGAGAGGCCACTGTCCTGGATCCTTCCTGTAGATGGTGAGTGTGTATATTAGTATATAGCCTACGTAGGTTAATATCCGTTGTTCTCTGAGGCATAAATCCTGTCTGATCTGAGTCTATGATGTTTTTGAGCAGGGGTTGTATTCTTAGGGTTAATATCTTTGTTAATATTTTCAGATCTATGTTTAATAGTGCAATTGGTCTATATGAAGAACATAATTTTGGATCTTTTATTTCTTTATGAATTAATATTATATGTGCTTCTCTCATGGAATCTGGAAGTGTCCCTTTCGCTAATCCATTTGTAACTACTTCTGCCAATTTAGGGGCTATTATGGCTCCATATTTTTTGTGTACGTATAACCTCCATAACCTCCTCGATGGTAATGGGGCATACCAATGTCCTCCTCTCCTCATCTGACAACCACCCAAGAGCTATCCGGTCTAAAAGACCCTTTATGGCTTCTGGGCAGAAGTCAGAGGGGAGAGAGGAGGTGTACAACAAACTGTAATATTCTCTAAATGCCTCTAATATCTCCTCCGGTTCTTTTACTTTTGCTCCATTTGCTGTCTGCATTTCGGATATGTTTGTGGTTTGATATTCCTGTTGTGCTAACCTCGCCAGAAATCTGCCACTTTTATCTCCTTACTCAAAATTATTCTGTCTATTTTTACATAGTTCCAGCCTTGTGATTTCCTCCATATGGAGATGCAGATCCCTTTGTACGGCCATCACCAAGTCAAAATTTCTATCACTAGAGTCCTGACCATATTCTTGCTTCTGAAATTCTATCTGACTTTGTAACTCCTGTATTTTGGCCTTCTGTTTCCTTTTAACCGCTGAAATACTTGAAATATACTGTCCCCGCAGATACGCTTTAAACGCATCCCACACAATATCCACCGACGTTGATCCTACGTTATTCTCCCAATATTCCATTATTATAGCTGTCATTTTTTCCTCTATTTCTGGGCATACAACTCATTGTGGAGTCAGTCTCCATATGGATGCATTTCTCGGCGTAGGGATACGTATTGTCAGACATAAAGGAGAGTGGTCTGAAAGGCCGCTCGGTAGATATGTTGCATCCTCAATGTCTGACAACATCGTAGTGTCTGCAAATGCTAGGTCAATCCTCGAAGCTGTTTTGTAAGAAGTAGAGAAACATGAGTACACTCTTTTTCCCGGGGTTCTTCCATCTCCAAATCTCTGTTACCCCCATCACCTGAGCCCAGTTATACAGATCCGGGGGAATACTGTTTAGGAGGTTTTGGTCTATCCAATTCTTGTGATAGGATTGAGTTGAAATCTCCAATACACAGCAGCTTCGCCGGATGGTGTTGAATAATTTTTTCCATTATCTCATTCAAAATTCCTACTGAGAAAGGAGGAGGGAGATATACTGCCACTATAATATACATTTGTTGTCCTATCGTATATAACAAAATAACATATTTTCCGTTTGTATCTATGTATGCCTTTTCTATTACTCCAGGAAAGGATTTATTTACCAAGACTGATACCCCCCTAGAATACGATGAGTATGTTGAGTGATATGTTTCCCGTATCCATGCCTTTTTTAACGTCATAAATTTTTTCCCCATTAAATGTGTCTCTTGCAAAATAATCAGTTGTGGAGAATATTTTCTTATATATTGGAACATTAAAGCTCGTTTGAACTTTGTGTTCAATCCTCGTACATTCCAAGAGAGAACACTATAGCCATTACCGTTCTTTTTACCTGCCATTATACCTGAAGTACAGGAGGAATAGGCACCTCCATTCTCTGGTAAGCGGCCATCTATCTACTTTATTCCAAAGAAGTGTCTAGCTTTGAAGATCTGAATGATAATCTGCAAACCAGTCGCTACAGTGTTACATAGTTTGTGGACTTGTTTCCTTTTTTTTCTTCTTATTTTCTGGACACTTTCTTGTGGTTTATAAACCACCAGTACTAATGATTTTTACAATTATTAGATTATCGGATCGGATCACCTTAGGTGTGTTTTTAATTTGATCACTCACATTGTCCAATCACTAATTGTTTAATACACAGTTGTGTCATTGCAGTTGATGAGATACACGACGGTTTGGTTTGCGCATATAATATACATTTTCTTTCATATGAATTACAGCGGCGGGGTGTTTTGGAATCGCCTGATTAGAGCCAGAGGCTCTAATAGGCTTGCAAATAGGTAAACAGCGGGCACACTGCTGTGCGTTTGCTGATTACTCAGTGGTGTGTTAGGGAACCTACTACATCGCTGCCCTAACACTGACCCACCTCTCAGCCAATCAGGTTGCTCAGGTCTGGTTACCTGTCACTTGATTGGCTGAAACAACAGGCGCCGTTATTGGATGCCTGACGGGACATGAGGACCAGAGAAGTGCAGGAGACATGAAGGACCCCGTTCATCGCCATCATCCGCTGCCCCACTACAGGGTAAGTGCCGGGCACACTCACACTGGCAGCATTTGGCACAGTGGCAGTATTTGGTGGGCACTGGAAGCGTATGATGGGCAGTTTGGGCACAGTGGCTGCGTTTGATGGGCACAGTCGCAGCATTTGATGTCAGTCTCAGTATTTGATAGGCACAGTCGCAGCATTTGATGTCAGTCGCAGCGTTTGATGGGCACAGTGTCAGCGTTTGATGGGCACAGTGTCAGCGTTTGATGGGCACAGTGTCAGCGTTTGATGGGCACAGTCACAGCGTTTGATGGCAGCATTTGATGGGCACAGTCGCAGCATTTGATGGGCACAGTGGCGGCATTTGATGGTCACAGTGGCGGCATTTGATGGTCACAGTGGCGGCATTTGATGGTCACAGTGGCGGCGTTTCAGTATTTGATGGTCACAGTGTCAACGTTTGATGGCACAGTGTCAGCGTTTGATGGGCATAGTGTAATGGATAGGTTGAACATCTTCATATTTATATCCTGAATTCAACTACCATGCCCCTGATTAATGTGTGTATATGTGTATATATATATATTGTAACAGTACGGGCTACTGTGACTGTAAACTGGACACAGGGTTTGCACACTTTAGAGGTGCAAGACTACAGAGCGTAGATGTGGACTGGAGAAGATTGCTTTTGCAACTTTCTCCAGGTTTTGGTACTTTGTCATGGGGCTCTGTAGTATGGAGATTCCATAGTGTCTTGGGTGGGACGGAATCTCCAATCCTGTCTCCAGATCTTGTGGATGACCAGCAGGGTCTGTGCTCAGGTGAGCACAGCCCTTTATAATCATTGTGTAGGGAGATCTCATGGCTCCCAGTTGGAGACGGCTCCTAGTTGGAGACAGCAGGTCTCCAGAAGTCTGAGGCTGTAGGAGACAGCCAGAACAGTGTCTGCAAGAGGCAGAGTTGTAGATGCTGACGGGAAGCATCTATGTTGAGGATTCCGCTGGTCTGGGCGACCAGGAAAACGTGTAAAGTATTGCTGCAGAAGTACTGCTACAGAGAGCCAGGTGGGCTAACATTTTCTGTTGTATGTTTGATGGAGAAGAACCCCCTGCGTGGGAAGCCTTTGTTTGGACTTTTATTTTGCCTTTTTAATAAAAATGGGATACCATGCCCTTAAACATACTTCCTGGCTGGAGTGAATCACTGGAAAACGCCCATACCACGAGAGCTAAACAACCCCAATATCACAAGTGGTGGATTCAGCGGGCACAAGACGGTGTAATTCGGGTCCTTGCTCTACAGTGATTTCACATCAGGAACTGTTGGCTGTGTGCGGAAGTGCAGCCAGGCAAAAGGCATTGCGTGTGGCAGGTGGGGTACCTGTCAGTGGCGGCTGGTGCTCAAAATTTTTGGGGGGGCGCAAACGAAAAAAAAAATATTGCAGCCTCACTGTGCCCATCACATGCAGCCACTGTGCCATGCCACCAAATGTAGCCACTGTGCCATGCCACCAAATGCAGCCACTGTGCCATCAATTGTCACCACTTTGCCATGCCATCAAATGCAGCCACTGTGCCATCAATTGTCACCACTGTGCCATGCCATCAAATGCAGCTACTGTGCCCATCAATTGTCACCAATGTGCCATGCCATCATATGCAGTCACTGTGCCATCAATTGTCACCAATGTGCTATGCCATCATTTGCAGTCACTGTGCCATCAATTGTCACCACTTGTGTCACTAATTGTGCCATGCCATCAAACGCCACCACTGTGCCATCAATTGTCACCAATGTGCCATGCCATCAAAAGCAGCTACTGTGCCCATCAATTGTTACCACTGTGCCATGCCATCAAATGCAGTCACTGTGCAATCAATTGTCACCACTGTGCCATGCCATCAAACGCCACCACTGTGCCATCAATTGTCACCACTGTGCCATGCCATCAAACGCAGTCACTGTGCCATCAATTGTCACCTCTCTGCCATGCCATCAAATGCAGTCACTGTGCCATCAATTGTCACCTCTCTGCCATGCCATCATATTCAGTCACTGTGCCATCAATTGTCACCACTGTGCCCGGCCTGTGCTCATTGTTGCCTCTGTGCCCCATGATGCCACTGTGCCCCATGCTTCTACTGTGCCCCATGCTGCCACTGTGCCCCATGCTGCCGCTTTCCCTGTAAAAAAATCACTTACCTGACGCTTCCATGTCCTCCCTCGATGTCTTCTGCCGCCCTGGAGAAGCTTCAGCCAATCAGGTTCCTGAAAACCAGAATCCGGGAACCTGATTGGCTGAAACGGCTGTCAGTCTAATGCAAGGACCGCAGATTGTCTGCGCTCCGAGCATAGACTTCCGAGAGCCGGAGGGCGGGACTGGAAAAGCCTATCAGAGCCACTGGCTTTGATAGGCAGTTCCCCTCAGCCAACCAGCTGTCGCTATTCGGGTAACCGGCGTCCCATGTCCGGTTATACGAATAGACCAGGCAGCTGGCAACAGTAACACACGTCCAATGCATAGCATTGAACGTGTGTTACTTGCGAGAGGGGGTGGCGCTGCAGCGCCCTCTATAGACGGCCGCCAGAACTTCGGCTAAAATGTCAAAATGACATTTTAGCCGAATAAAAGTTCTTAAAGGGCACGTTTTTTTTTTTTTTTTTAATTTTTTTTTTTTGTGACTGCGGGAGGGGGGGGGGGGGGGGGGCGCCCGTGCGCCCATATGGGCGGGCCGCCACTGGTACCTGTGAACAAAAAAAAAAAAAGTCAATTTTTTTCCTGCGATAAACTGCTGCTATAGCTGTGTGTGGCAGCCAGGCGAGCTGCATTGCACAGAAGTATTATTTGATGGACTGTTACATACAGGTGGCGCACCTGTGAGATTTTTTCCTTTTTTACTGCTGTGAACTGTGTGACAAGCTGCTGTGCATGCGACTGCAAAGATGAGGCAGTCAAAACACAAGAAGTTCATGTTAAAGCAAGGTAAAGGAGAAGTGAGCTCAGAATGGCCTGAGAAGATGTCTCCACCTAGGAGGGCCAGTCAAAAGGGGCCAGTGGTGTATGAGACTGTGAATGAGTGGTTCAAGCGGAACCAAAGTAAAGAGTCGGCTGCAGTTCAAGGGGCTATGGTCTGTGCCTCTGATTACATGCAACCCATGCTACCTACAGAGGAGGTTGGAGACTTTCTGGAAAAATTAGAAAAAGTCGCTGTAAGGAGGAAATGGCCTAGAGACCAGTGGCCAAAATTGCTGCAACCCTTATTACTGATAGAGTACCGGTCGGTTTACCATTTGATGGACGATGACCACGATGACTACCGCCAGTTTAAAGAGGAAATCCTTCTTAGAGGAGAGTTCCATCGCATCATGGGTCGCCAGCAAAGTTCTGCAGGGAGAGTGCGATCTCCCATGACAACAAGAGTGGAAGTTGTGCCTGGAGGGAGGAGCTGCAGGAGAGATTTGCCTCAACGTCCTCACAAAGAGCCCTGTGCGTTCTTGCCAGCTGGGAATCATCAGGAGAGAAACGCACGGGAGAAAAGTCGTCTAGTTCCATGTCTGGAATGTGGCCTGCTGGGGCACGAAATATTGTCTTGCCCTAGATTCTGGGGTGCACCTGGAGGTAATGATGCTGAGCCAGTTTCCTGTGAAAATATATTTGCCGTCACCCCTGGCAACAAGGAAGAGTTTTCTGTTGTGCCTCCTGGGAGTGCTAAGGAGTCAGAAATGGCTGCTGCGATTTCATCCCGTGGCCACCAGGGGGAGTTGGCCAGTAAATGTGCGGCTGAGGACTGGTTCTTAAGACAACGTACTCAAATGAAGATGGTGACCACAACTACTGCGGTGGGAAAGACTGTCTTTAATGAAATGATGGCTGGGACTGCTGATTGCAGGTATAAAAGAACTGGTTACGAGACTGTCCATGATGATGTGAGAGTGACCCCTGTTAGTGAGGCCACTAAATGTGCACTTGAGAATGACTTTTCCCTACCCAGTGGGAATGCAGGGGTTAAAGTTCAAATAGAACCTGTGTTGATGACTACAAGTGTTGTGTCTAATGTCTGCCAGTCTCAAGTAAGCAGTGGGCTAGAACAACCTGAAAAAACGAAAAATGCTATAAGTGTTGCTGTTAATGAAAAGTTTGCTATTGTTGGGAAAATCCCAGGTTCTTTCAGAGCAAAAGCTGTTGTCACAAATGGGCCGTTGCCTGTAGCAACTGGTGGTAAGGCAGCACAGTTGTCCCCAGAAATCTCCAGGGAATTTCATGTATTGGAGTTGGAGGTTGCCAGGAACAACTGAGATGTCACTCTGGTGGCACAGAGTGAAACTGTACCGTGTAATGATAATGGGTTAGTACAAGCTGCTAGTACTAAAAATGTGCAAGTGAATGGTGGGTTAACACAACCGGTGAAAAATGAAAGTTTGTGTGAGCAGTCCACTCACCCTATGTGTAATCCAGTTGGTCAGATGGCCAAAGTTGAAGGTACACAGCTGAGTGTGTTAGCACTCCCAGAGCAAGGTAGTGATGGTGTATTGCAGCCTGCCTTGTTTGATGAAGCATTAGCAAAGAGTTATAGCATGTTGACAAAATGTGATTTATCTAGAGCTGACAAAGGTACTGTGTGTGATGCAGAATATCAGGTGCCTCCTACAGCAGATGAGGTGCTGCTGAGCCCTCAGAATGGAGGTACAACAGATTGGGACAGTTGGGCCAAACAATTACTAGCCATGTTAAACAAGGCGATGTTGGGCGACAGGGGTGTGAATACAACCACTGCTATGCCAGACAGGGAGATTGCAGAGCGACCAATGGTTGATGGTGCATTGGTCTCTGCAGGGGTTGTTTCCCTCCAGTCAGAAGGACCAGATCAGGGTGCATGCATGGCAGATGTGGTGTTCACAGCCCAGCTGCTGAATGTTAAGTGTCAAGGTGACAATGTAACAAAAGTTGACTTGCAGAGGCACATTGTTGCGTTGGAGGAGAGGAGTGGGAGACATGTGTCTGACGGTGTCCCAGGGGAGCATCCGGCTGTGATGGCTACCTCCAGTGAGGTGGAGGCCCCTTTAAATGTCTCGGACCCCCAAGCTGCAGTGAATGAGCCCCTTCATGTCTCTTATAAGGTTAAGGTCCCCAAGAATGTTTGGCATATTGATGTGGAGTGTGTGGAAATTACAGATATGCTAGTGGATTTGCTTGAACTGGTGAAAGCACAGTCCTTGTATACCTGGGTGCCTCCATTACAGGCAGAGATGGTGGTGCTGCGTGGTACCAATGGATGGAGCCAGGTAGTGCAACCTGTGCCAGTTAAAATTAGTCACCAGTGGAACTGGTTAGTACGGTGCTTTCTGATAGTGTGGCAAGTGATCTCCCGATTTCCTGTGAGGGTGCTTCCGCATACGGTTCAGTACGGAAGGCGCTCTGGGAGGCTGCTGGAGATGTCAGAGGTCTCTCCGCCTGATGTGGTGATGGAAATGTCTGCTAGTGCGGTCCAAGGTACGGCCGAGCAGTGTTTAGTAAATGGCGCGGATACTGCCTCACCCGTTACACCTCCTAGGAAGGAAGGGCCAGATATGGATGCAGCAATAGCAGATATTTTGTCTCTCGCCTACAAAGAGGTACCAGTTGGGGTACCCGGAGACACTCTCAAATATAGAATGGAGAGGAACAAACGTTGTGACATGGAAAAGTCTGAGCTGGCAAAAATTGGTACTGCTAGGAATGGGTCATGCGTTGTTCAATGTCAGTTGTTAGAACAACTGCCCACAGAGATTTGGACAACAGGTGAAGTGAAGCCTTGTGAAGGTCCTATAGGGGATAGCTGCTCACCTGTGTGTTGTCCCTCCTTGGGCCTGGTCCTAACAAACCCTGAGCAAGAAATAACTGACACTGTTGGTAATTGGAGAAAAGATGGTTTCTCATCGGGCGTAGTGTCTGGAGTAGGTTACTTACAGAATCCAGAAACTGAGTTTAAAGGAAGTAGCAGAAAAGGCAGGGGGCCACCAGAAAAAAAATGCGAGTTCAAGAACCACAAGGACAGAGGAAGTAGGCTGGGGATACAGAGCGGTAGGACCCCGTTGCGATCCAGGGTAGGGCGTGCCTGGAAACGCACCCGAAAAAAAGATTGGGCCTACAGCTGGCGCAGAGTTGCCCCAATCAAGGATTCGGGCTGGTGTGTTCCGCCCCCTACGGGTTTGAAACAAGGGGGGGAGGTATGTAACAGTACGGGCTACTGTAAACTGGACACAGGGTTTGCACACTTTAGAGGTGCAAGACTACAGAGCGTAGATGTGGACTGGAGAAGATTGCTTTTGCAACTTTCTCCAGGTTTTGGTACTTTGTCATGGGGCTCTGTAGTATGGAGATTCCATAGTGTCTTGGGTGGGACGGAATCTCCAATCCTGTCTCCAGATCTTGTGGATGACCAGCAGGGTCTGTGCTCAGGTGAGCACAGCCCTTTATAATCATTGTGTAGGGCAGGGGCGGACTGGGCCGTGGGGCAGAGATGCATTCTCCCCCTGGGCTGCTCTTATATGCTGTAAAAAGGCCGCTGTGTCGCCAGCTCAGAACCGCACATGCGCAGTTTGTGAGCTGGTCGAGTGCGGCATCTCCATCCAGTACTGTGAGCAATGTCTCAGGGCTGACAGTCTGTGTACAGAGCACAGCACAGCCCCGCCCAGCCCCTCCCTCCTTCACACGAATTGGCTGGCAGAGGCTGGACCTGCTCTTTCCCCGCCCACACTCTGATCAGCCCGAGGATGTGTGAGGATGTGTGGGCGGGAAAGTTCAATCTGAGCAGTCGGCTGGAATATAGTGAGCTCCTCCTCCCTCCCCTCTCTGCAGCTAAAGATTTTTTTCCCTAGAAGCCTGTGACAGTACCTTGCTTGCCCTAGGTGTTATGATGTGGGCTCACACTGGTCTGGCATGCTGTGCTTTGTCTGCAGTGCTGGGGATGTACTGACAGTATTCCTGCATGTTGGCCAGTCCTATTCCCATAGAGGTTGCACATTTTACTGCATATTATGAAAGTGCACAAAATGTCCTGAATGCTGCATCTTTGGTGCAAATCCAGAAAATGCAGCAAAAATGTGCAACCTAAAAGAAATCTGAGGGACTATGATTATGGAAAACTGGCAGTAAACCCTTGTGAGCCCAAAGACACAATTGTATTCACTTGCAGCAGGCACTGCCACTTCACTAAAGAGTTACAGGCAGAGGAGGTGATATCACATTTCATCCCTGTCTGTTTTAATCCCCTAAATACCAATCCCTCCAAATAATGGCACAAATCACTTTCAACTCCACCTTGTTTCCATTACTCTCAGTAGGTAATTTATTCTTTGCACATCTTATACCTAAAGAGTTCTGGAAATAAGGTGGAGTTCAAAGTGAATTTCCACACCTTAGTGGAGCGCTGCAGCAGCGCATTGCCAGCGGTATAGCCATGCTGGCCCATGGCTTTCAATGGGCAGGAGCGGTGGAGGAGCGGTAAACACACCGCTCCTTCACCACGACAAAGATCCGGCTAGCAGGACTTTTTTTTACTGTCCTGCTAGCGCAACACTGCAGTGTGAAAGTCCTCAGGCATTCACACTGGAGACAATGGAGCAGCTTGTTTGAGAGAAGATTGCAGGCGCTATTTTTAACGATATAGCGCCTGCAATACTCCCTCAGTGTGAAAGGGGTCAAAGCCACCATAGACAGATTTAATTTTCTGCTGAACCAGCAGAATTTTGATCTTTCTATGTGCAGAATGTGGTTTTATAGAATTCAATCTATCAACTGACTTCAGTACAACCAGCGTCTTTCTTTTTTTTTTGGCGATCACTGCTGGCAGCTATAGGCTGGAAAACGTTCACCCCCACAGAGGGGGACCCCTTCGCACTGCGGGCAATGTGGAGCAGTCTCTCTCTCTGTGCAAGCAGTGTCAAGCGGTCTCTCTCTCTCTGTGCAGGCAGTGTCAAGCGGTCTCTCTCTCTCTGTGCAGGCAGTGTCAAGCGGTCTCTCTCTCTGTGCAGGCAGTGTCAAGCGGTCTCTCTCCCTGTGCAGGCAGTGTCAAGCGGTCTCTCTCCCTGTGCAGGCAGTGTCAAGCGGTCTCTCTCTGTGCAGGCAGTGTCAAGCGGTCTCTCTCTCTGTGCAGGCAGTGTCAAGCGGTCTCTCTCTGTGCAGGCAGTGTCAAGCGGTCTCTCTCTGTGCAGGCAGTGTCAAGCGGTCTCTCTCTCTGTGCAGGCAGTGTCAAGCGGTCTCTCTCTCTCTGTGCAGGCAGTGTCAAGCGGTCTCTCTCTCTCTCTGTGCAGGCAGTGCCAAGTGACCTCTCTCTCTGTACAGGCAGTGTCAAGCGGTCTTTCTCTCTCTCTGTACAGGCAGTGTCAAGCGGTCTCTCTCTCTCTGTACAGGCAGTGTCCAGCGGTCTCTCTCTCTGTGCAGGCAGTGTCAAGCGGTCTCTCTCCCTGTGCAGGCAGTGTCAAGCGGTCTCTCTCTGTGCAGGCAGGGTCAAGCGGTCTCTCTCTCTGTGCAGGCAGTGTCAAGCGGTCTCTCTCTCTCTCTGTGCAAGCAGTGTCAAGCGGTCTCTCTCTCTCTGTGCAGGCAGTGTCAAGCGGTCTCTCTCTCTCTCTGTGCAGGCAGTGCCAAGTGACCTCTCTCTCTGTACAGGCAGTGTCAAGCGGTCTTTCTCTCTCTCTGTACAGGCAGTGTCAAGCGGTCTCTCTCTCTCTGTACAGGCAGTGTCCAGCGGTCTCTCTCTCTCTGTGCAGGCAGTGTCAAGTGACCTCTCTCTCTGTACAGGCAGTGTCAAGCGGTCTCTCTCTCTGTGCAGGCAGTGTCAAGTGACCTCACTCTCTGTGCAGGCAGTGTCAAGCGGTCTCTCTCTCTCTGTGCAGGCAGTGTCAAGCGGTCTCTCTCTCTGTGTACAGGCAGTGTCAAGTGACCTCTCTCTCTGTACAGGCAGTGTCAAGTGACCTCTCTCTCTGTACAGGCAGTGTCAAGTGACCTCTCTCTCTGTACAGGCAGTGTCAAGTGACCTCTCTCTCTCTCTGTGCAGGCAGTGTCAAGCGGTCTCTCTCTCTGTGCAGGCAGTGTCAAGCGGTCTCTCTCTCTGTGCAGGCAGTGTCAAGCGGTCTCTCTCTCTCTGTACAGGCAGTGTCAAGTGACCTCTCTCTCTCTGTACAGGCAGTGTCAAGTGACCTCTCTCTCTGTACAGGCAGTGTCAAGTGACCTCTCTCTCTCTGTACAGGCAGTGTCAAGTGACCTCTCTCTCTCTGTACAGGCAGTGTCAAGTGTGACTCTCTCTCTCTGTACAGGCAGTGTCAAGTGACCTCTCTCTCTCTGTACAGGCAGTGTCAAGTGACCTCTCTCTCTCTGTACAGGCAGTGTCAAGCGGTCTCTCTCTCTCTGTACAGGTAGTGTCAAGTGACCTCTCTCTCTCTCTGTACAGGCAGTGTCAAGTGACCTCTCTCTCTCTCTGTACAGGCAGTGTCAAGTGACCTCTCTCTCTCTCTGTACAGGCAGTGTCAAGTGACCTCTCTCTCTCTTTGTACAGGCAGTGTCAAGTGACCTCTCTCTCTCTCTCTGTACAGGCAGTGTCAAGTGACCTCTCTCTCTCTGTACAGGCAGTGTCAAGTGACCTCTCTCTCTGTACAGGCAGTGTCAAGTGACCTCTCTCTCTCTGTACAGGCAGTGTCAAGCGGTCTCTCTCTCTCTGTACAGGCAGTGTCAAGCGGTCTCTCTCTCTCTCTGTACAGGCAGTGTCAAGCGGTCTCTCTCTCTCTCTGTACAGGCAGTGTCAAGCGGTCTCTCTCTCTCTGTACAGGCAGTGTCAAGTGACCTCTCTCTCTCTCTGTACAGGCAGTGTCAAGTGACCTCTCTCTCTCTCTGTACAGGCAGTGTCAAGTGACCTCTCTCTCTCTCTGTACAGGCAGTGTCAAGTGACCTCTCTCTCTGTACAAGCAGTGTCAAGTGACCTCTCTCTCTCTGTGCAGGCAGTGTCAAGCGGTCTCTCTCTCTCTGTGCAGGCAGTGTCAAGCGGTCTCTCTCTCTCTCTCTCTGTGCAGGCAGTGTCAAGCGGTCTCTCTCTCTCTGTGCAGGCAGTGCCAAGTGACCTCTCTCTCTCTGTGCATGCAGTGCCAAGTGACCTCTCTCTCTCTCTGTACAGGCAGTGTCAAGTGGCCTCTCTCTCTATGTACAGGCAGTCTCAAGCGGTATCTCTCTCTGTGCAGGCAGTGTCAAGCGGTCTCTCTCTCTCTCTGTACAGGCAGTGCCATGTGACCTCTCTCTCTATGTACAGGCAGTGTCAAGCGGTCTCTCTCTCTCTCTCTCTGTGCAGGCAGTGTCAAGCGGTCTCTCTCTCTCTCTGTGCAGGCAGTGTCAAGCGGTCTCTCTCTCTCTCTGTGAAGGCAGTGTCAAGCGGTCTCTCTCTCTCTCTGTGCAGACAGTGTCAAATGATCTCTCTCTGGGGCAATGTGGAGCAGTCTCCCTCTCTCTTTCGCTCTCTGTGTGGTTCAATGGGCCACTTGACTGGACTTGCCCCCCAGGCCTCCGGCTGCCAGTCCTCCCCTGGTGTAGGGAGATCTCATGGCTCCCAGTTGGAGACGGCTCCCAGTTGGAGACGGCTCCTAGTTGGAGACAGCAGGTCTCCAGAAGTCTGAGGCTGTAGGAGACAGCCAGAACAGTGTCTGCAAGAGGCAGCGTTGTAGATGCTGACGTGAAGCATCTAGGTTGAGGATTCCGCTGGTCTGGGCGACCAGGAAAACGTGTGAAGTATTGCTGCAGAAGTACTGCTACAGAGAGCCAGGTGGGCTAACATTTTCTGTTGCATGTTTGATGGAGAAGAACCCCCTGCGTGGGAAGCCTTTGTTTGGACTTTTATTTTGCCTTTTTAATAAAAATGGGCACCCATGCCCTTAAACATACTTCCTGGCTGGAGTGAATCACTGGAAAACGCCCATACCACGAGAGCTAAACAACCCCAATATCACAATATATATATATATATATATATATACCTGTGTGTGTGTATATATATATATATATATCTCTGTATATGTGTACCCATATATATTTGTAATATGCGTGGTCGGACGATAGCTGCATACCATTTCATAGTTACAATATCTTTCCTGATAGGAAATGTCCCCTCATTGTATTAACAGAATTTCCTGCCATCTTTTCTCTGATTAAACAAAACACATTTAGATTGACTGTGTTAATTAGACAATAGTATGGACAGACAGGAAATTCACTCAGCTAGGTGTCCTGTGATATGCAAGTATGGAAACTCTGAGTGAGTGATCACAAGGGAAGTGGGTAGGGGTACATCCCTTGGCACAGAGATGTGACAGCAAGAGATTACCGGTTGGGGGTCCTTATCTGTCAGGCTGAAAAGACACATGAAAACAACCAATCAGATCCTCGGGAACTTAAGATTATGGAGGGAGAAATTATGGGCTCAGGGGTATAAAATCCAGTCAGGTCAGCTGGACAAATCATCAGTGTAGGATGTCCTGATCCGCAGAAGACCAGCCTCTCTCTCTACCTCAATCTCTCTTTCTCTATCTCTCTTGGTGATGTGATGTAACCTCTCTCCTCTCTCTCTCGCTCTGTCTCTCCCTCTCTCTGTCTCTCTCTATACAACTTAGCATTACATATTGTTGAATCCTCTATCGCCATATTCTTATTAATATCATGTATGTTGTATCGGTATTCAGCAGTATCCTCTGTTTTGACAAGTAATATTCTTTTGGTTATGGTTGTAAATACTGGAATAATACAAGTGTCTTTTCGTTATCAATAACTTAACCTCTTACTTTTTGTCTATGTAATCCTTTATGTTGATGAGACTGATTTTGAACAATGTAGATATATATAAAATGAAATTTCAGCAGGGTGTCAGTGCGAATAATAAGGATGCTGTTTGGAATCTTGAAGACAGTGGGCCAGATTCTCAGCGAGGTATGACGGTTTATCTCCAGATACACCGTTGTGTCTACGTTTCTGGCCCTCAGTATCTATGCGACGGATTCTTAGAATCAGTTACGCATGGATTTTGCCTAGATCCGACTTGCGTAAGTCACTTGCACCGTCGGATCTAAGTTGTAATGTTACGCTGCCCGCTAGGTGGCGTTCCCGTCGATTTGTGTCGAATATGCAAGTGAGCGTGATACGCCGATTCCTGAACGTAGTTGCGCGCCATCGTCGTAGTTAGCGTAGTTTGCGTAAGCGTATGGTTACCCCTGCTAGAAGGAGGAATAATCTTGCGTAGGTCCGGCGTACACCATGTTAGGTATGGACAACGTCTGTTTTTTCCGTTGTTTACGTAGCTTGTTGTGAATGGGGCTGTACGTTAATTACGTTCACGTTAAAACCAATTTATGCGCAGTGAGCTACGTTTATGGCCGATGCATGCGCAGTTCGTTTGGCGCGGGGGCGCACTTAATTTAACCACTTGCTTACTGGGCACATACACCCCCCTCCTGCCCAGGTGAAATTTCAGCTTCCGGCACTGCGTCGCTTTAACTGACAATTGCACGGTCGTGCGACGTGGCTCCCAAACAAAATTGACGTTTTTTTTCCCCACAAGTAGAGCTTTCTTTTGGTGGTATTTGATCGCCCGTGCGGTTTTTATTTTTTGCGCTATAAACAAAAAAGAGCGACAATTTTGAAGAAAAATACAATATTTTTTACTTGTTGCTATAATAAATATCCCAATTTAAAAAAAAAAAAAATTTTTTTCTCAGTATAGGGCGATACGTATTCTTCTACATATTTTTGGTAAAAAAAAAAAAAATCGCAATAAGCGACTGGTTTGCGCAAAAGTTATAGCGCTTACAAAATAGGGGAGAGAATTATTTTTTATTATATTTTTTTACTAGAAATGGCGGCGATCTGCGATTTTTATTGGTACTGTGATGTTATGGCGGACACTTTTGACACATTTTTGGCGCCATTCACATTTATACTGCTATCAGTGCTATAAATATGCACTAATTACAGTATAAATGTGACTGGCATTGAAGGGGTTAACACTAGGGGGTGAGGAAGGGGTTAAATGTGTATCCTAGGTGTGTTCTAACTGTGGGGGGAAGGGGGGGGTGACGGGGGGTGACCGATCTGTGTTCCTTGTACTTAGGGACACAGATCGGTCACCCCCCCAGTCACCCCCCCCTCCCCCCACAGTTAGAACACACCTAGGATACACATTTAACCCCTTTCTTACCCCCTAGTGTTAACCCCTTCAATGCCAGTCACATTTATACTGTAATTAGTGCATATTTATAGCACTGATCGCAGTATAAATGTGAATGGCACCAAAAATGTGTCAAAAGTGTCCGATGTGTCCGCCATAACATCGCAGTACCAATAAAAATCGCAGATCGCCACCATTTCTCTCCTCCAGAGACAGGACGCTGTCTCTGTGTAAAACGGCAATGAGAGATGATCTATGAGATCATCTCTCATTCACCCACAGATCGCACGGACAACACAGGGCTTCCCCACAGCGCGCTCTACAGCGCGCGCTGCTAACGCCTGAAGGGGCGGCCGTCAAAAGACGGCATGTTGGCTATTCAGACCCGCGCTGTTGCCATCATTTGACGGTAGCGCGGGTCTGAAGTAGTTAAACACAGCACGCCCCCCTCCTTTCTACTTTGAATTACGAGCGGTTGCGCCGGCCCATTTACGCTACGCCGCAAGTTGCGGAGCAGGTGCTTTGAGAATACAGCACTTGCCCGTAAAAGGTGCGGAGGCGTATCGTAAATGGGATACGCTACACCGGAAAACCGCAAATCTACGAGAATCTGGCCCAGTGTGTCTCTGCCAAAGAGAAATTTCGGTGGACCCTTTGAATATTAGGCCAATCTTGTGAGTGAAACACACCTATGCTTTTGCGTTTCCACTAGTGCAACTCCAATGTCGCCTGATACAGGGTGCGATTGAGATGCAGCTTTAGTGCGACTATGGTGTGGCCTTGAATGCGTTTTTGATCCAGAAGTCGCATCAGAATGCTGCAGGTACCTTAACAGTCGCTGCAGCTTTGAGCCACATAGATTGGAATGGGGGCTATTGAAAACAGTGGGCTGCGATTTGTAATGCGACCGTGTCCAAAGTCGCATGGCAGATCGCATCAGTGGAGACGGAGACTAAATCACACTGAATCATCTGGATGTATGTGAATCTATTTTTCTGTGTAAACGAACAGTGTAATTAGATCTGCAAACACTGGCTAATTTGTAACTTGCTAAAAAATCATTGAGCGTCAGTTAGAATTGCCTCCTACCCTACAATCATAGGGTCTAATCAAGCTTAACGCTTGGGAAGCCCTGTGGTAAGTAAGCATTTATTTTAAAATACATTGGAAGTCCACGGGGAAATTAAACTTATTAAGTTGGGAAAATCTCCGGGCTAACCTTTTGAAGGACTATAGACAGTCAATGTTCTGACAAGTAGTGAAAGAAGAGTGGTAAAGGTAACAGGGGCGGTACCTGTCAACCCAATCATTGGTCAAAGCCTAGCTAGCTTTGGGGAAAAAAATAGCGACCTGTAAAGGTTTGCGGGATCAGCTCAAGGTCCTTCGTCCGTAAAAGGATGGGAAATCAAATCGCTTCCAGGGTCTAACCGTGGGGAACCTTACCACTTGACCCGGAAAGAAGAAATGATAGATAAATATGGACCTTGGGTTGTGAAATATGCAATATTGGGAATCGCTGGACTGGAAATGGTATTTTAAAGGATGCTTGGAGTACAGGGATGATAGAATCCAGGAACAGAACTGATGAGGTGAGTATTTTTAATAGGGACAAGCAGGGACAGCCAGGAAAATGTAGTAGTGATGAACAGAGGTTAGGGATTCAAGTATGATAGAGAACAGGATCATGTGTGTAAGGTCTAGAGGTCATATTGGACCTAGCTAAGTGTGTGAGATCCATGGATTGTGATGTTTTGGTGTTTTGTAGTTCAAGGAGTAAAACCCCCCTCTTTTTGTGACACAAGTTAAATTGAATGGTGTGTGTGTGTGACGTGTGTTCTCAGCTGCTGACAGCCCAAATGACCTCCCTTCTTTCCAGGTCTGTGAGAATGTGTGAACAGCGGTATTGTCATGCAAACTGAGTGAGCTAATTGAACTGTAAAAAGCCTCTTAATAATGTATGTGTGTATTAACTGTAATTTTGTCTCCATAGAAGAAACTGTTTTTTTTTTAAGTTTTTCAAGGTGCTCAGTATGGTAAAGTATAACAGCCTTGCAAGAAAAAGGGGGGGCTTTGTGTTTGTTTTGAGCTGCTCATTTTTTTGGGGGGGGGGGACTATTAGTATACTATAAAAAAAAGAAAATAAAAACATTTTTTTTATACATATAAACAAAGTCCACGTGGCAGTTTTTATGTGTTTAATAATGGCAGTTTAATAATGCATATTAATGAAAAGTTGAGCTCAACAATTTTTGGTATTTTAAAAAGTGCACAGGTTATGTAATGTAATGTATATTTGTGTTTCATATGCTAATGTCTTGTTACAGGTATATAACCATTGTTTTGTTTCCAGGTTAAGAATGTTTTTTGAATGTTTATTACTAACCTTTATTTTGTGTTTTATCCCACAGATTTAATAACTGGGTTGTCAGCCTTTCAGAATAAGACAACTTTAAAGCGGATCTCCACCCTAAAGTGAAGATCCGCTGATCCGAACACTCCCCCCCTCCGGTGTCACAATTGACACCTTTCAGGGGGGAGGGGGGTGCAGATAGACACGTATCTGCACCCACTTCCGGCCCAGCATTCACGGGCAAAAGACGGGCATTACATCACATCCCGTCTCCCGCCCGTTGTGTGCTGGGAACACTCGGCTCCCAGCACACAGCTGGAGCCAATCGCGGGCGCAGCGCGACTCGCGCATGCGCCGTAGGGAACCGGGCAGTGAAGCCGCAGCGCTTCACTTCCTGGTTCCCTCACCGTGGATGGAGGGGGAGCAGCAGGGTGATGAGCGATCGCTCATCCTCTGCTGCGGACGGCGCTGGACTCCAGGACAGGTAAGTGTCCTAATATTAAAAGTCAGCAGCTGCAGTATTTGTTGCTGCTGGCTTTTAATATTTTTGTATTTGTGAACCATCCGCTTTAAGTTGGTCGGTCAGTCAGGTCTCACAATGTTTTTAGGTTTTCATGATCACTATCTAGTTGGAACGTCTAATTGTCAGTCCATCTGACTATGTTTTTGGACCACCTAGCGTGGGTTGCATGTTCTGATCCACTGAATAGCAGAACCAACTAACTGAAGTCTGCGGATTAATTTTTTTAATGAAAAGTTGAGTAAGAGGGCAGGGGATAATTGGCACTCTAACACATATATTAGGCTAAGTAGCGTTCAGGGGTACCACACTTAGTGGTAAAAGGGTTTTGGGGTATTCTCCAGAGTTTGAAATGGATTGGCCATAGATCTAAAATGTAAAAGTCTGATAGGACTGTGGCCAGATTTGTGTTTAGGACTGCTTAAACTCCCCACCCGCTGTTAAGCCTGGCTGTACAAGGTTGCATTGCCTCAGGCTAAGGTATGCTAATGTCCCTAGCTAGCTGTATGTCCCCAAATGAAGTTCACAACGGTTTCCTTCCGTGTCACCATGTGACACTATTGTCTCCTAGAGTTTTATTTTTGTCAGTGGTGGTGGCTATTTGTTACCAATTGCCTAATGAATAGCTGTGTATGTCCAGGCACACTGGTCGGGGCATGTACCCCCTTACTGTTCAGTCATCCCAGCGCCTCACTGTTTATAATTTTTTTTCTTAGTCTATTGGTCAGTTGTCTCTAGTAGCACCAGTTCCTTGAGATGGATACACATTATGCAATTTTTGTTTTCCAATTTCTTTTAGATTTACCTGCAGACATGTGATACAAGGGCCTACCTGATTACATACAAGTTGAAAGTGTATAGGTCTGGCCTCATATTGTATAGTTTTGGTTGAGTCTGGAGGAAAGGTGTGCAGGATAAGCGTATGGGGTGATACTAGCTCTTGGCTATTCCAAGGGCCCTCATTTCCGATATACATGTGGGCATGCAGTATTCTCCTCGGTTAATATCCATAGGTGTCCTTCCTGTCCTAGATTACTTGTGTACCTTAACTGGTGGTCTGACTTGCATGCCAAGAAGATCAGTACCCCAGGGTGGCACTAGACTCCTGTCTTTCATGTGAGTCCTGTCTGAATAGTGAAGGCAGTTTGTTTTGTAGTGGTGAAGGATAACAGTGTAATTACTGAACTGATAGAGCGGGGGAGAAGGTGTGCAGCCTCTAGGAGGGAGCGGGTGCACCTGGTGGCAGGTGGTTTTCAATCTGGGTATCCAGACTATTTCCCATACTTAGGAAAAAGAGAGGCTCAATGGCGACTGTCTTTGGAGTGGGAGGTGGGTCACAGTGTACCGTAATCACTATAGAGCTGGAGATAACCAGGAACACATTGGGAGACCCTGGGCTACATATCCGGGAAGGGTTAGGAAATCCAACTCGTTCTATTCTCATCCCTAGGGGTAGTCATGGAGCTTTGGGCAGGGACGGAACTTTGTGCATATGTCACGGTCAATTTGGGTACTAAGCTATCAGACCCTATTGGGTTAAACCCTGGAGTCCATCCTGTTCTGAGGGTTTTGAGTCCAAGACAGGAATTGAAAGAAGGAAATGTTTGAACGGGTGACTACGATGACCTAAATGTATGTGGGGCAGGTACCCAGGAGACTGGTACCTATGTATAATAAGGTGTCTGTTGGCCAAACTAGAGGGTGCCAGGTGATACATCAAGGGGGTGAAAACTTCCTCGCAGAGTCAGTGTCTCAAGCTTAGCAGTCCTACAGAGAAGCTCTCGTTTATTGGACATGTGAGAGGTACACCTAGTTGATGTCTCACCTGAGAGGTTGAATCCCGGCACGAGTAATGCGAGTAACTACATACAGGAACATGCCCTGTTAAAAAAAGGGAATAAACGCTGGCTGATAGCGTACAGTATGCCGTTACCACGTCGCTTCAGCATCTCACAGTGGTTGATAGAAACCGATTACCTTGTATGTGCTGAATATACACTAAATCAATGTGCGGACACAGACTGAGGTTCACGCAGGACGCTTATCTCTGAGGAGTAACCCAACAGAGGAGGGGTGTATTCAGCACTATGTAGGGGAAATAGGAGCCGGGATAGGTGTTAGTAATAGGATGGAAGGCGGTCTCCTGAGGAACAAACTCGCAGCCATGGCTTCAGACAATAAGCACGGCTTTGTTGCTCTGAGAGATTGGTGACATTCGTGACATCATGCAACAAAGTTACATAAATACCCAGTTTAATATGGCTCGAGATTTCGTCGACCATGTTAAGAGATTGGAAGAGAGTACGATAGAGTATAGGACAAAAATATGTCATTGGCTCTGGCGTACATGCAGGGACAGGCGGAGTTATCGACCAGTATCAAGCTGATAGTACAAATATCTGTACCTCCTTGTTAGCGTCACCACTCAGTAAGACTGTAACGCAACTCATCGCTTATACTAATCCAAAGTAGAGGTCAAATGCCTAAATGGGCTGTACTGGTTTGGATTGTGAAAGGTGAGGTGCGATATGATCCCATAGACGGAAGTGCAGACTCGGTCTGTAGATCTGTGGGCATCAATGGGCTTACTGACTGGGGATTCCATGTTGTTGCATCTGTGGCTAAGTGACCCACATGTGATCAGAGGGTATGGAAGCTGGGGGCAGGTTGATATTTCCCTCTGTCAGAAGCATGACCACGATGTCTTTTACATTTCAAGTCAATACACAGTGGTGAAGGAGGAATGTTGGGAAGGTATTTCACTCTGTATTCTGAATGGGGAGATCATTGTGAGGGAGAAAAACACCTAGGTATTATTTAGGATATAGGCGAGTTTTGTTTCTTGTCCTGGAGGATACCGATGGGGTGTTAGTCATGGAACTAGGGTGTTTCTTGAACTGTTGGACTCAATACCGAATGCTGGGGTACAAGTGCTGGTATCACATGTCTAGTGATGCACTGTTGTCAGCATTAGGTTGAATTGTACTCAACTGGGTACACTACCTCGGGGAGTCTATTGTACCTATTCTCTTGTCCTTTGGATAGATATAGAAGGAATCCCAGGTCGCACCCCGAGTCGCCCGGAGGAAAGGTTTTATAGCAAACCTGACATCCTCTTTACACTTACTGAAACTTCCATTGGGATACGGGGAGGAGTTAGAAGTTGGGTAGGTAAGATTGGGCAACATGATTTAAATGGTGCCAAAAGGTTGTGCAAGGCATGAATAGAAAGGCCCATCTCTAAGTTTATAATGTAAGGGAAGGGGGTGGAAAATGATAACGGCTGGGAATTATCTGATATGGAGCTGGCTGAGAGTACATTTTAGGTGGAAGTGGGGTAGGCTTCCCAAAATAAAATAGGTTTGCTTAGGGACACTTAGGTGTGGAAAGGGAGGCGCCTGGCTGAACATAGGGGGGTGAGGAGTTCCAGAGGTTCTGGAGCAGTCCTGAGGTTGAGCATGGAAGGGGGTAACAAGGGAGATGAAAATCAGGATGTTTTTAGGACCAAAAACTTTAGTAAACTGCACTCGGGGGGGTGGTTCCCGATGCAAGGGGGTTGGTGCTGGTATCCGATGTCCAATGATGCCCTATATTCTGCCTACGAGTTGAACTGTACTCCGCAGGGTACATTACCTCAGGGAGTATACTGTACGTCTTCCCCGGTCCTGGGAATAGATATAGCCGAGACACAAGGACGCACCCCTGTTACCCCAGAGAAAAGTCTTGATATCAAACCTAACACCCCCATACATCTACAGAAACTTCCTCTGGGATTTGGGGCTGAGTTAAAGGCTTGGCTGGTAGATTTTGGGCAACAGGATGAAATATTAAATGTGCTAAGAGATGCAGAGAAACAAGCCACCATACGACTCACCCATGATCAAAATAAGTTGATCCAAGTATCCCACGCTTTAGAGGCAGACGCTAAGATCTCCTGGTGGGAAGGGGTATTTGGGTATAGTCCTAACGCTACTGCTTTCCTAAACATTTTGCTCCACCCTGTTGTTGTCCTAATCTGTGTAGCTTTATTGCTCTCCCTGATGCAAATAATAATGTGCATTACTATCAGGAGAAATGAACGCCAAAACTATTAGAATGTGCATTTTATTATTTTGTCAGTTTTTTTTGTTCTCCCTTTAGTGTTATGGTTAGAATTTTTTTACTTTTATTTTTTTTTAAGTTTTTTTCATTATTTTTTTTTTGCTCTTTCTCATTTCATTCAGGTGAGAAAAGTTCCAAAAGGTTTGAACTTTGTCCACCTGAAGGGGGGGGGGGGAATAGTGCATAGACCTGAAAATAGAAATAATGCATTGTTTGGTTTGGGGAAAAGCCTCTAAAATAAGTACAGTCGGGTTTGACAAAATTCTAAAAGTTTTTTTGGCAACCATTGTTTAGCCTCTCCTTTTAAATTGTTTACTTTTATGTTTTTAACCCGACTTGTTAAATGACCATGATCATGTTCACCTGTTGATCACTAATAAGGGAAAGGAGTCTATTTTTATTTTATTTTTTTGTTCCTCTTTACTTGAGAGGACTCTAGAAATATATTTTATTTTTTTCTTGTTGTTCTAGGGATAAGCCTCTTCAATTTGTAATAATAAAGTGCGGTCAGGTTTACCTAAATTCTACAAATTTTAATTATCTCTCTCTCGTTATCTGCGTACCTGACCGGCGAAAATACCGGCAATTACTAGTATGAGAGAAGAGTCGGTTTTTAACGAAAATATTTTATTTTTTCTCACTATCAGCTAAAGTTGGCAGGGAAACTAGGTATTTTCATTTATTTTTTTGGATACCGATTCAATGCTCTTTAACAATCTAAAGTGGAATGTAAACTGAAGATCTTGGTTGGAGCAGCAATAAATCTGTAGTTTTTTACTTTTAGGTTAATAATTTTTTTCCTTCTCCTCTATTTTCCTTATTCCTTATCTTCTGTAATAGTATCATATCATTTTTTTTTTTTTATAAGAGGCGTGAGCATTCCCGCCCGCCAGTGCCATATTGTACACCCAGAGAAACCAAACTATCCCTGGGCATTTCTGTTTTTTACCTTCCAAATGTAATTCTATCTCCCCTAGTCTACCTACAGCTTTATAGCCACCCCACTGCTCCTATCTGACATTCCTCCAGAAACTGTACACTGACGTTCTCCTTTCTTCTTTTGTATTCATACATGACTGTCCGGAGGCCCACCCAACCACCACCTGAAGAAGCAACGAAAACAAAGTCATTCTTTCTTGAGACAAACGTGCCACGGAGAAGACTCTCCTGAACTTTCCTTCATCATGCTGAAAAAGTGCTGTCTCGCGGTCCGATCCAATTGTGACAATCATAACACCATATTTCCAGGATACAGGACTAAATATATAAGGATCCCGCCATCAATGTTGGAGTTCCACTCCTCCAATGCAGAGGGGTGATGAAACATTGCAGTACAGACACTCATGGTTCGCATCTGAAGTCTCAAAGGCACCAGGACTGTCTCAAGTCTACATTGATGAGTTACATCGAGTTCAAGAATGGAAGAGGCCGCAGTGGTGGTGGGGGAAGGGTTGGGGCTTCTGGGCCGTTGTGAGTGGGTACCGGATCATTTAGGGAGGACATAAGTTCAATTATGAACTTGAGTGGGTATTGTAATGGATAGGTTGAACATCTTCATATTTATATCCTGAATTCAACTACCATGCCCCTGATTAATATGTGTATATATATATATACACATGTATATATATATATATATATATATCTGTATATATCTCAGTATATGTGTACCCATATATATTTGTAATATGCGTGGTCGGAAGATAGCTGCATACTATTTCATAGTTACAATATCTTTCCTGATAGGAAATGTCCCCTCATTGTATAAACAAAACACATTTAGATTGACTGTGTTAATTAGACAATAGTATGGCCAGACAGGAAAGTCACTCAGCTAGGTGTCCTGTGATATGCAAGTTTGGGAACTCTGTGAGTGATCACAAGGGAAGTGGGTAGGGGTACATCCCTTGGCACAGAGATGTGACAGCAATAGGTTACCGGTTGGGGGTCCTTAACTGTCAGGCTGAAAAGACACATGAAAACAACCAATCAGATCCTCGGGAATTTAAGATTATGGAGGGAGGAATTACAGGCTCAGGGGTATAAAATCCAGTCAGGTCAGCTGGACAAATCATCAGTGTAGGATGTCCTGATCTGCAGAAGGCCAGCCTGGTGATGTAATCTTTCTCTCCCTCAATCTCTCTTTCTTTCTTTCTCTCTTTCTCTCTCTCTTGGTGATGTGATGTAACCTCTCTCCTCTCTCCCTCTCCCGCTCTGTCTCTCTCTCTCCCTCTCTCTGTCTCTCTCTATACAACTTAGCAGTACATATTGTTGAATCCTCTATCGCCATATTCTTATTAATATCATGTATGTTGTATCGGTATTCAGCAGTATCCTCTGTTTTGACAAGTAATATTCTTTACGTTATGGTTGTAAATACTGGAATAATACAAGTGTCTTCTCGTTATCAATAAATGTAATCCTTTTTCTCTTTTCCACACCCCTATCGTTTGCTTTAATTTTTATATAGAAAAAAAGGTTTTTATAGCTTATATTATTTACGTGCATAGTTAAGATAACCAAAACAATAGTGGTAGTGTTTAATGGGCACAGTCACAGCATTTGATGCACAGTGGCTGCTATTGATGGGCACAGTGGCTATTGATGGGCACACTGGCAGCATTTGATGGGCATTGTGGCAGTGTTTTATGGGCACAGTCACAGCATTTGATGCACAGTGGCTGTCATTGATGGCCGCAGTGGCTGTCATTGATGGCACAGTGGCTGCTATTGCTGGCACAGTGGCTGCTATTGCTGGCACAGTGGCTGCTATTGCTGGCACAGTGGCTGCTATTGCTGGCACAGTGGCTGCTATTGATGGCACAGTGGCTGCTATTGATGGCACAGTGGCTGCTATTGATGGCACAGTGGCTGCTATTGATGGCACAGTGGCTGCTATTGATGGCACAGTGGCTGCTATTGATGGCACAGTGGCTGCTATTGATGGCACAGTGGCTGCTATTGATGGGCACAGTGGCTGCTATTGATGGGCACAGTGGCTGCTATTGATGGGCACAGTGGCTGCTATTGATGGGCACAGTGGCTGCTATTGATGGGGGTTTTTTCAATTTTCTTTTAGTTTGTTTGGATCCCCCCCATTTTTTTTAGCACCAGCCACCACTGGTGTAGTGTGCAGTTTAGTGTGTAGTTTAGTGTAGTGGACAGTGTAGAGTGTAGTGTAGTATAGTGATGTAGAAATCAGGTAGGTCAGTGTAGTGGTCAGTGTAGGAATCAGATAGGTCAGTACTATTGTAGGAAGGGATTTGGGGAGTGTAAAAAGTCTGGATCTCACTTCAGAGTGTTCCTGTTATTCTCGCTGGAGTGGCGATACCCGGAAGACACGCCGAGGCAAGATGACATCTCGCTCGGCGTGGACCAGGTAAGTTCTGCACACTTCGTTCCAAGGTAAGCATTTCATAATGAGCAGTGCATACTAGCTCATTATGCCTTTTGCCTTTCTGATGTAAAAAAAATAAAAAAATTGTGGCGGGTATTCAACCGCTTTAAGTCGGTGTACTGTATACTGGGATCAGTGTGCAGGTAAAGCTGACTGCAGACCATCCCTTTTCTCTTCCTAATAATACAGACAAGCAGTTTATTTAGCTAAGCTGCAGTATATTATGTCAGTGTACTGTATACTGGACAGGCACAGTCTGCAAGTAAAGCTGACTGCAGACTATTCCTATTCTATTCTTAATAATACAGGCATTTGATTGAGCTAACCTGCAGTATATTACGGGAGTGTACTGTATACTGGGCACAGTGTACAGCTAAAGCTGACTGCAGCCAATTCCTTGTGTACCTATTCCAATACATCAAATAAAGTATGTCTGGAAGGCCAACAAGGAGAGGCAGACACACACAATAAAAGAGGGCAAGCAGGCCCTCTAGAGGCAACAGTGCTGGTTGTCGACACTGTGCATTCTCATCAGCACGTGAGCCACAACATGCAGAAGAGTTGATAGAGTGGATGACCAAGCCATCCTTATCCTCATAATCTCTCATGCCAAAGTGGCCTCTTCCCATCGGCCTAATGGCATAAGTGACTCCTTCCCTAGCCCCACCATGTTTGACCACAGCGTTGGGTACATGCTGCAGGAGGATGCACAGCGTTTTAAAGGGTCCGATGATGGTACCCAGCTAGAGGAAACCAGTAAGGTGAGCCCAGAGAGATGGGGTTTCCAAGAAGGACAGCAATCTGGCAGTCATGTTCCCCCAGCTGCAGCATACTGCCAGGTTTGCTCCAGTGACGAGGGAGGGGATGATGAGGTCACTGACTCTACACCAAAACATCAGCCGCTTGGGCACCATATGCTTGACCAGACATATGTTGACCTGCCATGCAGTCCGTTGGCAAGCATACATAAAAGACCCACACTCAACTGGGATCTCCAACACCACTATACATTCAGTCCTCTCAGAAACATGCACTGAGAGGAATAAAGGTGTAGAATTAGGCGTGTCACTGCCAAGTACTTGCGGTCAATCTGCTATCGGTACACCAACGTCCGATTGTACCAGGCAAATTTTCCTGCTCCAACTGCTGCACCCTTGAAAGAAATTCGCTCCCAGCCATCCACATGCCCAGCAGTTGAATGTTAGCTTGGCTAAATTGCTAGCACTTCAACGGCTGCCCTTTCAGTTGGTAGACTCTGCCCCCTTCTGCGAGTTTGTAGAATGTGCAGTACCTCAGTGGCAATTCCGGCTCTCTACCGGCATGTGGAAGGCAATGTCTTTGCCTCGCTTGACAGGGCGGTCAGCGGTAAGGTGCATATTGCCGCTGACTCATGGTCCAGCAGGCATGGACAGGGACGTAACTATCTTTCACGGCCTACTGGGTGACTCTGCTGGCAGCTGGGAGGGATGCAGGACAGGGTGCAGTAGTGTTGAAGATTGTCCCGCCACCAAACCTCCCAAATGCTACTAGTGGTGATTCTGACACACCTCTCTCCTCCACCTCCTCCTCTTCTTCCTCCTCCAGTGCCTCTTCTGGTGCGTATTTGTCCTTGGAACCAGCGGTGTTCCATAGGCATTCAAGGGGCTACAGAAGTACGCAGGCAAAAAGATGCCATGCAGTGCTTGAGCTGGTGTGCCTGGGAGACAGGAGCCACACTGGGGCAGAGATTCTGTCAGCTCTGCAGGGGCAGGCTCAGAGGTGGTTGACGCCATGCCAGCTTAAAGGGGTTATAAAGGTACAATTTTTTTTCTTCCTAAATAGCTTCATTTACCTTAGTGTAGGTGTCCTTCACTTACCTCATCCTTCGATTTTGCTTTTAAATGTCCTCACTTCCTGTTCTTCTGTCTAACACCACACAGTGATGCAAGGCTTTCTCCCTGGTGTGGAGTATCGTGCTCGTCCCCTCCCTTGGACTACAGGAGAGTCAGGACGCTCTCTATGTTGCAGATAGAGAAGGGAGCTGTGTGTTAGTGGGAATCCTGACTCTCCTGTAGTCCAAGGGAGGGGGCGAGCATGACACTCCACACCAGGGAAAAAGCCTTACTGTGTGGAGTTACAGACAGAACAGGAAGCGAGAATTTCTCAGAAGAAATAAGGACATTTAAAAGCAAAATCGAAGGATGAGGCATGTAAAGTAGGACTGCACTGAGGTAAAGGAAGCTATTTAGAAAAACAAAAATTGTACCTTTACAACCCCTTTAAGCCAGGAATAGTGGTTTGCGACAATGGCACCAACCTTCTCTCTGCCCTCCGACAGGGACAGCTGACCCATGTGCCCTGTTTGGCTTACGCCCTTAACTTAGTGGTGCAGCGGTTCTTGGGGAGGTATCCGGGCTTACAGAATGTCCTAAGGGCAGGCCAGTAAAGTCTGAGTGCATTTCCGCTGGTCAAAATAATAACAGTGCTCGGCTGGCTGACCTCCAAAAGTTATACAACCTGCCCAAGAACCGCCTAATCTGTGACATGCCCGCCAGGTGGAATTTAATGTTGGCACAAGCAGCAGAGGGCCATCAATGAGTACCTGTGCAACTATGGCACCAGGACAGGGTCAGGGGAGCTTGTTTTTTTTTGCCATGCCAGTGTGTCATGATCAGGGATGCATCCTGTCACCATTTGAGGAGGCCACAAGGATGGTAAGCAGTGCATGCATCAGTGACCCTGTCCCTTTTCACCTGTTGGAGCACACGCTGCATGGAATAATGGATAGGGCACTTGAGGCAGAACAGAGGGAGGAAGAGGAGGACTTCCTTACCTCTCAAGGCCCCCTTTATCCAGACAGTGTTCATGCTGGCCCACCGATCACACAGAAGGAGGATTGTGTGAGCATGGAGGTGGAGCCTAGCACTCAGCATCAGCAGCAGTCTTCAAGGGATAATTTACAGTTCAAAGAAACCCATAGACTTGTACGTGGCTGGGAGGAGGTGGCATCATGTCATCCTTAGTGACCCAGAGGACTCTGGACCGAATGCCTCAGCAATACCCAAGCTGCATGGCCTCCCTCATCCTGCAAAGCCTGCGAAAGGATCCTTGTATTCATGCTATCAAGGAGAGGGATCATTACTGGCTGGCAACCCTCTTTGATCCACGTTACAAGGGTAAGGTTGCGGACATTATCCAGCCGTCGCAGAGGGAGCAGAGGATGAAACCTCTTCGGAAGACCTTGCAGAAAGGTTTGTGCAACGCGTTTCCAGAGCCTGGGAGGTTACAAATTCCTGGTCCTGTACAACATGTTGCTGAGGCTTTGGTCAGTCACAGAAGGAGCGGTGGAGAAGGTGACCATCTGACCGATGCGTTCAGACAATTTTTTAGTCCGCAGCCCCAAGGTATGATGGGTTCCAGAAACCATCGCCAGCGTCTGATTCACATGGTGCAGGAATACCTAGGGGCAATATCAGACTTGGACACCTTTCCCACCAAAAATCCTCTGGGTTACTGGGTCTGGAGGATGAATCACTGGCCAGAGCTTGCACAGTATGCAATTGAGCTACTGGCCTGTCCTGCATCCAGCGTTCTTTTAGAACACAGATTCAATGTGAGATCCCTTCAAGACTGCCTATGCTGATGCTGAGTGACTATTCTCTTCCTCCGGTTTATGTTGATAGCTTTTAAGACTTTTTTTTTGTTCTGGGCACTGCCACCAGTGCCTAATGCCGCGTACACACGATCACTTTATGTGATGAAAAAAAACGAAGTTTTCTGTGAAGTAAATAACGACGTTTTTGAAACTTCAATTTTCAAAGACGATGTTGCCTACACACCATCGTTTTTTCACAATGCTCTAGCAAAGCAAGGTTACGTTCACCACTCTTTTCCATTGAAGCTCGCTTCATAACTAGTTTCTGGGCATGCGCAGGTTGAAAAACGTCATTTTAAACAACGTTTTTTGCTACACACGGTGATTTTTTGTGAAACAAAAAACTACGTTTTGAAAAACGACACAAAAAATTGAAGCATGCTTCAATTTTTTTTGTCGTTTTTCACAAGACATAAAACAACGTTTTCCCCCACACGGTCATTTAAATTGACGTTTTTAAAAACGTCTTTTTTTTTATCACATAAAGTGATCGTGTGTACGCGGCATAAGGCCCAATTTTCCTGCCCCTGTTTAACCACTTACCTACTGTGCACATATACCACCCTTCCTGCCCAGGCGAAATTTAAGAGTCGCTTTAACTGACAATTATGCACTCATGCAACGTCTCTCCCAAAACAAAATTGACATCCTTTTTTTCCCACAAATAGATCTTTCTTTTGGTGGTATTTGATCGCCTGTACCGTTTTTTTTTGTGCTATAAACAAAAAAATTGCGTACATTTTGGAAAAAAAACCCCCACAATGGGCCAGATTCTTGTACATTGCCCGCTGGCGTAGTGTAGTCCATTTACACTACGCCGCCGCAATTTAACAGAGCAAGTGCCGTATTCCCAAAGCACTTGCTCCGTAAGTCGCGGTGGCGTAGTGTAAATGGCCTGGCATAAGGCCGCGTAATTCAAAGGGGGCGGCTTTTATTTAAATTAAGCGCGCCCCCGCGTCGATCGAACTGCGCATGCGCCGGCCGGGAAAAAAGCTCAGTGCGCATGCTCCAGCTCACGTCGGAAAACGTTGTTGAAACAGACGTGAAAACGACGTGATCGTCACTTACGCAATGCCCTATTGGCGAACGACTTAGTAAAACGACGTAACCGACGGAAAAAGACGACGCTGACCCGACGCCATACTTAACATGGCAACGACGGAACTTCGTAAACCTACCCCTCATATAGCAGGGGTAGGTTTACGCTTACGGAAACGACGACGGAGCGGCGTAAAAACGTTCGGGAATCGGCGTATTAGGCTCATTTGCATAGGCAAATGAGAAAACAACGTAAAGGCCACCTAGCGGCCAGAAAAGTAATTACATCTACGATCTGACGGTGTAAGTGTTTTACACCTGTCGGATCTTCATTGTATCTATGCGTAAGTGATCCTAAAAATCACACGCATAGATACCCAGTAAGAAAAACAGAGATACGATGGTGTTTCCTGCGTATCTCTTTTAAGAATCTGGCCCAATATTTTTTACTTTTTGCTATAATAAATATCTCATTTAAAAAAAAAAATCTAAGTTTAGGCCGATACGTATTCTTCTACATAGCACCTACAAAATAGGGGACATAATTATGATTTTTTTAATTATATTTTTTTACTAGAAATGGAGGTGATCTGCGATTTTTATTGGGACTGCGACATTATAGCGGACACATCGGACACTTTTGGGACCATTCACAGTGAACAGTGCTATAAATATGCATTGATTACTGTATAAATGTGACTGGCAGGGAAGGGGTTAACCACTAGGGGGAGGGGTTAAATGTGTAGCCTAGTGAGTGATTCTCACTGTAGAGGGAGGGGGGTAACCGATCTTTGTCCCTATGTACAAGGGACACCGCATCTGTCTCCTCTCCCTGACAGGACGTGGATCTCTGTGTTTACACACAGAGATCCACGGTCCTGCTCAGTTACTGGGCAATTGCGGGTGTGCGCGGCCCCTAGTGACTTTAAAAGACGAAAAATGTCTCATCACGTCCTGTCAGAACAATTGAGCTACCTTGCCGCCGTCAACTGACAGCAGCTGGTAGCTGAGTGGTTAACAGGGGCGTGTAATTATAATTTTTGATGCAATACTTTGCAGCAGGGCTCATTCCTGTGCTCCAACTAGAGTATATGTGAGGGGTTGCAGTGTTGTGGCACTAGCACCAGTGACTAGGGCCCAATTTTTCTGCTCCTGTTCAACAGGTGCATGTAATTACAATTCTTGATATAATATTTCTCAGCAGGGCCCGTTCCAGCGCCCACCAAAAGTAACTTTGAGGACTTACAGTGTCTTGGCACCAGCACCACCAAAGGCCCAATTTTTCTACCACTGTTCAACAATGGCATGTAATTACAATTCTTGATATAATATTTCACAGCAGGGCGTTCCAGCGCCCACCAAGAGTAACTGTGAGGGCTTACAGAGTTGTACATAGGCCAGGCCCCTACTTTCAAACATCCGACTTTCAAACGACTTCTACTTACAAACGGAGGGAGACAAAAGGAAGCGAGAGAAAATCTACCCCTAGGAAGAGAAATTCTCTCCTGTAAGAGTTAAAGCGGAGGTTCACCCAAAAATCAACTTTCTGACATTAGATCCAGCATACTGCTAACATCTGCAGTATGCCGTTTTAAAAAAAAAAAAAATTGTACTTATCGTTTTATGAGCCGTTGTTATCCGGCTCCGAGCGGAGAATCCTGCGGGGAATGGGCGTTCCTAAGCCAAGAGGAGTTAATTGACGGGCTGCTAAGGCGAGTCACGCCTTCCGAAAATACTCGGGTGTCACTTTGGGTATTTTCGGAAGGCGTGGCACGCCTTAGCAGCCCGTCAATCAACTCCTCTTGGCTTAGGAACGCCCATTTCCCGCAGGATTCCCCGCTCGGAGCTGGATAACAACGGCTCATAAAACGATAAGTACAAAAAAAAATTTAAAACCCCAGCATACTGCAGATGTTAGCAGTATGCTGGATCTAATGTCAGAAAGTTGATTTTTGGATGAACCTCCGCTTTAATATGGGGAAAAAGGTGTCCCCTCTGCACTTCATCACCAATTCTTGTTTCCCTAAAAAAAACAAATTCACAAAATACAATTGTCAGTGGGACATAAAGTGGGGTGAAATCTTCTGAAAAGGTGCACAGACAGCAAAACAAATGTTACAGTGGTGATAACCCTTCCCTGTGTTTTCCAAAAAGCTTAAAAATGTTTTTTTTTGCCTGGAGCTACACTTTAAAAATGTACCAGTTCAAAATTACAGATTCTACTTAAGAACAAACCTACAGTCCCTGTCTTGTTTGCACCGCCTGTATACTGTCACGTACGTGATGGTTGTAAGCCCGAATTGCAGAGGATGGCCTCCCTTGCGGGTCCCACTCGTGGCCCCTTGGTAAGGTAACAGTAGGCACAGAAGTAAGGAGTGGCACGGGTGCCTGGCAGGATCAACAAGGGTGAGAAAGAGGATCAGCCCAGACAAAGCTTCCTTGCAGAAACTAGGAGACAGGAACTGGGTCGGTGTAGTGGACTGGACTAGGAACAGCTCGGCAGACTGAATCAGCTCGGCAGACTGAATCAGCTCGGCAGACTGAATCAGCTCGGCAGACTGGATCAGGAGCAGCTCAGCAGACTGGATCAGCTTAGCAGGCTGAATCGGAACCAGGAACAGATAGGACGAATACAGGAGTAGTCAGACAGGCCAGGTCGGATATCAGGCAGACAGCAGATATACAGGGGTTCAGGCGAAGAGGAATCACAAAAGGGCCGAGGTCAGATGCAGACAGATAACTGGATGGTCTTAATTCAGGTAATAGTCTCAGATCAGGTTTAAAGGCACACAACGCTGTAGAGCAGACAGCGAAGACTGCTTGGGACAGGCAGGCTTAAATAGCCTGCCTGACGCCAACAGAAGTGCGCGCGCACACCCGCGAATGCGAGTGCATGCGCGGTTGCACGCGCAATCGAGAACCAATGAGGCGCCTGTTTCTGTCAGGATCTTCATGACCATACTGCTGTTCAGAGTATATAGGGCCTGGGGGCCCCACGCCTTTCCTTTTTTAATTTAGGTGCAGGGTTCCCCTTAATATCCATACAAGAACCAAGGGGGCTGGTAATGGGTTGGGGAGACCAGACATTACAATAAAGCACCAAGCAGTTTTAAATGACTTTTATTCCTTTAGAAATGTAATTTTGTGCAGGGACAGTTATAAACATGGGAAACACGCTGCACTTTACAGGCATACTATACATGCATAGAAAAAATACCAGAATATATCCTAAGATAAGGGCTGGTCCTAGCGCTCAATGGACAGGTCTTCTAATTTAACCTCCCTGGCGGTATGATTCTGTCTGGAATTACGTACCAAAAGCGGTACAATTATTTGCATGGAAATTTGGCATTTTATACTGTAGGCCTGCAATTCTTAGGAATAACTTGCCTAAATCTGTCCAAACAAGACATCCCGGGTATGATAAAGTTTGAAAAACAAAATCATATTTTTTTATATAATAAAAAACTATAAATAATTATAACAAATTATAATATAATTATAATAAAAAATATTCAATAATGTAATCAACTCAAAAACACTGAAATTTGCTCAGTTGCAGAATTGTCGCTGTCATTATTTTATTTTTTTATGACGAATTTCCCCACAAATCGCTATCGCTCAATTCTGCAAGTGATTAAAATTTATTATCGCTGTTTTCTAGCTGATCTAAAACCATTTTTGACATAAAGGGACACTTTTGGTTGCTATGGGCAATCTACAGTTTCCAGGCAGAAAGAACACTTTTTATTTTATAAAAGAACATGTATGGCACTGGACAGACCACTAGGGACAAGAGGGGTGTGTATTTTTTACATACAGTACTGTAATCTATAAGATTACAGTATACTGTATGTAAAGTGTTTGTTTACTTTTTTGAATTTGGCGCCGTTCTCCGCTTCCGTGCGTCGTAACGTCGCAGGAAACGGAGTCGGCGGCACACGGGGACGCTGTGTGAATCGAGCGAGCACCCGCTCGCTCACACAGCGGGGATGCATCGCTGGATCCAGGAAGAAGGTAAGCCAGCGCACGCTGCAGGCTCTGCATGGCTACCCCAAGCGTGACTCGGGGATACCGTTCTTAGCAGAAAAAACCCACCCGAGTCACGCTCGGGGATACCGCCAGGGAGGTTAATAGGTTATAGAAATATATATGCAGAAAAGCAGCTATTATAATAAGAAAAGAATATGTAAAAAAGTATGTCTCTATGAGGCATTAACAGCGCTATATGATTTTACATCAATTGAACTCAGAAGTTCAAACTCTGCTTGTATGAGGTGCAAACATCAACCAGGACATCTTATCCTAAAAATAGTAGCTATCCTCAAATAGTAAGTGCAATGTTAAAACTGCTATTACACAAGAAATAAAACTCAGTGAAATGTATATATGACATAATATTCCACTAGTGATGACACGTGGGTGCTTTCTTTGAAAAAACACAGTCTATAACATTCTTTATGGTGAAGAAATCTTGAAGTTGATTGAACAAAACAAATCCATGTTTTCCTTCACTTGTAGTCCCCCTCAAGGTTTTGTACTCACCAGATTGACATGGTGTTAAATGCCTTCAGGTGTTTGAGTCTCCCTCCTATGGCGTTCAGGTCAGCTCAGCAGCAGTGTTTCTCCTCCCAATGGATGTGGATGGGATTAGGTGCGTGTGTGCAGCATGAGCGGTCATATGAAAATAAACATAGAGGGAGAGGACATAGTGTAATACTGTCTTTATTGTATAAAATACGCCCTCTGAAGACGTGAAGCCTATCACGAAACGCGTCAGGGAGTGGCTACACGACGAATCGTACAGACGGAGAAAGTTACACCCGGGACACATCAGTTAGAGATGGAGCGGAGACGCTAGGCTATCTGAGTGAGCAGTAACATTGTTACCGTTGAGCACATCACTGTTTTTTTACATGTAAGCATAACTTTTAAGCGGGGGTATTTTATACAATAAAGACAGTATTACACTATGTCCTCTCCCTCTATGTTTATTTTCATATGACCGCTCATGCTGCACACACGCACCTAATCCCATCCACATCCATTGGAGGAGAAACACTGCTGCTGAGCTGACCTGAACGCCATAGGAGGGAGACTCAAACACCTGAAGGCATTTAACACCATGTCAATCTGGTGAGTACAAAACCTTGAGGGGGACTACAAGTGAAGGAAAACCTGGATTTGTTTTGTTCAATCAACTTCAAGATTTCTTCACCATAAAGAATGTTATAGACTGTGTTTTTTCAAAGAAAGCACCCACGTGTCATCACTAGTGGAATATTATGTCTTATATACATTTCACTGACTTTTATTTCTTGTGTAATAGCAGTTTTAACATTGCACTTACTATTTGAGGATAGCTACTATTTTTAGGATAAGATGTCCTGGTTGATGTTTGCACCTCATACAAGCAGAGTTGGAACTTCTAAGTTCAATTGATGTAAAATCATATAGCGCTGTTAATGCCTCATAGAGACATACTTTTGTACATACTATACATGCATACACCCCCCAGATACAATATTTAAAGGAATATTTCACTTTTATTTTTTTCACTTTAAGCATCATTAAAATCACTGCTCCTGAAAAAACTGACATTTTTTAAACAGTTTTTTGTATGGATAAATGTACCCTGGGGCAGGACCGGGGCTCCTAAACCCTTTTTAGGACATTTACTTGCATATTAGCCTTTTAAAATTTGTACTTTTGATTTCTTACGTTCGAGTCCCATAGACTTTAACGGGGTTCGAAAGTTTGCGCAAACTATCGGTCCGTTCGCATGTTCTGGATTCAAACTGAACCGGGGGGTGTTCGGCTCATCCCTAATGGTTATACATGTTTGCAAATAAATACATGATCATGGGTGTACAAAAGAAAAAAAACTTCCCAAAAACATGTGTATTGTTGATCACATGAAGATGCGTGATTGCATAAGGTGACAGGATCACTTAAGGATACATGGTCACATAAAGATGCATGTTTATTTCTGTGTATATTATATATATATATACACACATATACACACACACACATGGTTTTACCTGGTCGCATAAAGATACATGCTTATACATGGTTGCTTGAATATAGTTATTCATGAGCGCATAAAGATGCTTGATCGCATTAAAATGCTTGGTCGCACAAAGGTGCTTGATCGCATAAAGATGCATGATTGCCTAAAGATACATGGTTGCATAAAAATGCATATTAATATACATATGTAATAGTTTTTTCAGGGACTATTTACCTATGTGTTTATTTGCATAGGATTACATATGTATGGGCTTTTTTTTTTACCTGGGTGCTTGTTTTCCTGAGGGTACTGTAAAATTGGGGTGATCAGACTCCCAGCGGTAGGTGCGTTTCTAGTGAGTACGCCAGTCCAGAACTGAATTTTTAAGGGCCTGGTAGCCCACTTTTATTTAAAAGCACAAAAAAATTAAAAATAAATCAGTAGCTCTCGCAGGGGGTTCCACCATTACTGTATCTTGCATACTCAATACTTTAGCCTCCTGGCTTTCATTCTTGCCATTCGGCTGTTTCAGGCTGTTGGCCTAGACCTTAGGTCTGTTCCTCAGAACAAACAGAGTTTCCTAGAGATAAGCTGCTTACTCCTCGCTTACTTCTGGTCAGCGCCTTGCTGCGCAATCACCAATGACATCTGCCTCCTGCAGACATGCATACTCTAGCTGCACCCATGCAGCATCTCTGACTCCTCTCAGAGGAATGGGAGTCCATCTGACTCCCAGCACAGACTCCTTGTCTGTAGGGTAGGGCTCTGAAACATGGTCAGGTCAGAACTAAATAGCGCAACACACAGCTGTGCAATTAGTGCGTCTTTCTCTCCAAAATATGGCGTAAACCAGCAATCTTTAAGATCGCACAGAGTCCCACCACCACATATCTTCCCCCCCCCGTTTCGAACCGGAGGGAGGAACACATAAACCCGTCATCACAAATAGGACACCTCTGTGCCAGCCATTGGCTGCGTAGGCCCATTTTTTCCGGGTATGTTTCGACAAGCACTTCACCGTGGCGCCTCTGTGCCAACTATCAGCAGGAGGAGTCCTAATCTGCCCAACCCTTTCTCTAAAGGGGCACTCCACCCACATCTTCCAGGTGTGCTTCCACCAGCACTTCTTCCTGAACCGCGGGCTCTTACCAATCTCTCTATCCCTTCTACCTTCTGGCCTCATGATCCTTCTTTTTTCTCCCACAGACCTACTCTCCCGGGACTGTTGGGGACCTACTTCCATGAAATCTGTCACGGACTGACCACTCTCACTACCTGACGCAACATTAACCAAAAACATTTGTTTCTCAGGTTCACCAACCCCTGCGTGGTTACCTTTGGCAACCAAACCATCTGAGATCAACATCACATCCTTCTGTTTAACCACAATAGCAATGTTCCACAAGGGGTTATTCAACTCCACATTGTCATTGGGACCTCTTGTCCCCTTGTTTGCTAGGACAGCGTCTATGGAGGGACCACCTACAGGCAAGCAGTTACTCCCTATGGGACAGTCCCGCAGTTTCACATCGCCCCCTGTTGTCCAACACTCCAATAGCAATTGTCCTACCAAACACACATTTTCAGCCACATTTTCCCACACCAATCTCTTTAACCATTTCTGTGTCCATTGGTACCTCAACCAATACCTCTGAGCTGTCTGACAGTGCTCTACAGTGCTTCTCACTTTTTCATTACAGTTACCATTACTGTTATTTCCTGTCAAAGTGTCTCCGGGTACCTCAAACTGCACCTCTCTGCGAGTGATGGACCGAATTTCCACTACTGCCATGTCCGTTCCGAGCCTTTCCTTTACATGAGGTGAGACAGTACGCGGGTCATGTACCAACCACTGCTCAGCCGCACCAGAAGGAATGCCCCCATCACATCAGCATACGGAGAAACTTCCACTATGTCTATTATTTCTGATTCCTCTAACAATTCTCCTGAGCGCCTTCTGCACATAACTACCACTGGAAGCACTCTCGAAGAGAACTGTGAGACAACTTTCTACAACAGTAACCCACAGTGCAGCAACAAATTTTAATCAACATTGCTTAACATCGCCTGTACCACCTGTTTCCACCAATTGGTACTATGCAGTACCATATCACCCCTCTGCTGTGGATACATGCAGGTGTACATTGGAAAGATTTTCACCAATTCCAAAAACATCTCAGTTATTTCTAGACATGCCATATCTAAACACAGAACTCTAGGAGCTTTTCCTTTACTAACAATGTGGAGGGGCTCATTTCCTAAGGTGTGAGAGGCTGAGTCACTTAACCACTTAAGACCCAGACCATTATGCAGGTAAAGGACCTGGCCAGTTTTTGCGATTCGGCACTGCGTGGATTTAACTGACAATTGTGCGGTCATGCGACGTCGCTCCCAAACCAAATTGGCATCCTTTTTTCCTCACAAATAGAGCTTTCTTTTGGTGGTATTTAAACACCTCTGTGGTTTTTATTTTTTTGCGCTATAAACAAAAATAGAGCGACAATTTTGAAAACAATTTAATATTTTTTACTTTTTGCTTTAATATCCCCAGAAAATATATATAAAAAAGTTTTTCCCCTCAGTTTAGGCCGATACGTATTCTTCTACATATTTTAGGTAAAAATAAAATCGCAATAAGCGTTTATTGATTAGTTTGCGCAACAGTTATAGTGTTTACAAAATAGGGGATAGTTTTATGACATTTTTATTAATATTTTTTTTTTTAATAGTAATGGCGGCGATCAGCGTTTTTTTGTGACAGACATTATGGCGGACACATCGGACACTTTTGACTCATTTTTGGGACAATTGTCATTTTCACAGAGAAAAGTGCTATAAAAATGCACTGATTACTGTGAAAAGGACAATGGCAGTAAAGGGGTTAACCACTAGGGGGTGCTAAGAGGTTAAGTGTGCCCTAAGGAAGTGATTCTTATTATAGGGGGGGGTGGCTGTAGGTGTGACATCACTGATCGTCATTCCCTATATCAGGGAACCTTTCCCCATTCTTCGGCTCCTGTGACCAATCGCGGGACACCGGCGGCAATCGGGTCCGCGGGAGTGGTCAAGGAGCTTCGGACAGGGTTGTGTGCGCGACCCACGGCTGGGCTATTAAAGGCGACGTACCTGTTCCCAGCTGTGCCATTCTGCCGACGTATATCGTCGGAAGAAGGTCCTTAAGTGGTTAAAGAGACCTCTACCTCAGAGGCAATCGCTATCCATTACCCCATCAACCTGACGCTCAACATTCCTAATCTCTTTTGCTGTGGACAAAACCTCTGCTATGTATGCGCCCTTTTCAGAGCCTTCCAAATGGAGAGGGTTAACTTCTTCAAAAGCCAACGCACCTGTGTCTACTGGCCCTGCAGTCTCTCCATTTAGCATAGTGTCCACTCCACTATTACCCACTGCAGACACATGTTTAAACCCAGCAGGCTGCAACCTCACCACTTTGCTCGGGTGGCACTTCATTAAACTCACAAGGACTTTTTTTTGCCAGCAGTGACAGACCGCAGTAACCCATTATCACTACAAGTAATTTCAGACATTTGAGTTTTACCATTTTTCTCATCACCAAGGTCAAGTACCCTCCTATCCATCAGAGCGGCACCACGGTTGTTCCAGGCAACCTTTGCCTTCAACACACAGAGCTCCCTAGAGGTTTCTAGGGAGACCTCTGCAGCCTAATATACTGTTGCTAAGGGGAATCCCATATCCTGCTTTGCGATCACCCCTACCTCATTACTAGTGAACACATCACCATAAGTACATGTATCATCAGCAATATCTTCATCATCAACATAGCAGTTTTATAAGCTCTATCAGGATGTCTTTGGTCATAACGCCTGGCACCCTGCATGCCACTCAGGACACCACCCTTCCTCTCTAAAGGAATTATTTTGCCCACTAGGGTGGCTTCACAGTTGTCCTGGGAAACCACTTGCCTCACCACTGCAAGCTCCTTGGCGGTTTCCCTTGGCAACTCTGCAGCACCTGTCACTATCGCTAGGGAACATGGCACACCAACTATTTTGGTCACCCCTAACACAGCACGCTGCTGGATTACATTAGGTGCACACAGAGTCCATATGTCCCTCTCAGTCCTTAACCTTGCTGCAAGCAGGGTTTTAACCTGTCTCCCTACTGATCTGGGTAGCACACTGCAGCAAGTACATTTTTACACCTTCTACAGATTACCCTACCAGACACACTGCCACTTCACTTGGATCACAAAACTGCAACAGTCTTACCATATCCTGTATCAGGTAACTAGCTTAATTTTAGTGCGCCGTCTCTCAGCTGCATATTTACTGGCCAACTACACCTGGTGGCCACCGGATGAAATCACAGCAGGCGTCTCCCACTGTTTAGTACCCCCTGCAGACACAACAGAAAACTCCATGTTGCCAGGGGTGATTGCAAACATATCTATAAAGGAATCTTGGCCCACAGATAGAGTTCTGCTCAGCAACATTATCTCCAGCTGCACCCCAGAATATAGGGCAAGAAAAAATGCCATGCCTCAGCTGACCACATTACAGGCATGGTGTTTGCTGACTTTCTCCTGTTGCTAAGGGAGATGGCACTCTCCCAACATGTAGAATTTCACTGGCATCTCTATGGGGATGGTGATATACCTCTTCCCTGTAGCTCCACCTTCCCATTGGCACATTTTCTCCTGTTAATAACGGAAACTGTGCTCCCCCAGCTGCCCTTTGCTGGCTCTCCCACACGTAGACTCCTCTCTCTATGAAGTGGTAATGCTTTAGACTTGCCACGACCTTCTGTAGGCAATATGTTTGTCTTGCGGTCCATCGACCTGATATAGGCATTGCTATGGGCAACTGCACCCATCTGCTCACTCTTTACACTCAGAGCAGGCTTCTCATATCTTTGCTTTGCTAAAGCCTTGGACAAAGGGCACTTGGAAACTTCATGCTCCCACTCACTGCACCACAAACAGTGCACTTGGTTCTTAACAATTTGCACATTGATAGCTGGCCAACTTGCACCAATCCACTGCAGACTCAGACTTTGGTGATCTCTCCATACTTCCAGTCACCTGTGCACTCATTGCACCTGTGTTGCTAGGGACAACACCAGCCCTCTTTCTCCTTGGTAAGCTATGTTCAGGCATGTTGGGGCAAACAGCACACTTCCACATGCAGACTTCACTCTTTGCGATTCCGCTTGAACCAACCATTCACTGGACCTTCCTAAGTGGATACTTCGTTTCAGGCCACACTGAGCTCACTTCCACAGGTACACCACCTGTAAGTAACACAGTCCATCAATTGAACTCCTGTGCAATTCAGTTCGCCTGGCTGCCACACACAGCATTGCTACAAAAGACAGTTTATTTTTACTCACTGTTTTTGACATGCAAGGATCTGGAACTCTTCCAAAACTGCCCGAAGCAATACCTCCACCATATGTAAGATTGGGGTGATCAGACTCCAGCGGTAGGTGCGTTTTTAGTGAGTATGCCAGTCTAGAACTGAACTTTTAAGGGCCTGTTAGCCCACTTTTATTTAAAAGCACAAAAAGTTCACAAATACATCAGTAGCCCTGGCAGGGGGTTCCACCATTATTGTATTATTGCATACTCAACACGTTAGCCTCCTGGCTTTCATTCTTGCCATCTGGCTGTTTTAGGCCGTGAACCTAGGCCTTAGGTCTGTTCCTCAGAAGAGAGTTTCCTAGAGATAAGCTCACTCCTCGCTTACTCCTGGTCAGCGCCTTGCTGCTCAATTGCCAATGACATCTGCCTCCTGCAGACATGCATACTCTAGCTGCACCCATGCAGCATCTCTGACTCCTCTCAGAGGGACGGGAGTCCATCTGACTTCCAGAACAGACTTCCTGTCTGTGGGGTGGGGCTCCGAGCAATAGTCAGGTCAGAACTAAATAGCTGAACACACAGCTGTGCAATTAGTAAGTCTTTCTCCCCAAAATATGGTGTAAACCAGCAATCTTTAAGATCACACAAAGTCCCACCACCACAGTACATACGTATGAGCTTATTGACCCTGTTCTGCATACATAAATGCATTAATGGCAAGAATACTTGTACACCTGCATGTTGCATAGCTAGGTACCTGCATACCTAAGAAGTTGAATAGAGATAAACCAACATTGTTTTAGGCTTGCATTCTTGCAGGACTATTTATTAGGTTGGATAATATAGTCTCTGCATTATTTACCTGTTATACCAGCTAAACGCTTACAGAAAAAAAAGGCAGCCGGGGTCCACATCCCATGATGGACAGTGGTTTTTGAGTGCATCTGAGCTACTGTGGTGTTTGGCGCATTAATTTTTCAGACTTTGTTTTCTTTCTCCAATCAGTAAAGGAATAGAGTTTGACCTTAAGTACCATTGAGGGTCCCTATCCACTTTGTTCCAGGGGGTGTTGTTCTCACTCCTTGTTTTATACCTCATACAGCATGTAACTTGGAAAGTCCTGCCCGTCAGGCCATTTTTTAGTGTCCTTGGCTTCCCCCAACGACTTGTAGAATCACGGAATGTTTTTGTTCTGTCCACGCTTCACGGAGACACGGCAGTCCAAATTCCTACGGCGACTGGTGTTGTGGAGAAACCCCTCTGTATCCGGTACAACCTTAACATGGGAGGGGTGGACCTCAATGACCAGTTGTTGGTGCCGTACCTAATTGCCCGTAAGGCCAGACGCTGGTACAAAAAAGTGTCTGTTTATTTGTTTCAATTGGCTTTGCTGAACGCTCATGTGCTATACAGAGCTTCAGGGCGGACTGGATCCTTCCTAAAATTCCAGGAAGAGATCGTCGAAGCCCTTCTGTTTCCAGACAGTGCTGTGCCCCACCTTCCCAACGCAAATGCAGTGAGCCGGCTGTATGAGAGGCATTTTCCTTTTGTCCTCCCTGGTACCCCTACCCAAAGAACCCGCCAAAGAAGATGTCGTGTCTGCAGCAAACTCGGATTTAGGCGTGACACCCGCTTTTATTGTCCCGACTGTCCTGACCAACCTGGTCTCTGCATTGGTGTATGTTTCAAACGCTACCACACACTAGTTTTAGTGTAGGGTACGGCACCACACAGTCCTAGGCACACTAACACAGGGTCTCGGAAGATGTGATGGCCATCACATTTTGAGAGACCATAATCTGCGCAACGTTCAGTTTACAGTTTTTATAAAAGTGAAAAAAAGTGGATTTAAAAAAAAAAAAAAACACAAAAAAATTATAAAATAAAAAATCCAAAAATAGTTGTGGTTGTATTTTTCTCCTCTCTTTGTTGTTCTCTTATGTTCACTCTACTGTCCACTCACTATTGTTCTATATCTATTCTCTCTATTTTTACAATGTTTTATAGTATTTGCTTTGCAAGTATGGTATGTTACACTGTAATGTTTGTTTTATTGTTAACCATCATTAGCTTAGCAGGTACGCCATTCAGTTGCATCGCGGATTTATTTAGCGTGACAGCAACAGCGTTTGCTCCCACGATACATAAAGCCGCGACTCCAACACTGTGGGAGGTGATTTCACCACCACAGTTAAAAAAAGAGCATATATGCCGAAGCATGTGGGCATTAGGGGCAGAGGAGTGATTTTGCTCCTAATGCTGCGTACATACGGTCAAATTCCGACAGATGCTTGCCCGTGGAAAAGTTCAACCGTGTGTACGCAGCATTACTTTTTTTGCGGGAGGATGCCTCCATGCTTCGGCATATATATTTTTTAGGCACAGGTTGCGTTAATTTTTTTTTTATTTTTTACTGTTTTTTTATTGGGAGTATTTGCTTTTCATGTATGGTATGGTAAGATCTTACTGTTAAAATGTAATGTTACTTTGTTTTAATGTTAACCATCATTTGCTTAGCAGGTACGCCATTCAGTTACAGCACGGATTTATTTAGCGTGACAGCAACAGCGTTTGCTCCCACGATATATAAAGCCGCGACTCCAACACTGTGGGAGGTGATTTCACCACCACAGTTAAAAAAGAGCATATAAGCCGAAGCATGGGGGCATTAGGGGCGGAAGAGCGATTTTGCTCCTAATGCCGCGTACATACGATTGAAACTCCGTCGGAAGCTTGCCCGTGGAAAATTCCGACCGTGTGTATGCGCCATAACTTTTTAATGTGGCGTACATACATGTGTGAGCGGCATTTCTTTTTTGCGGGAGGATGCCCCAATGCTTCGGCATATATAACTGGTATGCCCATCATTAGAAGTGGGTGGATGTAGGGAGGTATTCTAATGGTGGGCATACCCACTGATAAATCTCTTTTTTTCATTCAGCCAACAGTCTGCATAAAAAAAATAAAAAAGATTACAATAGATGTCCAACAAGAACCATCAACGTATAGTATGTTGCTGGACTTTGAATGATGATACCAGAATGATGCCTGCGGGTTTAGGTATCATCTTGGTATCATTCTTTTTAGCCACTGGTCGGCTTTCATGTAAAAGCAATTCTAGTGGCTAATTAGCCTCTAGACTGCTTTTACAAGCAGTGGGAGTGAATGTCACCTCCCTGGATATAAACCGCGCCATTGGGAAAGTGGGAAAACATTTTATCACACCGATCTTGGTGTGGTCAGATGCTTTGAGGGCAGAGGAGAGATCTAGGGTCTAATAGACCCCAATTTTTTTCAAAAAAGAGTACCTGTCACTAAATATTGCTATCATAGGGGATATTTACATGCCATAAGATAACAATAAAAATTATTAAAAAAAATAAAAAAAGTAAGGAACAGTTAAAAATAAAATTAAAAAAGCAAAATAAAGAATAATAATAAAAAAAAAGCATCCTTGTCCCCCCTGCTTCTGTGCATAGGTAAACAGCAATTGTACCATGCATGTGAGGTATCGCCGCGAAGGCCAGATTGAGGGCAGTAATTTTAGCAGTAGACCTCCTCTGTAAATCTAATGTAGTAACCTGTAGAGGCTTTTAAAGGCTTTTAAAAATGTATGTAGTTTGTCGCCACTGCGCATTTGTGCGCAATTTTAAAGCATGTCGTGTTTGGTATCTATGTATTTGGCCTAAGATCATCTTTTTTATTTCATCAAACATTTGGGCAATAAAATAAAAAAATATGTATTTTTGGCCAAAAAAATGCGTTTGAAAAATCGCTGCGCAAATACTGGGTGGAAAAAAAATGCAATACCCACCATTTTAATCTATAGGGCATTTGCTTTAAAATAATATATGATGTTTGGGGGTTCAACGCAATTTTCTTGCAAAAAAAAAATATGTCTTCATGTAAACAAAAAGTGTCAGAAAGGGCTTTGTCTTCAAGTGGTTAGAAGAGTGGGTGATGTGTAATATAAGCTTCTAAATGTTGTGCATATAATGCCAGGACATTTCAAAACCCCCCCAAATGACCCCATTTTGGAAAGTAGACACCCCAAGCTATTTGCTGAGAGGCATGTCGAGTCCATGGAATATTTTATATTTTGACACAAGTTGTGGGAAAGAGAATTATTAATTATTATTATTATTTTTTTTGCACAAAGTTGTCACTAAATGATATATTGCTCAAACATGCCATGGTTATATGTGGCATTACACCCCAAAATACATTCTGTTGCTTCTCCTGAGTACAGGGATACCACGTGTGAGACTTTTTGGGAGCCTAGCCGCGTACGGGACCCCAACAACCAATCACCGCCTTCAGGCTTTCTAAGGGTGTACATTTTTTATTTCACTCCTCACTGTCTATCACAGTTTCAGAGGCCATGGAATGCCCAGATGGCACAAAACCCCCCCAAATGACCCTATTTTGGAAAGTAGACACCCCAAGCTATTTGCTAAAAGCTATGGCGAGTATTTTGCAGCTCTTGCTTTTTGTCACAAAGATTTGAAAATTTAAAAAATAAATAAAAATCTTTATTTTCAAAAATAAATGAGCACTGTAAAATACTCACCATGTTTTTCAGCAAATAGCTTGGGGTGTCTACTTTCCAAAATGGGGTCATTTGCGGGGGTTTAGTGCCATCTGGGAATTCCATGGCCTCCAAAACTGTGATAGGCAGTGAGAAGTGAAATCCAAAATTTGCGCCCTTAGAAATCCTGAAGGCGGTGCTTGGTTTTCAGGCTCCCAAAAAGTCACTTACATGTGGTATCCCCGTACTCAGGAGAAGCAGTAGAATGTATTTTGGGGTGTAATTCCACATATGCCCATGTGTGAGCAATATATCATTTAGTGGCAACTTTGTGCAAAAAAAAAAAAAAAGGTTGGTTATATTCCAGCAACTGGTGGCAAAATATAAAATATTCCATGAACTCAACATGCCTCTCAGCAAATAGCTTGGGGTGTCTACTTTCCAAAATGGGGTCATTTGGGGGTGGGGGGGGGGGGGTTGTGCTATTTGGGCATTTTATGGCCTTCAAAACTGTCATAGGTATTGAGAAGTGAAATAAAAAATTTGTCCCCTTAGAAATCCTTAAGGTGGTGCTTGGTTTCTGGGCCCCGTACGTGGCTAGGCTCCCAAAAAGTACCACACATGTGGTATCCCCGTACTCAGGAGAAGCAGCAGAATGTATTTTGGGGTGCAATTCCACATATAACCATGGCATGTGTGAGCAATATATAATTTAGTTACAACTTTTTGTAATTTCTTTTCTTTTTTTTTGTTTTTATTCAATCACTTGGTACAAAAAAAAAAATGCAGTGGGCTCAACATGCCCCTCAGCAATTTCCTTGGGGTGTCTACTTTCCAAAATGGGGTCATTTGGGGGGGGGGGGGGGGGTTTGTACTGCCCTGCAATTTTAGCACCTCAAGAAATGAGATAGGCAGTCACAAATTAAAAGCTGTGTAAATTCCAGAAAATGTACCCTAGTTTGTAGACGCTATAACTTTTGCGCAAACCAATAAATATACGCTTATTGGCATTTTTTTTTACTAAAGACATGTGGCTGAATACATTTTGGCCTAAATGTTTAAATAAAATTTAGTTTGTTCGATTTTTCTTATAACAAAAAGTAGAAAATATCTTTCCTGATGCATTCATGGCAGCACACACTGGGTTGTGACTCCGCCCCTACAACCTGATAGGATTGGTTAGCTATAAATTTGAAGGGGAGATGCCCCGCATCATTCTCTTTTTTTATCCTCATCTGACAAGATTGGACGAACAAGCAAGAAGCATGCCTCTTACCGCAAATCGCCCCAGCAGGTTCAGCCTCTCCTGTTTGGAAGTCCCTCCTGTACAGTCTCTAAATGAGCTTTATGGTGGGAACCCCGTTCTGGTGGTCTCAGGGGCTCTGGAATTATACTGGCATCTGTAGCAAGCTTTAAAAAAGCTTCAAATCTTGCAGTGGCCCCCACTTTCGCTCTGTCTTTCCTTCCAGTGCAGTGTGTGCTTCCACAAAGGTATTTGTATCATTACATTTACCACCTAAGATTAGTCCGTTTTGTACCTTTGTCTGCCTGTTGTTTTTTTCTCAGCTCTGCTGAGCCCTGTGGTTTCTCTGACACCCCATATTCTCGGGGTCACTGCTGCGTACCCCTTGGCACTCTGCGCATGCGCGCAGCTCAGTGATGACGCCGCCTGTCTCCTCTGCCCTCTTCCAAAATGGCGCCGGGCGAGCAGGACGCTTCTGCGCATGCGCGCGTCATTAAAAAAAAAAGAAAAAAGGAAAAAAGTAACAGTCCTATTGCTCTGTAGTTCTGGCTGCCGCACTGCTGCTCTCCTCTACTCAGAGTGAAGATTGCACCAGGTGTGTGCAGGCATGTCCCAGATCAGCCTGGGCTAATTGATTACACACAAAAAAAAAAAAAAAAGGAACAAATAGAATAGAAGATATAATACAAGCGCCCAGAGGCGATTCAGTTTGCATGTGCCGCGCTATATAAGTTTTCATCATTCATTCATTCAATACATTTATATATTAATTTATAACATACCATAGGAGAAAGTGTATCCATAATTAAACAATTAATATAATCAAAAAAAAAAAAAGGATAGATATATGTATATAAAATTATTATATTAATTTAATAAATAGAAATGTTGGGGGGGAACATATTGTAATGTTTTCCCTTCTCTCTTTTTTTCCCACCTTTTCGGGCTGTCTCTCTGCTATCCTCATGGGGGCCACTGCCCTCGCAGACCACCATCAGCTGACCAGGTATAGAGGCCGTCCAGAAGGTGGTAAGTAGAGGGGAGACAAAAAAGAGAGCCTGGCCACTGACGCTACAGTTTTGGTAGCCCTATCGGGTCAAGAGGAGATTCTAGCCATGCTTCCGGCAGAAGGCGCAAGAAATCGCTCAAGGTTACCCTCTTGATTTCTTCAATCAAGGCATAGCCGCTCACGTCACAGCACTCTCATCATAGTCGGTCCCACCGCAGACGATTACCTTCATCCCAGACAGAGCTATCTTACCCGCACCACGGCAAATGTTTGCCAAATATGCGGGGCGCCAGCCTTGCCAGGGGAATTTGCCTGCCGCTCGTGATTCATTGAAGTAACCAAGGATTCAGAGGCCAGAGTAGATACTGAGCTCCTAGGAGAATCGCCACAGGGATCATATGTGGGCGATCCTTCCCCAAGCACATCGCCCGGCCGTTACGCCAGGGTGCAGTAACCCTCTCTAAGAATGAGGAGTGTGAGCAGGCGTCGGACTGTCTCTTTTTGGTTGAACCATTTGCCCATTCAGTCAAGGAAGCGATCGGCTGGGAGGAGGTTATGGCAGAACTTCTGAAGGTTCAGAAATATTTACCGGTGCTGAAAAGGGGGTCCTGAATCATTTACCTTCATCTAAGAGCTGGAGCACCTCATAAAGGATAAGTGGGGGGGGGGGTCGCATAAGCGGCCCAGTATGAGCAACAAGTTTGCAGATTGTACCCCTTGTGGGAGTCTAAGATCGATTCTTTGATCAATGCAACTACGGTCGATTCATCTTTAATGCGACTCGCTAGAGACGTTTCTCTACCGATTGAAGACGCAGTTACCTTCCGGGACGCTCTTGATCGTAAAATCAATATAGAACTGAAGAAAGCCTGCTCCACGACAGAAGCCGCTTGTAGGCCGGCTATCACCACAGCGGCAGTCGCTAAAACTATAGCTGCATAGGCAGCTAATGTTGAGAATCCCATTCTAGAAGGAGCCGACCAGGGGAAGATATTCTCCTCCCTGCAGGAAAATTAAGTTGGCTTACGGCTCCTAAGGGGGCGACTTCATCGCTGGGAAGAGCCTTATGGCTGAAACCCTGGATAGCGAAGGCAGCGTCAAAATTAACTGGTGCAAAATTCCATATGGCGGCTCAAGTGTATTCGGCACAAAGATGGACTCGGCCATCTCCAAGGTTACCGGGGGAAAGTCTGGGCTGATTTCTCCGATAGGAAAACTAGAGCCCCAGAAGGGCCCCGCTTACAGGCGTGATCTTCCTGTCAAGTACAGGGATGTTAGATCCTACCGCCCGGCAGGGAATTTAGGAGGGACTGGAAGACTCGACCCTCCTTCATGTAGATACAGTAAGCCAATCACAGCTGGGGAACAGCAGAAGTCCTTTTTGAGGGTCCGTCTGCCCACCCAGCTCAGGTGAGCACCAGACTCAAGAGATTCGCTCGCATATGGGCAACTCGTATAACAGATCCATGAACACTATCCTCTATCAAGACCGGTCACAATTGGAAATTCATGGGCACATTGCCAGGGAACACAAAGGGAGGGGGTTTTATTCCCCTTTATTTCTGGTACAAAAAAAAAACGGGGATCCACGTCCAGTCTTGGACCTAAAGAAGTTCAACAGACGATCAAAATAGAGGCCCTCAGATTGGAAAAGCCTTCAGCCCATTTTGTTGTCAGTGGACGTGGGAGACTGGATGCTATCTCTAGATTTTTCGGGCGTTTACCTTCACATACCAGTTCATCTTACCTTCCAGAGGTCCCTTCGGTTCTCAATCGATCAATCCCATTTCCAATTTTGGTGCCCCCCATTCGGCATCGCCTCAGCACCCAGAGCATTCGGCAAGTTAGGGTGTTACTAGGGGCAGAATAAAATACCAGGTTGTACCGGGTGCAACTCCCTCAAGAGAGGTTGAAGCCCTTGCTCCAGAAGATACAGAGTCTGCCATCATCCAGACGTCTAACTGTCAGAGCCTGCCTCAGTACCCTGGGGTCCATGTCAGCATCCATACCCTTGATACAGTGGCCCCTGTGGCACATGCGAGTCTTACAGAACTCCTTTCTCAGGCAGTGGAATAGAACGTCAAATACTCCAAACCATTCACATCCCGAACTGGGTAAAGCAATTAGTATGGTGGTGGACACACCCGTCCGACCTCAGGGAGTCTATTCCAAAAGTTCCCCCAAGTCCAGATGTAGTAACATTGGACGCCAGCCAGGGGTGATGGGGTCCACACTATCTAGACTGAGTTGCCCAAGGACAGTGGCATTTTCAGGCTCAGGGCATAGTGTCAAATATTTTAGAGCTCAGAGCAGCCTTTCAGGCCCTCCTGGCCATTGCGCCTCTTCTAGAGAGTAAGAGTGTCCTGATCAGGATGGACAACAAGTAGCGGTGTCATGTATCCAGAGACAGGGGAGCATCAGGAGTCGCACGCTTCAGGAGGAAGTTCTCCCATAATGGAAGGGGCACAAGTGCACCTGTTAGATCTGTGGGGAGTATGCGTCCCAGCAACACAGAATTCGTTGGCCAACTACCTAAGCCGAGAGACACTTTCAAACAACGAACGGTCCCTGAACCAACAGGTATTCTCCATTCTTACGAAAACTTGTGGAGTACCAGAAGTCGACCTAGCGGCCATGCCAAAGAACTCCAAGTGTCAGAGGTTCCTGTCCAGAGCCCACTTTCCATTACCTGATGGGACAAACTGCCTAGTTCTTCCATGGAGCTGCGAGCTAGGGTACATTTTTCTTCCAACTTCTCGGATTACAAGATTCCTGTCCCGACTTCGGAAGTCCTCAGCCACAGTTATTGTACTAATACCGTTCCGGCTGAGGAGGCCATGGTTTACGACCCTGCTACAACTAGGTACGCGGCCTCCAATACATCTTCCAGTAACCTGGGATCTCATACATCAGAGGCAATTCTTCCATCCAGCCCAGAGAAGCTGCATTTGCCAGCTTTGAAGCTGAGAGGGCTAGGTTAGGGGAACTAGGATACTCTCAGGAGGTAATATCAACCTTAGTACAAGCTCTAAGGAGCTCCACTGATGTCACCTATACTAGGATCTGGGAGAGGTTCGTGTCATCGCAGCAAAGAGATTGGAATCCCATCTCAAATTCTTGAATTTCTTCAGCCAGGGTTTGACAAGGGCCCGGGCTTGGGTACCCTGAAGGTGCAAGTAGCCATGACGGGTACTAGATGGGCTCTTCATCATCCGGTCACTCTGTTCCTCAGGGCCTACGTAAGATCAGACCACCTAGGAGGCCAGCCTTTCCAACAGGGGATCTCTGTGTAGTACTCGAGGCCCTGTCCAATCCACCTTTTTCTCCATTCAACTTAGTCTCACCGTGGAACCTAGCTCTGAAGATGGCTTCCTGTATTGCTATCACCTCAGTTAAGAGGGCGTCGGAGATACAAGCACTTATGACTATGGAACCCCTATTCAGTGTTCTTCCCTGACAGAGTGGTTCTGAAGCCCTCAGACCATTTTTTTTTTTTTTTACTTATCTTTTATTTTAGTTTTCAAGAAAAAGAAACAATAGTATACAACATCTTATAGCTGATATACATACATTTACAAACCAAAATACCAATTCCTTATACTTCACCATATACCTAATATTGGTCTATACATTTATCCTTTCTATTCCCTTATTCTCTTAAATTACCCCCCTCTCCGCCCGCCCCCCACCCCCCCCCCCCAAAAAAAAAAAAAAAAAAAAATATAAGTAATAATTTATTATATCAATCCTAGGTTCTCTCCCTGCCACCTCTCCCCTCATTCCTCCATCATACGTCTCCTCCCTTCCTCTGTTCTTGTAAAATGATTCCAATTTGACCAAGTTTCTTTATATTGCGTCCTCCTGTTATGAGCAGAAAGAACCAGGTCTTCCATTGCTCCTACCTCCTGGGTCCGATTAAGCCATCCCGCGACAGATGGGGGCCTTGGGTCCCTCCACCTCAAGGTAATACCCGCCCTTGCTGTATTAACCAGATGGCACACTACTGACTTCCTATACTTCTGCCCCGGAATCTGTGATAAGTGCAGCAAGAAGAAGGCAGGATCATCTGGGATTCGATCTTCAATAAATTTTTGGGAGATTCTCCGTACTTCTTCCCAATACTGTCTGACCTTTCGGCATGACCAAAACACATGTAAAAGCGTTCCTTGTTCCTCCTCACATCTCCAGCAGTTTTCCTCTACTTCGTTATTGAATTTATGTAGCCTTTCTGGGGTATAATACCACTGGGTGAGAAGCTTGTAGTTAGCTTCTTGGGTTTTCGAACATCTTGAGGTGTTAAGAGCCAGAGCAATTATTTGCTTATGCTGGTCTGGACTGAAACTTCTCCCCAGATCCCTCTCCCACTTACTAATGCTCGGCATCACATATTCTTCTGGGGGTGTGTTCAAAAACCCGTACATTTTGGATAACACTCCTGAGAGTGGCTCCACCCCACTACAGCTTCTCTCCAGTGGCGTCAATTGCCTTTGAAATTCCGTTGCACGGCCCAATGATCTCAGGAAATGGCTTACCTGCAGTGCTTGCCACATCCTAAGCTCAAATGGGCCACCAATCCTCATTAGCTCCCCTATGGAAGGCCACAAACCCGATATCACAAAATCTGAGGCCTGGCTAAGGCCTTTCTCTCTAAACTTCCCAGCTGTGTCCCTCTCCATCCCTGGTGGGAAGTTGGGATTTCCTATTATAGGTAATAATGGTGATTTACCTGATGAAAATTTCTTGTTTCTGCATATTTTTGCTGAAACTCGTAAGGTAGCCCCTATTATAGGGTGTCTCCTAAGGTCCCCCGGGAGTGCTTCATAGCACCACGGTGCTCTATTCAAAGGAATCTGGCTGACATATTGCTCTATTTCAACCCAACGTTTACCCTCCCCATGTCTGCACCAGTCTACCAACCTTGTTAAATGTGCTGCTCTATAGTATTTAACTATATTTGGGACTGCCATCCCCCTGACAGCCTTTGGCATTCTCAACAGCTCTCTTTTAATTCTGGCTCGCTTCCCTGCCCATATATACTTCATGAATAAGGCATTCACCTGTCGGAGAAAGACTGCTGGGATGGAGATTGGCAGGGCCTGGAACAAGTACAGCACCTTTGGTAGAATACACATTTTAACTATACTTCCCCTCCCAAACCACGAATGCATCCCGTGTCCCCATTTGTCTAGGAGTGCTTTTATTTCGTTATATAATGGGGGGAAATTCAATCTATAAGTATTTTTTATGTCCGATGCAATATGTGTCCCCAGATATTTTAAGGCCTTTTCCCATTTAAATTTATAGTTCTTTTTTAGTACCTCTCCCATTGGGCCTGGGACCTCGATGCTCATTGCTTCTGATTTGGTGTTATTGATTTTCAGGTTAGATAGTCTTCCATACATCTCAATTTCTCTTATTAGGTTGGGTAATGAAACATGGGGGTTAGTCACTGAAAAGAGCAGGTCGTCAGCATATGCTGCCACCTTATGTGTCCGCTCTCCCATCTGTAACCCCTGAATATCCGGGTTTTGCCGGATTTTATTTAATAGGGGTTCCAATGAGAGCGCGAACAGCAGTGGTGACAGGGGACATCCCTGTCTTGTTCCGTTCGAGATCTCAAAGGGACGTGATATTACACCGTTTACTCTTACTGAGGCCCGTGGGTTTGTGTAAACACTCATGATCCATCTGACCATCCGGTTTCCCAAACCCACCTGTCTCAGTACTTCTTCCAAAAACCGCCAATTCACCCTATCAAACGCCTTTTCGGCATCGGTGTTCAAAAATACACAGGGGATCTTTTTTTCTCCAGCCCAGTGCACCAGGTTAAGAGTTTTAATCGTGTTGTCCCTGGCCTCACGTCCAGGGACAAACCCTACCTGGTCTAGATCTACTAACTGTGTTATCCATGGTTGGAGTCTAGAGGCAATAATTTTTGAAAAAAGTTTTAAGTCCGCGTTTAACAATGAAATTGGCCTGTAGCTGCCGCATTCCGCTGGATCCTTCCCGTCTTTAGGAATCACGGTGATATGGGCTAAAAGTGCATCCGGAGGGAATGCCGCAGCACAGCCCAACTCATTGTAAAATTTTGACATCTGTCCTGTTAGAATCGTGGGGAATTCTTTATAGTAACTTATTGGGAAACCGTCAGGCCCTGGGGATTTCCCGGATTTTACCTTTTTAAGGGTTTCCTCAACCTCTACCGCGGTGATAGGACTCTCTAAACAGTCCCGGGCTGGGGGTGGCAGTCTAGACATTCCTGCATCGGAGAGGTATTCTTTTATCCCCCCCTTTATATTGTCTGCTGGAGGCAGGTTATATAATGAGGAATAAAATTCCCCGAATATCTGGGCTATTTCTCTTGGTTTTTTTACTAACTGTCCCCCTTTTCCTTTGATTTGCGGTACATAAGTTGCCCTGTTCTTTTCCTTTAGTTTCCCTGCCAGTAATTTACTGCATTTATCCCCCAGCTCATAATTCATCTTTTTACCTCTTTGTATAGTGGCTTTGGCTTTAAATCGCATAATCTCTGAGAACTGTCTTCTTAATTGACCTAATTCCCTCCCTACTGTAGGTAGTTGTATTTTTTTATGTTGGAGTTCCAGTCTTTGGATCTCCAGTAATATTTCCCTGATCTGTTTCTCCCGTTTTTTTTCAAGTATGATCCATGTTTTATCAAGATTCCCCTGATGACTGTCTTGTGTGCCTCCCACACCATTCCTGGATCACTTCCTGGCGTGTCATTGACCTGAAAGTATGCCTCAATCTCCTTTGCCACATCCTTTTTAACCTCTAGATTATGCAGCAGACTTTCATTCATCCGCCAGTATCTATCTTGAATGAATACTGCACTGGAGAGAGAGAGACACAGACTAATCGGGGCATGATCTGACCACGTTATGTTTCCAATTGTTATATCCTTAACTGCTGTAATCAAATAGTGGGGAATCAGGAAAACATCAATTCGGGAGTATCTCTGGTACGGGTTTGAGAAAAAGGTATAATCCTTTTCATCTGGATGTAATATCCTCCAGGCGTCTACTAGCTGCTCATCGTGTAGTTTTCTTATTATCCCCCTTCTAGTATTCCCTGGGATTGATGATGTCCCCGAGGATGTGTCTAGTCTAGGATCAAGCGTGATGTTAAAGTCGCCCCCCAATATTAATTTACCCTCTGCGAAATCTCTTAGCTCTGTTAGGGCTCTTCTAATAAATACATCCTGATTAGTGTTTGTTACATACATAGTAGCCAGAGTCACTTTGACATCTCCTATATTCCCCTTCAGGAAAAGGAACCTACCATTGGGATCTAGATATTTATCTTGTAGCCTCCAGGCCACTCGGTTGGAGATCAGAATAGAAACTCCCTTAGACTTTGCCTCCTGATTCATCGCATGGTATACGCATGGGAAGAATCTATTCTGTAAAAATGGTAGGTCCCCTGCCCTGAAGTGGGTCTCTTGCACGTATGCTACGTCTGTCCCCCAATTCCTTAGGTCTTTCAGCATCATCCTGCGCTTTTCTGGAATATTTAATCCTTTGGCATTCAATGAAGTTACTTTTAATGCCTCCATCTCCAGATTCAGGTAGGAGTCTGGTAGATAGAAAAACGGAGAAAGATAGCTAGGAAAAAAACCCAAAGGAGAGAGAAAAAAAAAAAAAAAACCCCAACCACCCCCCTCCCTCCCTTAATCTATCCCCCTCCCCCTTCTATGTCCCTAACGGGAAAGACAACACCCTGGACTGGATCCTTCCTCCAATCACCACCGTGGGTGTATGCCTACTATAGGGGAAGTAACAAGACCGGTCAGGTGGCTCCCACCCCGTCTCCTTCTACCCCCCCCCCCGACTCCAGTTCAATCTCTGCCTCTCCCAGAGACTACTTGTTGTCTTCTCTCCCTCCTATTCACGCCCCCGTACAGGCCCACACATTTTTTTTTTCCCCCCCTCACCACCCTTCTCCCTCTCACTTCTTCTCCGCTAATTCCCCCCCCCCTTATTCCCCTATCTCGGTCCCCATAGTCCCGAGCGGGACAGGGTAGGGAAAAAGTCCATCTAGGATTCCAATAGGGTCCAAGTGGTCAACTTTTATAGGAGTGAGAGAAGGAAACAACCAGTATAACTACTCTAGAACCACCCACTGCTGAGTCCCCTTTCTTAAATGCCAGCTTATTCTGTGCTGAGATTACACACTCTGAGTACCTATTGTGCGCCAGCCTATTCTAGAGGAGGCAACTTTCAGCTCTACTTATGCTGCCTTCCCTATTCCTTCATTCAGACCACCCTCAGCACCCCCAAAGACAACCCTCCAAAGGTGCCCATGGTTTGAGGAGCCAGAGGTGGCAGACCTCGCTCCAAATTCCTCCTCTCCGAACCCACCCCCCCCCCACCACGAGTACCCCCCCCACCCCCCCACCCCCACACATACACCTCTAAGTTGCATAATTATCCTCAATGTTTTCCACTCAAGTGCACTCCTGTGATTTCCAAACTAACAAAAATACATAGGTAAATACCTAAACAACTACTTAATGACTACATATTGAGAGCATATGTGCATATATGTGCATATGTGCATATATATATATAAAAAAAAAAACCCATAAGTGATTAGTGTTCTTATAGAAGCCCATGGCTTGTACTTCTCAGTACTTCTTTGTGACTCGCATCCAAAAAAAATTCATAGTGAAAGTGGAAAAAGTGAAGAAAAAAAAAAAAAAAATTGTGTCCATTTATCCTCAGACTTCTGTCGTCTGCATTATTTATATCTACTTTTTAATAGGTGCCCTATTACCCCTTCATGTGGGAGGGCCGAGGGCTGGGAGGGGGGGGGGGCCACAGAATGGGGGGACCCCAACAGGAGGGGAAATCAGGGGGGGAAATCAGGGGGGGAAACCGGGGGGAGAGACCGCAAGGGGGGAGGGAGGGAGCCAAGGGGCCCGGGGGGGAAAATCCTCATCCCTTTAGTTCCAGAGTCTCTTATCTGTCCTTATCTTCTTATTCCTGGTAGCTGCTGTAACCAGTCTGGAACCTCAACAGGCTCTGTTCCCAGGAATCTAAATAGGTCAGGGAGTTCCGTAGGCTGCTGTAACAGGAAGGAGTCTGCTCCTTTTCTGATAGTAACGAAGATTGGGTACCCCCATCGATATGTCCCCCCAGAGGCCCTTATCCTCTCCAATAAGGGGCGCAACATGGCTCTCCGCTGTAGTGTGGCCCTGGATAAGTCTGGTAGGATCTTTATTTGAGCCCCATCTAGCTCAATGTCCCCCCTCTCCCATGCTGCTCGGCTAATCATCTCCTTATGCACATAACGATGGAAGCAGCCAATTATATCCCTCGGCCTATTCGTATTTGATGAGTGGGGGCCCAACGCTCTATGTAGTCTTTCAAATTCAAACCCCTGGGAGGGCATGGAGGGGGTTAATTGGTTACAGATCCTATTGATAGTTGACTGTAGGGCGTCCTTTTCAACTGTTTCAGGAACCCCTCTAAATCTTAAGTTCCTGCGCCTGCTGCGATCTTCCATCTCTTCTAATCGCAATTGCATGCGATCAACCTGGGCTACTTTCACCATATATATCTGTTCTATAGAAGAGACACGAGCGTCTAAATTAGTCAACAACATTTCATCTTTATCCAACTTATCTGAAATCTGTACGACTTCCTCCCGAACGCTCTCGATCTCTTTGCGATGGGACTCCTCCATGCGCTTTACCAGCATCTCCATGTCCATCCGTGTAGGTAGGGCTTGCAGCATGGCTTTCAATATACTCAGTTCCGTTTCTTGCTCTCCCTGTAGATGATCTATATGGGGTTTCTCGCCCCCTCTTATTTGTCCTCCCTGCTCTTCACCGCATAGAGAGGGCTGCATCTTGGGAGCTGAGCGCAGCTTTACCGGAGACGCTGTTGTGGAGAGAGAGGATACTCGCTCCAATGCGCCCCCGCGCGTCTCTGTGTCACTAGACCCACTCTCGTGATATCTGATCGCCGCTGACCGCGTCAGGGGGAAATATCGTTGGATCTCCGGCTGGGATGGACGCAGCGGACGGGTCGGCTGGAGCGGCTGTGACGGTTCACTGTGCTCTCGCCCTCCAGGTATTGTGCTCACTTCCTTTTTCTTCCTCATCCACTGGTGGAGTTTACAGGGCCTCTCCTACCAGTCTCTGCAGCGCTGTGGTATCTCCAATTCTCTGGGAAATGCAACCACTATCCCTCTGTCATTATGAGTCGGGTGGATAAGCGGAGCTTGTGGAGCTTGTCTGTCTCTACTCCACCATCTTCCGGTCACGCCCCCCTCCCCCATTTTTATCCAAGGGTAACTTCCTCCTTTCATTATAACCAGGACATCGTCCTTTTGCCTTTTACTAATGAGAGGGGCGAGTCCCATGACGAGGATGTCAAGTCTACCATCTCCAGTTACGTCACAGCTACATCTCAGGAAGACGGATTCTCTCTTGATTATCCCACACGGGAGCAGACGAGGTCAGCCAGCTACCTTCCGTACCATTACCTCTTGGTTGGTAAAGCTATCAAAGAGACCTATTCCATCCAGCAACTTACGACTCCTAGAGGGCATTAGGGCTCATTCGACAGGGGCAGAGGCCACTTTTTGGTCTTTTGTTTACATATCTAGAGGGTTTTACCAGGTCGATTTCAACAACATAGATGATGCTGCCTTGGCCTCAGCGTATTACAGATAGCAGACTAGGACCTTCTTTGCTGGCAGTTTCTATGATGGTGTCTCCCCTCCCCTCAGGGACATTGCTTTGGGACATCCCACATAGTAATTACTATGGCTGCTCTTTGTCCCGTTATGTATGGTAAAGAAAATAGGATTTTTATAAAAGCTTACCTTTAAAATCCTTCTCTTTTAGTACATCATGGGACACAGAGGTCCCTTCCCTCTTATTGTGATATTCACTGCTTTGCTACAAAACTGATGTGTTTCCTGTGAAGGAGGGGTTATATAGAAGGGAACTTCCTGTCTCTTTGGTGTGTCAGTGTCTATTCACCTATAGGTGGCGTATAACACACATAGTAATTACTATGGCTGCTCTGTGTCCTGTAATGTACTCCAAGAAAAGGATTTTACAGGTAAAAATCCTATTTTTGTATCATTTTGTTTTTACTCATGGTTTCTCAGATACCATCAAGGATGAGATAGCAGCCCAAGATATACCCACGGAGCTGGAGAAGTTGGTCACGTTTGCCATCCTAACTGACTCCAGACTCAGAGAAAGGCTCTCTTTTTAAGGAGCGCTTGCAAAAGCCTTCTGTACATATGTCGCCGAGCTTTGCAGTCCCACCCTTGCCTCCCTCACCTCCCATACCTTCTGGTATCGAGTCGGTCAGTGTAGGTGAATTCATGCACTTGGGCTTCACGTGTCTCTCTGCGGATGAGAGAGTCCTTATGAGGAGGGAGAGATTGTGCTTTTATTTCAGCCAGGCAGGTCACTTTTTGAAGTCTTGTCCTACCCGTCCAGGGAACGCCCGAACCTTGAGGTCCTGTCATGGACAGAACTTAGGTGGGATTGAAGAAGGGGGTAGGTAGAACCCGCGCTACGGACCTGATATTTTTAAGTGTGCCAGTGGTGTTAATATAGATGTATATGTTATTAAGTGGCTGCCCCTACATGTAATTCCACCGAAGTGGAAAGTGGAAAGTGAATGGGGATGAGATAGTAGGTGATGGCGCCTCTCAATTAATGAATTACAATGTGTAAATAAAATTAAAAAATAAAAATACATAAAGTGCATATCCAATATATCCTTATAGTGAGGTCCACATAGGACTTGGTATTGGTGTGTGAATCAAACCATGTATTGAACCAAAAAAACTTGTAAACAAAGTGACCATAGTAGTGGTTCAGAAAAAATAATAATTAATTAATAATAAAAATAATAAATATGATAAATAAATAATAAATAAATGAACAGTTAAAGTGCTCTGTGCCTAGGGTTGCCACCTGTACGGTTTTCCCCCGGACAGTCCGGTTTTTGAATGATCTGTACGGGTTTTTATCTCCTCCTGACCCGGACACATCATTCACACCAGACTGCACCGGGAGTGACATGTCTGCTGTCTGCAGGATCGTCGGATACACCACGCACGTCTCCCATCCATGCAGCAGTCTGTCTCTCTCACAGCACATCGATGCTGTCCCCTCCCCTTCCCTCCTCCTCACTCTGTACACACAAGAGGAGGGGAGGAGGAACACACGCTGATTTCAGGTCAGTAGAAACTTTTCTCTGCTTTGTTGCAGCTGGACAGGGAGAAGGGGGAGAGTGGTTGGGATTGATAAGGGGAAACTAAAAGGATATACACTTGGTGGAGTGATTTGGGGGGGGGGGTGCTTAGGAGGATATGTGCTTTAGTATGAGAAAGGACATTTGCCAGAAGTATGTGTGAGATTCATCTGAAAACCTGACAGCCCCTTCTAGCACTAGCCCCCGACCCCCTTACCCCTGTCAGTGCAGTGCTACTTGCAGGAGCCCAGCAGAAGGAGCATCTCCTCCTGTCCATCTCACTGTCCCCCTATCACTCCTGCAGCCCCCCCCGCCAATCCCACGGTCCCCCCGCCAATCCCACGGTCACCCCATCCATCTCCTGCTGTCCCCCCGTCCATCTCCTGCTGTCCCCCCGTCCATCTCCTGCTGTCCCCCCGCCCATCTCCTGCTGTCCCCCCGCCCATCTCCTGCTGTCCCCCCGTCCATCTCCTCCTGTCCCCCCGTCCATCTCCTCCTGTCCCCCCGTCCATCTCCTCCTGTCCCCCCGTCCATCTCCTCCTGTCCCCCCGTCCATCTCCTCCTGTGCCCCCGTCCATCTCCTCCTGTGCCCCCGTCCATCTCCTCCTGTGCCCCCGTCCATCTCCTGCTGTCCCCCCATCCATCTCCTCCTGTCCCCCCGTCCATCTCCTCCTGTCCCCCCGTCCATCTCCTCCTGTCCCCCCCGTCCATCTCCTCCTGTCCCCCCCGTCCATCTCCTCCTGTCCCCCCGTCCATCTCCTCCTGTCCCCCCCGTCCATCTCCTCCTGTCCCCCCCGTCCATCTCCTCCTGTCCCCCCCGTCCATCTCCTGCTGTCCCCCCGTCCATCTCCTGCTGTCCCCCCGTCCATCTCCTGCTGTCCCCCCGTCCATCTCCTGCTGTCCCCCCGTCCATCTCCTGCTGTCCCCCCGTCCATCTCCTGCTGTCCCCCCGTCCATCTCCTGCTGTCCCCCCGTCCATCTCCTCCTGTCCCCCCATCCATCTCACGGTCACCCCGTCCATCCCACTGTCTCCTGTCCATCCCACGGTCACCCCGTTCATCCCATGGGCCTTAGATATGATGGACTGATTTGGAGTGTTGAGATAGAATGGGCCACCTTGGTGTGGTGTTGATAGTGTGGGTTGCTATAGGTAGGATGGGCTACTTTGAACTGTCGGTGGAAGGTTTGGGTGCAGTGGATAGTAAGGGGTGTTGTAGGTAGGGTGGGTTTAATTTAGGCCCCTTCCACAGTTAACGCAATGTGGCCACACCCTCTGTTCACCGTGGTGTACACAGCACACTGTATTACTACTCTCTTTAAAGGAGTTGTAAATGAAAAAAAATGTTACACCTTAATGCAATCTATGCATTAAGGTGAAAAACCATCTGGTGTTGCCGGCACCCCCTTGAGCCCCCGTTATACTTACCTGACCCGTCAAAAGTCCGGCGTGGTCCCGATATTCTCTTCGCCGCTCAACCTGGCTGCTGATTGGCTAGAGCGGATGAATTGAGAGCAGCGCAGCCATTGGCTGGCGCTGCTGTCAATCACATCCAGTGATGCGGTGGGGCCGAGTAATACAGTGAGCGGCTATGACCGCTCGCTGTATCACCGGAGCACGCCCGCAATTACTGACCACAATGCAAGCTCTCGCATGACTGTGGTCAGTACTTGCGGGGAGGACAGAGACAGCCGCCGAGGTGCCCCAGAAGACGTGGATCGGGGGCACTCTGTACAAAACAAACTGCAAAGTGGAGGTAAGTATAACATGTTTGTTATTTTAAAAGGAACATTTTTTTTTTGTCCTTTAGTGACCCTTTAAGCCACACAAAGGTGTCCGAGATCTTTTACAATCCTTTTTTCTATATATATAATGTATGCTACAAAAAAATCGGAGTGCGCCAGAAAAGTGTTCGGGTTTGGCTTGAAGAAAAGGTGGCAACCCTATCTGTGCCGTGAAAATCAACTGCTACTATTTTTTACAGTCCATGCAAAAAAAGGTGCTTTGTGCTTCATATAGTATATTGCAGATGACAGTGTTCACTCTGTGATCCCTCTTTTCATGCTCTATTGGGTCCCTCACTCACCCTCACTCACCAGATCCAGGTACCCAATTAAGGGTAGGAAGCCTTCACAGTATTAGCCCTGTGTTGCTCTCTGGCAAGTATCCACTTGTTTGGACCCCTGTCTGATATATAGCTCAGAAGAGAGAGAATGCCCACATAGTGTAGTATTGTTGATAACAATTTATTTTACATAAAAGGTCAGGTACTCACATTAAAAAGATTAAAATCAAGCATATGTGATATCTCACGAGTGTTTTGCGTCTGGATGCTGTGCTGCTCGACCGGTTTTGTCTAATGACATCATCTGGAGCATGCCTCCGTCGCAAAGCTCTGTGTATTTATGCATGAATCTGTGCTCTCTCATTGTGCACTGCCATACGTCCACTGTATTAGGCTGATCCGAGGACAGAAGTCCTGGCACTAGGATGACTAGTGCTCGGCGCCATTTTGTTGGAGATTTTTCAGACCGAAGCCTGATAGTGTTATTAAATAGATGTTATACTCTATATTATGGCTGGCGTAATGGAGACTCGTTATACATACTAAAACGTATACATTAAAAACAAGCTGTTGCTGTAAATAAAGATAAAGGTAAAAGACCCCTAGTAGCAACTATGCTAATAATACTAACAAATGTGTATATCTGCAGAATGTCTGTAATTCCCGAGGACACCACCATTCATGTCTCAGCTTAATTATTACATGTGGTTTATACGAAATACAAATTTATAAAAATGAAGATGTGAAAATATGACATATACCAATAAAACAGACTTAGTGCATTTCTGTTATAATTATGAAAAGAACCCTCCTAAGATATAAGTTCTACGTGTTTTAAATATATGGCGCCCTCTTGTGGCTGTCATAAAAATCACATATAAGTATTATAATTTAAATGTGCTAGTGAAGTGAAACTGAGAAGTAAAATTGTAAAACATGTGAATAAAGTATAGAATTTGAATGTAAAATAAAGAGGGGGAACCCAAATATGGGATAATTGGGAGAAATGCAAAAAGGAATTGGCCATTTGTATTGGATAGTTCTAGGCCTAAAAAATTTGTGCTTTAATCATACAATCACTTTCGGCAAGATGACATACAGTTGGGGATAACATTAAAATTAAAAGGTTTACTATAGAAGAATGTTTTTTAAAAAATCATAAAAATGTAGAATTCAGACTAAGAGGCGAGCCTATTACAGCTTGATCTACTGAATGCTGTTAAAAATTCGTCAGGAAACAGTTCAGATCAAGGTCTATATTCATTCCAGCCGGTTGTAATGTGTTTAGCTGGAATATCCACCGGGTCTCATTTTGGGAAATTTTTATTGTTTTGTTCTCACCCCTCCAGTGTTCCTTGATTTTATCAATCCCATAAAATACCATGCATGTTGGATCTTTGTTATGGTGGTCTCTGAAGTGCCTTTCTTTATATTTTTGATATGTTCACGGATTCTTACGTGTAGTTGTCTGGTGGTTCGCCCTATGTATTGTAACTTACATGGACATTCGATGATGTATGTCACGTGTGTGCTGTTGCAAGTTATCAGTTCTTTAATCTTATGTTTCGAACCGTTTGAAGTGGAAGTAACATCCACTATTTTCTTAGTGTTTTTTTTACTGACCCTGCATGGGAGGCATTTGCCACATTTAAAGAATCCTTTGAGTTGTTTGAAGATTTTTATTTGTTTTGGGGGGTCTAGAGCATTGTGTACCAAGCGGGTCCTTAAATTTGGTGCTTTTCTATATACAAAAGAGGGTCTGTTAGGTAGTAGATGTTTTAAAGTGCTGTCCGAGTGTAGTATTGGCCAATGTTTTTTCACAATTTTTTCCAATGCTTTATGTTGTATATTATAACCTGTCAGGAATGCAGTATCCATAAGTTTGCCTTTCTTTTTTGATGTTTCCATGATTCATGGCTTTTCTGTCCATATTTTTGATTCTCTCTTTCAATATTTCCAATTCTCTCTTTTTGTAGCCCTTTTCTACAAATTTATTGATGACTGCTTCTGCTTGTATATTAAAATCTGTGGAGTTGCTGCAGTTTCTATGTATCCTCATTAATTGTCCTCTCGGAATGTTGTTAATCCATTGCCTGTGATGGCAGCTATTGACTGGTATGTATCCGTTTCTGTCAGTTTTTTTAAAAAAGGTTCTCGTGCAGATACCTTGATTTTCTTTAAACAACTGTAGGTCCAGAAAGTCAATACTTTGTTTGTTCCAAGTGCCAGAAAACGTCATACCATAGGCATTGTGATTTATTTCGTCAAAGAAATCCTGCAACTGTTCTTCTGTTCCTCTCCACACAATTAAAATGTCATCAATATATCTACGGAAAAATATAAGGTTTGGTCTATGGGTACCGTAGATTTGTTCAGCCTCCCAGTGGTTGAGGAAAATATTAGCCACACTGGGGGCATACTTAGCCCCCATTGCAACACCCTTGGTCTGCGTGTAAAATTCACCTTTATGCCAGAAGTAATTGTGGCTCATGGCCAATTCTAGGCCTTCTAGAATATACTGGATCTGTTCCTGTTTCATTTGTGTGTGTTTCTGTAATGCCCATTCAACACTTTGTATATTTCCCTCTGAATGCTATCAGCAACAATAGGGCGAACTCTGGTGGCCGTTCCCAGCACTGTACTTTTATATTTTTATAAAGAACTTTTTCTTGTAAGTTTATCTCCTCAAGATTAATATATTATGATCTATATTAAATCATGTTTAATGATTACGGATGGAACACATGTCTCATTGAGTATTTTGTGTTTCCTCCAGACCGTTTTTTTCTCTCCTCTCCTATGGATAGGCACCTTTGATCTCAACCTTTGATGCATGGGATTCTAGGGTGAGCTTTATTTCCATCTAGACTGTGAGGTCTAGCTGCCTTCTGCCTCCTTCCCCTGTTTCTTTCTTTTCCCCAGTCTCCAGGGCGGGGCATCCACTCCGGTGTACAAGTTCAGCTTTGTTCAGACATGCATTTGCACAATTTTTATCCTGTATTATCAAATATGCCATTTGTAACATGTAAATTTTTCTATTTGATAGAGCTGATTAGAAAGTTTGGGTCCCAACCCAGCCCCTGAGGAAGCCTATCTATAGGCGAAATATATTGGGCCGAATACTACCCGGGCTGTGACCGCTTGCAAACTCGCACTTTATGTACAATCAGGATCTACAGCTATCTGGTTTTAATGTTACCTGATTTTCTATACTGGTTACTAGAGTATATCTTAATAAATTATTAAAAATTATATGTGTATGCAATAATATAAGCACCTCTATAGTCCCCTATCGTCCATACAATATACTCTACTGTTTTATGGGATGAGGTGCGATTAACCTATACTAAAATCCAACCAAGCAGATCCCACTCTCTTTCTCCCACTTGATTTAAAAGTCCATAATTAGAATTACTTTCTTTCTTTGCTTTTTAAAGAAAAACAACAAGTCAAGATTGTCAACTCCTGTTCTTTTATCCGTACAGGTTTGCTTTAAAGAATTCTGACTTGTAGAGTATAAAAACATGCTATATCGCAGATTGGCTGAGCATAGGTTTAATGTACTTTTGCTTCAGGTTTAGAAATGTCATATGACTGTTCCTTGTTCCTACCGTTCTTCCTGTATTGTGGGAGAAAGGGCAATCATTATGGAGCAGTCCTTCGCTGTCATGGCCACTCTGTACTGCTGAATCTGTGGAGAAAGAGAGAGAGACATTGCAGGCGACAACAACTATGTTCAAATACATTTAAATCACAATTTTTTTTTGAGTGTGAATAACAAAGATAAATTGTTATACATACAGTGGGGATCGAACGTTTGGGCACCCCAGGTAAAAATTTGTATTAATGTGCATAACGAAGCCAAGGAAAGATGGAAAAATCTCCAAAATTACAGATTAGACATTCTTATAATATGTCAAAAAAAGTTAGATTTTATTTCCATCATTTACACTTTCAAAATTACAGAAAACAAAAAAATGGCGTCTGCAAAAGTTTGGGCAACCTGCAGAATTTATAGAATGCACTGCCCCATTTGCAAAGCTTAGACCTGCCAGTGTCATGGATTGTTCTCAATCATCATTTGGGAAGACCAGGTGATGTCAATCTCAAAGGTTTTAAATGCCCAGACTCATCTGCCCCAACAATCAGCACCATGGGTTCTTCTAAGCAGTTGTCTAGAAAACTGAAACTGAAAATAGTTGACGCTCACAAAGCTGGAGAAGGCTATAAGAAGATAGCAAAGCGTTTTCAGATGTCAATATCCTCTGTTCGGAATGTAATTAAGAAATAGTTCCACAGGAACAGTGGAAGTTAAAGCAAGAGCTGGAAGACCAAGAAAATAACCAGACAGAACAGCTTACAGGATTGTGAGAAAAGCAATTCAAAACCCACGATTTGACTGCACGATCCCTCCAGAAAGATCTGGCAGACACTGGAGTTGTGGTACACTATTCCACTATAAAGAGATACTTGTACAAATATGGTCTTCATGGAAGAGTCATCAGAAGAAAACCTCTTCTACGTCCCCACCACAAAAATCTGCGTCTGAACTTTGGAAATGGCTGAGGGCTAGTAAGTTGGGTTTTAAAGGCACACGGTAACAATTTGGATGAAAAACTTAATTTTTTTTTATTATTATTCGTACAGAAATATCATAAAAGCAGTTATAAAAATGAAGTTACAAAAGAAATTAAATAGCTGATTCCACATAGGTTAATACATAGATTATATGATTCCAACATAGACAGCTTAGATATTAAGCATAATTATAAGGTAGGTTGTATCATATGTAGTGATCCAAAGGGACAGGAGAACTTAGCTCAACATGTTGCGCGCCTATGATAAGCGCTTCCTCAGGAGCATGGATATTTCGATCTAATAGGACATATACGAGAAACCAAGATGAGTTTACAAGTATAGGAATACAACAAATACAGCAAATAAAATGACATAAAAATACATAAACACATATAGAGATATGCAAAGGAGTTGCATAGTACATACAATATTAGGGCATTGCATTCACTGTTACAGGAGGCAAGGCATCTGGGCAGTTGACCAAGGGAGGGGTTTGTCCACTAAAAGAAGAGACAAGAGCGGAGAGGGACATAGAATATAAGGAATAAAGAAATAGAAAGAGAAAAAGAAAAGGAAAAGGAGAAGGAAAAGAAAAGGAAGAGGAGGGAGAAAGGGGGGAAAAAGGGGAAGGGGGAGGGGGAAAAGGGGGAAGGAAAAAAACCATGGAGATGGGGGAAGAAAAGAAGGCAGAGAAAGAAAAGGAAAGGGGGGGAAATATTTGGGGATATGGGGTAAGGTGTAGAACAAATACTAATATCTCCTATTTGTAAAAACTCATAAGAAGAAAATTGTGCGGACTTACGAATTGTAAACCACGTTGGAGATAAACAGTGATTGGTCTTTTATTAGCCTATCATTGGCTGGGATTCAAAAAGAATACTGATTCAACCAGTTAGGGGGATAGTATCTGTAGATAACATTATATTGGTATTAGTAGTAACACATAACCAGGTAGTGTATATTATGGACAATTTATAGGCCAAAAAATTCAGAGGGTAGGATAAAAATTTGTTAGAAAGAGGCTCACCAACACCCTGTCCGGCTACGGTGATGGCTTCTGGTGGTCGGATGCAGATCATCATGCTGACTCACTTATACTCCGGACATGGTAATGTTGGGGCTCCCGCGCTGTTAGAGTGCGCCCCGGGCTTGATGCTGTACTATATGTCTCCCCATATTGTGGCACCCCCACCTCCCCATTATGTGCCCGCAGGGCTATGACACTTTGCAGGGGATGACTACAGTGAAACTGTCTACACCGCACAGATGGATTGGAAAAGTGGGGGGCGGGTTGGATGGTAACTGGAGGGGCCTGGTGGCTGATATATGCTGTTCATAGGGTGTCTGGGGATGCTCACTTATCTAACTGACTCAGACGCGTTATGTTAGTTATTGTACTGTTGTATATTTTAATGTCTGACGTGTTTTACCTTGCTGCTATGATTGCTTTGCACTAATAAGATGTTGAACTAGATTGCACTGCTACTGATATACGTTATCATTTATGTGGGTCGGGGGGTATGGGCAGGGTCGGGGGCTCATACCACCGGCTGTCCATTCCACCTACCCACCTAGGCCTACGCTCAGCTTCCGGGAATACTTCTGGAGAGCGTATTAGCTGAAATAGCCAACTTAGTACTCTTCTCTTTTTCGCCACACTCCCTTGTGTTGGCCTACTACCGGGTGCTCTTGCCATCTAAGGCCGGAGTACACGGATCCCATCTCTCTTCTCCTGTTTTTTTCTCCTTTTCCCCTTTCTCCGAACCCTTTCGGTACTCCCCCCTAAGCCATCCCTTTCTGTTTTACCCTTCCTTAACCACCCCCCTCCTCCCCCAGCTCGTGAGCATGGAACCCTTGACAATAGTATCAAAAGGGCTGAATATTCCCGAAAAACTGAAAATGCTGCTAAATGACATGCGACGCCTGAGGGCAGACATTGTGCTGCTTCAGGAGACACACTTTAGAGAAGACAAACTCCCTGTATTAAAGAATAGGTACTATCCCACAGTCTACCACTCCTCTCACGTTAATGCCAAGTCCAGGGGGGTCTCTATTCTAGTACTGGCGGGAGTGCCGTGGACACTCGATGACGTGCAAAGAGATGTAGGGGGCCGTTAACCTCTTTTCGAAAGGCAAAATTGGGTCGACGAAACTTACCCTAGCAAACCTGTATGTCCCAAATGACCACCAAGACGGCTTCTTGACAAAATAACTAGAACGCGTGACACACTTTACAGAGGGACAGCTTATTATAGGGGGAGACTTTAATGTACCCCTGATGCCGTCGGAGGACACTTCCACTGGACTGTCATCGATCTCGGGAAGAATACGTAGCCGTATACAGGCGTCACTCCACGCCTTCCAGCTTGTGGATACTTGGCGACTGCTTTTACCCGGGGGAGAGGGATTATTCCTTATTCTCCAGGCCACACCAGTCATACTCACGTATCGATTACCTTCTGGTTCAACATAGACACATGATGGCGGTCAGAGATGCCAAGATTGGCTCGATCACTTGGTCGGATCACGCCCCGATTATACTGATATACGCCTTGTCCGAGGCCGAGGTGACACGGAAGCATCCCTGGAGGCTGAATGAATCCCTACTACAGGACCCAACGGTCCTGTCGGATGTGGTGAAGGAAGTGGGACATTACTTTACTACTAATTCTACCCCAGATAGTAAACCGGAGGTGGTATGGGAGGCCCATAAGGCCATCATTCGAGGAGTCCTCATCAAACACGGAGCTAGACAGAAGAGGCTTAGGGCAGAGCAGTTGACGACTCTACTATCGAAGTTACAGACTCTGAAAACGCAGCATAAGCAAACACCGACAAAACAATTAGGGGCTGACCTGACACCGTGCGCAGACAGGTCACTGACGTTCTGCGATACAAAGCCAAAGCTGCCATTCAAATTTGCAGACTTAAGGTTTATGAGTCGGGAGACAAATGTGGGAGGATGTTGGCACAATCACTTAAATCACAGAACAGGGCTTCTTACATCCCACATATTATCACACGCAATGGTCAAAAGGTGTCGATCCCACAGTTGATCTCTCGGGGGTTCAGAGATTTCTACCACAAGTTGTATAACTTGCCTGCTACGCCACTAGACTCAGACTCAGTCGCGTCACAGGACTATCTCAAATCTTCGAACATGCCGACTCTTTCCTCAGAGACCAAGGATCTAATGAACGGTCCTATCACAATGCCTGAACTTCAAGCGGCTCTAGGCAATACCAAATCTGGTAAAGCTCGGGGCCCAGATGGTCTGACTGTCTCCTACTATAAGACACTGTTCCCCCCCCTGGGTCCCCACCTGATATCCCTATTTAACTGCCTCGGCTCGGGAACTAAACGACATGCCTCTACTCTTTAGGCGCAGATAGCAGTGATCCCTAAAGATGGGAAAGACCCGAGTCAGTGTGGTAGCTACCGACCTATTTCGTTGCTGAATGTTGACCTCAAGATTTTCACTAAGATCCTTGCGACCAGAATTCAGCAACACCTGCCTACCCTTTTACACCTAGATCAAGTGGGATTTGTCCCAACCAGAGAGGCCCGGGACAACACTGAGAAAGTCTTGAACTTATTATATGCCGTGAACGTCACAAAGACACCGGGGGAACGGTGTGGGAACGGATGCCGAAAAAGCGCTTGATCGCGTCAACTGGCGATTCATGTTCACTACGCTGCAGCATATAGGGATAGGTCCAAAGATGCTTAACTGGATATCTGCAGTTTACACAAACCCATCTGCGAAGGTGAGAGCTAACGGCGTGCTATCAGAGGAGTTTGAAATTGCGAATGGGACGCGACAGGGATGCCCCCTGTCGCCTCTCCTATTTGCCCTCTCCTTAGAACTTTTCCTGAAGCGCGTCCGGTTGAACCCGACCATATGGGGCATCAGGGTGGCGACAGTGAATATAAAATCTCTGCCTACGCAGATGACATGCTATTCTCACTTACGAATCCTACTGTGTCCCTACCTAACCTAATGCGCGAATTTGAAGTCTCCAATTTGAAAATTAATCTGAGCAAATCAGTGGCAATGGGGGTGGGAGTATCAGATCCGACTCTGACACGCCTTCGAAGTCAATTCAACCTGCAGTGGACAGAGACAGCCCTGACCTATCTGGGCACAAAGATCCCTCCATCCCTCTCACAAGACTTTAAACTTAACTTCCCACCACTGCTTAAGTCAGTCCAAAAACTGCTGGACCAATGGTTCGGCAGATGCAACATTCTCAAAATGTCCATACTGCCTAAATTTTTGTACCTCCTTCAGGCTCTCCCAGTACACATACCGGTGGTATACTTTAGGCAGGTCCAGACTATGTTAAGACCTTCCTGTGGGCTGGGAAACACTCTAGGTTACACAGGTCTACATTATCTTTGCCCAAACAATACGGTGGCCTGGCCATGCCGAACATTCGCACATATTACCACGCTGCACACCTGAACCGACTCATAGACTGGTGTAGGCACGGGAACACTAAACTATGGCCACGTCTAGTGCAGGCACAGAGCAAAGCCCTATTATCTAAAGCGTCATGGTGTATAGCGGCCTTGAATAGGCCCACGCGATCCCACCCACTGATAGGGAACACGATAAAGGTATGCGCCAGAGTGCTATGGCAAGCGGGTTTGTCGTTGGGAACTGTAACGGTCAGTACCGCTTACAACCTTCCATCCAACCACGACAAGCTTATCTGACACACTCTGACAATCTTGCATACACGATCCATATCCATTCCCATAAACAAGACGAGACTCAAGCTCTGCACTTGCTTCAAAGATATGACAATTTATTGGTATTTTCTCAGCTTCTTATACAGTCTCAAGCATAATGCAGTTAGTCACAGGACAATGTAGTCTCCACCCCCCTTCACACCATGGGGGGCTTCAATCACACTCTAAAAGGCATTCAGGTAAGCTAACCATGTAGACTTGTCGGCACCGCATCTTCAATAGAGTTAACTCAGAGAGCATGACATTCCTGTAGACAATGACATAAAAACCAAACACTATCACACAATGGCAGAGTCTTGTGAGAGTGGGTGCAATCAACACCTTTTCAACAGAATGTCTTTACAGTGAATAGCAAACACCTTAAGATATTTCAATAGCCTATTATACCAAGGTATGACTCACTGTCTGGTTGACCTGGTCATGTCATCATGAACTCTTTGTGATATCTCAGTCCTGAAATGAAGTATTAATACTGTCCCATCTGTAATATATGAATTATGATTCTTTGTCACCCTATGGCCCTAGTGGACATAAGGTGACCCTAGACATAGGAATATCTCAGTCTGTCACTGTTCATTCCGTTACAGGAACATCACCCTTGCGCCCAGTGCTGGGCAACCCAAAATTCGAGCCGGGTATCCGAGGCGTGAAATTTCGAACCATGCGAGAGTTGGGGATGTTCCAGGCATCTCATTTTAGCTAGTCGGGGCGTTGGAAGACAATGAGTGAACTGATGGACCCAAGGGGTCCTTACCAATTAGACTTCATGAGGGCCAACCAGCTCAATCATTTTTTGCACACTATGCCTCCCCTACAATGGAAAGCCTAACTCTGACCGCACTGGAGAAGCTCTGCTCTGACTCTGGGGTACTACCACATGCTCTTTCTGTGGTACATACCATCCTGATCACACCGACAGAGGGACACAAAATATCATGCATTAAAAAATGGGAACGTGAGCTAAGGTGCACATTCTCCACTAAGAAAAGGCAGCAGATCCTGACATTTGTGCATAAATCATCTATATGCACTAGGGTCCAAGAGACGAACTATAAGCTCATAACAAGATGGTACCGGACTCCATCCCTTCTCAGTACATTTTTCCAGACAGTTTCAGATATTTGCTGGCGTTGTCAACTATAGAAAGGCACTTTGCTCCACATCTTTTGGGCAAGTCCACTGCTGACATCATTTTGGTTGGAGGTGAAGCGGATATCTCAGAAGTTTACGAGCCACCAGATACCAGACCATCCGGCATACTTTCTTTTTTTTCCCCCCTCAAATAACTGTTTATTGAAAATCCAAGAATGCTTACAACAAGTAGGAGCAAAGATACAGCATAAGGAGGTGAGGCACACATCCACCTATAGTACAGATATCTAGGCAATGAACAGTGTGGATCAGCTCCGTACTCCAGTGCATCAGTTAACATCTATCTAGGATGGAAGCAGTCATATCATAGCAACACACAGCAGTACACTGTCAAAAGTTAAGCATACTCCCAATAGGCGGGAGATGGGAAGAAAAAAAAAGAAAAAGAGAATAAGGGGTAGAGAGAGAAGAGGGGGGAAAGGTCATCGAGTGAGCTGTCGTACCTGATTACTGCGGGTCCTCCCGAAGGTGCCATGGCTCCCAAACAGCGTTGTGGGCCTCCAATCTGTCCTGTATTCGGGCGGTCATTCTCTCCATCAGCTCCACATCCTTAATCCTAGCGTGCAGGGCCCCCGGGGCCCAGTTTAGGGCCACGAGATAGCGGGCAGCCGTGAGGATATGACATGTTAACTTTCCGTAAGGCTTGGCAATTTTCAAAGGGGATAAGCCCAGCAGGAAGAATTTGGGGGACATAGGGATCTGCATATCCTAAAAGGTGGCCCAGCAACCCCTGCACCATGATCCAGTAGAGGAAAGAGGGAGCCTCTATCTCCCTTACAGCGCCAGCAGCGGTCTGAGCTAGTAGGGTATATGGAGTGAAGCACATCAGGGGTCATGTACCAAAACATGAGGATCTTATATGCATTTTCCTTGTAAAGGGTGCAAAGGGAGCTCTTAGCAGCGTGGGCCCAGATAGTCCTCCAGTGTTCTAAGGGTATTTCCTCGCTGAGGGCTTTATCCCAACGGATCATATAGGAATGTTTGCCTCGTAGTTCTAGGGGGTAGGCGTTGAGAATTGTGTAGATGTCAGAAATAAGACCCCTCTGGGCTGATCCGGCCAGAGTTAGCCGTTCAAATAGAGTTGGAGGGGAGAATTGTAGGTCAGGTGCTATGAACAAGGCGTAATGGCGGATTTGCAAGTAGCTGTAAAACACCTGCCGAGGGAGATCAAATTTAGTTTGAAGGGTAGAGAAGGGTATCAGCTTACGAGACAGGGGATCCACCAGATTCCCAAAGTGGAACAGATTCCGGGACGTCCACGGATGTGACATTTGGTGCGTAAGGCTATCTGGCACCTCAGGGTTGTACATAAAGGAGGTCAGGAGCGAGCGCTCCGAGGACAGTCCACAGGGTCGCGCCAGCCGACGCCAAAGTCGTCGGAGGTGCACTACCGAGCCCAGCAAGCGTTCCGAGGGAACCTCCGCATTCGCACTCCACAGCAGACCATTAGGGTGAGTTGGGGCCAGCCACAGTTTTTCGATCTCCGTCCACCTGTTGTAGGACCGTTGAGTAAACCAAGAAGTAATAGCACGTAGTTGAGTGGCCTGGTAGTACTTAACCACGTTGGGGAAACGCAAGGCCCCCGTCGGAACACGCTGCCATGACTACCGTCTGAGGAACCCTATGTCATTTGTAATTCCAGGTAAATCTAAGTAGGTCGGATTGAAGCTGTCTCAATTGTTTATAGGGGACAGGGATAGGTAGCGTTAAGATAAAGAAGCTTCAGGAGTATTATCATTTTAATCGAGGCAACCCCGGCCGAGCCAGGAGATATGGTGTTTCTTCCATTGCGTCAGCAAAGACCTTATTGAGCGGAATAGGGGAGGGAAGTTTTCCTGATACAGGGTTGCGAAACTCGGGGTAATGTGTATTCCCAAGTATTTCAGGGAGGTTGTGTTCCATTGGTACGAGAAGTTAGCCCGCAGATGAGCTATCTCCGCTTCCGAGACATTAATCGGGAGAGCCTGTGACTTGGAGGTGTTGATTTTATAGCCAGACAAGGCTCCGTATTTAGCCAGCTCTGCATGAAGGTTCGGAAGGGAGATCCTAGGCTGCGTCAGGGAGAGGATAATGTCGTCCGCAAACAGAGAAATTTTAAATTCCCTGCCACGAACCACCACCTCCCGGATGGACGGGTTGCCTCGAATAGTGGCCGCCAAAGGTTCAACACATTCAACACAGTGCGAATAGCAGGGGTGAGAGCGGGCACCCCTGACGGGTGCCGTTGGTGATGGGAAAAGAAGGTGAGAGGGCAAAGGGTGTCCTAACTTGGGAGGAGGGAGCGGAATAGAGATGATGGATCGCGCTCAGTAACGGGCCTCGGACTCCCACATGACGTAATGTGGCGAACATAAATGGCCACCCAAGCCTATCAAAGGCCTTTTCGGCGTCCAGGCTTAAGAGCAGGGACTCCATATCCCTATTCGCTACGTCCACCAGGTCAATGACTTTACGGGTGTTATTGCCCGCCTGCCTACCGGGCACAAAGCCCACTTGATGTTTATGGATAAGGGAAGGGAGAACCATATTCAGGCGGATGGAGAGCAGTTTTGTAAAAATTTTCAGGTCTGAATTCAGCAGGGCAATGGGTCTATAGTTACCACAGAGAACGGGGTCCCTGTCCGGCTTGGGGATCAGTGTTATAAAAGAGCGCTGCATATCTGCCGGTACAGGGGTGTCTCGGAGGAAGGCGTTAAAGAGTTTACACAAGTGGGAGAGCAGGAGGGGCAAGAAGGCTTTGTAATACTCATAGGGCAGACCGTCTGGGCCCGGGGATTTATGGGGAGGCATAGATTTAATAGTCTGCTCAATCTCTTCTTCCGTGATCGGCGCATTAAGGGATGTCAAGTCAGAGGGTCGTAGTCTGGCCACGCCGCTTTGTTCTAAATATTGGTCCATGCGGAGGGAGACGTCTAAGGAGACAGGGTCACTGGGGATGTCAGGATTGTTATAAAGGTGCTCATAAAATTCAGCAAAAGTGCGGGCTATGTCTCTGGGATGGGACTGCAAGCATCCTAAACTGTCCTTAATTTGGTGGGGCGTCGTCGCCAGGTGGTTGTCACGCAGTTTCTTTGCCAGCAGTGAATGAGCTTTATTGCCTCTGTCATAGTAGACCTGCCGAAGTCTAACTAAGGCTTTTTCCACCTGACCCAGGGCGAGGTCTTTCAGTGTCGCCCGAAGGTTCGTGATTCTTTTAAGGAGGGCAATGGAAGGGGAACAAGGTCCTGCTCAGCTTTCTGTTTGGTTGCTAGCGCATCTTTTTTTAAGGCGGCGGACAACGCTATACATCTACCTCGCAGGACCGCCTTATGGGCCTCCCAGAGCGTAGCGGTGGAGATGTCGGTAGTGTTGTTCTCCGCAAAGTATAGTTGGAGGGTAGAATCTAGTTCCGTTTTGGACGGTAGGTGTTGGAGTAGGAAGGTATTAAGCTTCCAGTTATAGGGCCTCTGGTTAGGGGAGCCCAGGTCTACGGTAAGCAAGATAGGGGCGTGATCCGACCACAAGATCGGGAGTATTTTCGCCTCCCGCAGCACACGGAGTGTGGAATTATTAGTGAAGAAATAGTCAATGCGGGAGTGAGCTCTGTGGGGAGCCGAATAAAAAGTATACTGCCGGTCACCCAGGTGGAGGGCTCCCCAGGCGTCAAAAAGGGCATAACGTCTAGTGATTTGTCTGAAGAGCTTCGAGTCCCTAAGGGCCCGAGCCGATAGCGCCCTGGGACCCACCACATGACGATCGGCAGTTGCAGAGAGTCAGGTTAAAGTCGCCACCCACTACCAGGAGCCCACTATCTGACCTAAAGAGACGAGTAAACACCCTATTTAGGAATCTATGTTGCCGGGCATTCGGGGCGTATAACGCACAAAAAGTCACTTCCCGCATCTGCCAGCGACCCCGGAGGATAACAAAGTGTCCCTGCGGATCGCTATAGCAACCTGAACAGGTGAACGGAGATCCGTGCCTAATTAGAATTGCAACTCCCGCCCGCTTGCAAGAGCCAACGGAAGAGTAAATCTGTGGAAATAGCCTAGATGCAAACGCGAAGGACCCTGTTTTGTCAAAGTGCGTTTCTTGGGCAAACACCACGTCAGCCCCCGACTGTCTAAACTCCCTAAGTGCCAGATGCCGTTTCCTATCTGAGTTTAGGCCATGCACGTTCAAGGATAATATCTTAGACATGGGGTCAAGTGGGGGGGGGGAGATTCTCCTACCTGTAGCGATGCGGAACCGACAGAGAGAAGAGGACCAGGACGGGGGCACCCCAGGAGGCCTTCCAGGCAGCATCCACCTAGTCTGTGGTAGAGGATCACTCGATGTGTGACGGGGGAAAATTGAAGAGGGAAAACTGAAAGAGAAAAGAGAGGTTAATACATACATAAAAAAATAGAGAACATTCAGGTAGAACTAGCATTTGCAATAGACCTTGAAAGGCCAGTAGGCCTAGGTCAGCACGGGTTCCCAAAGACCCAGCCGGCCACTCCTCAAAGGAGGGTGCCAGACAGGTGCCCGGGATCCCAGAGGTGGTCACTGAAAACTGAACACACCAAACACGGGTAACTATATCTACTAAACCAGGTGAAAGGGGTGGGTGAGCAGGAAGCTCCCAGTCTCTCAAGTCTCAGAAGAAACTTGCCCGTTAGGCAAACTAGGTACAAAGCAAGAGGCACTCTAGAGGGGACTAGATAGTCAAAAAGTGTCCAAGGCAGGATCAACTGACATATCAAAACCAGAAATCAAAAATTCAAAAATCAAAAATTGGACCATTCAAAAATAGAAAAAGTAACAACAGGAGCCTGAAGCTTTTCCACGTTCAGGTGCCTCGGCGGTGGGGGGGACTTACGAGGGGCCTCCTTACCCCGGGGGCGATTAGGGGAGGCACTTTCTGACAGACAACTGGCGGGGTGGGTGGTGTGGCCACCAAGTCGCATTCGGGGAGAGTGGGGGCAGGAATCCCCAAAACATCACAGAAGGTGTCGAGGTCCTCTGGGTACCTCAGGATGGCCGACTTGCCCTGGTGTTTGGCCGTGAGGCTGAAGGGGAAACCCCATCTATAGATTATGTGTTCAACTTGCTGGGCGTGGAGCAAGGGCTGTAGGAGCCGGCGTTTTTGTAGAGTGATCCATGAAAGATCCGGGTACAGTTGCACCGGTACATCGCGAAAAGTCACTTTCCTTGCCAAGCGAGCCTGACGCATAATCTCTTCTTTCAGGGGGTAGGAACTGATCCTGCAAATGATGTCCCTCGGTTTGGAGGTGGCATTCTTAGGGCGCAAAGCGCGATGAGCCCTGTCCATCTCAATGCCGGTGTTGGGGGGTTTTCCCAGAAGGCCGTTGAACACTGTCTGCAGAGTATCTTGGAGATCCTCTGTGCCCTCTGTTTCGGGGACCCCGCGCAACCTGATGTTATTTCTGCGCCCCCTATTGTCCAGGTCCTCTAGATGGCGCTGCATATCCCGCAGGAGGGTGCGATGATCTGCACCCTGAAGTTGGACTCTATGAACCGCCAATTTGGTTTCCTGGTGTTCCTCTTCAGCCATTTCCACCCGATCCGTCAGGTGTTTCATACCAGACTGGAGCACCTGAATTTTTGAGTGGCACGCCGACTTAACCTCCTCAATCAATTGTTTAAAATCCTCCTTGGTCAGGATTGCTTGCAAATAAGAGTGCCATTGTGGAGGGGCAGGTTGAGCCAGGGCATGCAGCGGCTGGTGCACAGAGGGAGGAGGATGATGCGGCGTGGGCTGAGGATGCGGTGTGGTATAGCCATGGGCTAGATATGCCAAATCTGTGTAAGAACGGTCCGGATCGCTCCAAGATGAGGCCTGGGTGGAGGAACGGGGCCCCTGGTTCTCGGTCCCATGGTGAGGGGTAGCAGGAGAGCTCGCTGTCTGGGCATAAGTGAGAGGGGTAGATTGAGTTCCAGGGGAGCAGGAGAGCTGTGGATGTGACAGTCTCTGGGCCTTAGGAGGGGGCTAATCTTGTGCATAGAGGCTGGACTGTTCATGCAGTTTCACAGGCTCCTGTATTATGTGAACCTCCGGGTATAGTGGGGCTGGGAGAGCAGGAAAGTCCACCGAGGATAGGGAAGGAGTGGGAGAAGCAGAGCCCGGACCAATCTCGGGGAGGACGGGGTCAGACATGGTCCTCAGCAGCCTCGGGTATGTCTCTGAGCACTGCGTGTATAGCTGAGGGAGCGCGGGGGGGCCAGACACGCCGGTCTGTGCTCCACGTGGTGCGGCTGTAGAGCGGCTGGGGCTGGGAGGACTCACCGCTCCAGGGGTTGAGGAGGGGTCCACGGAGCTTGATGCCGCCGACAGGTGTCCCTCGGGGGGCCTGGAACCAAAACGAGCCGGCTGGAGAGGTTGTGGGGACAGCTGGGAGCCTGCAGTGGAGCGGTCCGGCGCCATCTTGTCCTCACCACCGGGCGGCACATCCTGCTGCAGAAAGAAGGACCTGAGGTCCGTTGCGGTACCGGGTGGAGGCTGCGAGGTACCCCGAGGTTTCATGGACCGGGTGTACCTGGATCTGCCCATGAAATTGTAGTGGTAAGTCCACAAATGTGCCTCAGTAGCGTGGGCTGTAAGAGCAGAGAGCTTAAGCTTCCATTCAGGTCGGCTTCCGGTCACGCCCCCCCGACGTACTTTCTTTTACATGCCAACGACATCCCCATACGCACTTACAAGAGATCGGTTGTTTGGCATCTTCTGAATGCTGCCAAGGAGTGCATCCCGTTATGCTGGAAATCACCAAACCCACCAACCATGTCGCTGCGGAAGGTGGATGACATCGAAAGGATGGAGAATCTAATTCTCACAGACCAAGATAGACATGAGACATACACGCAAACTTGACAATTATGGAATATTTACACTTACTCGGCGGAGGGACAGGCCTTGAGGGGACTAGCTTGAGACCTCAGCCTGGGACCCGCCTGCTAAATGAGAAGAATCCAGCCCATCGTTGGATGGAACCAAGAGACGAATATGAAAACCCCTGTTTGCGAGCTGTTCATTCCCCCCAACCCCCCTATTCTCTTCATCTAGCTTTCTATCTGTTCCCCCCCTTCTCTCTGGCCCTCCGGGTAACCCTCGGTGGGCACCAGCACTTTTGTTTCTCTTCCTTCTCTCTATCTCTTTTGATAATGGAAAATGAGGGGCAGGTTCGCGGATCCTAGTTGTCTTGTGGCATCATATGGGTACACACCGGTTGGTTGTTATTTCGGGCGTTGGTGGGGGCGGAAGTTTGTCTGTCTCACTTGGCGCGCCGGCCACCTGACGCTAGCGCCGCAGGCTGATCGGACCTGGCGGTTACCCCGCTGGGCCTACAGATTTTTGGGAAATAGATACCTATTTGTGATATGTATTTTTACCGATGGATGTCTTTATACCTATTTTGTTGTTGTGATCCGTGTGAACATGCCTTTTGTGGTGACTAAATAAAGAATTTAGAAAAAAAAAGAGGCTCACTATAGCAAAGAAAACAAATTAGCAAAAGATAAGGCAATCAGTTTCTGGTAGGCAACAGAAAATAATCTGTTCCAGGGATATATACACTGGTAGACTGTAGGCTGAAAGTAGAGACCGGTGAGCAGATGGGTAAATCTAATTCAGCTGTAGCTAGCCTGAAAATCCTCAATCCATAGCCATGGAGAAGGTTGCAGGCAATGGCAGTGAAGGTTGCAGGCAATGGCAGTGGTACTTTTTTTGTAAGGGATAACAATACAGATAGTGATAATTGGAAAAATACATCAAGAATAGTATAGATGTATAGCGTTGATAGCTATAGTTTATATGTCAGTAAAAGAGTATATTACCTTAACCTTCCTGGCGGTATGATTCTTTCAGATTTTAGGTGCTGAAAGCAGTACCATTATTTTGCATGGAAATTTGGCGTTTTAGATTGCAGGCTTGCAATTCTTAGGAATAACTCACCTAAATCTGTCCAAACCAGAGTCTCTAGTAGACTATGACAAAGTTTAAAACACAAAATCATAAATTATAATATAATAAATAATAACAAATAATAATTTAATAACAATACTTTTTATTCAATACATTTTAACAAATAATATATTCATAAACTCTGCTTTTTTGGGGGGTCAAACAAGGGTGCAAAATCATTATTTAATAAATGTCTCGGGTATGAAAATCTTTAAAGCAAGGAATGGCGCAAAGTCCAACGTCGCAGTCGAGACAACAGAAGCGCGTTTCTTTGCGTATTTTTCTTCCGCTGTCGTCGTGCTTGGACCAGCAAACCACACACATCCGTGTGGGTGCTGTTCTTTTTGCAGTGGGTGGTACATAGTCCAAAAAATGATGACCAGTTAGGCGCTCAGGATTTACACCAGAAGCCCATCGTCCAGAACGGTTTACCGCCGTTGGCGTTTGGTGTTTTAGAAAAATCTGTTCTGCCACCTTCCACATAAAGTCTGCATGGACCATAGACCTGGCATTTTTTTTTCAGCAGGATGTATGAATTCCACAGACATTGCTCCAAAAGATGTCGGAAATTTTTTTTATATTTTTTCTGCTGCTTTCGCATAGCTGGATAAAAGGTCATGGCTTGGTCCGCCCTGTCCACACCTCCCATCGTGTAGTCCAATACAACTTGTGGCTTTCTTACATCTTTTCCACCTCTGGTATGGACCATGACGGTCGAGGTATTATGCACTGTGCTCATAAGGGAAATGTCCTTTTTGTCCCGCCACTTTAGTGCCAACATTTTCCCTTTTTGCCATGCAGCAACTTCTCCTTTCCCCACGCTGGTTAGGCCTCACGGTTCCATAAGCGTCCGTCTTATTCATAAGAAGGAACTCGTACAGTTCTGGTGAAGTATAGAAGTTGTCTGTAGTGACACAGTAGCCCTGGTTGAGCAAGGGCTCTATCAATGACAGAACTGAAGCGGTTGCCATCCCAAAAAAACTGAATCTCGGGGAGAATTTGGTCCCTTTGCCAGTGTAAAGTACTGTGTTCCAAATATATCCAGAGCTGGATTTACACAGCATAAAGGATTTGATTCCAAAGCGAGCGCGCTTAGACGCAATAAATTGAATCCAACTGAGCCTACCTTTATAGGCCATCAGACTTTCGTCTATGGTAATGTCCCGCTCAGGAACATAGGTCTGCTGGAAGTTCTGCAGTATGATTTGGTAAACATCCCAAATTTTTTTTAGCTTTAGAGCTGGATGAGATTGTTCGTCGAATTCCTCGTTATTTGCGAAGTGCAAATATTTCATAATCAAAGAAAATCGATATTCGGACATTACAGTTCCAAAAAAAGGTGTGGCCAATAATTTATTTGTGGTCCAGTACCACTTTTGGAGTGGTTTCCCCACCACTCCCTGTAAAATTAGGAGGCCAAGGAATTTCCAGATATCATCACTGGTCACAGGCTCCCATTTTCTGCGCCGAGAAAATAGCTGATGGGTAGCAGCTTGCTGATCTTGATATCTGTTTGTCTCCAACACTATTTTGTCGATCACCGCATCCATCAAAAAAAAGTCGGAGGTATTCCAACGGATTGTCATCCTCAATGTCCACTTTTATCCCAGGTGATCCTGTGAATGGAAACCTTGGGGGCGCTACGTGCTCCGTAGCGCAATCAATTGCGCATCAAGTCCGCACATCGCTGGGCACAGGTGCAGGATCGTCACTCTTATCACTTTCTGGGTCCGACGACAAACTTTCCCACGCGTTGCTGTCACTCAGCTCCTCCGCAAGGGATTCTGCATCGCTGTCGCTGTTTGGCAGCAGGTCGCATAGCGATTTGGAAGTAGAGGCACGCTTTGCCATGATTGCTGTGCAGTATACAGACACTGGTACTGTAGATCTGCAGACAGGTCACTTGAGAAAACACTGGGGGGGCAATCAAAGGTCACTGTATTTTTTTTTTAATTGTTATCCAATTGTATCAGTGTGTTTTACTTTGTTTCTACTTATACGTTTGAATTTCGCTCCGTCCCCCATCGTTCCGCCCCCCTGCGTCGCGACGCTCGCAGGGAAGGGAATCGGATGTACACACAGCATCAGGCGGACATCCGGCCGCCGTACACTGCGGGGATTCATCGCTGGATCGCAGAGAAAAGGTAAGAAACCTCTTTCTGCATCCAGCGAGGCAAGCCCGAGTGTGGCTCGGGGTAACCGATCGTAGCTTGAAAATCTCACCCCGAGCCACACTCGGGAATACCGCCAGGGAGGTTAAAGCCCAGATTGAGCGTTTTGGCCTTCGTGTGTATCCCTGGTTTTTAGATAGCTCCAGTACATTGGGTGGCGTATTGCTAGGTCAATATATACCCCCTAATAGAGCATGGTAGAGATGGATGGGCATGAAATGTGCAGTAGCGTCTCTGTCGCGCCTGTGATGACATTATATGTATGGGCCTATCACGTGTGGATAGGATTACGTCTGTCAATGGTCCTGGATAGCCAGCCTATCAGTCCTAGGAGAACGCGTGCGTCACAGGGGTGTTCTGCGCATGCATGAGAGGCCTCCATGACGCGGAGATAGCCAGCCTATCAGCCCTAGGAGTGCGTGTGCGTCACAGGGATGTTCTGCGCACGCGTGAGAGGCCTCTGTGACGCAAGGTCACTAGATTGGCTGAAAGGTGTGGGGGCAAGTCTTAGAGCAAGCCGATGACCATAGATGGCCAGCCTATCAGTAGTAAGGGAGCGCGTGCATCACAGGGGTATTGTGCGCAGGCATGGAGGTCTCTCACGCGTGCGCAGAACACCCCTGTGACGCACGCGCTCTCCTAGGGCTGATAGGCTGGCTATCCAGGACCAATGACAGACGTAATACTATCCACACGCGATAGGCCCATACATATGACGTCATCACGGGCGCGACAGAGGCTACTGCGCATGTCACGCCCATCCATCTCTACCATGATGGCGCTGTATTAGGGGGGTATATATTGACCTAGCGATACGCCACCCAATGTACTGGCTCTATCTAAAAACCAGGGATACACACGAAGGCCAAAACGCTCAATCTGGGCTTTATGGTAATATACTCTTTTACTGACATATAAACTATAGCTATCAACGCTATACATCTATACTATTCTTGATGTATTTTTCCAATTATCACTATCTGTATTGTTATCCCTTACCTTTAGGACTATACTGCCATTGTCTGCAACCTTCTCCACGGCTATGGATTGTGGATTTTCAGGCTAGCTACCGCTGAATTAGATTTACCCATCTGCTCACCGGTGTCCAGCCCTCTACTTCCAGCCTACAGTCTACCAGTGTATATATTCCTGGAACAGATTATTTTCTGTTGCCTACCAGCAACTAATTGCCTTATTATCTTTTGCTAATTTGTTTTCTTTGCCTCTTTCTAACAAATTTTTATCCTACCCTCTGATTTTTTTGGCCTATAAATTGTCCATAATATACACTACCTGGTTATGTGTTACTACTAATACCAATATAATGTTATCTACAGATACTATCCCCCTAACTGGTTGAATCCGTATTCTTTTTGAATCCTAGCCAATGATAGGCTAATAAAAGACCAATCGTTGTTTATCTCCAACGTGGTTTACAATTCGTAAGTCTGCACAATTTTCTTCTATTAGTGTCTGTTCTACGCCTTACCCTGTATCCCCAATATTTACCCCCCTTTCTGTTTCTTTCTCTACCTTCTTTTCTTCCCCCATCTCCATGGTTCTTTTCCTTCCCCCCCTTTCATACTACTTGTTACCGTGTGCCTTTAAAGCCCAACTTACTAGCCCTCAGCGATTTCCAATATTATCGGGGCGGTGTCACATCAGATACTGGTGTATCCGTAATATCACCCTACGATCGATGCACGTTAATCTAGGCCCTCTTTTTCCTGCGTTTGAACTTTGCATATGAACATATAGACAAGCCTGATGCATTTTAGAAACAAGTTCTGTGGACCGATGAGGTTAAAATAGAACTTTTTGGCAGGAATGAGCAAAGGTACGTTTGGAGAAGAAAGGGCACAGAATTTAATGAAAAGAACCTTTGTCCAACTGATAAGCATGGGGGTGGATCAATCATGCTTTGGGGTTGTATTGCAGCCAGTGGCACAGGGAACATTTTACGAGTAGAAGGAAAATAGATTCAATAAAATTTCAGTAAATTTTGGATGGTAACAAATGGATAATGATCCTAAACACACCTCAAAATCCACAGGGGATTACATCAAGAGGCATAAACTGAAGGTTTTGCCATGGCCTTCACATAATTGAAAATCTATGGATAGACCTTAAAAGAGCAGTGCGTGACAGACAGCCCAGAAATCTCAAAGAACTGGAAGACTTTTGTAAGGAAGAATGGGAAAAGATACCTCAAACATGAATTGAAAGACTCTTGGCTGGCTACAAAAAGCATTTACAAGCTGTGATACTTGCCAGAGGGGGCAGTACAAGATATTAACTCTGCAGAGTGCCCGAACTTTTGCAGACGGCATTTTTTGGTTTTCTGTAATTTTGAAAGTGTAAATGATGGAAATAAAATTAACTTTTTTTTGACATATTATAAGAATGTCTAATCTGTAATTTGATGCCTTTTGGAGATTTTTCCATCTTTCCTTGGCTTTGTTATGCACATTAAAACAAATTTTTACCTGGGGTGCCCAAACTTTCCCCACCGTAGTCATGTTATAAAAAAAGACGCATATCCACCTTGGTCAGCCAGTAGGGCCAATTCACAGAGTGGTGACCAGCAGTTTTCTGCACTGAAAAAATACCAGTCATCCCTAGGACACACAGAAAATTGTTTCCTATGTGTCATATTCACACTGCAATGCTGCACTGCAGACAAGCTTTCAAGCCCCATCTGTCAGCTCAGCTCCCACTCTCTCAGAGGAGGAATATGTCAGAATTGCTGTGGCGACCGTGCTATCACCCACCATTACAGCATCGGTGGATAGGGCAGTGTCAGCAGGCACTGATCAGATCCATAAAGAGCTGAGGGATCATGCAGGCAGGATATCCGAGGCTGTACACCACATCCCAAAGCTGGACAAAAAAAACGTAAGCTCTCACAATGCAACACACCAAGCCTCTTAAACCCAGCAATACATTCTAGATAAATTGGAGGATTTAGAAAATAGCTGCCGCAGGAACAACCTGTGAAACATCAACCTCCCTGAAACTTGCAGCTCTGAATCTCTGATGGGTCTGTGCGCCTCACTCATTCCCGAAGCCCTGGGGACTACATCCCCAATGCATGGTAGAAAGAGCCCACTGTCTGAGGGCCCCATCATATGAACATTGCACCCCACGCCCCATCATTGCTAGGTATATAAATTACTCGGACAGAGTCACCATACTAAAACCCATCCGAATGACCGTACCTTTCCAATGCCCGTTACTGGATAGCCACATGCTGATGTTATTTGCCAATTACTCCCAAGAAGTATCCTGCAGATGAAAAGGTCTTTCAGCCTATTTGCTGGACTTTACATCTAAAGGGTGTAAAATTTACTCTAGCATACCATGCTATTCTGAGGCTCATCGACAATTTAGGGGAGACAAAATCCTTCTCACACCCTGAGGAAGTCCCCTCCTGGTTGCAAACCTATCTACACATCATGCAGGAAACTTCTCCAATGAGGTCCAGCTCTCCCCCTGCCACGCCCGCACAAAGTTCCCCCGAAGGGAGTCCATTACGGTAATGATCCCAGGAAATATGAACCACAATAACAAGGACAGTGAAACTCTCTGCTCTTCCCTAATGTTATGAGCCTTTGTTTTATCAGCATATATTGTGTAATAATGTTTTGATTTCTGTTCTGTTTGTATGTTGAACCTATAACAAACTCTCTACAGTTACACTGCCACATAAATGGTAGATCACGTGTGGGAAAAAAAGGCTTCTACCACTGCATGTTGAATTGATTCTCCTTTATCTTGTGTTTTTCAAGCCTCAGAGAGGTATAATATTCCTCTCTGCACCTTTTTTTTCTCCTTCCTCGCTTACCACCTATTTTAGCTGGCCTTTGCCTTACCATACCCTCTACCCTCCCCTAGGTGCCTCAATAACACTTTACACACTTCCCATCAAAATTAGTCACCTATCCGGAGATGGGTGTGAGCGGGTGAGCCTGAGGACGTGCTGTGTGATGGGCGAGCTTTTCGTGTGATCCTGTGGTTCAATCAATGGAGTGAGACACCAGCGAGGTACCTACAAGTGACCTGCCTGCATGCCTGAAGTAAATATCGAGAAGCATTAAGTGTCCAACGATCTCCCCTCTCCTCCCCCCATAACAAGTTGCAGAGCCTGAATCGGCTGCGGAGGTCCCGGAGACAAGCCTGCTACCACTGTCATCTATCGTTGTGGAGCAGAGAGGAAGTTTAAAACTGCCGCGGCTTCAGGGGCTTCCAGCTGACTGACTGGCCAGCTGACGGACTAGCTGACGGGGGAGTGGAAGTGAAGGTTAAGTGAAGCAGAGATTGTGACGCCTGGTCCCTGCGCCTCTTGCTCCTGGCGTGGCTTTTTGAAAATCTTTGCGGTGGTTCTGGGTGGCGGACTGACAGCTGGATTCCCGATATTTGGGTCCCTTGGCCTTCACATCCCCCTGCTCTCGGCTGCCGGGATATCGGCTTCTAGTCACCCGCTTTTGGTCTCCCATCGGCTCGTGAAGACACCAAACAGTAGGTCTGTTACCGTGTGCTATTGCTGATATTTGTCTGCTGGCTGCTGCTGCATATTGCTTCCATTTAGCCCCTGCCGTTACCTACTTGCCGCTATCTACTGCCGTCTATTACTGCCATCCACCACCTCTCTCCACCTGCCACCGATACCTATTGCTGCTATTTACAGCTGATACCTACTATCCCTGCTACCTACCTGCTGCCGTATACCGCCGTTGCCCATGAGAGAGTTGCCACTGCCTATTGCTGTGGAGCGACTGGGGGACGAGCTGACTGGCAGGAGAGCGGAGGTGGAAGGAGAGAAGAGGAGCAGAGTGGAGTGAGATCCTGCGGTGATCACCCTCTGTGCCGCTGGGTTCCAGTCTCCCTGTGTGGCACCTTTGAAGAATTGCTGCAGTTGTTTAGAGACAGTGGTTTGACAGCTGGACTCGTCGGTCTGTCCTGCCTTTACATCCCCCTCTCTTTCTTTGCCTCCCGCTGCCTGAATATCGCTTCTAGGTTGCCTGCCTCTGAGTTTCTATAAACGACTGAAGACATCAAATAGTAGGTTTCGCTATTTCTCTTGTTTATATGCATTTTGGATAAACAGCAGGGGGAGGTCAGAAACAGAGAGAAACACAGAGAAAGGCAATACTGTAAATTTGAAGTTGAAGCTAAAATTGAATGAAGTGAATGCAGTGTGAGATACGATTCTCAGGTACCATCTAACTATCTTAATATCCTACAAGATAGGGCAATAGACACGGAGGGACGCCTAAGAAGAAACAACATCAGGATTTTTGCCTACCAGAGAGAGTGGAAGGAGATAAACCAGTGGAATTTATTGAGAACTTACGGTTAAATGTTTTGCAACTTTCGAATACCTCTACGACCTTTGTATTAGAAAGAGCCCATAGAATCTCCTTTCGGACACCGAAGCCAGGATCCCCCCCGCACCCCTTTCTTTTAAGACTATTAAATTATAAAGATCGAGACCATATATTAACAATGCCAAGGCTAAGATCTGAGTGCAATATGAAAATGCTAAATTGTTATTTTTCCCGGATTCTCCACCTGAAATACAACAACAGCGCAGAGCTTACACAGAAGTACGAAAAAGACTGCGAGAAAATGGTAGTGAAATGAAATTGCTAGTCTTCTGTATCCTTTTTTTGGAAAATTTCTGTTTATTAAAGGTTTTATACATACACAGTAAAACATTTCTTGGCACAACACCAAGCTTACTTAGCGGTCAACATGACCTGAACATACAACCCGCCATCGCAGATGGCATGTTCCCAACCAACCCTCCCCCCCATAACCCCTCTACTCAGTTCCCTTGGCCCTCCAACACATATACTGGATGCATAGTAAGTGGTAGCACTCCCTCCCAATGGCTGTTTCACAACATGTTACCCGATGCACCCAAATGAGATTCCCCACCCCTCAGCACATGTGACAATGGGATTCAATTATCCTTCTCTTATCCAACCGTGTGATCAGCTTCGTACCATCCCCTCCATACTTTCTCGAACTTCCCAGCACACCCCCTAGATAGATACGTTGCCTTGTAATATGGGAGCATTGCTTTCCAAAAATCAACCTCCGGAGCCCCTGGACTCCTCCACTTAAGTAGAATAGCTTTCTTTCCATAGAACAACAGGATACTTAATAATGTTCTGTGGGCCCTGGTAGGGACTACTTCATCCACCAGGCCAAGTAAACAGACACTAACTTCTCGAGGAACAGGTACCCCCAGAACCCCTTCAATACAGGCCGTGACCCCAGTCCAAAACAGTTGGATCTGGGGGCAGTCCCAAAACACGTGATGCGCGTCCGCAGGAGCAAACGTACATCTCCAGCATTCAGCGGGCACTAAGGGATATATTGATGCCAACCTGGCAGGGGTATAATACACTCTGTGCAGGAATTTAAATTGAATTAACCTGTCCCTCGCCGCTACTAAGTACTTAAAGGGACGGTCCCACATATCCTCCCACTCCTCCCCCAGTATACCCGGGACCTCCGCCTCCCACTGTTCTCTGCATTTAATCAGTGCTTTGGGACTAGCTTTGAATAGTTCTTTATAGGTTACTGACAAGGTCTTGGGCAGGTCCTCCGTCATAAGTAGGTCCTCCAACCTAGAGGGGAAGGACTCAACAGTCTGAGTTCCAAACTGAGTCAAATAAGCATGTCTCAGGCTCAAATAGCGAAAAAATTGCGTGTTCGGCAGGTCATGTTTAGCTTTCATGTGGTCAAACGTCACAAGTTCCCCATCCCGAGTAATATCCTTCAGCTGTTTGACCCCCCTTGACGCCCACCCTGCCGCATCTCCTGATTTGTAAAATTGTTGAAGTTTAGGATTCATCCACAGTGGAGTTGAGGGGGAAAGCCCTTTATAACTAGGAGAGGCCAGTTTCTCCACCTCCTCCCACGCCTTAACTGTAGCCTTAATTGAGCCCGTAAGTGCCCCTGTAAATGGCCAGGCGGAGAGATTCATAAGACCCCAGATGACCCCAGATGAGCTGCTTCCAGCACAGTGGCTGAGTCCCCAGCATCAGAAATCAGCCACCTATGTACGAACACCAACTGACCAGCCAAATAGTATTTACGCCAGTCAGGTAGTGCCAGACCTCCCTGACCCCATGGCTCCTGCAGGACCTTCAACCCCACCCTAGGCAATTTTGGTGCCCACAGAAATGAGCTGGTGATACTATCAAGTTTCTTAAAGAAAGACTTCGGTATCCATACCGGGGCATTTCTTAGAAAGTGCAGTATAACTGGGAGAATCTTCATTTTAAGGAGATTAATCCGTCCAATTAATAACAGCGGGAGCTTCTGCCAAACCAGCGCTTTTTGTTTGAAGAACGTCAAAAGTGGCTGTAGATTGAGAGACATGTAGTCTCCCACGTTTGCCGTGACTTTCACCCCAAGATACGTTATTTGCGTGACCCATTTAAGTGGCAGGTTGGGGTTTGCTCTCACTTGAGCTTCATCATCCAAAGGAAGTATGGATGACTTCCCCCAATTGACCTTCAGCCCAGAGTATGTGGTAAACTTGTCCATAATACTTAAAGCGGTGACCAATGATTCCCCGGGATCCCTTAAGAACAGTAGAAGGTCATCAGCATACAATGCCAGACCCTCGTCGATACTACCGACTCTGATAGCTTTGACCTCTTCCGATGCTCTCAGAGCCACCGCCAGAGGTTCCATCATGAGGGCAAACAAAAAAGGTGACAGGGGGCACCCCTGTCTGGTCCCTCTCCCTATCGTGAAATATTCAGAAATAGACCCTCCCATACGGATGGCCGTCCTAGGAGCACTGTAAAGCATAGTGATCCACTGCCGAAATAACTGGCCAAAGCCCATAGATTCCAGGACTGTATGCATGAAATGCCAGTCCACTGAATCAAAGGCCTTTTCTATATCAATAGAGACTATTATCCTGCAGGACGAGTCCAAGTTAGGCAGCTGTAAATGTGTAAAAAGTCTCCTCAAATTTGTGTCCGTGGATTTCCCAGGCATAAAGCCTGTCTGATCCACGTCCACCAAAGATGATATCACCCGTGCCAGCCTCTTTGCCAACACCTTCGACAGGATTTTAAAATCCATATTGAGAAGTGCAATGGGCCTATAGGATGAGCATTCCAGCGGGTCCTTACCCGGCTTAGGTAATAGGATAATATAGGCATCAAGCATGGATGCCGGAAGCTCCCCTTTCGCTATGCAGCACTCAAACAAGGTCGTAAGTCTAGGGGCCAGTTGTTCAGGAAACAATTTATAAAAGTCCGCCGGGAAACCATCCGGACCCGGCGCTTTATTGGGTGGGAAGGCAAAAATCACCGCCTCTATTTCCTTCTTTGTAATTTTGGCTTCCAAGGCCATGCATTCTTCATTCGTAAGTTTGGGAAGAGACAAACTACCCAGTAGATCTTTCAGTGCGTCATGGTCGTACGCCGGGATGGGGGCGTAGAGGGCCGAAAAATATGCCTGGAACTCAGCTAAAACCGCGGTCGGGTACCCAACCAAGTCTCCACCAGCCCCCCTAACCACCGAAATATGTTCAATGTGGTTATGGTCTGCCACCAGCCTAGCCAGCAACTTTCAGTTTTTATCCCCCTCAGAAAATAGCAAGTTTGCTCTATGTTTAGCTTCGGTATGCGCTAGGTCATTGTAGTGGAAGGAAAGTCTACGTCTAGCATCTAACAGAGCAGCATATGTGTCCTCAGTGTCAGCAGTAGCATGGGCAGTCGTACAGTCTCGCTCCTTGTCCTGCAACCCCAGAACTACAGAGTTCTGGTCAACTCTCACCCTCTTTATGGCCGTGATAGATTCACCCCTAATCACTGCCTTAAAGGCGTCCCAAACCACCTGCGGCTCAGCCGAATCGACATTCAGAGCCCAATAGTTTTCCACCGCCTCAAGGAGATGCTTAGATACCTGCTCTTCCTGTAGCCAACCCGGGGACAGCCTCCAACTCCTCGCCCCCCCCAACCGCCGGAAATAGCAAGGAGACAGCGAGAGGATTATGATCAGATAAACCACCCGCCAAATATTCCGCGCCTCTCACATATGGCAGTAAAGCCTGATTCCCAAATGCTAGATCAATCCTAGCAGAGGAACGATGGGTCTGTGAAAGGTGGGAATAGCATGTAGTCGTTGGGTACTTAGCTCGCCATATTTCCGTTAAACCTGCCATGGAAACCCAAGCCACCAAGTCCTGAGAACCACCCCGTCCGGGATTAGAAGAATCCAGCACCCCCAACGTGGCATTAAAATCCCCCATCATCAGAAGCGGCAGATGGACATGTGGTGCCAGCTTCACATATAAATCATACAGTAATTGTACAGTAAAAGGAGGCGGTACATATACATTTACAAGCAACATTTTACGATTACCTATTTCTAGGACCACAACCGCATATCGCCCCCCCGGATCAGTTATCACCTGATGGACCGAGCAAGGAAGTGTCTTACTAATGAGTATAGACACTCCCCTGGCAAATGTGGAGTATGTGGCATGGAATGACTTTTGAATACAATGCTTACGCAAGGCCAAAATTCTACTCCCCTCCAGGTGAGTCTCCTGCAGAAGGACCACATGCGGCCTAACTGTCTTCAGATATTGGAACATCGAGGCCCTTTTATATTTGCTATTCAGCCCCTGGATGTTCCACGATACAAACTTAACCACATTAGCCATATTCTTTCTTACCAAACATTCCCCAGATGCATCGAAAATTTGCCCCAGCAATTTAGTGCAGGACATAATATCATAACCTGGAAACAGGCCCACGCTGATCGAGGGCTGGGAACTGAGTAGGAAATCTGTAGCACAAAAACATCCCCCCCCCCAACCAAAACACCCCACCCCCCCTGCCATTATACAAGAACTAAACCATAAAAAAAAAAGAAAAAGGAAGCAACCAGGCTTCAAAAAACCTCATTGTCTGGTATGCAGCTTTACACCCCAAAAACAGTGCAATCACCCAAAAAAAAAAAATTCAGGCGATTCTGGAAGTTCCTCCGGACGATCACTTGTTCAACAGTGAAAACCAAAATAGTCTTCTTTGGCCCCAAAGAGCTCCGCATATACAACTCTATCGTGGAGCCACATAACAGGATTAAATCATAGAAACAATTAAAATAATAGGGGAAATAATAGGGGAAAACAAATCCAGTGGAGGAAAATATAGTACACCACCGCCATCTAGTGACTTCAGGCTGACATAGCAGATAAGGCACATAGTTGTCAAAAATGCTGTAACTGGGTTACTCTCTCTCTCAATGGTATTCAGTGATTGCAGTGCAAGCCCTGGGACAAACACCCGAGGAAAAAATAAAGCACAGGTGTAGCAGAGAAAAAACAAAATCTTGTATAACGTTGTGGCCAATGACCTGCAGCATCAGGCAGCAGGTAAAAAATGTTGTTGCAAGCAGGTGCAGAGAAGGAAAAAGAAACATGAAAATAAAAAATAAAAAAATAATTCAACCTTAAATTGCCCGGACTCACAGGCATCTCTGGTCAGCCAGCAAGAGCATGATGCCAGGCACACTGCTGACAGCCCTGATATCAGAACATTAGGGAACATAGCAATTTCGAGCTTGTGACCAAAACCTCTTCAATGATTCCTGTCCAGCCAGTCGCACGCATCACGTGGATTGTCAAAAAACTTCACTGAACCTTGATATTGAACCCGCAGTTTACTGGGATAAAGCATGCTGTATTGTATGTTCTTTTCTCGCAATCATTTCCTGATATCATTAAAGGAACGCCGTCTTCTGTGTCTCTGCCGAGAAGTCAGGAAAAAGCATTATCTTGGCATTTTCGTACTTCAGGTCCTGGGCCTTCCTGGATGCTGTTAGAATCAGGTCCCTATCCCTGTAGTTCAGGAATCTCACCAGAAAGGGACATGGGTAGTCACCCGGGGGTCTCCTACCCATAGGCACCCTATGCGCCCGTTCAACCACATACGTAGGTGGTCGCTCGCCCAAGTTCAGGAGTTGTTTAAAAAACGATTCTGCAAAGGTGGTGGACTGTGGGCCATCTGCCCCCTCCGGCAAACCTAGCACGCGAACATTATTTCTCCTTTGCCTGTCTTCGGCGTCATCAGCGCGATCTTGCTGGAGCTTCACCACGGCCTGCAGTTCAGCCAACTGATTGCCCTGGGTCTGTGTCTCATCCTCCACATTGGAGATCCTCTCCTCCGCTTCTGTCAACCTCCCCCTAATTTTGTCAAGGTCATGTCTGATCAGGGTACATTCTGTGGCGAGGTGGTCAATGCTCACTATTACTGCGGCCTTGCTGGCGTTGATTGCCTCCAGGATTGGCCGGGTAATCGCTTCCTGAGCTGCATCCTGAACCGGAGGGACAGGCGGGGGTTCCTCCGCCCGATCTGGTCATTCCCCTCCATCTGGGCCATCCTCGTCTCAGGCTTCTTTGCGCTCCTGGAGGAGGAAGAGGAAGGCAAGATGGCGGCGGCAGAGGCCTCGTGCACGCCTCGTGAGGAGCGGGTCTGACGATGGCTCTTGGGGGTCTGATGGCCGTGTTTCGCTGCCCCCCTTCTCATGTCCGGACGTTCCCCCACCTGGATCAGGGGTGCAATCCCCAAAAATCGGGCTCTATCTGCTCCGAAAACGGATGGAAGGACAGGAGTAGTGCGGAGCTCCCTCAGAGCACGTCCTGCCTTGTTCACATCCAGACACGCCCCCCTAGTCTTCTGTATCCTAGCAAATTGAGAACCATAGACACGTTTTTTTGAGACACACGTTTTTTTGAGACTCCAGCTGCAGCTTCAGAATGGCTAGATTCTAAATAGACAGACTCCTACTCTCCTCTTTGTAATTTTTTTTCTCCCTTTCTCTCTCCCTGGGTACCGGTTATGGAATAGATACCATGATCAGTGGAAAAAGGGATAATCAAATTGCCTCTCCACTCTCGTCCAGGTATGGATGAGAATTTAGAGTAAATGAGGAGGTGGAGAGGGATAGGGTGGGAGGGGAGGAGGGAAAAAGGGATGTTGTAAGAATGATGTGTGTAAATGTCAATGTGTAGTTCAGGATCTCATTAAAAGTTGCCCTGCCCCCCCACCTCCCAAACTGAAAAGCATAGGAAGTACTGGTATAGGTAAAAGATATAATGTCAGGTAAAAATAATAGCTATTCAGTAATATCATGGAATGTCAGAGGATTAAATTCCAAATTCAAACGAGCCTTGATGTTTTAATACATAAAAAAATATAATCCCCATTTGATTATACTTCAGGAGACACATCTAATAGGAAAAAAAATAACACTAAAAAAAGCCTGGATACAAAAAGAATATCATGCCACTTACTCATCCTATGCCAGAGGGGTATCAGTCTTAATTAGTAAAACTTTTCCTTGGAAGATAGAGGAAGCCTATATAGACCCACAAGGGAAATATGTGATTCTCCAGTATATGATTGGACAACAAAAATGTATTGTAGTGGCAATATATATTCCAGCAATGAGGAATCATCCTCAGTGGATATGGTCTGGGACGCGTTTAAGGCATATCTACGAGGGCAATATATTTCAAATATTGCAGCAGTAAATAAAAAACAAAAGGCTAAGGTACAGGAGTTACAAATACAGGTAGAGAGTAGCAAGGAAAAATATAGCCAAGACTCGAGTAACTCTTATTTTGATCTAATGATGTCTACACAAGGAGAATTACAATTACATATGGAGGAAAAAACAAGGTTGGAATTACAAAGAAAGACAAAATATCTTTGAGCAAGGTGATAAAAGTGGGAGATGCTTGGCGAGATTGGCGCAGCCAGAATATCAGGCTACAACTATAGCAGAAATAGAAACATCAGAAGGAAAGAGTGTAAGGAACCTTAAAGCGGATCTCCACCCTAAAGTGAAGATCCGCTGATCCGAACACTCCCCCCCTCCGGTGTCACAATTGACACCTTTCAGGGGGAGGGGGGTGCAGATAGACAGGTATCTGCACCCACTTCCGGCCCAGCATTCACGGGCAAAAGACGGGCATTTCATCACATCCCGTCCGTCCCCCGTTGTGTGCTGGGAACACTCGGCTCCCAGCACACAGCGGGAGCCAATCGGCGGGCGCAGCGCGACTCGCGCATGCGCCGTAGGGAACCGGGCAGTGAAGCCGCAGCGCTTCACTTCCTGGTTCCCTCACCGTGGATGGAGCGGGGAACAGCAGAGAGACGAGCGATCGCTCATCCTCTGCTGCGGACGGCGCTGGACTCCAGGACAGGTAAGTGTCCTAATATTAAAAGTCAGCAGCTGCAGTATTTGTTGCTGCTGGCTTTTAATATTTGTTGTTTTGTGAACCATCCGCTTTAAGAGATCTTGAAGGCTTTTGGTGAATATTATAGCAGGTTATATGTCTCTTCTCTCCCCTCCGACTTTCGCCCGGGGGACATGTCAGAACTGTTGGACCAGGTTGCCCTCGGATGGCTGTCGGATAGGGAGAGAGAGGCATTGATAGATCCAAAAATGAGTGAAGAAATAAGTAAGGTTATAAAAACATTTCCAGGAGAAAAAGCGCCAGGCCCAGATGGAATTCCTGTTGAATTCTACCAAACATATGAAGCTCTTTTGGCTCCAAAATTGTCAGAGGTATATACAAGTGGGCTAATGAAAGGGATTTTACCAGATTCAATGGGACAGGCACATATAACATTAATATACAAAGAAGGAAAGGATCCAAAAATATGCTCGTCATATAGACCGATAGTATTTTGAAATCTATGTTCAATAATGCTAACTAAAATACTAACATTAAGACTACAGCCATTACTAAAGACCATTATAGATTCAGATCAGACAGGGTTTATACCACAAAGAACGACAGATGTAAATCTAAGCAGACTATTTACAAATATACATGCCCATCACAATTGTGAAGGAACAAGAACGATAGCCTCCCTAGATATAGAGAAGGCCATTCGATACGATCAAATGGCCTTTTCTATGGGAGGTACTCAGAAGAATGGGGTTTCCAGTTACATTTATTAAATGGGTACAAATAATATACAGAAAACCTATGTCAGCGGTTAAATTGGGGGGAAAACGGTCATATTTTTTTCAGCTGCACAGAGGCACAAGACAGGGCTGCCCTCTCTCTCTGGCACTTTTTGCAGTAGCAATAGAGCCAGTGGCAGAGGCTCTAAGGACCTCACAAGACATCCAGGGACTCAGAGTAGGGGGGCTGGAGGAGAGGGTAGCCCTGTATGCTGACGATATGCTGTTATTTCTAAAGGATGTAGGCTCATAATTGAAGGGAGCCCTAGAGCTACTGAATATCTTTTCAGGTTTTTACAGGACTTAAAGTGAACTGGGATAAATCACTGTTATTTGCTATTGATCAAGGTGCGCAGGATACAGCGACCCCAAATCTTCCACTGAGATAGGTAACAGAGTTTAAATATCTAGGCATAATAATATCACGCCAGGCTGAGGAATTCGAAAAGTTAAATTTAGACCCAGTGCTGCAGGAATATAAGAAAAAACTAAAGATATGGGAAACGCTTCCTCTGTTTCTTTTGGGGCGTATAAATTAACCACTTGACTACTGGGCACTTAAACACCCTTAATAACCAGACCAATTTTCAGTTTTCGGTGCTCTCTCGTTTTGAATGACAATAACTCTACAACACTATAACCAAATGAAATTTGTGTCCTTTTTTCCCCACAAATAGAGCTTTCTTTTGGTGGTATTTGATCACCCCTGCGATTTTTATTTTTTTCGCTATAAATGAAAAAAGAATGAAAATTTTGTAAAAAAATGATTTTTTCTTCATTTCTATTATAAAATTTAGCAAAAAAGGGATTTTTAAATACAGCTTACCTGTAAAATCCTTTTCTTGGAGTACATCACGGGACACAGAGCGGCATATTCATTACTATGTGGGTTATATGGAGTACCTTCAGGTGTGGACACTGGCAATCTCAAACAGGAAGTCCCCTCCCTATATAACCCCCTCCCCTAGAGGGAGTCCCTCAGTTTTGTAGCAAGCAGTATGCCTCCCAAAATGGTCACCCAAAAGAGGGGTGGGAGCTCTGTGTCCCGTGATGTACTCCAAGAAAAGGATTTTACAGGTAAGCTGTATTTAAAAATCCCTTTTTCTTTCTCGTACATCACGGGACACAGAGCGGCATATTCATTACTATGTGGGATGTCCGAAAGCAATGCTTTAATGAGGGGAGGGAGACATCTTCCAAAGAAGGATTCAATTTAGAGGTAAACTCAAACAATAATAATAAATCCAACTTAGTCAAGAAAAAAAAACTTTTTTTTTTTTTTTTTTTTTAACCCAGGGTGCTTCTGATCCCGAGGATTTCAAACTGCAGCCTGTAGTACTGCCTGTCCAAAGGCAGAATCCGCATTCCTTCTCACGTCTAGTTGATAAAACCTTGTAAACGTGTGGACTGATGACCACGTTGCCGCCTTGCATATCTGAGCCATAGAGATCTGATGGTGTGCTGCCCAAGAGGCGCCCATGGCCCTGGTAGAATGGGCCTTTACCGACAACGGAGGAGGTAACCTCTTCAAACCGTAGGCTTGAATGATTAATTGTCTAATCCATCTCGAGATGGTGGATTTTGCCGCTGCCTGCCCCTTCTTGGGGCCATCTGGTAGAACGAATAATACGTCTGTCTTCCGGATCTTTTCTGTAGCTTTAAGATAGGCCTTCAAGGCCCGGACAATATCCAAGGTATGCAGCAACCCCTCCTTTCTAGATGTAGGTTTTGGAAAGAAGGATGGAAGTACCAAATCCTGGTTTAAGTGAAATTTGGATATAACCTTTGGTAGAAAGGAAGGATGGGGCCGGAGAACTGCCCTGTCCTTATGTAGAACGAGATATGGTTCCTTACACGATAAGGCTGCTAATTCTGACACTCTCCTGGCCGAAACTATGGCGACCAAGAAAACCAACTTTCTTGTCAGTAAGACTAAAGGAATCTCAGCCAACGGCTCAAAGGGTTGTTTCTGTAAAGTGGACAGGACAAGATTTAAGTCCCATGGACAAATTGGTGACTTGACAGGAGGATTAATACGCAAGACCCCCTGTAAGAAGGTCTTTACCAGCGAGTGGGTGGCCAGCGGCCTCTGAAACCACACTGACAGAGCTGAGATCTGTCCCTTGATTGTGCTTAGTGCCAGGCCTTTATCCACTCCTAGCTGGAGAAAACTTAACACCCTATCAATAGTATATTTGCGGGAATTCCATCTTTTGGATTCACACCAGCCTACGTAGTTCCTCCACACCCTGTAATAAATCACCCTGGAGACCGGCTTTCTAGCCCTAATCAGGGTAGGGATTACCTGCCTAGACAGACCTCTACCCCTGAGAATCAGGGATTCAGCCTCCAGGCCGTCAAATTTAGACGCTGTAATGTAGGGTGGAGGATCGGGCCTTGTGAGAGTAGGTCTGGTTGTAGAGGAAGAGTCCAAGGGTCTCCCACTGCCATCTTCAGGACTAGTGAGTACCAAGTCCTTCGGGGCCAAGCCGGAGCTACTAGAATGACTGGCTTGTGCTCCACTCTGATCTTGCGCAACAGGCGAGGGAGTAACTGTAGTGGAGGGAATGCATATAGAAGTTTGAATTGATGCCAAGGGCAAACCAACGCATCGGTTCCGCAGGCCATCGGATCCCTCGCTCGAGACACGAACCTGTCTAGTTTCTTGTTGAACCTGGATGCCATTATATCTACGTCCGGCACTCCCCACCTCTGGCAGATTGTCTGAAAGACCTGGGGATGCAGGGACCACTCCCCTGGCAACAGACTCTGGCGACTTAAGAAGTCTGCCTGCAGGTTGTCCACTCCGGGAATGAATATCGCCGAAATGCAGGGTACATGAACCTCTGCCCACTGAAAAATCAAGCTCACCTCCCTCTGAGCGGCCTGACTCCTGGTTCCCCCTTGGTGGTTTATGTATGCCACCGCCGTGGCATTGTCTGACTGGATTCTCACCGGGAACCCCTTTAATCTGGAGGTCCATGCCAGAAGGGCTAGGCGAGCAGCTCTGATCTCCAAGATATTGATGGGGAGCTGCCTCTCCGCTTTCACCCAAGTTCCCTGGCGAGAGAACCCCTCGAAGACCGCCCCCCAGCCTGCCAGGCTGGCGTCTGTGGTAACTACCTTCCAGACAATAGGGCTGAAGGATTTTCCCTTTAGAAGGTTCTGAGGGTTCAACCACCAGGCCAGGCTTTGTCGGACCCTTGAAGATAGCGTCAAAGGGGACTCTAAGGCATGTGCCCTCTTGCCCCAGGCTGCTAGAATGGCTGCCTGTAGGACGCGAGTGTGGATCTGAGCGTATGGTACTGCCTCGAACGTGGCTACTAGCTTGCCTAGTACTCGCATACACAGACGAATAGTTGGTTTTTTCTTGTTTAGAACCAACTGAACCAACCCCTTGATAGCTTCGATCTTTACCAGGGGCAGGAACACCCTTTGCTGTTCTGTGTCTAACCTCATGCCAAGGTATTCCAACTGCTTTGTAGGCTGGAACGCTGACTTTCCCCGGTTTAGGACCCAGCCGAATTCTTCGAGGTACCGAACCGTGAGGTTTACTGCCTTTTGCAGACCCGACCGTGAGTGATCTATGATTAAAAGGTCGTCCAAGTATGCTAGGACTGTGACCCCCTGGATCCTTAAATTGGCCAGAACTGGGGCTAGGATCTTCGTGAATACCCGGGGGGCCGTGGCCAGCCCGAAGGGGAGCGCCCTGAATTGGAAGTGTCGCTGCCCCACCGCGAAGCGTAAAAATCTTTGATGCAACTGAAAGATTGGTACATGAAGGTAAGCATCCTTTATGTCTATGGAGGCCAGAAAATCGTCCTTCTGAAGCGCGGCGGCTGCTGACCGGATGGATTCCATCCGGAAGGAACGAACCCTTAGGTAACCGTTTAACCTCTTTAGGTCCAAGATTGGCCTGACATCGCCGTTGGGCTTTGGTATGACAAAGAGATTGGAATAGAAACCTAGCCCTTGCTCTTGGGCTGGCACTTCTATAATTATGTCCTGGCAAAGCAGGTGATCCAAAGCTGCCAGCATTGAGGCCTTCCTTGCTGGATCTCTTGGTAGCCTTGATTCTTGAAAATGAGGCGGAGGATACCTTAGAAACTCCAGTCTGTAACCTGTGGTTACAGATGCCCGGCCCCATTTGTCGGGTATCTTGGCTTCCCAAACTTCTGAGAAGAAACAAAGCCTTCCCCCCACCCGCGAGAGTGGGGGCGCCCCTTCATAAGGCCGACTTAGGGGCTGTCTTTGACGGCTTGCGATACCACGGCCTCTTACCCCCAGGGGCCTGTCCCTGCGATCTACTGTTAACGTTGGATCGTGCAGGCGGCCGTCGATACTGCCTGGAATTTGAGGGCCCCGAGACAGGAAAGAGCTGCCTTTTAAATGTAGGAGCCCGGAATGTCTTTTTGACCGGTAAAAGGGTACTCTTGCCATTTGAAATAGTCTGAATATATTTATCCAGATCCTCTCCGAAGAGTCGTCCTCCATGGAAGGGAAACCCTGCCAGAAGCTTTTTGCATGGGGGCTCCGCCGCCCAGTTCTTCAACCATAAGAGCCTTCTCATGTGCACCAAAAATAGTGATAAACGAGAGGCCTGCTGGATGGAATCTTTTATAGCATCTACAGCAAAACACAGAGCTCTGGGAATGTCAGAAAACTCTTCTGCTTGTTGGGTAGGCATGTCCTTTAACATTTCCTTTGTCTGGTCTTTTAACGCCTGACAAACACCAATCGCAGCCACCGCTGGCTGCACCACTGCTCCTGCCGTAGCAAAGGATGCTTTTAAAAGTGTCTCTAACCTTTTATCAACCGGATCTTTAAACATATGTATGTTTTCCACCGGGCAAGTTAGTGATTTATTCACACATGAGATGGCTGCATCCACTACTGGGAGCCTCCACCTCTTGGAGAATTTTTCCTCCATGGGGTAAATGACCGCAAATCTTTTCGGTGGCAGAAAAATCCTGTCCGGCCGTACCCAATCCCGAAAGATCAATTCCTCCAAAAGAGGATGGACTGGAAAAACTGCGTTGCTTAACGGAGCTTTCAAAGAGCCCAGAGAGGATACCGGAGGAACCTGAGGCTCTGGCAATGGTAAACTAAATGCCGAGCGGACCCTGTCCGTCAAAGACTGTACCCACAGTCTTTCTGTCTGGGAGTCTGAAAATGGTTCCTCCGAGGCAGACCCCTCAATCCCTGAACCCTCTTGGTTCAGGTCTAGTTGATCCTCCTGTCATTCCAATTCCTCCAGAGAGAGAATCTCAGCATCTGAGGATACACCTCTTGGTGATGGGGATCTAACCCGTTTCTTACCAGGAATAGCTCTAGCGATCAATGCTGCTATTCTCTCTTCTAGCCCCCCTAGGGATACGGCTAGCATCTCCTCTGTGATAAACACAGGGCTGGGCTGATCTGGGCCAGCCTCCGCACCAGATCCCCCTAATGGCTCATCCAAGGCGCTTTTTATGTTAATAAGTTGCGGGGAAAGTATCGGCATATCATCAGAATCAGAAAGGGAACCCTTTTGTTTTTTGGTCTTTTTTGTACCCTTTGACCCCGAACCTTTGGAAGCCATAATACAAAATCGAGGGACTCCGCCCACACAACAGACTGTAGTGGGCAGGAGTACAAAACCAGAGTTTAGGGGACAATAGATCACTAATGCCCAAAAACTGATGGGATCCCGTATGTTTTTTTTTTTTTTTTTTTTTTAAATATATATTATATATTTTCCTTTTACAACATACAGTGACCCCAAACTAAGTTTGCCAGCCTCCAACCTGCTGCAAAAAGGGGAATTTCCTGGCTTAACAAAAAAGGCATTGGAACAAAGTCCAGCATGTACTACCCCTCTTCCGCCACCGGGAGTCACTGTTCTGCCGCTCTGCGTCCTCTCCTTCTGAAAATCAGCCTCAGACTGAGCACTGACAATGCCTGCTGTCTATAACAGCACAAAGGCGCGCCCCTGTATGACGCCGCAGGCACGCCCCCCCCGCCCTCCTGTCTGAACGGCGCGAAAAACGTCTATAAGACGTGCGCGCGCGCGCGCGCGTATGCCGGAAACAGGAGGAACATGGAGGAGCCGCGCTGCTGGAGATCCAGGAACGCAGAAACAGGCGGCAGATTCAAACCCCCGGCCAGGTAGGACTCTCCAAAGGCCCCTAGGGATCCTTACTAGCCCTAGGAAGAAACAGCAGGTTTAGCTAGCAACACATTCTTAGACAGGGGAACCTAGTGATGGGGGAGAAAAGGGGTGTCATCCTGTCTCTCTTAGACATAGTGAACAAGGTTGCCCATGCAGAGCATACTTAGGCTATCCCCCTTTTAGGTTACCCCGGAGAGCCTGCTGTCGAACCAAGTCCCGCAGGCTCCCCCTTACCTGCTCCATGCTGCAGGATGTTTGTCCAGCAAACTGATCCAATCTTCTCCCATCTCCGTGGGTAGCGTAGTAGACCTTCAGGCCCTGGGGTCCTATGAAGGTACCCACTGTCCTGGACCTATATAGCACCCTGGCAAACAGGAACTTATGGTTTTTACAAACTCCAAGTCCTGGGCCCAGGGTCCAGCCCTCCAAAGAGGAGCATTATAGGCAAAACCCCACGGCTTGGGGCCCGGGTACTGTCCACTTTGGCACTGAGGCTCCTTGGACAGATCCGGTTAGCCCGCCCTTAATCCCAAGGATGTGGAGCAAAGCTATTCCGTGACCAACACCTAAGACACTGGCGAAAAAACTGAGGGACTCCCTCTAGGGGAGGGGGTTATATAGGGAGGGGACTTCCTGTTTGAGATTGCCAGTGTCCACACCTGAAGGTACTCCATATAACCCACATAGTAATGAATATGCCGCTCTGTGTCCCGTGATGTACGAGAAAGAAAAAGTTAATTTTCTTCATAAATTTGGCCTAAAATGTATACTGCTACATGTCTTTGGTAATAATAAAAAAAAAATTGGGATATTATTTAGTCTGGGTGGAAGTTATAGGGTCTACAAGCTATGGTACCAATTACTGAAAATTTATCAATTTGATCATACCTGATGTACTGACAGCCTCTCTCATTTCTTGAGACCCTAAAAAGCCAGTAAAGTACAAATACCCCCCAAATGACCCATTTTTGGAAAGTAGACATTCCAAGGTAGTTAATAAGAGGCATAGTTAGTTTTTTGAAGTTGTAATTTTTTCCCACAATTCTTTGCAAAATTAAGATTTTTTTTTTTTCACACCATATTGTCATTATAACAGGTTATTTCTCTCACATGGCATGTATATTCCACAAATGACACCCCAAAATATGTTCTGCTGCTCCTCCTGAGTATGGCAATACCACATGTGTGAGACTTTTACACAACCTGGCCACATACAGAGGACCAACACTGAAGTAACAACTTCTAGCATTCTAGAAGCATAAATTACACATCTAATCTCTCAACCACCTATTACACTTTCGAAGGCCCAGGAGCACCAGGACAATGGAAACACCCACAAAGTGACCCCATTTTGGAAAGCTAACACCCCAACGTATAATCTATGAGGCATAATGAGTCTTTTGACTACAACCTAAAATACATTCTGCTGAGTAATGGGTAAAAAAAAAAAAAGATTACCTGTGGTTTTAGTAGTGCAATTGTCCACAGGAGGAGAGCCCTGATCCAGGCAGCAGGCAGGGACGTGATCACTGGTCAGCGACAGTGAATGGAATTGTCCAGGCAGCAGGCAAGAATATTGTCCATAGTCAGTACAGGGATACTGTCCATATACAGTCCAGGGCCAGTGCAAGTAGAGACATTGCCAGCAGTGCCAAAATAATCGTCCTGGTAGTAATAAGCAGGAACATGGTCCAAGTAGTGGGCCAGGAAAGAATGGGGACAGGGGTAGAGGCTTCTCCCACCCAAATCTCTTTGAAGCCTCCGGGCAACCAGACCCTAATCCGGGAATGAGAAAACTAAAAAATTAGTTTTTTCATCCAGAAAAACAATTCTGGAGCCCCTCACATATGAGAGACCCCTGTGTTCCCACTAGTATAGCAGGGTAAAAGATCAATCCAAGAGGCAGGCAAAAAACGTGGTCAAACAGTCCAGGGTCAGTTCCAGAGCAGGCAGAGGTAGGTACAGTTTAGCGTTGGGCAGAAGCGTAGTCGTATAACAAGCCAGGGTCAGTTCCAGAGAAGGCAGAGGTATGTTTAGGGTTAGGCAAAAGAGTGGTCGTATAACAGGCCATGGTCGGTTCCGGAGAAGGCAGAGGTATGTTTAGGGTTAGGCAAAAGAGTGGTCGTATAACAGGCCATGGTCGGTTCCGGAGAAGGCAGAGGTATGAACAGTTCAGTGCAGTGGCATAAGGGATGTGGAGGGAAATTACAGGAAATGAGAATTGCGTTTACCATACTTCCCTAATAATGTAGAAATGTATGGTAACGGCGGAAACATGCACCTATACAGAGGCCTGGTTGGGAAGGGCAATCGGGACAATAATAAACAGTGTCTCTTCGAATTCCTTCTCTGGAGCACACTCGGCATCTTTTCTGGCGTCTGTAGCCTGTTTCACGGGCGACGGCTTTCTCAGTGACGCTCGTGTAGTCTGCTCACAGAATCAGAGCGAATATTCTCTGGTGGGTTTTCAGGGTACAAAAGGGCGGTGATGACTTCTTCTTGATAGGACAGATAGGATACGGGGTTCTCTGATGATTTTTTGTATATAACATAAGAGTTATAGAAGGCCAGACTGAAAAAATAAATGGACACTTTTTTATACCAGTGACGGGATTTTCTTGTGGGAAGGTAGGGTTCGATCATCTGGTCGTTGAAGTCCACTCCCCCCATAAACAAGTTATAGTCATAGATGCATGCTGGTTTTTGGATTGAGCCATTTCTTTTGGGGACTTCCACGTAGGTGTCGATGTGGATTGATGTAAGCATGTGGACGTTCCGTTTGTCCCTCCACCTGACAGCCAATATCTCCTGGTTCCTCAATGATGCCGACTCCCCTCGTTTGAGCTTTTCATTCACCAATTTTTGTGGGAAGCCTTTTCTATTGGCCCTTATTGTGCCACATGCTGGGGTATTCCTAAGGTACAGATTTCTAAACAGGGGCAAGCTGGTGTAAAAATTATCCACATAAAGGTGGTATCCCTTTCCAAATAGAGGATAGATCAGATCCCAGACCACTTTTCCGCTGACTCCGATAAACTCTGGGCATTCAGGGGGATGCAGTTGGGAGTCCTTCCCTTCGTACACCATGAAGGAGTAAATGTACCCTGTGGCTCTGTCGCATAGTTTGTACATTTTGACCCCATATCGGGCCCTTTTGCTGGGGATGAACTGTTTGATGCCCAGCCTGCCTGAGAATTTTACAAGGGACTCATCCACGGATATGTTCTGTTCAGGGGTATATAACTGGGGAAATTTTTGCGAGAAAAAATTTAGGAGTGGCCGAATTTTATAAAGTTTGTCAAAAGCAGGGTCATTTCGGGGAGGGCACTGGGCATTGTCGTTAAAGTGGAGGAACCGCATAATTATTAGGTATCGGGATCTTGTCATAAGGGAGGAGAAGAGTGGCATGTGGTGGATGGGTTTGGTAGACCAGTAGGAGTACAATTGTTTTTTTTTTGAAAGTCCCATAGTAAAAGTTAGGCCTAAGAAAATTTTGAATTCCTCCACGGTTAGTTCTCTCCACTCAAAGGGACGGGCATAACTAGAACCAGGGTTGCTTTCTGTGTACTGCTGTGCGTAGAGATTGCACTGGGCCACAATGAAGGATAGCAAGTCTTCGTTGAAAAGTAAATTAAAAAAATCGAGCATGGAAAAATTGTCGGTGTTCACCTGGACACCTGGCTAGGCAGTGAAAGGGGGGATATTTGCTGCTCCGGAATTAGGGGGAAGCCACAGGGGGTTTTGAAGGCCATAGGGAAGGCTGGCATGGCCCCTATCCCTTTGGGGCTGAGATGACACCCTACTGGTGCCTGGCCTTTGTTGCAGTGGCCCTGCGCTTGAGGTGGACGGCCCTGCGCTTGAGGTGGGCGGCCCTGCGCTTGAGGTGGGCGGCCCTGCGCTTGAGGTGGGCGGCCCTGCGCTTGAGGTGGGCGGCCCTGCGCTTGAGGTGGGCGGCCCTGCGCTTGAGGTGGGCGGCCCTGAGCTTGAGGTGGGCGGCCCTGCACTTGAGGTGGGCGGCCCTGCACTTGAGGTGGGCGGCCCTGCACTTGAGGTGGGCGGCCCTGCACTTGAGGTGGGCGGCCCTGCGCTTGAGGTGGGCGGCCCTGCGCTTGAGGTGGGTGGCCCTGCACTTCTGGGAGTAGGCCGCTTCTCCACGCCAGCACCCCTTTTTTTCACGGGCACACGTTCCCCTTCAGATTCTGAATCAGACCCACTGTCTGTAACGGGTTCATAGGCCGAATCTGAATCGTACAGAGACTCCCCGCTGCTCTCATCGCTCATGATTAGATGCTGGTAGATCTCCTCATCGGTTAAGATTTTTTTTGCCATACTGGTGGCTGGTGAGGCTGCACTGCACTGCAGATCACTGTGGTGGCACTGGTGGACACAGGTGGCACTTATGTGCACTGTAGTGGCTCTGGTGGGCACAGGCGGCTCTGGTGGGCACAGGCGGCTCTGGTGGGCACAGGCGGCTCTGGTGGGCACAGGCGGCTCTAGTGGGCACAGGCGGCACAGATGGCTGGGGTGGACACCAGCGGCACTGGTGGGCACAGGCGGCACTGCAGTGGCACAGAAAGGACTGATGGGCACAGATGGCACTGTTGTGGCACTGGTACGGCACTGTTGTGGCACTGGTGCGGCTTTGGTGACACTGGTGCGGCTCTGGTGACACTGGTGCGGCTCTGGTGACACTGGTGCGGCTCTGGTGACACTGGTGTGGCACTGTTGGGCACATATGTGGCACTGTTGGGCACAGATGTGGCACTGTTGGGCACAGATGTGGCACTGTTGGGCACAGATGTGGCACTGTTGGGCACAGATGTGGCACTGTTGGGCACAGATGTGGCACTGTTGGGCACAGATGTGGCACTGTTGGGCACAGATGTGGCACTATGGGCACAGATGTGGCACTATGGGCACAGATGTGGCACTATGGGCACAGATGGGCACAGATGGGGCACTATGGGCACAGATGGGGCACTATGGGCACAGATGGGGCACTCTGGGCACAGATGGGGCACTCTGGGCACACTCTGGGCACAGATGGGGCACTAATATTCACTTTAGGGCAATGCAATTGCCAGGGAAAACTCACAGATCTCTCCTCTCCTCTCACGCTGATACTGTGTGAGGAGAGGAGAGAGATGAACTTTCCCTGACCTTCTTTGTTTACATTGTGATCGCGCCGTCATTGGACGGCGCGATCACGTGGTAAAAGGCCGCTGTCATTGGCCAGTCACCGCGATTTGTGTCTCATAGACCCGGCGTGCACGAATGTTTCTGTGTGCGCGCCCGAGGGGGCGCGCAGGAACGATTCTCTGGGATCACGTTATATAACGTGATCCCAGAGTTAAGCAACCACCTTGCCGCCGTTATTTTTCGGCAGGTGGTTGCTAAGTGGTTAAATAAAAATGAAGATTTTTCCCAGGTTGCTATATTTGTTTAGAAACTCACCACAATGGTTACCAAAAAGCTTTTTCATACAGCTACATGGTGTCTTATCCTCATTCATATGGCAAAATAAAATAGCTAGAATAAAATTAAAAACACTTTCCACTGGACGCAGTGGAACAGGGGGTTAGCATTTCCAGGCTTACATATATATTATCTTGCAACTCAGTTGGTGACAATAAGGAGATGGTTGAATTCAGATGGACATGATCCCGCTACAATGGTGGAGGCGGCAGTGGTCCAGTCACTGCACTGCAGTCCAGGCACTGCAGCCATTACCATTTCGTGGGTTAAAATGTAGGCGAGATTTAACTCCATTAATGATAACAGCAGTAAGGGTATGGAAAGTAGGCATAGCAAGAGAGAGTAATCTAAAAACAGATATATCCCCAAATACTCCATTATGGAGAAATCCTGAGTTGGTTCATTAAACTTCTATTCAGGAGCATGGACACAATTTGAAGTAAAAAGAATATCACAAGTAATATATGAGGAAAAAATATCCTCATTTGCAGATATGAGAGAAAAATGGAATGTGCCGGAGAATTATTTTTTAGACATGTGCAGTTGGTCCAAGACCTTGCAGCCCAATTTCCAGATGGAAACCCGCAGCTAATAGAAACAGGCCTAGAACAACTGGTGAGAAAAAGAAAGAAAAAAGGGTTGATCTCAACTTTTTACACCCACTAAGACCCCTTTCACACTGAAGTGTTTTTACAGCATTTTAGCGTTAAAAATAGCGCTCTTAAAACGCCCATAAAACACTCTCCATGCATCTCAATGGACCTTTTCACACTGAGTTCTGCAAGAAGCATCTTTGGAGCAGCCTTTGAGCGCTGAAAAAAAGGCTCCAAAAATGCCCCTCTCCATTGAAATTAATTGAAAGCGCTGTAAAAATGCCTTACCCTTTTACACTGAGGCGTTGAACTGGCGGGGCGTTAAGAAAAGTCCTGCAAGCAGCATCTTTGGAGCAGCTTTTGAGCGCTAAAAAAAAAAAAGCTCCAACAATGCCCCTCTCCATTGAAATGAATTGAAAAGCGCTGTTAAAACGCCTTACCCTTTCACACTGAGGCACTGCAAAAACGCCCTAAAACTTTATGGTCTTATCGGTGCTTTACCAACACATTGGGGTTGCAGATAAGGCTTTGCTTGAATAACGCTGTAATAACGCTCGAAAAACACTGTAATAACGCATGAAAAACGCCCCAGTGTGAAAAGGGCCTTAGTAAAAACAGAACCATCAGATATGAATAAATTATGTGAGTGTTCGTTGAGAGCCCCAAAGCTGTCATCAAAAAACTGGAGATCTACAAATTTCCATTTCAGATTTAAGTCTCACTCCGAGACAAATTAATTCAATTTAAAATAACACATAGGAGTTATTATACACCGTATAAATTGTTTTAAAATATTTCCATCAAATCCTCAAAACTGTTGTAGATGCGCAGGCACAGGGAACTTTATACATATATTCTGGACCTGCCTGAAGATAAGGTGGTTTTGGAGAGAGGTCCTGAGAGTAATTGATGAAGTGACGTTAGTCCAACTTGACCTGGAGGCAGGAACCTGCCTGTTAGGACTTGTAAAGGAAATTATGGCCCCTATAGAAAGAAGAATACAGATGGGCTTGCTGCTTTTTTTACGCAAGAAAGGCTATAGTGTTAAATTGGAAAAAAGCAGAAACCCCCTCGGTGGCGTAATGGAAAAATCTGATAAATAATTTGTCATAATTTGTATAAAGAGACATACTATAATAGAGGAAATGGGCAAAAGTGTAAAAAAAAACAGGCAAATTGAACAGAGAATGTGACAACTGCATCAGGCTAGGGGGGCACGGAAGTGGGATGGAACTACAGCAATGGAAGAAAGGGATAAGAAGGAGGTTAAATGGGAATAAGATGTGAGGTATGTAATAGAATGTTTGTATTAATGTGATTTTAATAAGTAGATAAATGAAAATGTGAAATAAATATTTGTATATGAGAAAGGAAAAAATTAATAGAGATTAAAAAAAAAAAAAAAATTAGTCACCTATCAAACACCAGCTACATAGTTACATAGTTCACACACTTAGGCCCGGATTCACAAAGCACTAGCGCTGGCGTATCTCCAGATACGCCGCGGAAGTACAAATATGCACCATCGTATCTGTGCACCAGACCCACAAACTAAGATACGTCTAAAAACAGACATTCCACCGACGTAACTTGCCTACGCCGGCGTAGAGTGGGCGCATATTTACGCTGGTCGCATGTGGCGCTCCCATTGAGTTTCTATTCAAATATGCAAATGAGGGAGATACGCCGATTCACGAATGTACTTGCGCCTGGTGCATATGATACGCGGTTTGCATAAGTTTTACGTCCGGCGTAAAGTTATTCCCCATAGATGAGGCGCAACCCATGCAAAGGTATGGACCAGGGAACACAAGCCTATGTATTGTACGTTAGACGTCTGAATATGGGCCGACGTGGGTCTGGCTGGGCATAGGTTAAGTTAACGGCGTACACAGTGATCCGGTGTATCTTAGGCAGTTGTTCCGATGTGGTTGTGCGCATGCGCAAGGGAATACGTCCACGTCTCGACGCATGCGCAGTTCGTTTTAAGTACTTGTCTGGCACCCGGCCCATCATCATTTGCATGTGGTCACGCTTCATTAGCATGGATCACGCCCACTTCCGCCTACGAAATATACGCTACGCCGGCGCAGAATTGGGAGCATTTGCTTTGTGAATTCCATACTTGCCTCTGCGCTGCATCGGCGTAGCCTTACTCTCTAGCCACCTTCCAAATCAGCACACACCATGAGGTTCACATCCTTGAAATGTCAAAGGATTAAGATCCCCACATAAAAGGATGGCAATCCTCCGCTACCTTAAACCAATCAAAAAAAATCCTCCAGGAGACACACCTCCCTATGGAGGACTTTTCCGTATACGTAAGCTTTGGGTAGGCCAAGTGTTTGACTCTGCGTCGGTAAAAAGTAAGGCGGATAGGGCAGTGTCAGTGTCAAACAGCATCCTCTCATCGATCCCCTACTTACATCTCCCTCTTTTCGTAGGGGGAGATTTTCAGTCAGTCATGCATGCTATGGAAGACAAGTCACTGGGCCAACCCAAACCACACACTCAATTTACCTACCCGGACACCCTCCTAGCAACCTTTGCGGAAGTCTTCTAACTTACCAATATCTGGAGGCTAACCCACCCGGAAGGCAGAGAATACACATTCTACTCCCTGCCTCACCATACTCTGTCCAGAATTGACTATATAGTCCTGCACTCCTGTTTACAACGGAAACCCACATCCATGAGATTGCGATCTCAGATCACAGCCCCATATCAGTCCACCTGAAGATTTTTACCCCAATACCATGAGATAATGGTGCTTCCCTTCATAGCTCCCGCACAACCAGGATCTCGGGAACATACTTCCAGGGACCTGGGCAGAATATAAAAACTGCTTGCCAGGTTGCGCATAGGGGCCCATACCCTCACACATATATGTGCCCTTAGGACATCCAAGGCACACTAATTTCAACAGAAAAAGGTCAACACGATCTTAGAACAGTACTATGCCGCACTATATGACGATGACCCAATACACATGACAGCAGCCCAGGTTTCCTAGACTGAGTTCTCCTCCCTCAAATAGACACCTAGGGCCAGATTCAGATAGTCTTTACGTCGGCGTACCTATAGATACGCCGCGTAAAGTCTATTCTGAGCCGGCGTATATTTTTTCTGTATTCAGAAAACAAGATACGCTGGAATTCTGCTAAGTTACGAGCGGCGTAAGTCACTTACACCGTCGTATCTTAGTTGCATAATTTACGCTGGCCGCGTAAAATATGCAAATAAGCTAGATAAGCTGATTCACGGGCGTCGTAGTTTACGTCGTTTGCGTAAGCGTTAGTCCGGCGTAAAGTTACACCTGCTATAGTGAGGCGCAGCCAATGTTAAGTATGGACGTCGGGACAGCGTCAAATTGTATGTCGTTCGCGTAAATCGTTCGGGAATAGGGCTGGACGTAATTTACGTTCACGTTGTTTACATTGACTAGTTGCGACGTGATTTCACGCATGCGCACTGGGATACGTCCACAGACGGCGCATGCGCCATTCAGAAAATACATATATTGCTTGGGGTCATGATTAATTTACATTACTAATTTGAATTAGGCGCCCTTACGACGGCCACTTTATGCTGCGCCGCCGCAACTTATGGAGCAAGTGCTTTCCGAATAAGGCACTTGCCCATAACAGTTGCAGAGGCGTAGCGTAAAGAGCATGCGCTACGCCTGCAGAAAAATACGCCCCTTTCTCTGAATCTGGCCCCTAGTTTTTATCTCAGCTAAACGCCCGATCACTGAGCTTTCTAAAGCTATCTCCACAATTCTATCAGATGGTGAATACTTACCCTCTGAATATCAGGCGCATATCAAGCTAATAGTGAAAAATGGCAAAGATCCCATGGAACCACGCTCGTATGGGCCTACATCCCTTTCTAATCTAGACTCCAAAATACTTTAAAAAGTCATAGCCAGCAGACTAGCTAAAATAATGGCATCTCTCATTCACCCCTCACAGACAGGATTTACACAAGGTCGTTCAGCCTCGTCTAACATCCGTAAGGTCATCCCAGCCCTTGAACATGCTATAGCCCACCCTGACAGCGACAACGCTATAATCTCATTTGACGCGGAGAAGGTTTTCGACAACATCAGTTTAACCTGGCTGTCCCTAGTCTGTCGTTTTGGCTTCTCTGGTCCCTTTTTACATTTGATCTCAACCATGTACTCGGCCCCTACAGCAAATATTGTCACGACGGGTTACATATCAGGCAGTATCAAACTTCACAAAGGGACCAGACATTCAACCTGGTCTTAGAACCATTATCCCGATACCTGTTCTTTCAATCCAATCTCCATAGCATTCACATAGGACGCCAAGAAGTTCGCCTAGCATTATTTGCAGACAATATCTTCATCTTTAACCCTTAACCCCAAAGATGACATGCCCCACAGCCAAGACATTTTTAACTGCCTTCGGACCTGCTACAGGCCTAAGCATTAACTTTTCCAAGAGTGAGATTCTCCCCTTATACCACACCAGTAGCCCCCCCCCCCGCCTCCACATGGACAAGCGTTTCAATCTTTACAGTTGCCAAGCAATTCATTACCTACCTGGGAATAAGGATTGGTAAATGACCTTCTCTCTATCACTTAAATTTATCCCTGGTGGTTACAAGGTCATGGGTTAACTGGAGACATGAATGGACCTTCCGCTCCCACTCCTCGGCAAATGTCACCTTTTCAAAATGGTCAGCTTTACTAGACTTCTTTACCCCCGTTAGGATAGCTCTTTTACCTATAACCACTAGTCCTGACTATTCACCTTTTATCATCTAATTATAATTACCTTATAGCCGGCTGACTCCATTGACCACATCCACATCTGTGCACAGGGAGCAGCGTATACAAACTTGACAACACAGTTCATACACTGTGAACAAAAGTGAAAAACAGGGGCGCTAGAATAATACATATAGTGAATAAATATAATTAAATATATAAATAGTGTTAATAATAAATAATTGAATGACAAAGTAGGGTGGAATACAATTGATAAACCAATAGTCCAAATGATGTCAGACACCATTAATTGGCAAAAATAAATCAGAAAATATATTTCAAAAAATGTATATATATAGTCCATAAATAAATCCGTGTTCAATGGAAATGTTTTTAATGTGACGATATTCACCTCCACCAGATTTGAGATTCACCCCAAATGTGCACAAATAGATGGCTCCTTACCACAAGGTGTTGACCTTTTTAATTAAAAAGAGGTCAAATACAGCTTGGTCACAAAACCAGTAATCCATGCGTTGCTGTGCGTTCCTTATACTTTTAATGCAGCGCCAAATTTCACAGTATTTCAACATGACAGCGATCTACTGCTCCCTGTCATCGGGAGTAGTTATCTAGTGAGACAATTCCCCCTACAGTTAGAATCACTCCTAGGACACAATTAACCCCTTGATCGCCCACTAGTTTTTAACCCCTTCCCTGCCAGTGTCGATTATAGAGTAATCAGTGGCTATTTGTAGCTCCGATCACTGTATAAATGACAATGGTCCCAAAATAGTGTCAAGTGTACGATGTGTCTGCCATAATGCTGCAGTCCCGATAATAAATCGCAGATCGCCGCAATTACTAGTAAAAAAAAAAATGTACAATACACAACGGCCTAAATTGATTTTATAGCCCAAAAAAATAAAAACGCAGAGGTGATCAAATACCACCAAAAAAAAGCTCTATTTGTGGGGAAAAAAAAAAGACATACATTTTGTTTGGATACAACGTTGCACAACCGGGCAATTGTCAGCTAAAGCGACGCAGTACAGAATCGCAAAAATGCTCTGGTCAGGAAGGTAGTAAATCCTTCCGGGGCTGAAGTGGTTAAAAGAGCAGTCCAGTCTTAAATCGCAAAACACAGTATGAACTTAAGGGGGACATTTTACAGTCCTCTCTTTTGTCATGAACGTGTTGCCCCAATATTCACCTGGACTACCAGAGGCGTAACTAGAGACTTCAGGGCCCCGGTGCAAGATATCATGAAGGGCCCCACCCCCCCCTTGAAAAGCCTGATTTTGATACTTAATTTTTCTACACTGTACAACAAAGTAAAAGGGGGGGGGGCGGCAGTGATGGTGCATGGTGCTATCCTCTGCCACCACCACCTGTGCCTCTTACTGATCCCATGTCCCCACCACTGATCACATCCCTACCCCCCCCCCCCATCACCTCTGTTGTAGAAGTAATAGGGGGATAAAGATGAGATCAGTGGTGGGGCAGTTGGGGGGGATGGGATCAGTAAGAGGCACAGGTGGTGGTGGGAGAGGAAGGCACCATGCACCATCACGGCCACCGCAGCCACCCCCCCCCTCAAGTACCACCTCCCTCAAGTATCACCGCTACCACCCCCCACAAGTACCAGCGGTGGTACTTGGGGGGGGGGTGGCTGCAGCGGTAGTGTTGGTGCCATCCTCTCCCACCACCACCTGTGCCTTTTACTGATCCCATCTCTCCACCACTGATCTCATCCCTATCGCCCCCATCACCTCTGTTGTAGAAGTAATAGGGGGGATAGGGATAAGATCAGTGGTGGGGGATGGGATCAGTACAAGGCACAGTTGGTGGTGGGAGAGGATGGCACCACCACTGCCAACCCCCCTCAAGTACCACCGCTGGTACTTGAGGGGGGTGGCAGCGGTAGTGCCATCCTCTCCTACCACCAACTGTGCCTTTTACTGATCCCATCCCCCCACCACTGATCTTATCCCTATCCCCCCCCCCCATCACCTCTGTTGTAAAAGTAATGGGGGGATAGGGATGAGATCAGTGGTGGGGGAATGGGATCAGTAAGAGGCACAGGTGGTGGAGGTTGGCATCAATTGCTGAGCAGCTCTGTCACTTGATTGACTTACTGTCAATCTGCTGTTGTTCTGTGGGTCACTCACTCTGACTGAGTCACCTTCACTGTGCCAGACCTTCTCCCGCCAGGATGCTTTGCCTCATGTGCCCTGGGCAGGGCTTTTTTCATCAGAAAAAAAGGTGCAGGAACTCACTCTCTCTGTCCAACTCTCCGCCCCAACCACACCCAAACTCCACCCCAGCCATGCCCAAACCCCACCCCCAGACACACCTTCCTTAGAGGAGAGTGTACTTCACCTCTGTTGTAAAAGTAATGGGGGGATAGGGATGAGATCAGTGGTGGGGGAATGGGATCAGTAAGAGGCACAGGTGGTGGAGGTTGGCATCAATTGCTGAGCAGCTCTGTCACTTGATTGACTTACTGTCAATCTGCTGTTGTTCTGTGGGTCACTCACTCTGACTAAGTCACCTTCACTGTGCCAGACCTTCTCCCGCCAGGATGCTTTGCCTCATGTGCCCTGGGCAGGGCTTTTTTCATCAGAAAAAAAGGTGCAGGAACTCACTCTCTCTGTCCAACTCTCCGCCCCAACCACACCCAAACTCCACCCCAGCCATGCCCAAACCCCACCCCCAGACACACCTTCCTTAGAGGAGAGTGTACAGCAGCACTAAAAGATTGTTATGAGTTAAGGCTTAGAACTGTGTATCACATAAGGCAAATTCCCCCCAGCTCCCCTCTCACCACAAATCTCCCCAGCTCCCCTCTCACCACAAATCTCCCCAGCTCACCTCTCTGCACAAATCTCCCCAGCTCTCCTCTCTGCACAAATCTCCCCAGCTCACCTCTCTGCACAAATCTCCCCAGCTCACCTCTCTGCACAAATCTCCCCAGCTCACCTCTCTGCACAAATCTCCCCAGCTCACCTCTCTGCACAAATCTCCCCAGCTCACCTCTCTGCACAAATCTCCTCAGCTCACCTCTCTGCACAAATCTCCCCAGCTCACCTCTCTGCACAAATCTCCCCAGCTCACCTCTCTGCACAAATCTCCCCAGCTCACCTCTCTGCACAAATCTCCCCAGCTCACCTCTCTGCACAAATCTCCCCAGCTCACCTCTCTGCACAAATCTCCCCAGCTCACCTCTCTGCACAAATCTCCCCAGCTCACCTCTCTGCACAAATCTCCCCAGCTCACCTCTCTGCATAAATCTCCCCAGCTCACCTCTCTGCACAAATCTTCCCAGCTCACCTCTCTGTACACATCTCCCAGCTCACCTCTCTGCACACATCTCCCCAGCTCACCTCTCTGCACAAATCTCCCCAGCTCACCTCTCTGCACAAATCTCCCCAGCTCACCTCTCTGCACAAATCTCCCCAGCTCACCTCTCTGCACAAATCTCCCCAGCTCACCTCTCTGCACAAATCTCCCCAGCTCACCTCTCTGCACAAATCTCCCCAGCTCTCCTCTCTGCACAAATCTCCCCAGCTCTCCTCTCTGCACAAATCTCCCCAGCTCACCTCTCTGCACAAATCTCCCCAGCTCACCTCTCTGCACAAATCTCCCCAGCTCTCCTCTCTGCACAAATCTCCCCAGCTCTCCTCTCTGCACAAATCTCCCCAGCTCTCCTCTCTGCACAAATCTCCCCAGCTCTCCTCTCTGCACAAATCTCCCCAGCTCTCCTCTCTGTACAAATTACCCCAGCTCACCTCATCACAAATTGCCCCCAGCTCACCTCTCTGCACAAATCTCCCCAGCTCACCTCTCTGCACAAATCTCCCCAGCTCACCTCTCTGCACAAATCTCCCCAGCTCACCTATCTGCACAAATCTCCCCAGCTCACCTCTCTGCACAAATCTCCCCAGCTCACCTCTCTGCACAAATCTCCCCAGCTCACCTCTCTGCACAAATCTCCCCAGCTCACCTCTCTGCACAAATCTCCCCAGCTCACCTCTCTGCACAAATCTCCCCAGCTCACCTCTCTGCACAAATCTCCCCAGCTCTCCTCTCTGCACAAATCTCCCCAGCTCTCCTCTCTGCACAAATCTCCCCAGCTCACCTCTCTGCACAAATCTCCCCAGCTCTCCTCTCTGTACAAATTACCCCAGCTCACCTCATCACAAATTGCCCCAAGCTCTCCTGTGTGTACAATGTTCTCCCCTCTGCTAAACACACACATAAACTTTACCTCTTGATTCCCCCTCCCCCACATACTTTAATAGTGCACTCCTCCCTGAACGAACTGTGTCTCTGCAAAAGTTCTCCCTCGTGTTTCACATTGACAGGTCCCGAGTGTCACCTCTTCCTCCATCACTGCACTCTTTGGTATGTGCAGGCTTTTTTCCTGCACAGTGGACCAGAGAGCTCCCCCTACTGTAGCACAGATCTGAGGAGGTATTTCAGGGCTCCTCACCTTTGTGCTACAAAGGCTGATTTGCGGTGGCAGGCAGGGATGGAAGGAAGCTTCCTCCCGAATCACTGTGGCAGCTAAAAGTAGGGATCGGAAGCACTCACTAGTGATCTGGGCCAGCAGCCTGGAGTACCCAGCACTAGCACAGAAAAGCCAGTAGAGGAAGTGCGCTGTGCAGAAAACTTCCTCTACTGGCTTCAGTATTAAAAAGACGGGCATGCAGCAGAGGAGAGGGAGGGCTGCCTAAGGTACCTGCAGAAAAGAAGCCCTGGGACTCGGTAGACACAGGATAGATACTCCAGTCCACTCTTCGCTATGTGCCTTCTCCCGCCGCCTGGAGAGCTCCTCCCCTGTCCTTCGCTCATTTGGTGAGCCTGAGTCCTCCCCGCCTCACATGTCTGCGTCTCAGTCAGTCAGTGAGTGCTGTCTCAGCTGCCCTGCCTTCTGCAATGTCTGTGTGTGTCCCGACCTGCGGCCGAACGAAAAGCAAGCCAGGCAGTGCGCACCGCACACAGTAGTGACGATAAGGTGAGGGGCCCCCCCTGGACTGACAGAATTACAGGGCCCAGTCGCAACTGCGACTGCTGCAACCATGAAAATTCCGCCACTGTGGACTACTTTTCCATAAATGTACCACTAACTCAAGCATGTAAAAATATAGAAAAAACAGAATTAGTGGATATCAAGATCTCAGCTGCATAGCAATTGGCCATGAAATATAAAGGGGGAAGAGCATGACAGCCTTTAGGCCAAATGAAAAATAGTCCCAAAGAACAACACACAAAAAAAAAATTCTCTTGTATGGCTTATGAATATCCATAAAAATCAAAAAAAAAAGAAGAGGTCCACATAATTTTCATGTTCCTAAACTTTTCCTAAAAGAGAAGATCCCATAAATTTGGTTAGAGTTCATCCACATAAATGGAAAACTCTCCACCCCAAACCCTGCCTCTTTATAAAGACAGAACTCGACATCCACACACAGGCTGGAACTGATGCATTGGGCTAGACTTGGGTCTTTGGGCTGGCACCTGGATCTCCCCCTTGTGTTCACTGGAATTCATAGACCTCAGACGTACGTCATGGCTAACCCTCAAGGTGTCATTGCCAGGAACCTTTTGCAGCAAGAGTCAGTCTTCACTCATCTCAGCACCTCCTGTGGCATTTTATCATGTGCATGGGGCTGGGTGAATACTGGCTGGGATGGATACTCCTCATCCAACATAAATAACCACAGAATCTACCTGAACTATTAATTCAGGCCTTCCTTGACCATTGAAGGTATTAAAAATAATATTTCTCATTAATTCAAACATAAGTCCATAAAGCATGCATAAATAAAAGTTTTTTCATCAACAGTTTTCATTATATAGATTCAATATATTTAACTGAACATTTCCCTCAAATCCAGTATTACAGAGGGATTTCCATGAAACAAACACCTCTAGTTCCCTTTATCCCCTGGATCCAAATGGACCCCTGGGTCCCAGAACAGAACATTTTACCCAAGCACATATTTTGATTTAGAAGTCAGCCTTTGCAAATGTATCTAACCATCAGCAACAAAGCATTGACAAATAAACTTTATATTAACACATTACGGTTAAAATTGTGGAAATTCAGAAAGCAATACAGTTGAACCTCGGATTACGAGCATAATCCGTTCCAGGAGTATGCTCGTAATCCAAAGTACTCGCATATCAAAGTGAGTTTTCCCATTGAAGTCAATAGGAACGAAAATTATTTGTTCCGCACTGACTTCAATGGGATGGAATACCGAATGCGGCCAGAGGTGGGGGGGGGGGGGGCACCACAGAGTGCCGAAAAGGCCCAAGGACAATTTGGCTTGTTTCCTTCACCCCCGTACCTCAGAACAAATGAGGTCAATACTCGCAAACCAAGTCAGAATTGTAAAAAAAAGTTGCTCGCAAATCAAAACGCTCTCAAACCAAGTAACTCTTAAATCGAAGTTCCACTGTATATCCAGAATTGTCACTCTGACAAACAGTCATTCAAACAAATGTCCCCTCAAATTTTAACATTTCACGGATTCAATATATGTAACACTTTATTTGCTCCTGATTACTTAATTTCAGTAACTCTTTAAACATTTATAATTTCCCATTTTTTTAACAAAATCCCATTATCAAATTTTAATATAACTCCAAACCTTAGGGAAATCTTTTGTATTTTCACATATATATTAGCAATATGGGCTTAGTAGCCTCTACGCCAAAGAAGAGAACACAATATTCCATGAGAAACCCTTGCCTTAACCAGTTCCGGACCGGCTAACGACAATATACGTCGGCACTTTTGAAGAGGAATATCTTTGTTATGGCATCAGCTAGCTGCCACAACCCCGGTATCCTCTTCTTTAGTGAGTGGTTCGGTTTCAGATAAAAGTGGTCTCTGCGTCAGATTCACCGCAAGATCACTTTTAACGGCGGCACAAGAGGGCCCCCCTCCCCCGTGCTCTGGTGCCTTTTGCTGCGTACCAGAGCCGCGGGCAGCAGTGGAGGTGATCGGATCCTTCTCCCTGTGTGATATGGACTGAGGGGAAGATGGCCCCCACCCAGCTCCATACCATTGCAGGGCAGAAGCAACATCAAAACGTCACTTAGCTCTTAAGGGGAATTTTTTTTTATTGCATTTTTGTGTAAATATCTTTTGAACCCCAGAACTCCTATTTAAGAGGTCCTGTCGTGCTTTTTTTCTATTACAAGGGATGTTTACATTCCTTGTAATATGAATAAAAGTGACACATATAAAAAAAAAACAGTGTAAAAATAAAAAGTAAGATTAATGAGAGAAAAATAAATACAAATTTTAACGCGCCCCATCGCTCCGAGCTTGCGTGCAGAAGCGAACACATACATGAGTAGCACCCGCATATGTAAACAGGGTTCAAACCACACATGTGAGGTATCGCCACGATCGTTAGAACAAAAGCAATAATTCTAGCCCTAGACCCTGCTCTGTAATTCAAAACATGCAACCTGTAGAATTTTTCAAACATTGCCTATGGAGATTAAGGGTATAAGTTTGTCGCCATTTCATGAGTGGCGTAATTTTGAAGCGTGACATGTTGGGTATTAAGTTACTCGGCATAATATCTTTCATTAAAAAAGTGTATTTTTTTTTAAAAGTGTGCTTGTAAGACCGCTGCGCAAATACAATGTAACAGAAAGTATTGCAATGACTGCAATTTTATTCTCTAGGGTACCTAGATATACCCCAATATATAATGCTTGGGGGTTCCAAGTAATTTTCTATCAATTTTTTTTTTAAATTTTAGCTTGTAAACATTAAATCTTATTAAATTTTCCTTTCTTAACCACCATTTCTTTGGCGTAACGCCTGGATATTTCTTACTTCACCTACTTCTGCAATTACCTATCCCCTATTTTTTTATCACCAATATTGTATCAATTGTATTAAAGCGGATGGTTCAGCTTAAAAAAAATATTAAAAGCCAGCAGCAACAAATACTGCAGCTGCTGACTTTTAATATTAGGACACTTACCTGTCCTGGAGTCCAGCGGCGTCCGCAGCAGAGGATGAGCGATCGCTCGTCACCCTGCTGCTCCCCCTCCATCCACGGTGAGGGAACCAGGAAGTGAAGCGCTGCGGCTTCACTGCCCGGTTCCCTACGGCGCATGCGCGAGTCGCGCTGCGCCCGCGAATTGGCTCCAGCTGTGTGCTGGGAGCCGAGTGTTCCCAGCACACAACGGGCGGGAGACGGGATGTGATGTAATGCCCGTCTTTTGCCCGTGAATGCTGGGCCGGAAGTGGGTGCAGATACATGTCTATCTGCACCCCCCTCCCCCCTGAAAGGTGTCAATTGTGACACCGGAGGGGGGGAGTGTTCGGATCAGCGGATCTTCACTTTAGGGTGGAGATCCGCTTTAACTTAATACAACTTTACAATTGTATAGGCTAGTAACACAGTTGAAACCCTTAATGCCTCTAATAGTGGGACCCTCTGTATGTAACAAGGGTCTATCCAGATTTTGACACTCTTATGTATAAACAGCTTAAACACAATTAAAAAAAACATTTGCACAAATAAACTATTTCCTCTGTTTTGTAACAGGCAATGTGAAGTTCCCATTTCTTTATTTCAATATCAACAAATGGGCTTATTGTCACAATTACTTTTCAAACATATAATCTATTTTTATTTTTTATAATTAATCAAACTACTTATTTTTTCAATATGTAACACCACCCTAGGTTCCTCTACATAAAAACTAAAATGCCATTTATTGTACACAGCAGAGTTAGTCCAGGGCAATTATATTAATCTGAAGTATACAATTCCTTCCAAACCTGCAACCATGTGAGAATAGGCAAATGCACAAATAAAACCATTACTTAAAGAGGAGTTCCACCTAAAAAATAACTTTTTTTTAATCCACTCCCCTCCCCCTTACATGCCACATTTGGCATGTAATTTTTTTGGGGGGGGAGAGGGGGCTTCAGTAGGAGTGGGACTTCCTGTCCCACTTCCTGCTTCCGCCGAGGGGCTGGTTAGGCGATTAAGCCTTAATCGCCTACACCAGTCCCTCCCTGTAGGCGATCACATGGGACACTGACAGGTCCCATGCGATCGCCTCTCCAATCAGCGGCGAGCCGCGCGCGCATGCGCAGTGCGGTTCGCGCATGCGCAGTGGGTGCCCGGCCGTGAAGCCGAAGGCCTGTCACGGCTGGGTGCCCACAGTTGGGATGGAGACGCCGGCTGGGGAGGGGGGGAGAGGAGCGGAGCCCCGAGCGGCGCGTCGCTGGAACGCAGGAGCAGGTAAGTGAGTGTTTATTAAAAGCCAGCAGCTACACTTTTTGTAGCTGCTGACTTTTAATAAGCACAATTTCGGGCTGGAACACCCCTTTAAAGTCAGACTTTATCTGAAATAATCAAAGTACCCCAGCTATAAATTAAAACTGTATTTTTCCAGTACACTAAGAGATTCTACTTTATGGCTGGGCATCAAATTACGTTTTTAAACCCATTTTATTTCTGAGTGTCTTATCTTTGAAAACTTTATGGCGTTGACCTGTATTTCAGTACTATACTCATCTCCCTCTGATACTTTATTTAGCTGCCGACACAGTATTTCCTAAGTGTCTGGATGCAAGCTCTACCTGCCCTACGAGTGGAAAGTTTAATTAACTTTTCCACTGTAATACTAAGACCCCATATACACCCCAAGTTTTCTGGCTGCTCCCATTTAAGTTCAATGGACGTGTACACTTTTCCACAGTGTTTCGGGACCGCTTAAGGCTAACCTGGGCACAACAACATAAAAGCCACAGGCTGCCACAACAAACAGTATGCAAACTACTTCTGGAGGCATCTGTCCTGTAAATGTGGGCAACCCAGGTGCAAGTTAGGAGTTAACCAATTTAGTCACAAAAGGTGGCGGCACTCTCCCCAAAAAGTACTATAGCCAAAGTACTGTTAAGTACTACTCTGCTAAGCACACTTCATGACACACAAATTGTTAGGATAGCCCTTTTACCTATAACCACTAGTCCTGACTATTCACTTTTTATCATCTAATTATAATTACCTTATAGCCATCCGACTCCATTGACCACACACACACATCTGTGCAAAGGGAACAGCGTATACAAACTTGACACAACACAGGTGGATTACATACACGGTTTTGTTTATTTCCCTTGTATAGAATGTTAAATACAAAAAAAAGACGTGCGTTACTAATCATTTTCCCACCAATAAGGGGTACATTTTCAAATGACATATTTCCTATTCATATACACTTAACCAATCATAATGACATCACCCTTTCAACCCTCTTCAGACAATTCCTCTCTTAATGCATCACACAGATGTGCAAAGATTACAGTAGTCCTTGTCAACCTTCCTCTGGCACAGACACAGACCCCACATTTCTCTGCCTAAACTTTGCCTACCTAGGAGCAAAGGTGGAGCTAATCTCCCCAACATAAGGGTATACAATCTATCCCGTTTATTGAGAGGCTGCCTGGATTGGCTTTCACAAATCAAAATCCCATTGTGCCATTGTAATACAAAAAAAAAATGCGCTTGTCAAAATGGATAGTCAATTAGTAGCAATATAACAGTCACTAAGGGTAAAAAATGGGTAGGCAGCAGCTCTTGTGCCGAGACACTAGAGAAAATACAACAAGAAAAACAAAGGTTTAGAGCTGCGCCTTAACACCCAGACTCAGTGTAGTCAAAGAGTCCACATATCAATCATGTAGAAATAGCACAATCCTTCAGCCAGAAAGAAATATATAAATAATAGTTCCAAAAGTCTCTGCTGATCTTAGTTCAGGATGGACATGTTGTAATCACCACTGTGCTATGACTCAAACTTTGCTCTTCAATGTGGCCCACCACCAGAAGTCTAAGCAGCTTACCAGAGGAAAAACGGTTACCAGCAGTCGGCTATGACCCAGCCGCAGCCTTTGAGGGAGACCAAACGAATCCCAAATCCTAGGGCAGTGCCTACACCTGGGCTCCACTCCGCAACTCCACCAGTTAGATCACATATGTAAAATGATGATAAAGACAAACATAGCGTAATCCCGCAGGGACTTTTTATTAAAAATCATAAAAAAACAGAATACTCACATCTGCGATGAGTTAAACAGGCATATAAAACTTAATGTTGCCGGCCGGCGGTGCCATTGTGCCCCCCCCCCCCGAATTCCAGAGTCATTGTGCCTCCCGGCGGCCAGATCATGAGAGAATGAAGATGAGAGCCGTGTATCGCAGAGCGGTATAGCCCACTGTTAGAACTTACATTTCCTCCGCTCTGCTCGTTCACACAGCTCCTCCTGACCCCACGCCTGTGATGGACAACACATCCCAGCATTGGACCCGCATTCTGTCTATTACAGGTGTGGGGTCAGGAGGTGGCGGGGCTGTGTGAACGAGCAGAGCGGAGGAAATGTAAGTTCTAACAGCGGGCTATACAGCTCTGCGATCCGTGGCTCTCCTCTTCCTTCTTGTTCTCTGCCATCGGGAGGATCGCTGGGAGAACAGCTCCTGACCCTGCCCGCCGCAGTGCTCTCCCCCCCTCCCCACTCCCAGGCAGCCCGGCTCCTCGCCAGACCTCTTATTTCACTCGCAAAATGTGAGTAAGCGAGTGCAAAATTTCAGGCCTGCTGTACGGTATACTTGTTTTGTTTCCTATGTAACCCTAGCCTAATTTTTCCTTTGCCTACTCAAACATATAGCCATAACTGACTAAAACTGATTCTTCCTCTCTCATCCCCCGACACCCCCATACCTGACAACAGGCTACAGGTCCCCCCTCTCCCACAGCCCCTAACACACTACCCAGTTACCCTGGTTACCCAGAGTGGAGAGACCGGAATGTCTGATAACTCACTTCACCGCTTAATCTCTCCTCCTGACGATCCCCACAGACACAAGATACTGCACTTCAACAAGCCAAGGTGATTTTATGATGTCATATTGGAATGTGTTATGCTGTGGATGCCTTTAACACTCCATTTGACTTTCTAAATATTATGTTGTAATGTTTGAAAAACAAAACAAAACAAATCAGAAAAGCTTTTAAAAAAAATAATGTCTGCATTTTATAATTTTAGCACACTTGAGAGGATGGCATGTCACTGTACAGCAGCACAGCGTATGGAAAGGCCAGTTATAGGTGGAGGCAGTGGCCATTTTTTTGTACTGTTAGAATACTGGTGAGGGGATGCACTGTGTGTGCGCTCCTGTACCTTGAAGGTGGTGTGGGCTCACTCCAGGGTTACCTGCCCTCTGCATATACATTATAATGCATTTGCTTCCACTATGGAGACTCTCAAAATTTAGAGTAAGGACTGCAGGTAATATTGGGGTGCTGTGAAGAGGCTCTGCAGCTTACGCATGTATTTGCAAATGTGTGCAAACTAAACCCCTGTTTCTAATACATACTGTTGGACAGGTTCATTTGGTTGGTTGCAGACTAGTCAGTAAGTACAGCTGGGAATTGTTTGTGCTGCTGTACAGTGACATAAATGAAGTGTCACTTCTGTGCACTACAAATAGTTTGTTTATAAAAGGGAGATGCATTGTGCACAACACTTTCAACCTGGCAAAGGTATATTTTCCAAATTCTGACCTTTCTAGATTCCGTCCTCTCTAAACTAGAGGAGGTTTTGGCAGAAAAACATTAGGAGGTGATTTCAATTTTAAGCTGGATCCTTCCAAGGATGACTCAGTAAGGTCTTTCCCAACTATCCGTAGCTGCCGCAAATGACTTAAGAAAACCTTACATGCACACCAGCTCATGGACATATGACAAATTCTATACCCCCATGATAGGGATTATTCATCTCATTCTTTCGCACATTGAACCTACATGAGAAATTCAATTATTTTTGTTGAGACATGGTCCCTTGCCTATGGTTGTTGATACAGTGGTTAGCCTTATCACCCGTTTGGACCATGCCCCAGTCTCTGTAGACTTACAACTGATTCTGTTACCGCGTAAATCGAGATATTGGTGTCGATTTAAGAAAACTACTTAAGAAAACTTTACATGCACACCAGCTCATGGACATATGGTGAATTCTACACTCCCATGATATTGGTATTCATTCCATTCTTCTGCACATGGAACCTACACGAGGATTGACTTCTTTCTGTTGAGACATGGTTCCTTGCCTATGGTTGTTGGCGCAGTGATTGGCCTTATTGCCCTCTTGGACCATGCCCCAGGCTCTGTAGACTTGCAACTGTTTCTGTTCCCGCCTAAATCGAGATATTGGTGTCTCAATGAGATTTTAATCTATGACCCCGAAGTCTACTCTGACCTAGTGAAGGAGTTACAGGACTTCTTTGAACTTAACAGAGACTCGGTATCCAACCCACTTTTTACTTTGGGTTTCCCACAAAGGTTACATAAGAGGCATACTGATAAAACATGGCCACAGGCTCAAACGACTGGAATCACAAGAAACTTCAGCAGCTCAAACTACGCCACAAGGGAACCATATCGTCTAGTTATGGAAATAACTAAACTTCAGGGACTGCTTCGTTCCCTTTTCTTATTCAAAAGAAAACAACTCTTGATGCTTAACCAGCGCTTATTTAATTATTAAATGTGTAAGGGCTTTTGCACACTCTATTAGGATGCATAGAACCCAAACCTTTATGCCAGCAATTACATCTATTACAGAGACTGCAGACACCTTTTAGGCATATTACAAGACCATGTACAATCTAAACCCTATAATTAAAGGGTACCCAACTAGATCACAAAGGTACTAAAGTGTAAAAGAATGTTGAGCTACTAAACATGAGGATAAAAAATATCAAACACAAATATAAAGTTAAATGTAAAAATCTATTCTGCACACAGTGCAATACCCTATTTTTAGAGCTGCACCAATTATACAACTGAATACAAAGACATTCTTAACAAATTCCCCTTAAACCAGTGCGCTACCAGATAAAAAATATATACATATATACAATATATAAAGAATTAGCAAAAATCAACTGAATCAATACGTGTGAATATAAGGGCGATCCAACATAAAAGGTTTGTTCCAAAGGTCGATCCACCAAACAAAATCATTATGCAGATTCCGGAATTCACCTTCATCAGCAAGATGGTGCAAGGAACATTAGCAATGTTGAAAAAAACACATATCCATCTAGTTCAGCTAGTAGGGCCAATTCACAGAGTTGTAAGCAGCGGTTTTCAGCACTGGAAGAATACCAGTCATCACTAGCACACACAGAAAACAATTGTTTCCTTGTGTCCTATTCATACTGCATAGCTGCACTGCAGTGATCTGCAATAAAAATGCAGACATGCAGAATTTTATCACAGCACACTGGAGAGGATGGCAGCACAGCCTATGCAAAGGTCAGTTATAGGGTGGGGTAGTGTCCATTTGTTTGTACTACTGGAATACTGGTGAGGGGGCGCACTTGACACCTTCACTGCCATTGTGCTATATGCTGGGTGTCCAGTGTGCCCCTGTGCCTTGGAGGTGTGGGCTCACTCCAGGCTCACCTGCCCTCTGCCTGGTTAATAACTGGTTAAAGTGGATGTACACCCTGTACAACCACTTTTACATACATGTAAGCGTAGATTAAGGCTTACCTGTAGGTGCTCAAGATATTTACAATAATGATGGGCACTGATGTCTACAGCGCATTTGCACTGTAGACAACGGCGCAGGCACACTTTAGAAACGGCTATCGCGCCATTTCTAAAAGAGGTCATGGGCAGGAGTGATGTCATTGCGGCTTTGGCCAATCACTGTGATGAAGCCACGATACCAGGAAATAATCCCTGGTAGAAATGTCAGCTGCCAGAGCGGTGTACGAGGACAGCTGCAGGGCTTTGATCTGAGGTATTACATAATGCTATGCATACTAGCTCAATATGCCTTTGTCTTGCAGGTGTTATTTTTTTCTTTTTTTGAAAAGTGGGTTTACAACCACTTTAAAGATTGCAGTCACAGCCATGGACAAGTCCTTTGGTTCCAAGGATTCTGGCAAGCCACGGCTTCTAATGTTATTGCGACAATTTCTGTTTTCTATATCATCCTGCTGGTAGGAAAGCTGTTGTAGCTCAACAGTGAGGGTATTAAGGATTTCTTCATGAGATTACAGAGCACTGCAGAGACCATCAGTGGTGTTTTATATATCTTCAATACAAACCCCTACGTCCCCTAAATAACAAACAAACCATACTTACCTCCACTATGCAGTTTGTTTTGCACAGAGTGGCCCCATTCCTAGTCTTCTGGGGTCCCTCGATGGCTGTCTCGGCTCCTCCCCACAAGAGCTAACCCCCCTTCTGGGAAGCACTCTCCCAAGGGGGTTAGCTTGCGGGCGCACTCCCGTGGGATATAGTCGGTGGCCATAGCCGCCGAGTATATCACTCGGCCCCGGCGCGCCATTGATTTGATTGACAGCAGAGGAAGATAATGGCTGCGCTGCCATCAGTCATCCAATGAAGAGCCACCTCAAGCTGGGGGAAAGCATCGTGCCCACGGAAAATCGGGGCTCAGATTAGTAAAACAAGGGTGAAAAAACACAAAGCTTTACAACCCTTTTAACCACTTAAGACCCGGACCAAAATGCTGCTAAAGGACCTTGCCCCTTTTTGCGATTTGGCACTGCGTCGTTTTACCTGACAATTGCGCGGTCGTGCGACATGGCTCCCAAACATAATTGGTGTCCTTTTTTCCCCACAAATAGAGCTTTCTTTTGGTGGTATTTGATCACCTCTGCGGTTTTTATTTTTTGCGCTATAAACAAAAATAGAGCTACAATTTGGAAAAAATGCAATATTTTTTACTTTTTGCTATAATAAATATCCCCAAAAATATATATAAGACTTTTTTTTTCCCTCAGTTTAGCCTGATACGTATTCTTCTACCTATTTTTGGTAAAAAAAAAAAAAAATCGCAATAAGCGTTTATCGGTTGGTTTTCGCAAAATTTATAGCGTTTACAAAATAAGGGATAGTTTTATTCCATTTTTATAAAAAAAAAAATTTTTACTACCAATAGCGGCGATCAGCGTTTTTTTTCATGACTGCGACATTGTGGCGGACACTTCGGACAATTTTGACACATTTTTGGGACAATGTATTTAAATTGCATTGTTTACTGTGACAGTAAATGACAGTTGCAGTTTGGGAGTTAACCACAAGGGGGTGCTGTAGGAATTGAGTGTTCCCTGTGCGTGTTTACAACTGTAGGGGGTGTGGCTGTAGGTGTGACGTCATCGATCGCGTCCCCCTTATAACAGGGATGACGCGATCGATGCTGCGGCCACAGTGAAGCACAGGGAAGCCGTGTTTACACACGGCTCTCCCCGTTCTTCAGCTCCGGGGACCGATCGCCGCACTCCAGCGGCGATCGGGTCCGCGAGTCCCGCGGACCCGGAGCTTCGGACCGGGTCACGGGCGCGCGCTTGTGACCCACGGCTGGGTACTAGAATCAACGTATATATACGTTGATGTGCCCAGCCGTGCCATTCTGCCGATGTAAATGTGCAGTAGGCGGTCCTTAAGTGGTTAAGCTCAGATATCTCCTGCTTGTAGGTTTATTCAATCCTTTTAACACAGTGTTCAAAGACTGCCTTGGTAGGAAGAGACTTCATATAGCTGTGCAGGGACTTGATCTGGAACTCCCTGTCCATCCATCCCCTGAGCCCAGTGATGTGGGAGAGTGGCCCCTAGAACACCTGGAGGATCAATCAGGGCCTTCAGGGGGAGGATGGTGGACGTGAGAGCTCATCTGAATGTTCAAGCTCGAGTCAGAGCGGGCAAAGAAAGGAGGCACCAGTGTCATCTTGGATTCCGGCCGACAGTGGGCTGAAGATCGGGTAAGCAATTGCCCTAAATCACCTCCCGAGTGGCCTCCGCCCCTTGCCTTTCTGGTCCTTGGGTCAATTTTTTTCCCTAGCAGGCAGTAAGGGCGAGTTTCCTGGCAAAAAAAAACAAACGTGGTTGAGCCGCAAGGTCCTACAGCTTAATGCATCAAGCCCTTGGATCTCATAATTTATAGCTAGGACTGAAAATAATATTGAAGAGGCTTTGCAGCTTACATATGTATTTGCAAATGTGTGCAAACTTAACCCCGTTTTTACTGCATATTGTTGGCCAGGTTACTGGGTTGGTTGCAGAGCTGGGAATTTTCTTTGGTTTTGTTTGAAATGCGTCGTCCTTCCATGTGCTCCTTACTGCAAAGGCCGGTTATAGGTAGGGACAGTTGCAATTTGTTTTGTTTGTGCTGCTGTTCAGTGGCATGAATGAAGTTTCTTTTCTGTGCACTTTAAATAGTTTGTTTGAAAAAACAGGATTTTTAAAACAGCTTATCCTTTTCTTGGAGTACACCACGGAACACAGAGCCATTCATTACATAATGGGTTGGGTCACCAGCAGTTCGGGAGTATTTTGCTATCATACGCTCCTATACCGACGTATATTTCGGCTTTGGATGCCCTCCTGGGGGGTCTGACCCTCCCGAGGTTGTCTGATGCTGACCAGTTGGCTTTGGATGCTACTATTTCTAAAAAAGAGATTGTAGCGGCTATTTTTGACTTCCCACCTCATAAAGCTCCGGGTCCAGGTGGCTTTCCAGCAGACTTCTATAAGTGTTATGCAGAGGAGTTGGCCCCTAGATTGACCGCCCTTCTGGCTCACTGTTTGGAATCACACAGACTCCCTGAGTCTATGATGGATGCATACATGGTTCTGTTGCTTAAGCCGGGCAAGGACCCCCTGGAGTGTTCGGCCTACAGGCCTATTGCTCTCTTGAACATGGACCTCAAAATTTTAACAAAGGTTCTGGCTAACAGGCTTGTCGGGGCGATCTCTTCTCTGGTCGATATTGACCAGACGGGGTTCATGCCTGGGAAGTCTACGGACACTAATCTAAGGAGGCTCTTTACACATCTCCAGCTCCCTGGGCAGGATTGCTGGTACCCGAATCATTGTGTCAATCGACATTGAAAAGGCCTTTGATTCCATTGACTGGACGTATATGCTCCGGGTGCTGGAGAGGATGGGGTTTGGTCAAACTTTTAGGCAGTAGATCACTTTGCTATATAGTACCCCTAGGGCGGCGATTAGGTTGGGTCAGTCTACTTCTCCCTTTTTTGCGGTAGGTCGGGGCACTAGGCAGGGGTGCCCTCTATCCCTCTTTCTTCTTGCCCTGATGATGGAACTCCTGGCGGTGGCGCATAGGGAGTCTGGCGATATCAGGGCTATTGGAGTGGGCAATCTCAGGGAAAGTCTGGCATTATATGCTGATGACATGCTATTATTTTTGGAGGACCCTGGATCATCGCTTCGGGCGGTCCTGAGAATTCTGAATGATTTCACTTCTTTTTCTGGCCTTAGGGTGAACTGGGGCAAGTCCTCAGTTTTGCCATTGGATGCTGGGGCCAGGGAGGTGGCGGACTCCACCCTGCCATTGCAGTGGGTTTCTTCCATTACTTACCTGGGGGTCAAGGTCATGGCTGACAGCAATGATTATATGGCGCTTAACTTAGTACCCCTGTTGGCCTTCTTTAAACAGAAAGCGCTGGCTTGGCAGAAGCTCCCGCTGTCCCTCATAGGTAGAAAAAATTTGCTGAAGATGAAAATTCTTCCAGTCATTTTGTACTTTTTGCGGCATGCTCCAGTGTGGATTCCTAAGTCCTTTTTTCAACAGTTGGATGGTATCACTAGTTCCTTTTTGTGGGCCCCCAAATCACCACGCATAGGTCTTAAGGTTCTCCAAGAGCCTTGGGGTCAAGGAGGGTTGGCTCTGCCTGATTGGCGGAAGTACTACCTGGCCGGGCAGATGGTGTTTGTACATAGGTGGTTTACCTCTGATATGGGAGATTCCGCCACTGTGGTGGAGGCGGCCCACTTGGGATCTTATGAGACCCTCCATTTGGCCATCCACAGGGGCACCGGTTCTGGCTTGCCGCTGACGTGGTCCATGCAGGCGACGGTCAGGGCTTGGGAGGAGGCGGTCGGTCTGGCCTGCCCTAGTTACTTGGGTTTCTCGCCACAGACACCGCTGTGGGGGAACCCCAAGCTGCCACACTTTTTTTCCTTTTCAGAACCGATGGTGTGGGTGGTTAAAGGCATTAAGCTTCTTAAGGACATAACTAGGGATGGGACTCTCCTCACTTTTGATCAGCTTAGGGTCAGACATGACCTTGCAAATTCATACTTTTTCAGCTTCTTACAGCTCAGACATGCTTTTCAGGTGCAATTCCGGGAAAGGATGCAAAAAAGAGAACTACAGCGCTGACCAACAGTGAATAAACGTAAACAGTGGAAATCTAAACTAAAATTATATGCAGCTCAAATCTATTATGTGCTAACAACAATGAATGAATATAAAAGGAAAGTGATGAGCGCAATTCTAAACTAAACTAAAAGGCGCAAATAGCGCCCCTAGGCAAAAAAGTGTAAATAGTGCACATTCCAACCACAAAATAAAATGAAAATAAATAAACAAAAGTCCAGTGATGGTGATAAATCACAACTGTGTAGGATGGACACAGAAACCAGTCCAAAAGGTGAAAAAAAGCAATAATCGTGTCAAACAATTCAATAGCTTCTATCACTTAAAGCAATCGGAAAATCCAGAGACGTCTTCCAAGATATCTGTGCTCACAGAGCGCTTACCTCCCAACGGAGAGAAAAGGGCCTCAACTCAATCCTAGATCTTGTTGGGCTCCTCTCCAAGGCTTATTAAATGTGTCTATACCCCAAGACAAATGTTTAGGAGGTATTTGATCGCCTCTGCGATTTTTATTTTTTGCGCTATATACAAAAATAGAGCGACATTTTTTAAAAAAAAACAATATTTTTTACTTTTTGTTATAAGAAAAATCAAATAAACTAAATTTTAGTCAAACATTTAGGCCAAAATTTATTTAGCCACATGTCTTTAGTAAAAAAAAAATAAAAAATGAATTAGCTACCTAGCGGGAACAGCGACACTAATACAGCGATCAGAAAAATGAGGGACAAGAATCTAGAGATGGTGAAACATCACGCCATCAAACACCGCAAAATACACGCCCAAAAAAACCTTTTAAGAAACCTTTTAAGAAAAATAATTGGACACGTCGGAATTCAGATTATCGGGACCAATATAATGCGGCTTATTATCCCCCCCCTCCACCACCTCATCACAATCCCAATTATTCACAATGAAGCCCTGTTCCCACTTATCGATTTGAGCCTTTACGCCAATATCAAGATCACCACCCCCACCACACACCCTATTATCGATCTGATACACAGGGTCCTTTTTTAGACCGGGATCGGAGGGATCCCTCTCCAAGGAGATACCCTCAGGATTGGTATCCATCCCCAAGGAGACGGACTCAGGAAGATCCATCTCCAAGAAAATTCAAGGAACACGAGAGGTCTCCAAGAAGACCTCCAAAGGAAAAGGAAATCCGAATTCCCAAAGAAAACGGGGATGTCGAGGAGGAAAGAGATCCAAAAACGAAAAAGATTGGAAAAGGGGAGGGAGTCTTTAACTTAAGTGGGCTACCCCTCACTGAAATATTGGTGTTGGATGGTGGCCTTAAGCATGCACCTGTAAAAAATCTAAACAAATTCGATACTTATATAGGCATACAAAAATATATTAGAAAAATAAACATTAAAAAATATTTTCTAGGAAACCCGATTAAGCAAGGATTTGCTACATCCTTACCCACTAACCCTATTCAACACAGTACATTGCGCAATAATTCGGTGTTTAATCCACAAGTCAGCAACAACTCACATATCGATGTGTTTAAAAAATTGGTGTTGCAGGACCTTGACAGTTTGAAGATAAAAAAGTTGAGGGACCCCATAAGTATTAAAAAAGGGATCCAATCACTGAAAAAGCGCAAAGACATACATCGTTATTCGACCTGCGGATAAAGGTGGAGCGGTAGTGGTGCAGTCGAAAGAACAATACCACACAGAACTCCAAAGACAACTTGAAGACGGGGAGACCTATATTAAACTGCTTAGTAATCCCACTACAATGTATAAACAACAATTGAAACAACTTATTCATTTGGGAGTTAAAAGAGATATTTTAAGTAAGAAAGAATCAGTCTTTTTATTGCCGGAGACATGCAGAATTCCGGTAATATACACTATTCCGAAAGTACATAAGGATAAGGTTAACCCACCTGGGAGACCCATCGTGAATGGGATTGATTCCCTTTCAGCCAGGATGGGGCAATACCTTGATTTTTTCCTACAACCAGCTATTCAACAGACTAAAGCCTACTTGAGAAACACAAAATATGTTTTACAACTGCTGGAAGAAGTTCCGGTAGTGGAGGGTCAGACTTGGATCGCCACTGCGGACGTGTCATCCCTATACACGATTGTGCAACATCATTAAGCGTGCAGTGCCACCAAGTGGCTACTTAAGAATTACACTGTACTTATATGCAAACAACGGAAATTTCTGGTTAAGTGTCTAGAATTTTGTTTAAAGTCCAACTATTTTTGGTATAATCAGTCTTACTATAACCAGAGCACTGGAATAGCTATGGGCGCAAAATTTTCGCCCTCAGTCGCCAATGCCTTTATGGCACAATGGGAGGAGAATGCGATCTATTTAGACACCCCCAAGGAACTGATCTTTTATAAAAGATATATTGACGACGTGCTAATGGTGTGGAAGGGCACTAAGGATTCGTTGGAGAAATTCTCTGCAGATTTAAATACCAATGATAAGAACATCAATCTGGTTTTCCAGATTAGTGATAAAACTGTAAACTTTTTGGACTTGGACATAACCATATCACTTAACCAGCTAGTCACTAAAACCCATTTTAAAAGTGTCGACTCTAATAGCCATTTATCAATCAATAGCTGCCACTATAAATCGTGGCTGTTGAATATACCAAAAGGGCAACTGGTTCGGATTAAACGTAATTGTACGAATAACACTGATTATCTAACTCAAGCAGAATTTATAGGAGATAGATTTAAAGCGAAAGGCTATTCCCATGAGTTCATTCAACAACAAATCCAAGAGGTCGCTTCCCTTGATAGAAACATGATGTTACAGGGAAATGTCAAAAAACAGTGGGAGATGTTGGCTCCGGCCATCATTCTGGATTATAACACCCAACACAAGGATGTAGCAAAGCTGATAAAAAAACATTGGCATATCCTGAAGGGAGATAGGCATCTGAAACTTATCTTACCAGAAACACCTAATATTGTGTATAAGAGAGCCCCTACTATTAGGCCTCGTACACACGATCAAATCTGTCCGCTGGACCGTTTCAGCAGACAGATTAGATCGTGTGTACGGCCGAGCCGACGGATTTGGCCACCCGACAGATTTCAAAGCATGCTTTGAAATCTATCGGGTGGGAATCCGTCCGCCCGACATGTCTGCTGGTTAGTACACTTACCAGCAGACATGTCGTCCCGCACCGCCGCCGCACGGATTTGGCGCATACGCGGAAGTGTTTTACTTCCTGGTGCGGTGACGTGGCGGCGTCAACGTCACCGCCACATCACCGACACGTCAGCACGCTCTCTGCTGGCGGGGATTTTGGTTTGCTCGTGTGTACACGCGAGCAAACCAAAATCCCAGCAGACAGATTTGTTCAAATCTGTCGGACGGACAGATTTGAACAAATCTGTCTGCTCGTGTGTATGGGGCCTTAGTGATTTATTAGTGAGAAATGTAGTGGATCCCCCACCTAGGAGTGGCTACACATTCTTTAACACAAAAGGTTTTGTTCCATGCAAATATTGCTATGCCTGCAAACGCTCTAAGGGCCCCCAAATGAAGAGGACCCAATTTGTTGGCACTCATACCAATGAGTGCCACCAAATTAAGAACTTTATCACCTGCCATACAGAAGGTGTGGTGTATGTACTGCAATGTAGCTGTAATTTACAGTATGTGGGACGGACGAAAAGAGCCTTAATGGTTCGAATAAAAGAACACGTTGTGAATATTGAAAATGGTTTTCCGAAGCATAGTGTCAGTCGACACTTTGCTGAAAAACACAATAAGAACCCTAAACATTTGTCGTTTTGGGGTATAGACAAATTTAATAAGCCTTGGAGAGGAGCCCATCTGGTGAGAACCATCAGCCAGATGGAATCCCAGTGGATTCACTCTCTTAACACTATGGTCCCCAATGGGTTGAACGTGGAGTTTCAGCAATTTTTAAAAGAATTAATTTTTATTTATTTTAATTTTTTTTATACTCTATAATGATTGTGATGAAGTTTCATATATATATTTATATGACTAGAAGGTCTCTAAGATGATTTTGATGTAAGCGGAAGGGATGGCACGCATTTCTGGTTGATCATCCTCTCCCAGTCTTAGCTCTTCTACACCATGATTATTTATACATATTATTTTAGTCCAATTTATATTATTTTAACTTGGTTTTTTGGGCTAGCTATTTAAGGTTGATCAATAACCTTAAGATTCAATAATGCGGCTTTTATTTTTATTTTTAAATCTTGATGAATGGCAATGCAAGGTTGCATTTGACGTAAGCCAGTTCTGGAAAATGCAATACAAACATTTTTTGTTTCCCTGATCCAAAATGGCCGTTTTGATACTTCCGGTTTGACGGCAGATCGAAAACGGCCGCCATTCTATGTTTTATACATGTTTTGCATTATATAGTGCAATTTTTTCGTTACTATTTCGGTTTGTTGTTGGTATGAGGCTTTCTCATGCTAACATAATCATTTCCATTGACTTTAGCGGCACTTCCGTTTTTCGACGGAAGATCGAAAATGACCGGCATTTCCGGTTTTTCGACGGAAGATCGAAAATGGCCGCAAGTCTATTTCCGCTTCATACACATAAAAGTAAGTATCCGACAGGCCCTTGGTAACCTCTGATGAAGTCACGTGACGCAACACGTAAGGTCAACCGGAAGCGACGTGACACCCTGACCGTCCGACCGGAAGTGCCGTTGTTGGCGTTTTTACCCGTTTTTATTCTTTATTTTGTAAGTGAATTTACCCATTAAACTGTTTCCAGTTTTTACTTAATTCACGATGAGAGCTTCATTTTTTCCATTGTATGCTTTTGCCTAACCCACGGTGAGCGGACCCTGATTACGCCTGGATGCGGACAGCTCATCTATCCAAGACGGAATCCAACAACAAGATCTAGGATTGAGTTAAGGCCCTTTTCTCTCCGTTGGGAGGTAAGCACTCTGTGAGCACAGATATCTTGGAAGACGTCTCTGGATTTTCCGATTGCTTTAAGTGATAGAAGCTATTGAATTGCTTGACACGATTATTGCCTTTTTTCACCTTTTGGACTGGTTTCTGTGTCCATCCTACACAGTTGTGATTTATCACCATCACTGGACTTTTGTTTATTTTCATTATATTTTGTGGTTGGAATGTGCACTATTTACAGTTTTTTGCCTAGGGGCGCTATTTGCGCCTTTTAGTTTAGTTTAGAATTGCGCTCATCACTTTCCTTTTATATGCATTCCGGGAAAGGATGGTTGAGTCGATTCCGTCTGCCTTGGAGGATTTACTCCTGGTAGATGATCTCCCTAAAACCTTATCGGTCACATATAAGGAATTGTTCAAAAAGAGCCCTGTGACACTGATGAAGTGTAGGGAGCGATGGGAGAGGGAGGTCCCTGGTTTAGACTGAGGATTGGGACGACATGTGGGACCATCCTTTTCAGCACCTGGTGTCTGCTAGGGATAGACTAATACACTTTAAATTTTTACACAGGATTTATTTTACCCCTGCAAGACTTTCTGTCCTGTATCCATCTGCCACCTCTGAATGTTGGAGATGTTCCTTTTCACCAGCTGATGCGAAACATGTATTTTGGGAATGTCAGCAGATACAGACTTTTTTTTGGGGGGGGGGGGGGGGGGGCTTCATGCATAGAAACGATCCTGCATGTGCCCATTCCCTTATCTGTACGGGTGTGCCTTCTGGGTCTGGTGGAGGGGGTAGTCCCCTCCAGGGCTCTTAGGACCCTGTTGAATATTTTGTTCCTTTATGGGAGGAAGGCCATATTACTTAAATGGAGGTCACCGGCTCCCCCGAGTGTAGCATTTTGGAAGAGGCTTGTAAACTCCATGCTCCCATTCTATAAGGCAACATACCTTTCCAGGGGATGTGAGGCAAAGTTTGACAAGGTGTGGCGGGCTTGGTATAATTCGTACGCTACTGTAGGTTAGTAGGGTCGGATATGTAATATAAGTTGATTTGTGACCGGAGGATTTTTACATTGGGGGCCTGTTGGTATAGTCCTGTTGGGGCGGGGGGGTGGTGGTAATGATGCCCATTGGTCTTTCCCCTGATGGTACTGCTCAGTCAGTTGGGGGTGAATGTTGCTTATTGTTCTATACTGACATTGTTTGGTATTTGTTTATGCCAGGTTTGCGTGGAGATTGGTATACCCAGGTCTTTTACTTCGTAGCTGGTGTCCGACGGTGGTGGTGAACTGAGCTTCGGGTTTTTGGGGGGAGGGGTTGGGTTGGGGGGTGGTTTAATGTGTTCGGCAAGATCAGGTAGAAGTTTTCTGTTAGATAGTCTGTCTAATTGGTCGACCAAAATCTTTAATAAAAATAAATTTCTAAAAAAAAAAAAAGGGTCACCAGCAGTGATTGAAGACAGTTGCCCTCTATATAACCCCTCCCATCAGGGAAGTACCTCAGTTTTGTAGCAAGCAATAAGGTTCCCAAAAGAAGGGGGGACCTCTGTGTCCCGTGGTGTACTCCAAGAAAAGGATTTTACAGGTAAGCCGTCCTGTTTTCTTTACACCATGGGACACAGAAACATTCATTACGTAATGGGAGTAATGCTCCATATGAAAGGTGGGATAGAGAGAAGGGATCTGATAGAGAAAACGAATGCAGGTGTGCCACATCCCAATGGATATAGAGTATATAGGGTGGGAGTCACAGATCAAGCAGGCCGCTATGGACAAGAAGCCCTATACTGCAGCACACTTTGCCCAAAAGCAGCATCCTCATGTCCTTTCACATCTATTCTGAAGACCAAGTTGCAGCTTTACAGATCTGAGCCAACGAAGCCTGGTGATGCACTGCCCATGAAGCACTTATCGCCCTGGTAGAGTGCGCCCTAACAGAAAAGGGAGGAGTTCTGTTCTTTAAACCATAGGCTTGAATAATGGTTTGTCGAATCCACCTGGAGATAGTGGATTTGATGCCACTTGTCCCTTTTTGGGACCATTTGGTAAAATAAACAAAACAACTGTTTTGCGTATTTAACCACTTAAGACCCGGACCAATACGCTGGTAAATGACCCAAGGTGTTTTTGCGATTCGGCACTGCGTCGCTTTAACAGACAATTGCGCGGTCGTGCGACGTGGCTCCCAAACAAAATTTGCGTCCTTTTCTTCCCACAAATAGAGCTTTCTTTCGGTGGTATTTGATCGCCTCTGCGATTTTTATTTTTTGCGCTATAAACTAAAATAGAGCCACAATTTTGAAAAAAAACACAATTTTTTTACTTTTTGTTATAAAAAAAATCAAATAAACTAAATTTTAGTAAAACATTTAGGCCAAAATTAATTCAGCCACATGTCTTTAGTAAAAAAAAAAATCGCAATAAAAAAAAATAGCGACCTATCGGGAACAGCGACACTAATACAGCGATCAGAAAAATGATCGCTTAGTGACGCTGGCAATAGGGAGTGAAAGGGTTAACTAGGGCGGTGATCAGGGGGTTAAAACTTTATTAGGGGGGGTGGGGGGGCTATCCTGAACCTAACACTAACTGTTTTTTACACTGCCTGTCACACTGACACTAAATGCAGTGATTAGATCACTGCATTCAGTGACACTGTGACAGGGGGGTGGGGGGGGGGGCGATCACAAGGGGTTAATATGCCTATGTGAGTGTGTGTCAGTGTTGTGTTGGTGCACACTTACTTGTGATGTCTTCTCTCATCAGCAGCGCTGGGAAACAGCGCTGCGATGAGAGATTACATCATTTCCTCCTTCCTGTGTAAACACAGGAGGAGGAACTGACACGATGGGAGCGCGCTCCCATTGGCTGGGAGCGATCGCGGGGGGGGCGGAAATCACGGACATCCGCCCGCTCGTCAGCGATCGCTCCCAGAGGTAGGGGGACCCCCGCACGCCGCGGAGGGGGTCCCGATGGGACCCCCGAACCGCACGAAGGCGGGGACGTAAATTTACGCCCTTGTGCCTGTACGAGCCATTCTGTGGCCGTATATGTGCGTGCGGGGGTCCTTAAGTGGTTAAGCAGTCCCTGCAGATACACCTTTATTGTTCTCACTAGATCTAGGCAGTGCAATAATCTTTCTTCTGCTGTCCGTGGATCTGGGAAAAAAAGAAGGCAGAACAATGTCTTGATTTAAAAAGGCAGGATGGGGTCATAGTATAGTGTCTTTGTAACAAATTAAATAAGGCTCTTTGCAAGAAAGAGCTGCTAATTCAGATACTCTTCTAGCCGAAGAGATAGCAATCAAAAAAGCCAATTTCCTGCTTAAAATAATCAGCGGAATATGGCAAATAGGTTCAAAAGGTTGCTTTTGCAATACTGACAATGCCAAATTCAAATCCCATGGGCACAAGGGAGACTTGACTGGCGGATTGATCCACAGTACTCCCTAAATGAAAGCCAGAACTAGGGAATGAGATACCAGCGGTCTTTGAAAGAAGACCGATAGAGCCGATATTTGACCCTTAATGGTACTAAGGGCTAATTTCATATCCACTCCTAGCTGGCAAAGGGCGAGAATCCTACTTGTGTCATACTTTTGAGGATTCCATTTCTTAGTTTCACATCATGAAACATATGCTTTCCATACTCTATAGTAGATAAGCCTGGAGGCTGGCTTTCTAGCATTAATAAGTGTACAAAGAACTGGGCCCGAGATCCCTTGTTCCTTTAGAATGTGGGTCTAGGTAGCCAAACTGTCAAATTTAGCTTTTGTAAGGAAGGGTGAAACACTGGACCTTGCTACAGCAGGTCGTGACGAAGCGGAAGCCTCCAAGGTTTTTTCTACCGCCATCTTCATGATTCTGACGTACCAGGGCCTTCTGGGCCAATTTGGGGCCACTAGGGTTACTGGAATTCCTTTCTTCTTGATTCTACAAAGTAGCCTTTGTAAGAGAGCCATCAGAGGAAACCCATAGATCAGTGAGAACTGATTCCAAGTAATTAGTAGAGCATCGGATCCGTAGGCTAGAGGATAACTATATCACTATACAGAGTGATATTGCACCCAATGTCATAGACCCCCCTATAAAGGCCACATTCTTTCCAGAAACGAAAGGATATCATCCGTGTCGGAAGTGTAACACATGCATTGTCAATGTTTTAGGCAGACGAAGAACAGACACATTCATTTCTACTGTGACTAACCGCAGTTATAAGATGAAACAGTTCACCACATGTTTTACTAGTTACATAGTGTACCTCATCACATGTCCCTGTAAAATGCAATATGTGGGCCGAACCATTCGGAACTTTGCCATTCGAGTTAACGAACATTTGGGTAAGATCAAAAAGGGATGCCCTAAACACACTGTCTCCAGACATTATTTGGAACACCACGCCAGTGACCCCAGGGGTACTTCCTTCCAAGTCATTGATAAGTTTGTCCCCCACTGGAGGGGCGACTCTTGTACTAGGGGTGTCTCCCGTTTGGAGACTTTTTGGATACATGAGCTCAGGAGCTACACGCCCCACGGTATGAATGTGGATTGGGATGTCAATTGCTTCATTAACCGGGTGTGAGGTCCTGTGCTCATGTGTCCAAACTTTGGAGAGAAGGAAGAATTATATAATTACTTACTCATTTCAGGTTTTTTTTTTTTTTTTTTGTTTTTTTTTTTTGTTTTTTTCCCTTTTTGTGGATATGCGTCCATCTATTGGGCAGTTGCGACGTTCATGTCCCATCTAGGTGTTACACTGGTTGTCCTTATTTTTCTAGGTTACTAAAGTTTTGCTTTTGCACAACTCGTTGTTATGTTGTTTTATACATTAACATTACTGTTCTTCCATAAATACATCCTGGTGTCATTATTAGCTTGCTTATGGCCTTTATGGGAGGGTGTCCCCTGGGGTTGGAATTCACAGCCCAGGGTGGAGCGTTCCTTCTCTGGAGACACGGACTTCCACCCCTCTCTCCCCCCCCTTTCTTCAGTCCATGAGGGTGACGTAATGACGCATCTATGTACGTTCGGGTAGTGTGGGTAGTTTTACCCGCTTCCCGATCGGCGATGCGCCTGTGCCTCCCGATGGGCGGATGCAATGGGTACGTTAGATGACGTTTTTTGACGTCTCGCCCACCCATTGGATTGCATGTCTGGCTGCTGAAGCCTGTCAGTCACGAATGCGGTTCCCCTTGGATTGGTTGTGGGCGGCGGTGTCGATGACGTTATCGGCGCCGCACCCACCTACTTTGGATTGGCTACAGATCTTTGTGCTGTCCATTGTCTAGCTCTCCATATGACATTGGGCAGGCATGGGGGTGCGGTTAGCTACGAGCTATGCGGGTTGGATGTTGTTCCTTCCTACATCACCGGACCCGCCCCTCAGTCTTTTCTTGCTCTCATTGGTTATTCTGTGTGTCCCCAACAGACGGATTTCTATGTGGTTCCTGTTTCTTTATTGTCATGCACTGCATTAACTTTGGGTTTTGGGCGGACCTTTTTGTATGGGGTAGTGCCTTGGTCCATTAGAGTGACTCAGTGTTGCTTATGGCAGTTGATCAAGGCCCCTTACTGGTCACTACTCATAGGGCATGCATGTTTTTTTTTTTTTTTTTTTTATGTTTTATTGTATGCTGCTTTGCTGTCCATTGGGATATATGTTTCGGTAAAGTTTGAATTAGATGCTTATTACTATTTATATGTCATTATATATACTGTATATGCTTTATACGTTTACCTTTTTGATTGTTCAATCATGTCAAACATTGGTATGACAGATCCTGCTTTATATTTGTATATTAGAACATTTGTTTTGATGTACTATATCCTGTCAAGATTGTTCACTTCCTGTCTCCTCCCTTTCAGGGGTGGAGTTCCGGATTACTTGTCTTATTTAAACTCAGCAGTGTGGGGGTACAGACAGATGCCCCTGTTGATGGCTTTGAGCCGAAACTAGTCGGTAACATCCATAGTACCCCATACTGCTTTTAGATATATTTTTCACGTGATTTTATTCATTTATTTTAAATAAAGCCTTCATTGGTTTTTTGATCTGCACCATTGGGAGCATTTCTTTTTTCTTTTTCCCATGCCACACATGTTGTGTTGATACATGAGCCTGGCCATCCCTCCATTGGCCTTTTGTTATCCGGGTTCCTGTCCCTGAAGTGAGGTATCCGACCAAGATTGAATCCATCATCTCAGCTGGAGTAACCATCGCTGCAAAACCTTTCACGCACAGAGCCCAGGGTCCGCTGTGACCACCATGCCTGATCTGACTTGCTGTTAGTACTAACATGTGAGTCCACCACAGCTGGTAAGAGTATCCATTTCCATTGATTTTGATAGTCTGAAGGTTGCTACAGACAAGCCATCATTGTTGTCTTAACTTCCTTGAACTGGCATCATATGTGAAGATTTCATTCATCCATTTGGGACACACCTATGAACTATTCATTTTTGTTTATTTTGTTTGGTTGGTTTTTTTCACTCATCAGTTTGCCAACATATGTATGGACTATATCAGTATTCCACACATGTTGAGTACAATTGTCTTTTACTATGCTTTTACATACAATTTTTGTTTGATTTCACATTGTTATGTCATGTGAATTTGGCAGCATTTTCACAAAACTAATTAGTATAGCGCTGCACTTTCTTTCTCCACATAGAGGATAACTCGTCCTGGATACAAAGTTGTCCAACTTCCTGTTGAACCTGGAATCTAGCATGTCTATATCCGGGGTCCATCTCTAGCATATGGTCTGAAAGATCTCGGGGACCACTCTCCTGGTGACAGCTGCTGGCGACTCCGCTTGCTAGTTTTCTACCCCTGGAATGAAGATTGCAGAGAGACAAGGAACTTCTGCCCATGCAAGAATCTGATTCACCTCCTTCTGAGCGCCCTGACTGCGGGTGCCTCCTTGGTGATTGATGTAAGCTACTACAGTAGCATTGCCGGATTGAATCTGAACTAGATGGCCCTGTAACCTGTGTGTCCAGGTTCTGAGGGCTAAGTATACTTCCCGCATTTCCAGTATGTTGATCGGCAGGCTCCCTGGGCTGAAAGCTTCTAATCCAAAGCTTGGATCTTCCTGTTCCAGGCAGCTAAAATACTGCCTTGAAGTGGTCTCAAATGAAACTGGGCATAAGGGACAGCCGCTAAGGAGGCTACCATCTTCCCCAAAGCCTCATGCAAAGGCAAATAGACAGTCTTTTCTTTGCTTTGACTTTGTGGATCAGGTCCTTCAGCGACTTGATCTTTGGCTCTGGTAGGAATACCCGGCTTCGGGCTGTGTCTATGATCATGCCTAAATACTCTACCCTTCTTTGGGCTTGGAATAATGACTCAGATCATCACAGAGTGGGGCTGTGGATATAAGGAGATATTAACGTGCCACGTCCCGATAGAATTGCAAAAAAAGTGTATGCGCATATGTATGGAGGAAAATACATACATGCATAGGATAGATAATGGACTTTAGAGGCGTAGTATATTAAAAAAATATGGATATTTAATATAAAATACAAAATTAATATAGAACAAAAATGACATGAGAAAGTGACATAAATAAGGCCTAAAATTGCAAACACATTAACATATAGAACAAAGCAAGGCCTTTGACAGTGTGGAATGGCCATACCTGTTTCAGGTCTTGCAGATGTATGGTTTTGGCCCCTGTATGGTCGCCTGGATTAGACTCCTCTATACCATGCCGCTTGCTCGTATTCGTATCAACTCACAAATTATGGAGACCTTCTGAATGACTAGGGGAACCAGGCAGGGGTGTCCGCTGTCACCCCTGCTTTTCGCCTTGGCCATGGAACCCCTCGCTATTAGGATACGCATTTCCCCACTTCTTAGGGGATTGCCCATCAATGGTATAGAGGAGCGAATCTCGCTATATGCTGATGATACACTGGTGTATTTGGCAGATGCCCCAGGACTCACTAGCTAATGTGTTGAAAATGGTGTCTGACTTCGGGGACTTCTCAGGATTCAGAGTGAATTGGGAGAAATCCTAATCCTAATCACCTACTCCTCACATTCATTCAGACTCTAAATTGATGGTGGCCACCATCGTTTAGATATCTGGGAGTTGTTATCCAGTTACCCCTGTCCCTGTACATTGCCAATAATCTGAGCCCGGTGCTACTACAGCTGCAGTCTCAGACTAAACAGTGGAAAGACTTACCTCTAGATCTAATGGGAAGGGCCAATGTCCTAATAAAAACCTTCTTTGGGCTTGTAGAGATAATTTTTGTAAATTTACATCCTAAATACTCCAGGTATTTTATAGTGGTGAGCACATCATGATCTAATCCTGCCTCTGACTGATCTATCACAAGTAGATTGTCTAGATAGGATGTTATCGCTATGCCCTGTGCCCTCAGATTTGCCAACAGAGGGGCTAGCACCTTTGTAAATACCCAGGGCGCGGTAGCCACACCAAAGGGCAGAGCCACAAACTGGAAGTGGCGATGTTCTACCGCAAACCTTAAGAACTTTTGGTGAGCGGGATGGATAGGCGCATGTAAATATGCGTCTTTGATGTCTATCAACGCCATGAATTCTCTGCCTTGTAGGGTTGGCGACCACTGATCGAATAGTTTCATTTCGGAAATGGTGAATGTTTAGCAAGTGATTTAGAGAACTTAGATCCAGAATGGGTCTGACATCTCCGTTTGGTTTTGGGATCACAAAGAGGTTTGAATAAAAACCTGAACCTTGCTCTTTTAGGGGTACTTCTGTGATCACCCCTTGAGACAGCAAGTGATCCAATCCTTTGAAGAAGGATGCTCTTTTTAGCGGATCCTTGGCGAGCCTTGACCTTCGGAACTGAGAAGATGGGATCTCTCGAAATTCCAGCTTGTACCCTAGGGATATTGTGGATACTACCCATTTGTCCTGGATTTCTGTCTGCCATGCCGCTGAAAACTGACGGAGCCGCCCCCTCTGCCGAGCGGGGGCGCCTCTTCATAAAGAGGCTTTGGAGTTTTGCTTGTTAGCTTTTAAACCCCACGGATTCTTGTTCTTCTGGGCCTGGTCTTCTTTAGCCTTTGTGGCTGGCTGAAAATCCCATCGCCACTGGCTGGAGGTAGATTTACCAGGAGCTGGGGAGAGAGAACGTTTAAAACAAGGTAATAGAGTGGTCGTCCCACTTGATTACTTTTGGATATATTTTTCCAAATCTTCCCCAAAGAGGTGTTCGCCATTGAAAGGAAAACTGGCCAAAAGTGTTTTGCATGGTGCCTCTGCTAACCAATGCTTTAGCCAAAGAATTCTGCGCATATGCACCAGCTGGAGTGTGAGACAAGATGCTTGGTGAATCGAATCTCTCATAGCATCTATTGTAAAACATAAGGCTTTAGGCAAATTCTCCCACAACTTGACTTGTTCTGGAGACAGCTCCTTCAGCCCCTGTTTTACCTGGTTCTTGAGGACCTGACACATGCCTACTGCTGCTACAGCATATTGGGCAACTGAACCGGCCAGAAGGAAGGAAGATTTTAGTAAAGATTCCAACTTATTTTCCAAAGGATCTTTAACTACTTCAATACAGGGCTTTTAAACACCCTTTTTTCCCAGACCAATTTTTAGCTTTCGGCGCTCTCACACTTTGAATGACACTTGGTCATGCTACACTGTACCCAAACCAAATTTATATCATTTTTTTTATCACAAACATAGCTTTCTTTTGGTGGTATTTAATCACTGCTGGGTTTTTTATTTTTTTTGCAATATAAGCGAAAAAATAGAGACATTTAAAAAAGAAAACATTTTTTTTTGTTATTATTGTAAAATTTTGCAAATAAGTAATTTTTCTTCATAAATTTGGGCCACAATTTATACTGCTACATATCTTTAGTAAAAATAACCAAAAAAAGTGGATATTATTAGGTCTCTGTGAAAGTTAGAGTCTACAAGCTATGGTGCAAATCATTGAAAAATGCTCACATCTGATCACACCTGATGTACTGAAGACCTATCTAATTTCCTGAGACCCTAACAAGCCAAGACAATGTAAACGCCCACAAAATGACCCCATTTTGGAAAGCCAACACCCCAACGTATAATCTATGAGGCAAAATTAGTCTTTTAAACCGTTCATTTTTTTACAGAGGTTTCTTGGAAACTGTGGGAAAAAAATGAAAACATTTTTTTTTTTACACAAAGTTGTCCATTTCTAAGATATTTCCAACACATAGCATGTACATAGCAAAAATCACACCCCAAAATACATTCTGCTACTCCTCCTGAGTATGGCGATACCAAATGTGTGAGATTTTTTTTACAGCCTGACCACATACAGAGGCCCAACATTGAAGTAGCACTGTCAGGCGTTCTACAAGCATAAATTGCACATCTCATTTCTCAACCACCTATTACAGTTTTGAAGACCCTGGAGAACCAGGACAATGGAAACACCCACAAAATGACCCCATTTTGGAAAGCTAACACCCCAACGTATAATCTATGAGGCAAAATGAGTCTTTTGAACAGTTCATTTTTTTCCCAGACATTTTTGGAAACTGTGGGAAAAATATTAAAACACATTTTTTCCCACAAAGTTGTCAATTTCTAAGATATTTCCAACACATAGCATGTACATAGCAAAAAATGACACCCCAAAATACATTCTGCTACTCCTATGTATGGCGATACCAAATGTGTGAGACTTTTACACAGCCTGGACACATACAGAGGCCCAACTTCCAAGTAGCACTGTCAGGTGTTCTAGGAGCATAAATTACATACATAAATTCTTGCCAACCTATCACATTGTTGAAGGCCCTTCATATTTCTAACACATAGCATGTACTGTACATATCAATTAAAAACCAAAATACATTCCGGTGAGCAAAGGGTAAATTAAAAATTACCTGTGGTTTTAGTAGTGCACTGGTCCACAGAGGAGCGCATTGGTCCAGGCAGCAGGCAGGAACGTAGACAGCGACAGCAAAACAGGCAGCAGGCAGGAATAGTCAGTACAGGTAGAGATGTTAGCACAGCCAAAGCATTGGTCCAGATAGCAGGCAGGGATATGGTCAGCAGCAGCAAAAGAATCAAAGGATCGTCCATGCAGCAGGCAGGAATACTGTGCATAGTTAGTACATGCAGCAGGCAGAGGTATGGTCAGCACAGCCAGAGTATTTGTCCAGGGAGCAGGCAGGACCATCAAGCTTAGGGCATCGGTCAGGAAAGAATGGGGAGAGGGGTAGAGGCTTCTCCCACCCAAATCGCTTTGAAGCCTATGGACAACCAGACCCTGTTCTGGGAACACAGAAAACCAAAAACTGGTTTTCTGAACTCAGAACACCTTTCTGGAGCCCCTCACATATGTGAGACCCCTGTGTAGCAGGGTGAAAGATCAGTCCAAGGGGCAGGCAAAAACATGGTCAACAGGCCGAGGTCAGTGCAGGTAAAAGGCAGAAATAGACGTTAGGCAGAGGCATAGTCGATACAGTCCAGGGTCAGTTCACGTGAAAGGCAGAAACACGGCGGATAAACAATGCAGACGGTAGGCAGAGGCATAGTCGAGAAACAGGCCAGGGTCAGTTCCCATGGAAGACAATGATATGGTTGGTTGAGGCAGGGAAATATTCAGGACAGAAATTGAAAACGGGGAAATGGCAGTATTCAAAATATAGGCTAATAGTTTTCGAGAGAATGATATCGCTTATAGCATTCTCTGAGGCAAAGGCCAGTTTGGGAGGGACAGTCGGGACAATGGTAGCTGGTGTCTTTTCTAATTCCTCTTTTGGTGCACACCGACATTTTTTTTTGGCGTTGTCTTCCAGATCGGGATAGTGGAATAGGCAGTGAATGCTTTCTGGGGGGGATACTTGTGGATATATCAGGGCAGTGACAATTTCTTCGATAAACTTTATGAAGGTGGTGGGCCTCTCCGTTGGTTTTTTGATGATGAAAGAATTTAAAAGGGCCAAATAAAAAAAGTAAATTGCGACTTTTTTATACCAGAATAGGTATTTTCCGGGTTAAAAGATAGGGCTGCAACATTTGGTCATTTAAATCCACCCTCCCCATGTATTTATTGTATTAATTGATGCAGGAAGGCTTGCGAACGGTTCTGCGTCTACTGCGAAGTTCCACCGAGGTATCCTCATGGATGGTGGACATCATGTACACATCTTTCCTAGCACTTCACAGCCAAAACGTCCTTGTTCCTCAAGCTTGCCGATTCCCCCCTTTAAATGGTTGTGGTGACAAGGCGCTGTGGGAAGCCCTTTCATTTTTTTCTGGTTGTACCACAGGCCAGAGTTTTTTTTAGGTAGAGGTGGCGGAGAAGGGGCAGGCTGGTGTAATAGTTGTCCATGTAAATAGGATACCCCTTTTGGAGGAGTGGGAATGCCAAATCCCCAAATTTTTTCCACTTATTCCCATATACGATGGAGACTCAGGGGGCTGGAGCTGGGAATCTTTGCCTTCGTACACGTGGAATGAGTGCAGATAACCGGTGGTGCTTTCACAGAGCTTGTTGAGCTTCAAGCCATACCTCGCCCGCTTACTGGGGATATATTGTTTAATTCCCAGCCGGCCTGTGAAATGCACCAGGGATTTGTCCACAGAAATGTTTTTGTCAGGGACATAAAGTTCAGCAAACTTCTTGGAAAAAATAATAATTAGGGGGCGGATTTTATATAGTTTGTCAAAGTTTGGGTGATTTGGGGGGGCACTGTGAGTTGTCACTAAAATGCAGGAACCGCATTATAATTTGGTATCGGGACCTAGACATTGCTGATGAAAAAATTGGCATATGGTGGATGGGTTTGGTCGACCAATATTTATGCAATTCATTTTTTTTTGTAAGCCCTGTAATGAGTGTTAGGCCTAAAACAATTTAAACTCCATTAACTGTTAGGCCTCGTACACACGATTAAATAGATTTGTTCAAAACGGTCTGTCCGACCGATTTGAACAAATCTGTCTGCTGGCATTTTGGTTTGCTCGCGTGTACACACGAGCAAACCAAAATCCCCGCCAGCAGACAGCGCGCTGATGTGTCGGTGACGTGGCGGTGACGTTGACGCCACCACGTCACCGCACCAGGAAGTAAAACACTTCCGCGCATGCGTCGAAACCATTCGGCGCATGTGCGAGAAGACATGTCTGCTGGTTAGCGTACTATCAGCAGACATGTCGGGCGGACGGGTTCCCAGCCGACAGATTTCAAAGCATGCTTTGAAATCTGTCGGGTGGCCAAATCCGTTTGTTTGCCCGTACACACGATCGAATCTGTCTGCTGAAACGGTCTAGCAGACCGTTTCCAGCAGACAGATTTGATCGTGTGTACGAGGCCTTAGAGGTCTCCATTCAAAAGGGCGGGCATAGATTAAACTGGGGTTGTTTTGAATAAATTGTTGGGCAAAAAGGTTGGTTTGGTCCACGATGTCTTGAACTAATTCGTCAGGGAAAAAAAATAATAAAAAAAACAATTTCTGAAAAACCCTCAGTGTGGACCTGTACACCTGGTTGTGCTGTGAAAAGGGGGGGGGGGTCATGGCTGACCCTGTTATAGAAGAAAGCCACAATGGGTTTGCCAAGGTATCTGGTAGCTGGGTTTTGGCCCTAATTCTTTGGCGTGCAATTCTGGGACTTTCCTCCTGGGGTCCAGCAACGCTTGTACTGGGCCTCTCCTCCTGGGGTCTAGCGCCGTTGGCACTGCTGGTAGCTGCCTGGTGTTCAGACCATCGTCTTTTTGGACAGACTGCTTCCTCCTCTAATTCAGATCCTGATGTGCTGCCTTCGGGGGGCTCATATTCTGAATCGCAATTAGAACTGTAACTGACCGGTGAGAGCTTCCCGTTGCTCTCATCCGTCCGACTCAGTATTTGGTATGCCTTTTCTGCCGTGTATACCTTTCTGGACATGGCTGTATGATGGGTGACACCGATGGGCTGCACGTCAGGGACTAATGGGCTGCACCTTGGTAGTAATTGCCTGCAGATAGGTACTCTGATGGGCTCACGGGACAGGTACTCTGATGGGGTGGATGGACAGGTACTCTGATGAGCTCAGACAGGTACTGATGACAGGTACTATGCAGTGGTACTGATAGCGGGTACTCTGATGGCAGGGGTACTCTGATGGGTACTGATGGCAGGGGTATGCTTTATTGGGGGGGCAATCTGGGCACAGTAGTTGTACAATTTTTCACTCACTGTTTGTTAGATTGCTCTCTCCTCACACTGAAATGATGTGTGAGGAGAAGAGCCCAGCAAACACAGTTACACTGCTGTTTGTTTACATTTGTGAACAGGCTGTGATTGGACACAGCCTGTCACGTGGTAAAGAGCCATTTCATTGGCTCTTTACTCTGATTGGGGCTGGGCTTTGTCCGCATAAGCCTCAACCGTGATCGCCGCGCTGCTCTGCATAGTGACCGGCTGTGATTGGATACAGCCGGTCATGCTGCCACTGGACCCTCGCCACCCGGTAATTGCCGTCATCGGGCAATGGCTGTGTCCCAAGGGACACGCCGGATCCCCGATTGCCGCGATGCGGGCCCCTGGGGGCCCGCAGTAGCGGCGGGAAGACGAGGACGTCATATGACGTCCGCCCAGAATGGGAGATCCCATCTGCGGACGTCATATGACAATAGCCGGGTATTGAAGTCGTTACAGGGGAGGAAGGTACCGAGCGGGCATGGCTAGAGCCCCGTCTCAGGCAGCAGTGCTTTCTTGTCTTTCTTAGTCCCTGAATTCCTTCTAGGGAAGACATATTACTAAGCAACAGGCTGTGGTACCAAAATGCATATACTACTGTTTAGCAATCTATATAAAGTATGCAACTTAAACACACAGTTTTATGCAATGGAGTAGGTGTCTCTTGGGAGTGCCCCACCACATAGAGCTTACGTGCCTCCTAAATGCTGCTGCGTCCCAAAGGAAGAGCTGCCGGCCTCCGAGTCTCCTTTATGGCTTTTGTATTGAGCACCATGCTTTAAACTAGCGTGCCCATGCCCGCTCACGATTCTCCTCCTCTGCCCCCGATAAAGCACTCCCCTGTGCATGCGTGACCTAGACCAACTGGCGGCTGTCCTGGGGCGAGAGAAAGCCTCCTTCTGCTTGATACCGAAATGAAATGAAAAAAGAGAAAGCTGCGCTGCACAAATAAGGTGAACATTTAACACCATGAGTAAAACAATATGCTGTATATATCTATAGTGCACAAAAACACCAGTGTAAATCAATAACTTAACACAAGTAATAAATAGTGAAACTTCGTATGGATAGATGAATCCCCAAAAAGTTCAAAGAAGAATGTGACAGAGATAAAAAAGAGGCTGTCCGAATAGGTGTTGAGCAGGTCCAAAAGAAATCGTGTGAATCAGTAAGACTGATGATAATATCCTCCACCACTTATGTTCTAACTTCTTACCGAAAAGATTGGACCTCTAACGAGATCAACCGCGCATAAAATCAAACAAGCCAATCCAAGACTTCCTGGGATCCTGTCACTCTGACTGTGTCTCCATATTCATATATAGTCAGATCGTCATTCCTCCACATGCGTCATTCCTCCACATGCATGACCCAGAAGGAAAACATTGACATAGCGTAGTAACGTCTAAAACAGGCATCCTCAAACTACGGCCCTCCAGCTGTTGCGGAACTACAAATCCCATGAGGCATTGTGAAACTCTGACATTCACAGACATGACTGAGCATGATGGGAAATGTAGTTCCTGAACAACTGGAGGGCCATAGTTTGAGGACCCCTGGTCTAAAAGGTTTTATTATTAAAAGTAAATACACTCACATGAATGCAGATAAAAAGTGCGTGCAAAACTGCTGTAGCCGGCTGGCTCTGCCATCCGCTCGTCCTCCCGGATAGACAGCGTGGTACAATTCGTGGTGACGTCAGCACGCCGCTCCTTCCTACGCCGTTTCGTCACAACAATGAATTCTTCCAGGGGCACGAGCGGCGTGCCGACTCGCCACTCTTTATTCAGCAAAAGAACATCCAAAGACCGCCCAGCTCTGAGGTTTGAAAATCAGGGGCGCGAGCCGCCATTTTGGATTAGGGATCCCTGCCAGTAATAAACTGATGGGAAAAAGGATAAAATATAGCGGAGAAACAAATCTAAGTTGAATCTCCAGTGGCAAATTAAAATATTTAAATTGTAATAGCCACGTGTAAACCATAGATATTACAATCGTAGGTTTAAAATATATATTGGGTCAAAAGGCTATATTTCCAAGGTGGAACATAAATATAATGACATATATAAAAATGCTTATCATTAGTTTCTATATGATAGAACAATAAAATGATAAGCGATGGCCATATAAAGTCAGTGCTGGATAGCAACTAAAATTACAGGCTAATCAATAGCGCATATAGCTGCTAGTTGTAAATAAAAGGTATTTCTAAAGGAAAAAGATTTAAAAAGTGTTGTTGACAAAAGTGCGCATTGGTCATAATGGCTGGATACTGAGTGTTGCGAAAAACCAGATCTGATATTGGTAATATGTTCGCAAAATGCCGTGATGACCAGTTGCAGATGCTGTCTCCAAAATAAGTAAAGATGTCCCCTTACCTTACTGCTGTAAGGTAACAGCAGAAAACAAAGCCCAGGAGCACTTTTCAGGTTGAGTCCACTTGTGGTGTCATCCAAATAGGTAAATGTGGTGATAATGGATCCTTCCTGGTAATCACCTCCAAACGATAATAGTCGCTCACATCCAGGAAAACAAAAAAATGCCAATAGTGTAGTACCATTAAAACAGGGGGGTTTTATTAAAACAATAACTGGGTACCCACAAGGTTGAAATAAAAAACAGGCATAAAAACACAGGGCGTCCGCCAACGTCACCTCTGGTACCTCATACGCGCATTCGTCACTCCACGTGACTTCCTTCCTTCCTACACTATTGGCATTTTTTTGTTTTCCTGGATGTGAGCGACTATTATCGTTTGGAGGTGATTACCAGGAAGGATCCATTATCACCACATTTACCTATTTGGATGACACCACAAGTGGACTCAACCTGAAAAGTGCTCCTGGGCTTTGTTTTCTGCTGTTACCTTACAGCAGTAAGGTAAGGGGACATCTTTACTTATTTTGGAAACAGCATCTGCAACTGGTCATCACGGCATTTTGGCTTTTACATCAGCAATCTTTTTGAACTTTATTTCCATATTGCATTTATACATTGCATTGACCCATTGTTACCTGTTGTATGGACATTCACCCTGAATAACACTGTTGTGTGCCATTTCTGGCACTTTGTGCACCAGATTGTTATAAGGAAGTTACACTTTATATGTTATTTTGCACTATCATTGGTTTGGCAGCCGGCTTAGGCTGCATTTAGCACGTTTAATATATATTTCTTATATACACCACTGTCATTTTCTGACATTACTATGTATAATAGTTAGGTTATTCCTTTTTTCTTTTTTCCACATATCTAGTTTTTTGCCACACTTCCTCTTCATTTTATCCCATCCCCACTTTCTTCCTTACAGTGCAGCACTACACCCCCCCCCCATTTTTAATGGAAAAATGTATTGCCCTCTGGTGTATGCTTTAAAAGGTATCCCAGACATTATCCGGGGAAGTGGAACCCGCATTAATTTCCCAGAATTCAGCTAGCAAGGGGGGCAAGACCTCTGCAACGTCAGGATGAGTGACCCATTGCTCGCCCAGCCTCCAAAGCGCCGCACTGCGCATTGCGGCGAGCGGAGCACCACCTTTAAAGGGCTATGATCCGACAGACCGCTAGGGAGATAGTCCGCCTCCAACACATCCTCTAACAGTGCGGGGTTGGAGAAGGCCAAATCTATCCGGGATGCAGTTTTGTACGAGGCCGAAAAACATGAGTAGGCCCTCACATCGGGGTGCTTCCACCTCCAAACCTCCTCCAGACCCACTGCCTGAGCCCAGGCTAGCAGGTCCATACATCTATGCCTGGGCGGCGTAGGCCTATCCAGGTCAGGTGACAAGATGGCATTAAAATCACCCATTACCAACACTTTCCCTGGGCAAAAGGGTGTAACCTTCTCAAGCACGTCATATAACAGAGCAGGTGATAAAAGGGGGGGGATGTACAGGCTGACAACAATATACTTCTGTGCCCAAAGCGTGAAAATTAATATCACATATTTACCCAGAGGGTCCGTGCGGACCTCTTCGATCACACATGGAAATTTTTTGTGGATTAAGATCGAAACACCCCTAGCATATGTAGAATATGTGGCATGTATAGCACGCTGTACCCAGGGCTTCTTAAGAGTGAGGACCTTGCTGCCCATGAGGTGAGTCTCCTGGAGGAGAATGAGCTGGGGCGAGCGAGATTTCAGGTACTGAAAGAGAAGGGCGCGTTTGAACTTGGAGTTAAGGCCTCTGACATTCCAGGAAAGTATGGTAAAGGAGTCAGGTGAGCGGTCAGCCATCCGGCTGGGGGGGTAAGGGAAAAGAAGGATATCTATGCAGATGCACCCCAGGAGCAGCAAGAACCCGAGCACATTGCATGCATACTGACAGCACTTGAGCCATCATTGACGGATTTTATCTCCACCTATACCCTGAACAGCAAACATCTCCTGCTGCTAGGGGATTTCAACCTCTGGGCCAACTCCCCACAAGACCCCGTTGCCGACACCTGCATTGACCACCTGGAAGGTCTAGGGCTACAACAACTAGTATGTGGGCCCACACATGCTTCAGGTCACACACTCAATCTCATTTTCAGACAAGATCTGGAAATAGAAATCTTGGGAAATGAACCGTTGCCATGGACAGATCACCATGCAATCAAATTCATTATCCCCAATTTCCCCCCCTAACAAAAACATCAAATCCAGAGATAATACACTGGACTAGATGTCAGAAGAAGCTCCACTCGGAATTCTTTAAAGCCACGTTAAGGGAAAAAATAGAAACAATTCAGCCGCATCAAACGGCTGAAGAAACACTGGAGGCCATAAACACAGCCCTATTACAGTCAGCTGACTTAATAGCGCCGAAAAGTAAAACCCACATCCGAAAAAAAAACTCCAGCTGGGTTAACAACCAACTGGCGTTATTGAAACAAGAGCGCAGAAGGGAGAAGCCGCCTGGAAAAGAAACTCATCAGATGAGAATCTTTCCATCTACAAGGCAATAACAAGGACATATCATAAACAAATCTTCAAAGCCAAGAATTTTTTTTTTTCTGAGGCTATCAATAGCGCCCTGAATCGCCCCCGCAAACTCTTCAAGCTGGTCACTCAGACCTTGAATCCAGGATGTCTTGAAGCCCCCAATTCCGACACACAAGAATTTTGCAATGAATTGTCAGATGACTTCATCAATAAAATCGAGGGAATCCGGCAAAGCATTCAGCAAAACAATTCCCCCTGTAGCCCCCCCCGTAATTATTTACACAACACCTGTAGTAATTTACCTCAACCAGGTAAATTCACGCTGGAACCCATCTCTACCCAAGCCACAAAAAATATCATCGGCACTCTGCGTAACAGCACTGCGCCAAATGATATCATCCCCACTAAGCTGCTGAAGGAATGCGCCGACATCCTGGCACCTCCTATCACGCAGCTTATTAACCAATCTTTCGTGGAGGGCATAGTGCCCTCCCAGTTGAAGGAGGGCGTAATTAGACCCATCCTGAAGAAACCTACCCTGGACCCTAAGGATCCACTCCACCACCGCCCCATAACAGCCCTTAACCCTCTCTCTAAGGTAATGGAGAAAGTAGTGGTACAACAGCTGCAACAGCATCTCGATACCCACAAGCTACTTGATCCATTTCAATCGGGATTCCGCCCCGGACACGGGACGGAAACAGCATTGCTCAAGATATGGGACGACGCTCTCGAGGCCGCAGACGAAAGAGAATCTTGTCTTCTGGTTCTGTTGGACCTAAGCGCAGCTTTCGACACAGTAGACCATAAGCTTTTATTGACCCGGCTAGCTGAAGTAGCCAAAGTCGCAGAAGGCGATTTATCTTGGTTCTCCTCTTTTTTGGAAAACCGTTCGCAAATAGTGAAGTTAGAACCTTTCACTTCTGAAAAACGCACGGTCTCATGCGGAGTCCCTCAAGGATCCCCTTTGTCGCCAGTGTTGTTCAACATTTATCTTCGTCCTCTTTTTTAAATCATTAGCAGTCAAAAACTGCTCTATCACTCATATGCAGACGATACGCAACTGTATTTCCGCATTTGCAATAAAAAGGATCACCACCTCAATCTAGAGACATGACTCTCTTTGATAGAGGACTGGATGACAAAGAGTTATCTTAAACTCAACGGAGTGAAAACAGAACTTCTCCCGTTTCACGCCAAGCATACAAATCTACCTGTAACAACTTGGAGTCCCCCACCCATCCTAGGGAAAATCATCACCCCTAGCGCCAAAGTCAAAAGTCTTGGGGTCATCTTCGACTCCTACATGACAATGGACGCACAAATAGGGTCAGTTGTCAGCGGATCTCACCATCTGCTGCGCTTACTACGGAGACTCACCCCTTTTATTCCCAAAGAAGATATAGCGGTCGTGGTGGGAGCAATTGTAAACTCAAGATTGGACTATGCAAATGCCCTTTACCTCGGACTCCCCAAGTATATCGCTCATCTGCAGGTCGTTCAGAATACGGCCACTAGACTTGTGACTGGGAAAAAACCTTGGGAATCCATCTCACCTTCACTGAGATCCCTTCACTGGTTACCAGTAAAAGACAGAATTACTTTTATAGCTCTCTGTCTAACGCATAGATGTATTCATGGGAATGCTCCCCATTATTTATGTGAAAAAATAAAGGCTTATAATCCCAATCGCGTTCTGCGATCCACCAATCAAAATCTACTCCAGATACCGAAAGCCAACTACAGGTCCAAACGAGATAGAAGATTTGCTGTCCAGGGTCCCAGACTATGGAACGCTTTGCCAGCCAGTATTCGTTTGGAAGAGAACCACTTCGCATTCAGAAGAAAGATCAAGACTCATCTCTTTTGATACCAAAGGAGACTGAAACAACAAGCGCCCAGAGGCGATGTAGTTCGCATGTGCTGCGCTATATACGTTTTTCATTCATTCATTCATTCATATAGTAGTTAGAGAACAGAAAAAAACAGTGAACAAAAAAAAAACATAGCAAACATAGAAAGAAACAAACTTCCCAGGCACCGGGTGCCTATCCCATCCCTCCAACAACGGTCAGGGGGGTGGGAATAGTTCTTATCCCAAACAGAAAACAGAACACGGTGTAAATGAGCCCCGGAACTAGGGGCCCTACACGGCAGGCGCCAGGTCACCTGCTACTACAGCCGGACGACGGCGGTTATCAAATTACCACTCGGTCAGCGTCCGGAGTCCAAGAAAGAAAAAAACAAGGGGGATATGAGAGAGAAAAAAAAGGGGGAATTAAAAAAAAAAACACACAGGGGGAGGAGAGGGGGGAGGGGGTGTAGCAGTCCTGGGGTACTACTACATCCGTAGACCGAAGTTGTGTGCATCTTGTATAGTGCACTGAGCATCAGTACTCCTCTTGGAACAGTCTGGCAGGATTCCCCAGTGAGAACAAAGAGTGACAAATCAAAGGGGGGTTGAATAGTTCTGGGTCCCCAAGCTCAGGACGACCCCGTGAGGACATGTCAGCCAACTCACATCAGTTAGTAATAGGGCCGGGGGGGGGGGTAAAGGCATACAGCGGCCATATTGAAAAGGGGCTAGCTTGGAATGACAAGAAATAAAATATTGAAAACTGGAAATATGAAGGGAGGAGGGAAGATAAAAAAAAAAAATTCTTGACAAAACAGGAACATCTCACTGTAGCAGCGGGGTCACTTCCAGATCACCAGGGGGGCGGGAGGCAGCAAAAGCAAGGGGTAAACGAAATGCAGCACCCTAGCGACCATCCAACCACGACAGGTTCCATAAAGAAGCGCGTGCGGTCCCCGTCGATCACCCTTAGCTTGCTAGGATAGAGTAGGCTGAACTTGAGGCCTTGGTCTCTCAGGCGTCTCCGTACCTCTGTGAAGGATCGGCGACGATGTTGAACCTCCGGGGAGTAATCTCTGAACAGCATGATCCTGGCACCATTGTAGAGGAGGTCCCGCTTCTCCCTGGCAGCAGCCAGGATCCGATCCCTCTCTCTGTAATTAAGCAGGCGAAGCAGGCAGGGCCGAGGTGGAGCCCCTGGGATCGGTGGTTTGAGGGGGACTCTGTGGGCCCTTTCCACCACGAATGTAGGCGGCATCGCAGGCAAATCCAGGAGGGAGATCAGGAAGGCCTCTGTAAATTCTGCAGGCCTGAGGCCCTCCGCCTTTTCAGGGAGGCCCAGGACCCTTATGTTATTTCTCCTGAGCCTATTTTCGGTGTCTATGGACTTCTCTTGCAGGGCTTTAACCTGCAGCTGTAAGGTGTGCAGGTCTCTGGAATCAGCCCTGGTGGAGTCCTTCAGCTGCGAGATGCGGCCCTCCGCCTCAGTAACCCGGGCCCTAAATTTGTCCATGTCATGCCGGATCAAGCTGACATCGGCAACAAGGTGATCTATCTTGACCATCACCGAGTCCCGACCCTCCTTGATGGCCGCCAGGAGCTCCGCATGCGAGGAGGCTAGGGATGCCGGTGGATTAGGGGAGGCTGTAGGACTGGCTGACATTTTCCCTGCTGGGAGCCTCGTGGGCAAGATGGCCGCGAAGGATCTGTCTCTGGACACCGAGGACGAACGGAGCTTACCCGGAGACAGCGGAGGTGGCCTCGGGGTGCCGGACGTCTTCTTCCGCCCCAGGGTGTCTGAAGGTCGGTTGCTGAAAGGAGGAATCCGCTCTGAAATCAGGTAAGGATAAGAGAAGGAGCGGAGCTCAGCCTGCACACATCTGCTCTCCTTCACATCCCGGCCACGCCCCCCGCTTTATTTACACTTTAGTATCAGTTTTGAAGTAATGCAAGTTGATACTTGCAACAACTATATTGTTATTTATTCACTAAAGTCACATAAGAGCTAGCACAGTAGTATTTTAATTGTATTTTCACTAGATTACAAAGTCGCCAAAATCGATTCCTACCTTGCCTTGGTGAATCTATCTACCCCAACGGAGGAAGAATGTGACTCTTTAGCTGAGCCCATTAAGCCTGAGGAACTCCTGGCGGCTACTTCATCCTGTCACAATGGCAAGGCCCCGGGCCTGAACGGCCTAAAAATCTTGTATTACAAGACCTTTCTCTCTCAACTATCACATTTCATGGAAGACTAACGCTATTCTACAGGGCCACTCCTTACCACCAATTTTGTCCAAAGCACACATTTCTGCAATATCTAAACTGGACAAGGATCCCCTCCACTAGCTCTTTTTTGGTTTGGGAGGTGTAACATGGTAAAAATGAATGCCATTCCCTGACTTTTGTACCTACTCCAGACGCCAAGTGCCACGTATCAGTAAAGACATCTTAATTCAATCCAAGGTCAGAGGTGGGTTAGGACTTCCTGATCCAGCCTATTATTATATGGCTGTACATATGACTTGTGTTATCAACTGGTGTAGGCACAGTAAAACAAAACTCTGGGTATCATTGGAACAGAGCTACTCCTTAGTACTGTTTGGAGGTCTTTCATCGGCGGGTCAACTAATACCTACCCCCCTATTTAAACACCCGCTGATTGGCACGACATTACATAAGATGGAACCCTTTTGGGTTTCGCAGTTTTCTGTTCCCTATAACTCTTATTGTACGTTATCCTGCATTCAACCCAGGACAATCTGATCACATGTTGAGATCCTGGTGGGCCAGGAGACTTGAGAGCATCACAGTTCATCAGGAACAATGCTAGGGATAATTCCTCTAAGGTTGCAGCCTTACACACAGTTCTAGAATTAAACCTCTTGCGTCTTCGGCAACTGTCTTATTTCCTTCATTCTTTCCTTGAACCCATACATTTTCTGCAAAATATGACAACTTTTGAAGAGGAGATCTGTCAAGCCACTGCTCCTTATCCCTTTCTTACCAACTTCTAACAATAGCACACTCTACTCAGGATCCCTAATTTATAGGATTCTTTTTTTGCCCACAAAGCATCCATTTGTAACAAATATCTAGAGATTTCCTACAAACTTGTGACCAGATGGTACAGGACACCTGTAGTCATTGCCATACTTTTCCCACCCAGTAACCCAATATGCTGGCACTGTGATACCCACCTAAGCTCTCTCTTACACATATTCTGGGATTGCCTTATGCTACGCCACTTTAGTCAACCAGTCTTAGAAACAATTTAGCAGGTAACAGGTTTCAATATACATGATAAATCAGAAACAGTATTACTTCACCTCATGTCTATGTCTCAGAAGCGGTATAAGAAATAGCTAGCATTTCACCTACTAAAAACTGCAAAGGCAAGTTGCTCATGCTTATAGAAACATAAGAGCCCACCAACCTTAAAATAGTTAGCCTGGGTAAATGGCATCAAAGTAATGGAAGATCTTACTGCAACCCTTAAGGTCAGAGGCTCTGAAAAGATCAAAAATGGTTCTACTGGGAAGAATTCAAATTATATAAATATAAGGATGAACTTTGATAATTTTTATGTTCCTCTGGACTATCAAGAAAGCATTGAGACTACCATACACTGTATCGATAATACTGCTAGGTCCCCTTCAATTTACCCTATGCACACTTGGGGTTTGTAAGAGGGAATACTGTGGTCATTTTTTTCTCTCCTCTCTTTTTGATGATTAAGATGATGTTGCCTTCTCCCTGGTAGGAGGATGCACCCCCTCTACCTTCTAAATCCTCCCACTGCCCCCTCTCCCCTGGCCCTACCTTCGTCCGATTCCCCATTAAGTTCTGAGTTTTTCCTGAATTCTCAGATGGCCTTCCCGGGCCCCAAGATGGTGGACCCACACTGCCTTGAGCCACAGGACATCCCCGCTTCACCTGCTATCTCATCAGGCTGGGAGGCCTACTCTGATACCCCCAGCAGCACTCTTCTTGGGCCCACAGAACTAATTTCATTCACCTCTAACCTTCCGAGCGGATGCAGAGCTGAAATCCCTTCTGCAGGCTCTACCAACTAAGACCGACATTGAGACCCTCATCAGATGCATGGAGGAAATGCACAGAAAAGAGCTTCAGGCTGTCAAGAAAGATGTGTAAGCCCCATCAACCCGACTCACTATGGGAGAATCCTCATTAACAATGCTGGAAGGGCAGGTGACAGCCTTGGAATCCCTCCAAGACTCCCACACAGATGTTGCAGTAAGCCTACAGCTGCACATGGAGGATATGGAGGATCAGAGCTGCCATAACAACCTGCAGCTCCAGGGCTTACCAGAGGCCATGGGGACAGAGGACCTCTCTGACACGGCAACTGCTATATTCAGGAGCAAAGTGAATGACTCTCTCCTGGAATGGATAGATCTTGACAGGATTTAAATTGCCCTGGGCCCTGACCAAATGCTCCTACCAGGCCTGAGATGTAATCTGCCTGGCTACACCCACAAAGAAGCTCTTCTCCAGAAAGCCTGGGATGTTGGGGACCTGGACTTTGATTGAGCACCAGTTAAGATTCTCCCGGATTTGTCTAGAGCAACGTTGCAGTGTCAAGCCATGCTTTGCCCGCATCTAGATTTCACTTACCGGTGACATTTCCCATGCTCGGTCATGTTCCGCAAGGACCAGCGGTCATTCACACTTCGCACATTGGAGAACCTCCTAGCTCTTTTCGCCTTCCTGGAATCGGACCTGATAAGGGTCCCAAATTGGCTAACGTTCATTCTGCAACCACCCGGTCGCCAGGGTCCCTTGTCATATGGCAGAAACTACAGTACCAGCCCAGACCACAGAGGACCCGGCGAAATTCCCGGTTATCATCCCCGGAGGGAACACATGACTCCATAGTTGGTGTCACATACCTGCTCCCACTTAACCCCCTGCCCACATGGGGTTGAGCGGACCCGAACAATTTGCTGAAAGTTTGGGTTCAGAGTTCGGCACGGCAGCCAATCGCCATTTGTTTTACTTGTGTGACCTAAAAGCCATCACAGCCATGCCTACTAATGGCATGGCTGTGATTGGCCAGTGCAGCATGTGACCCAGTCGCTATATAAGCTAGAGGCACACAACGCAGCTCGTCACTCTGCACTCTGCTTTAGTTAGGTTAGGAAAGGCTGCTCGCAGGGAGAGATTTAGATAGGAGTCAGACTGTCCTGCTTCAGAATCACCAGCACTGCATATGTTACTCTGAGATACTCTGCAAGATAGGTTAGGGAAAGGCCCCAGATTGAATTTGTAGGGAGAGATTTAGATAGAAGTCAGACTGTCTTGTCCTGCATCAGAATCACCAGAGCTGCATATGTCACTATGAGATACTCTGCAAGATAGGTTAGGTGAAGGTTCCTGTTTGTGCTTGTAGGGAATAGAAATATATAGGAGTCTGTCCTGTTTCTAAAATCTAATTACACCAGCACTGCATTTGTTCCTGTGAGATACTCTGCAAAATACATTAGGGCAGGGGTCTCCAAACTTTTTAAACAAAGGGCCAGTTTACTGTCCTTCAGATTTAAGGGCCGGACTGTGGTCAGTGGGAATTAAAAATGAATGAAAGTTATAGTGCCCCATAAAAGGTATTTGTCATAGAAATAGTGCCCCATTGTTGGTGTCATAGGGAGGAAAATACACCATCATTGGTGTCAGCGGAAAGAATAGTGTCCCATCATTGGTATCAGTAGGAGGAATAGTGTCCCATCATTTGTGTCAGTGGGAGAAATAGTCTCCCATCTTTTGTGTCAGTGGGAGAAATAGTGTCCCAGCATTTGTGTCAGTGGGAGGAATAGTGTTCCATCATTTGTGTCAGTGGGAGAAATAGTGTCCCATCATGTGTGTCAATGGGAGAAATAGTGTCCCATCATTTGTGTCAATGGGAGAAATAGTGTCCCATCATTGGTTTCAGTGGGAGGAATATTGTCCCATCATTTGTGTCAGTGGGAGGAATAGTGTCCCATCATTGGTATCAGTGGGAGGAATAGTGCCCCATCATTGGTATCAGTGGGAGGAGGATAGTGTCCCCATCATTGGTATCAGTGGAAGGAAGTGTCCCATCATTTGTGTCAGTGGGAGAAATAGTGTCCCATCATTTGTGTCAGTGGGAGGAATAGTGTCCCATCATTTGTGTTAGTGTGAGAAATAGTCCCCCATCATTGGTATCAGTGGGAGGAATAGTGTCCTATCATTGGTATCAGTGGGAGGAATAGCGTCCCATCATTGGTATCAGTGGGAGGAATAGTGTTCCATCATTGGTATCAGTGGGAGGAATAGTGTTCCATCATTGGTATCAGTGGGAGGAATAGTGTCCCATCATTGGTGTCCGTGGGAGGAATAGTACACCATCATTGGTATCAGTGGGAGCAATAGTGTCCCATCATTGGTATCAGTAGGAGGAATAGTGTCCCATCATTTGTGTCAGTGGGAGAAATAGTCTCCCATCTTTTGTGTTAGTGGGAGAAATAGTGTCCCATCATTTGTGTCAGTGGGAGGCAGGGCCGGCCCTATAATGGGACCAGGTGGTACCATGGGTACCAGGCGGCACATTTAGGGGAGCGGCTTTCTGCCGCCCCTACCAGCCCGTTCCGCTCGCTCTGCTGCCTGCAAGGAGCATGGCGCCAGGCTGCCGTGAGGACACTCGCAGCGGAAGCAGTCAGCGTGTGAGAAGGGCAGGCAGTCACTGCTGCCTCTCAGGAGCCCGGCGCCGCTGCTGTAGTGGTGACATGACAGGACACAGGAGCGGGCGGGCCATCCGTAGGGCTTGTCCGGATTAAACACGTGACATGTGCGTGAGTGACTGTGGGTGATCGTGATTCGCAGCCATCCGGAGTCCCGCCCCCTTGTCTGGCACGCTGTTCCTTCTGACTGCCTGGGATGAGGTCTGTGACTGTCATCATCCGCTCTTCCACCCGCCCGTCTGTAAGCCTCCCCTGGCTGTCAGGCTCAGCAACACCACCCTGTCAGCAACCCCCCCTGTTTGCCCCCTCAATTTCAGCAAGCCCTCCCCTCTGTCAGCAAGCCCCCCTCTCTGTCAGCAACCCCCCATCATCCCCCCTCCCTGTCAACCCCCCTCTGTCAGCCCCCTCCCTGTCATCAACCCCCTTGTCAGTGCCCCCCTTCTGTCTGCCTGCCACTCTTTGTAAGCCATTCCACTGTCAGCCCGCCGCTCTCTTTAAGCCGCCCCCTGTCAACCCACCCTTCTCTGTAAGCCACCCCCCTCTGTCAGCAACTCCGTCTGTCAGCCCCCTCTCTGTCAGCAACCCCCCTCTCTGTCAACAACCCCCGTTAGCCACCCTCTCTGTCAGCAACCCCCCTCCATCAGCCCCTTTCTCTGTCAGCAACCCCCCTCTATCAGCCCCTTTCTCTGTCAGCAACCCACCCGTCTGCCCGCCCCTCTCTGTCAGCCCACCGTTCTCTATAAGCCACCCCTCTGTAAGCCCGCCCGTCGCAGTAAGCCACTCCCCTCTGTCAGTAACCCCCCTCTCTGTCAGCCCCCCTCTCTGCCTCTTTGTCAGCAACCCCCCTGTTAAACCCCCTCCCTGTCAGCCCCCCTCCCTGTCAGCAACCCCTCTGTTAGCCCCCCTCCCTGTCAGCAAACCCCCCTGTCAGCCCCCCTCTCTGTCAGCCCCCTCCCTGTCATCAACCCCCCTTGTCAGTGCCCCCCTTCTGTCAGCCTGCCTCTCTCTGTAAGCCATTCCACTCCGTCAGCCCGCCACCCCCTGTCAGCCACCCTTCTCTGTAAGCCACCCCCCTTTGTCAGCAACCCCCTCTCTGTCAGCAACCCCATCTGTCATCCCCCTCTCTGTCAGCAACCCCCGTCAGCCCCCTCTTTGTCAGCAACCCCCATCAGCCCCCCTCTCTGTCGGCAACCCCCGTCAGCCCCCTCTCTGTCAGCAACCCCCCTCCATCAGCCCCCTTCTCTGTCAGCAACCCACCCCTGTCAGCCCGCCCTTCTCTGTAAGCCACTCCCCTCTGTCAGCAACCCCCCTCTCTGCCTCTTTGTCAGCAACCCCCCTGTCAGCCCTGCTCTCTGTCAGCAGACCCTCTCTGTCAGCCCCCCCTCTCTGTCAACCCGCCCCTCTCTGTCAACCCACCCCTCCCCTCTGTCGCCTACCCCATCCTCTGTCAGCTACCCCCTTCTATCAGCTACCCCCAAACAGCATGCAAACCCATCCTTTCTTCCCCCGCTCCAGCTGGGCTAATGTCCTGCAGCCAGGTCACACTGCACTGTCTGTGCACTCCCGAGACAGTGAATGGAGGGCCACATCTTTGCAGTGGCTCCTGGAAGGTAATGTTTTTTTTTGTCTTGATGTAATGGAGGTCTCTATTTGGGGGGTGGGGCAGGCACTGTCTGATATTTAATCTGTTATTTTGTTCTCTATTTGTGGGGTGCCTGTGGATTGCTTTACATTTTTTGGGCTTTTTTGTAATTAAAAGGTGCTGAAAGGGTTGTAGAATGCACAGTGGCACTTTGTGAACAGTTTGTATGGGGTTGGGTTCAGTAGAGCTGATTCAGGTTTTTGCCCTACTGACACCGTCCACTGCCCTACTGACACCGTCCACTGCTCTACTGACACCGTCCACTGCTCTACTGACACCGTCCACTGCCCTACTGACACCGTCCACTGCCCTACTGACACCGTCCACTGCTCTACTGACACCATCCACTGCTCTACTGACACCATCCACTGCTCTACTGACACCATCCACTGCTCTACTGACACCGTCCACTGCCCTACTGACAGTTTTTATTTATTGTGCTATAAACAACAAAAAAACGACAATTTAAAAAAAATATATATATATATTTTACTTTTTGCTATAAGAAAAAACAAATTTCTTCATCAGTTTAGGCCAATATGTATTCTTCTACATATTTTTGGTACCAAAAAAAACCACAATTAGCGTACATGGTTAGTTTGCGCACAAGACATTGTGGCTGCCAGCAATGCACAGGTCCCTTTATACTCCTGGATACATGTATAGAACCATGACAGGTCCTCTTTATACTCCTATATACATGTATAGAGCCATGACAGGTTCTCTTTATACGCCTTTATACATGTATAGAGCTATGACGTGCCCCCTTTAGCTATCATGATATAAAATAATGAATGTGGGGGCCTTTTGGTGGGCGTGATTTATTTGGGGGGGGGGGGGCAGCATTTCATTCTTGGTCCCAGGCAGCACAATGTCTTGGGCCGGCACTGGTGGGAGGAATAGTGTTCCAACATTTGTGTCAGTGGGAGAAATAGTGTCCCATCATGTGTGTCAATGGGAGAAATAGTGTCCCATCATTTGTGTCAATGGGAGAAATAGTGTCCCATCATTTGTGTCAATGGGAGAAATAGTGTCCCATCATTGGTTTCAGTGGGAGGAATATTGTCCCATCATTTGTGTCAGTGGGAGGAATAGTGTCCCATCATTGGTATCAGTGGGAGGAATAGTGCCCCATCATTGGTATCAGTGGAAGGAAGTGTCCCATCATTTGTGTCAGTGGGAGAAATAGTGTCCCATCATTTGTGTCAGTGGGAGGAATAGTGTCCCATCATTTGTGTTAGTGTGAGAAATAGTCCCCCATCATTGGTATCAGTGGGAGGAATAGTGTCCTATCATTGGTATCGGTGGGAGGAATAGTGTCCCATCATTGGTATCAGTGGGAGGAATAGCGCCCCATCATTGGTATCAGTGGAAGGAATAGTGTTCCATCATAGGTATCAGTGGGAGGAATAGTGTTCCATCATTGGTATCAGTGGGAGAAATAGTGTCCCGTCATTGGTGTCCGTGGGAGGAATAGTACACCATCATTGGTATCAGTGGGAGCAATAGTGTCCCATCATTGGTATCAGTGGGAGGAATAGTGTCCCATCATTTGTGTCAGTGGGAGGAATAGTTTCCTATCATTGGTATCAGTGGGAGAAATAGTGCCCCATCATTGGTATCAGTGGGAGGAATAGTGTCCTATCATTGGTATCAGTGGGAGGAATAGTGTCCTATCATTGGTATCAGTGGGAGAAATAGTGCCCCATCATTGGTATCAGTGGGAGGAATAGTGTCCCATCATTGGTGTCAGTGGGAGGAATAGTGTCCCATCATTGGTGTCAGTGGGAGGAATAGTGTCCCATCATTGGTGTCAGTGGGAGGAATAGTGTCCCATCATTGGTGTCAGTGGGAGGAATAGTACACCATCATTGGTATCAGTGGGAGGAATAGTGTCCCATCATTGGTATCAGTGGGAGGAATAGTGTCCCATCATTGGTGTCAGTGGGAGAAATAGTGTCCCATCATTGGTATCAGTGGGAGGAATAGTGTCCCATCATTGGTGTCAGTGGGAGGAATAGTGTCCCATCATTGGTGTCAGTGGGAGGAAAAGTGCCTCATCGCCTGTATCATTGGGAGGGATAGCGCTTCATATCTAGAATTGAGGACAATTGAGGTCAAACTGAGTGGGTGTTAGCCACTACAGAGTAATTAGGACTTTGTTGGAGCCATGTGTCTATAATAAGTGAGCAAAGAATAATAGTAACAAAGTTAATTTATTACAAAAATAACACATTTTATTTAAATAGATAAAAAAAATTGATAGTAAAATCAATTGTTTGCCCTGATATAGTGCAGATGACAGGATTGATTAGATGGTGGTAGTGCTGGTCGCCAACATGTTTCGCAAAGAGAAGCGTCGTCGGGGGGCCGCATCCATCTATTTCTTTTTATTCCTTCATCTAATCTGTCAAATATTAAAATATGCTGCACGGAACGGTCAGTGGACTCCAGACACAGAGATCAACCAATTAGGGAAACCACACCCCAGACGGGAGCCAGACCCGTCTGGTTTCTGTGTAGCTGCCGGACCTTGATAACGCCTAATGGGGTGTGTGATATAGCAGTATCTGCTGATTAACTATGCAGGAAATTGCACACACATGTTGCCCCCAGTGGGGAGAGTGGACAGTGACTGGAGATAGCCTGGGACTGAAGAAATAAGTCCAATGATAAAGTAGTGATGTTCTTATAAGCACATTCAGACTAGGCTCCTCCGCAACGGTGTCACTGTCTGTCCTTCACTCCAAACGCCAATCGCACGAATCAGGGCAAACAATTGATTTTACTATCAATTTCTTATATGTATTTAAATAAAATGTGTTATTTTTGTATTAAATTAACTGTGTTACTATTATTCTTTGCTCAACTATTATAGACACATGGTTCCAACAAAGTCTTAATTACTCTGTAGTGGCTAATACCCACTCAGTTTGTCCTCTCCAATTTTATTTTAACATATTAAGGACTGGAGCACTGTGTCTGTCCTGATAAACGTTCAAAAACCTCTTTCAAATATAGCGCTTCATATCTGTAGGAGGAATTCCCAAGGGCCGGATAAAGGCATGCAAAGGTCCGCATCCGGCCCTGGAGGCCGCAGTTTGGAGACCACTGCTTTAGGGGAAGGTTCCTGCTTGACAAGATTTTTTTTAAATTATTTTTATGTTATTTTATCTCCCTAGCCACACTCTTGCCTGTAGTAATATTAATATAGATGTGTTTGTATTTAAAATATTGTGTTATACAGTATGTATGGTACGGTATTTAGGTGTTGCATACAGGCATTCAAGATTACACATCAAAGGAAGTTTGCTGACCAAATCTTGTGGCCAAACGACACGTATCAAAAGATTCAGAGGACCCTTTGATGTGTAAATCTTATCTAAGACAATCTAGGTGTGTGAGATGGCCTGGTACTTCCTTACATACATAAGGAAGTATTTATTAATGGTAATTAGACTTGAGGGGGGGCAGTAATTCAATGGGAACATTTGGTTGACCCCCCACCCCCTGGCTGACATTCAGTTCATCTTGTCAAGGAGTGAAGGTACTCCAGGTATTCTCTCTGTATGAGTATGGGGGCGCAGGTATAAATCTGAATGACTCTGCTGGATTTTTGTATCATCTGTGGACTTTGGACTATTCTGTATTGAAGTTGTTGAAATAAATGCGTTCTCTGGAGGACCTGGTGTTTTGCTGCGAGAACAATGTACTAACATCATACTAGACACTATACTATAGACCAGGGATCTCCAAACTACGGCCCTCCAGCTGTTGCAAAACTACACGTCCCATGAGGCATTGCAAATCTCTGACATTCACAGACATGACCAGGCATGATGGGAATTGTAGTTTCTGAACAACTGGAGGGCCGTAGTTTGGAGACCCCTGCTATAGACTATACACGCTAAAATATCTAAAGACTACATTGCCATACTCTTATCGGCATTTTGCTGCCATTTGCAGTCCTCTAGCCCTTTCCCTTAGTCTTTTAGAGACATTTTAGTAGTCAAAAGTCTGGGTCCTCATTGACTCCAATGGGGTTTGGGGACAAGTTCGGGTCCCGAACCCAGACTTTTTTCCGAAGTTCAGCCGGACCCGAACATCCAGGTGTCTGCTTAACTCTACTACTAACACCACAGAATTATCTCTTTGCAGGACACTGTTAGGCCGCGTACACACGATCAAATTTATCTGCTGAAACCAGTCCGACGGACCGTTTCAGCAGACAAATCCGATCGTGTGTACAGGCGAGCAGACAGGTTTGTCCATCGGACAAATTTCAAAGCATTTGAAATTTGTCCGCTACAAACCTGTCCGTCGGATCTGTCCGCTGGTTAGTACACTAACCAGTGAACAGAACTGTCCGCGCATGCGTCGAATGGATTCGACACATGCGCGGAAGCATTTTATTTCCGGGTTTGGTGACGTGGTGGCGTCAACGTCACCGCCACGTCACCGCGTTCCCTGGCCGAGGGGATTTTCATCCGATGGTGTGTACACACCGTCAGACGAAAATCCGGAGGAGACATGTCCGCTGGAAACGGACCGTCGGACATGTTTCAGCGGACATGTCCCTGCGTGTGTACGTGGCCTCAATGTTTTCTCCCTCCCTGCAACGATGGCTGGTATGTCAACTGGCCTGACCTATATACAATGGGAGGACTGCTGCTCATTGCTTTGTCCTGGAACCGAACACTGCTCTTTTAATATTAAATTAACCAGCATTGAAGGTCTTTGTGCCTTATTGTTTCCACTGGTGCTTCCCCAGTATCCCGATATACAGCAAGAATTCATTGTTATTCATTTGTTTAGTGCCTTATGTACTCATTAAACATGGTTCACAGATCAAATGGGAACATGGTCAACAACTCACTTTGCTCCTCGACAAACTATTCACCACTGAATCTTGTCACAAACATGCTCCCTCTCCTACTTTGGATATAGAACTGGAGGTTGTTACACAAATTATTGACTTGCTACACTACAAGGCCATAGCAGCTTTACAATTCTGCAGTAAAACACGTTACGAATCGGGCGATAAATGTGGGAAACTATTGGCTAGGATGGCAAGGGAACATAGGCTGTCAACATATATCCCCCAAATCATATCTCCCAGCAGTCGGAAAGATAGAGCAGCCATCCTAGCCAATAGTTTCCCACATTTATCACCCGATTCAAAGCTTGTTTTACTGCAGAATTGTAAAGCCGCTTTGGCCTTGTAGTGTAGCAAGTCAGTAATTTGTTTGCGTAGCCACCTAAGTTCTATCTCCAAAGTAGGAGAGGGAGCATGATTGTGACAAATCACGCAGGAATTTCGAGATTTCTATTCCTCTCTTTATAACTTACCAGATCAATCACCCCCTCAGACCGCTATGGAGGACTACATTATGTCATCTTAACTCCCTTCCCTCCCCATCGAGATCCGGGCAGTATTAGAGAAGTATGGGTTTGTTTGTTTTTTCCTAATCATACTTACCTAAGTGGATGCAGCATTAGTCTGATACTGCATCTGTCCCCCAGCGCCTCGCCACTGAGAATCGAGCCATCTAACATCGGCAATCACTTGGTTCTCACAGCTTCCCGAGAGGAGAGCTGCTGACTGTCAATTAGCAGCTCTCCTGCTCTGCTCCCCATCGAGATCCGAGCAGAATTAGAGAAGCATGGGTTTGGATTTGTTCCCTAATCATACTTACCTAGGTGGATGCAGCATTGGTCCGATACTGCATCTGTCCCCCGGTGCCTCTTCACTGAGAACCAAGCCATTGAACATCGCCAATCGCTCGGTTCTCACATCTCACGCCTACCTTTCATGGGATCTGTTTTTAGAACAATCCTGTCTGGGAAGATGGATAAAAAGGTTTCCCTAATAGACAAGGGGCCAGATTCAGGTAGATGAGAGCATCTTTGCTCCAGAGTAACGCTTCTCATTTACGTTACTCTGACGACCCTTTCAGCGCAAGTACTGTTATTCACATAGCAGTTGCGCGTAAACTTGCGCCAGAGTAACGATAATGCGCTGGCGTAACCCGACGCAAGGGGAAGTGGGTGTGATCATATGTAAATGATGGGCGGAGCCCAGCGCAGAGGCTTACGTTCAGCGCATCAACCACGGAGCATGCGCAGTGAGTGAGGCTCCACTCGCCCCCTTTGTGCGCATGCTCACAACTTCCGTCGGCACCACTTCACGGGAAACGTCAGCGCAATGCCTTCCGTTGGGCGTTTAAATGCGCCCGTAGAAGCGCCATTCCGGCACTAAAGTATATCCTGCTCCCCCTCCCCGCAGTGATGTTACTTTTGTTCTGAGATGGCTGCTCCCGTTCCCCGCAAACACACAGGAGAAAGCTGAACTTTAATGGCCAGGAGCTGTCAGCCGTCATCTCGGCTATGGAGACCTATGATGTCTTCCTCCATGGCTGTAAAATTTGACAGACAAGCATGGACAGAGGTGTTGTCCTGCAAGTGGGGGTGCTCAGCTAGCTCTTATCGTCGGTAACGCTTCTGTAGCTGCTCTCCTGCTGACCTGTGGCCATCTGGAGTAAAGATAAAGCAGCCTTTTGTAGAAATAACTTTGCGCCGGACGGACGAGATACGCGCGGCGCATGTAGCCAGCGTATGGTGCTAATCCATTCGTGAATTGGGAAAAAACCCTCATTTGCATATTTGCAGGGGAAATCAATAGGCGCGACTGATGCGCCAAGCGAAATTAAGCGCTGACGATACTCTGGCGTCGGAACGTTCCGCCGGTCGCAAATGGCCCGTTATTGGGCGCATCTAGTTTGGTGGGTACGGGCACATAGAAACGACGGCGCATCTTCACAGTTACGCGGCGCATATCGAAATACTCCAGCGCAAGTGTTGCTGAATCTGGCCCAAAGTGTGAAACTCACTAATTCTTTGTGCAACCAGGAAAAGAGCTTTTAGGGTGTTAAACCTGAGAGATGCCGATTCCATTGGTTCAAAAGGTGGCTGTGGATAGAGCTCATGCTATGAATGTATCTATTTATATAGCGGGTGGTGGCCGTGGATAGAAATGGCAACACCCGGGCACCCCTAATGGACACTAAATAGTTGATCTCAATGAGATGTTCCTCAGCAGCAAATCTTAAAAGGAGTTGTAAAGGCAGAAGTTTTATTTTATATCTTAATGCATTCTATGCATTAAGATAAAAAACCTTTTGTGTGTAGCAGCCGCCCCAGCACCCCCCTAATTACTTACCTAAACCCTCTTTCTCTCTCCAACGATGTCCATAAATGTCTAAGCCGTCCAGGACACTCCTCCTAATTGGCAGCCAATCAGGGGAGAGGGGGGCACCGGGCTCCGTGTCTGAATGGACACACAGAGATGTGACTGGGCTCCAGTGAACCCATAGGAAGCTGCTGACTGTGGGGAAACTTGATAGGAAGGAGGGGCCAAGAGAAGAGGAGGATCTGGGCTGCTCTGTGCCATTCCACTGCACAGAGGAGGCAAGTATAACTTTTTTTTTTCTTAAACAAGACTTTACAATAACTTTAAATTCTAAGGGATTGTCATTCAAACAATACAAAAACACTTGTTGGTAAATTGTTATAGACTATGAAGATTAGATCAGTAATGTATCAGAAGTAAGCAGCAATCATATTCCTATAATCCTATATAGGTGGGGGTGAATCTTGCACCCATGGAAGCCACTTGTTTCTGTATAGACCATTCTCCTTCAAAAATAAAATTGTGTCATAACCAAAATGATGCTTGTGACGGGAGTCACTTCGGGCAGGGGAACCCTGCTTACTTTGGAGAGCACTGGAAGCTCCTTGTCCAACCTCTTCCTATGTGTAAGTCACCCTGTGTCTATTAGGGGCACAGGGTGCCCGGGAACCCCAGTCTGATGTGTACTAATCGGACTCACTGTACAACCACACTAGAATGTTGTGCGTGTGTTTGTGTGTATATATATATATATATATATATATATATATATATATATATATATATATATATATATATATACACACAATGTATATTAGTAGCAGAGCGTCCAAGAGAGAGCCGGGAAAAGTCTTGTTCAGGGTTCATAAGTCTCCCAGGCTCCTCATACACATTCAGGAATCTCTGATCCATGGTCCAGTTCGGTTTTGGTCCTCTTCCCCAGTTTAATTTAAGCTCACCTGAGCAGACAGCCTTTGCACTCTGCCTGGGAAGATCAGACAACTTTGGTCTGTGAGAGCAACAGGTTGGTGAAAGCTGTTAAGAAGTTTATATGGAAGCTGACAAGCTGTAGGCTTGCTTATAGAAAGAAAGTGCAGCACTAATTAATATCAAGGTATCTAATGACAGATAACACAATTATAAATAAATAAATCTTTTGCAGACAACACCACATGTGTCCACCGCAGGAAAAAAACCCACTCATAAAAAAACTGATTGTGCAAACAAAGTCCATGGGACATTCCAATTAATACGTGAATAAACACATTCTAATTGTGACTAAATGGGGAAAGTTGAATGAAGATCCACCACCGAATGTAATAAGGCTTACCGAATAGATTGAACACAGATAGGCGTACACTCACTAGGTCTATCACAGTGTCACAGCCAGCTCAAACATCAAGATCTCGATGAAACCTTTAGATCACTCAGGCTTATAAGATCAGTGCACCACTGGAGGGAAATCCAGCAAGCACAGGTACCAGAAACACCACGAAGGAGCTCTCAATAATGTGTCTGCTGTGTGCAATGGTTTTGCACAGAGTGACCTTGATCCTGGAATCCTCCTCCGGCACTCTTGGATCCTCATCTTCTCTGTGTACTGCCTCTTCCTCACTGACCACAGCAACTTCTCACTTCTGGATCCACAGACAAGCAACAAGAATAATGTGGTCTCCTCCCAGCCAATGGAAATTCTAGTTACAGTGATGTCACCTCACATAGCAACCGTGAGCAGGGTGAAGTGTGAGGGAGAAGAAGCGGTACCAAGTGTCTACAGTGCAGGAGCCGACTGTCAAAGCTCAGCACACGTGTGGGTGACAGGGGCTTGTAGGGTTAGCCTGGTAGTTAGGGCCTGTATATATTGTGTAATTAGTGCTGAGACACGGCTAGGTTTTTGTTTGGCTATTTTAGTTCTGTTTGTTTTTTTGAATACTGTACAGCACCTGTATATAGACTTGTAAATATCAGCAATAAACACTGCAGTGTTTGCCACTGCCTCACTGGATTTGGTGTCTGCCTGAAAGCCTGCTTATCACAGGGAGCTTTGTACCTGCTACCTGTCCCCCAGGTTACAATATATATATGTGTAACAAGGCCAGTATGCTGGCCTGAATTTATGGGAGGAGCCCGGGGGGTATTTAACCAGCCCACTCACCTGTGGTCTTTGTTGGTTTTCCTGCGATACTACATGTCACTGGGCCTACTCTTCCCAGCTGACCTCATGTTTTGAGTCCTGGCATTTCTATCGCAGGTGCATTTCGGCTTCTTAGTTCGTGGTCTTCGTCGGTGGTTCCTGCTCACGGTACTTTTCGAATCTTTCACATAATGTGCAATCTTGCAATTTGTTATGCTTCCTGTCTTGCATCCCTTTCGTAAAAAACCTGCTTCTGAGTTGTTGTCTGCCAAACATACAATTCATTGTCGTTGTCTGCTATCACTCGCTGTAGATGTCACTGGATGTAAAGATTCACTGTCCATGGGGTTGCCGTCTCTTGCATTGGAGACAAGCATATATTGTGTGTACAGGTTTCTGTGGCTGATTGAGATGATAATTAGACCCACCTGGTGCCTTCTATGCACTGGGTTAGCCTGGGGGGGAGGGGTGGTTGGTCTGTGTTCAGTTTCAGAGTAAGTGGTGGCATACACTTTACAACCAATTCATATCAGATTTGTTTAATACTCCTGATTCGTAACAGATTAATTTCATATATTTACGAACTGATTTGGGGATATTTGCAAAGGGATATTGGGTATATTAGCGTACAAAAGACATGACTGTGGAGTGGGTGTGATTTTTGGTTTGGAGGAGTTTTCTATCGTTTCTGCTGCCCTGAGCCAGATACCACTAAGGTGTTTACAACTCCAAAAAAAAATTCAGAATTGTGCCCGACTTCAAGCACCCTCTAAAGCCGTTTGGAGAAATTAAGGGGTAGAACATGTGAAGTCGAGAGGGTGTCAGGTACCATCTGGATGAGAGTTTGATTGGGGTTTCTCTAAAGGAGATAGCTTTATTGCATTTCCTAAGGTTGTCTGACAGAGTGCCAAACATCTGGGGCAAAGGCGCAGTCTAAATCCAATTCCCAGCTGGACATGGGACCCGATTTGTCAGGTACATCAAAATCATATCAAGCTATATAATCTTGATATGAGGCCCTTGTCCCTAGATGAAGAGATGCATATTTGCTCGAATGGAGTGTATGGAGGATGGGTAGAAAGTGAGAAGTGCTCTGCATAAAATGCTTTAATATGATTGTAATGTAGGATTTCGGTGGAGGGAAGGTTATACTTGGTTTGTAAAGATAAAAAGGAAGAGAAATTCCATTTTGTCTGTAATGAATTTAATGTAGTCAAACCACAGTCAATCCATATGGAGAGGGCCTGACTATTGTTATAGGCCAAATTTAATCTGGGGTCGCCTAAGGAGGAGGCTAAAGGAGGGGATTTGAGGATAAGTTGAACATATTACATATCTTTAGCCATAATTGATAGAATTGTGCTATAATAGTGTTTTGCTTGACAAGTCTACTATAGGACGTAGGGTTTGACCACAAAAGACTTTGTAAGTGAAGCGGGGATATGGAGGAGGCTTCACATTTTTTCCATGGGATGTCCTGGCATGGGGAAAACCACTGTGAAAAATGTGACAGTCTGGCTGCCAGTCTGGATTTGGAAACATTAATAGGAATGGCATGAAATTAATATAATAGTTTAGGGAGAATAGTAATTTTACTGCACAAATCCTGCCTAAGAAAGAAATGTGAAAGGAAGACCAGGATTTGAGAAGGGAAGAGATTTGAGTAAAGAGAGGGGCATAATTTGTTTTATATAGGAGAGTATAAGGTGAGGATAAATTGATGCCTAGATATTTAAATGACAGAGCACCACAGAAAAGGAAAATTCTGTTGTAAAAGGGTCTGCATGTGTTGAGGGAAGTTTATGGGTAAGGCAGAGCATTTTTTTAAGTTTATTTTTAGGCCCAAAATGTCCTGGAAGGAGTTAAGTTCTTTAAGGAAGGATGGGATCGAGGTGTGAGGGTTGTGAGGGCATCATCGGCATAGAGGCCAAGTTTAAATTCACGGTCACCTTTGACATAACCTTTAATGTTCACACAGTTTCTAATCTTTTGGGCCAGTGGTTCTAATGCAAAAAGAAGTGGGGATAGGGGACAGCCCTGCCTAGTACCTCTACTAAGGGGGAAAAAATTGTAGTTGTTACCAGGGATTCTAATACGGGTCTGGGGGGAGTGATATAGGGCATTAAAACCTTGCAAAAATGTATCCGATATCCCAAATTTGGGCAACAAGACGTTAAGATAGGACCAGTTCACGCTGTCGAAGGCCTGTGAATATTTAAGCTAAGGAGACAAAGTTCACGAGAGTGCAAATTGGCGTCCTGAATGATATTAGTAACCAATCTGATGTTGTCAACTATCTGTCGTCCAGGAATAAAACCTGTTTGATCCGTGTGTACCAGGTCAGTGATATTTGCTGCTAGTCTAGCAGCAAGGAGTCGCCCAAAAAAATTAAAATCGTTAAGGACTGAGATAGGACGAAAATTTTGCGGAAGGGAGTGGTCTTTAGAGGGCTTAGGAATTAGGGATAAATTGGCCAATAGCATTTCGTCAGGGAAGTGATTGCCGTCTAAAATATGGTTAAATAAAACTGTCAAATTAAGGGCCAAAAGGGTAGCAATTTTTTTGTAGCAAGTGGTAGAGAACCCATCAGGACCTGGGGCTCTTGAATTTTGAGGGATTTAATAATTCTAGTTACCTCGGTAACAGAACAAGGTGCATTGAGAGCTTCTTTTTGTGTAGCTGAAAGGGAGGGTAAATGTAGTTCATCCAACAAAGATCTTAATATCTGATCAGGTTGGGATTGTGCTCCAGAGAGGAGATGCTTATAGAAGGTGGTAAAGATTTGAGGACCTCCTGTGGGTGCATGACAAGGTTGGTCTCTAAGTTTATATACATGTGGAGGATTGTGTTCCTGATTTAGCTTCCTAGCAAACATAGCAGAGGGTAAATTGCTATGGAGTAAAAATTTTGCTTTTGAGAATCAAAGATTTTTCTGTGTTAGTTGAAAGAATTAAATCTAGGGCCTGGCTTTTTATCTTGGATCTGTTTGGAATGTTCTTAGGAGGGGGAGTGTTGCAATTTGTTATACAAGTGGTCTAGGTCCCTAGTAAGTCGTCTGATATCAGTGAGTCTTTCCCTATTTTTGTTTGTGGCTAGGTTGATCAAGTGGACCATGTAGAACCGCTTTATGGGTAACCCAGTTGTGGGGGGCATGTCCTCGTCTGCATTCTCGAAAAAATAATGAGTCGTTTAATCTCCAGTTAAAGGGAGAGGGAGCGAGTCTGATGTATGAGGAGTCAAAAGATGTAATGTTGTGGTCGGACCAGGGGCATGGTGTATGAGAGCGTTTGAGGAATTGGCTAACAAGATAGGGGTACAAAAAATATAGTCCAGCCTGGCATAGAAGTCATGCGGGTGTGAATAATGTGTGTAGGCTTTTATTCCAATGTTTTGGGCCCTCCATGAGTATATGAGTTGGAGTCTGCTGATGGAACGGTTAAGGGACTTGGAAAAGGCCTTAGTTGTGGGGGCCACTTTGCTTCTATCAAGGGCAGGGTGTGCCGCGAGGTTAAAGTCTCCTCCCAGGATTATGTGGGGGAGCTATAGCGGTCAAGAGTTTCAAAAAAATTAGTAAAGAAAGAGGATTGGGAATTCATTAGGGGCATAGACTGAAGCAATACTAATTGAGCGATTATTTATAGAACCTTTAAGTATGATAAAACGGCTCTCAGTGTCTTTGTAAATATTTTGTACATCAAAAATAATAGAGTTACGGATAAAGATAGTGTTTTATTACTAAAGGTGGTATAATAGAATTGGCTATATGTCTTATCAAAGTATTTAGGATGGTTGGCAGATGAAAAAATGAGTTTCTTGCATAAGTATGATGTCCGCACCTAATCTCTTATAATGGTGGAAAGCTTTCTTTCTTTTATGGGGGGAGTTAAAACCTTGTACAGTATGTGAGAATATTTTAAAACCCATTGGAAAAGATTAGGAAATGGTTAATATTATTAGACTCAGACATGTATGGTCTGGGAGGGAAAATAAGAGTGATTTTGTAACCAATGAAAGGGAGCATTATATCAGATATAGCTGTTAATGAGGAGAAGTAAAGTAGTGTAGAATGACAGATCCATAAAAGATGTAATGTGTACCTAGTATGTATTTTGTAGTGGCAATAAAAAAAATATAATATCCAGCTTATGTGCATTAACAAAAGGTTGTTCTGACCAATAAGATGTAATTTCGGGGACAAGAGATAACTTGTCACTAAAACAAAGAAAACAAATTAAAGGACAAATAAGTCCAATACCTGCTAGCCCAGATGAGCGCCGCACACCCAAATGTGGGGGAACGACCGTCAGCCGGGAGAGCAGCGACGACGGATGTGACAGGCTTCTATAACTTATAGTAAATTGTACATACCATTGATTGATTGATTTTTTGAGCTTAGTTAGGCGCCAAAAACCCACTGGGGAGTGAGCATCTAAGCACCGCTGGTGAGATGTTACCTTGAATCAATCCACGGTATGGAAGGAAAAATAGAGAGAAGAGAGGGTGGAAGAGGGAAAAGGGATAAGAAAAGAAAAAGAAACGAAGAAATCTAGAGAAAGGGTACATGACATCATTGTCTGAATAGTCAGGGCCGTTCCGGGGTCATAATCACTAAAGTGGCGAGACTGGAGACTTCAATGAAGGGGCGGAGTGTATGGAGAAAAATGAAACCAAATCTATCCGTAAGCCTGGACGAACAGCTCCGTCTTTAGTTTTTTTTCGGAAGAGGAGCAGGTTGGGTGTCATCCTAAGTTCCATGGAGAGGGCATTCCACAGCATGGCACCCCTACTCTGAAGTCGTTGGCCTCCCATGGAAGAAAGTTTCGACGACACAACTATGGCTAAGTGTACGCGGGTACAACTAATGAGCGTACTCTGGAGCATGTACTGAAATGAGGCCAACAAACAACTGGGGCACGCCGGGACGAATCGGTGAATCGGATGCGACTTGGATTCGAATGGGATCGAAGGGTAAGTGAAATGAACGACTAAAGTGTTTGCCATGACAGTGGTGCAAACAGATGTGCTGCAATTTGCGACTGATAACAGACCTGACTGTGTAGCGTGAAATGCATGAGCCAGAATGACTAGCACAAGTTGACACGAATCAGTGTATCGCAGACGCGACTGGATTTGAATTGGAGTGAAAGGTATGCAAAATGTGACAAATAAAATTACTGTCAGTGAATGAGATGAGGAAAAAAAACTATCGGGGATGAACCTGTGAGTTGCTCATGCGACTAGCTTCGACCGGAGGGTAATGCAAAGTAAAATAACTGAAATGATAGGCAGTGCATTTCTAAGTGACATGGGCCTACTACGTGGTGTAAAATGACAAGGTACCAAAATGCACAAAACTAAACTGGTGAAAACAGCTCTGTGGTTGTGCTCATGAATTGCACAATAAGACCGTGGTCTTGCACAAGGCTCAAATAATGCTGCATATGGAGACTTGATGAATGACTCGTATGTTCCACAGTGGGGTTTTGATGGCATGGGTTATCTGGCAAAACAGTGCGTGAAACTCAGAATGTATACAAATTCTACCTGCGACAGTTTGACAAACGCGATCTACTAAAAGCACGATGGGTGTGCAGGACATCTGAAGAGCATGGTGTTGTGCTGTGGATGACTTTGGTTTGGTAAACAAATGAAAAACATGTACAAACAATTTGTAAGTGCAGCTGCGAGAAAACAACGAATGGCAACGGTAGAAAGTATGCAATGTGGGGGCGCATGTGCGATGCGGGAAGGTCGCGAGTGAGATCTGCTTCGACAGTTCCGGATGCTACAGGCCAAATCCCCAGGTCTTTATTACCCCGATCACGGTGAAAACACCCAGCACCCCTGTGGGAGACATTCGTGCATGCATACAGTGAAGAGGCAATTGCGCCGCTCCCAACACCACCTTACTAACTTTCTTCTGGAAGCAGGCCACAGTAAGCACAAGATGTCTAAAGATGGCGCCGACGCCGGCTCCCACGCGGCTGCAGGGAATGCCTCACAGACTCTCCTCTCCACCACAGACAACAGTGAGTAAACTGCTCCCCTCTCTAAAGCAGACTTAGATGCAAGTCTCACTGCAGTTTTTGATAAGTTGGTGGACAAAATAGAGAGGGAAGTGCATAAATCTACCGCAGCTCTCTCCCAGGAGATTGCAAGCATTGGTAAACGCACTGATGTCCTTGAAACAAAGCATTATGAACTCTCCCTTGCTCATAATGACATGAGAAGGGATTATGAGACCCTGGCTGACAGCTTTGCCTTCATGCAAGCCCAGATTGAAGATTTGGACAATAGAAACAGATGCCATATTAGCGTACGAGGTGTACCTGAGACGGTTACAGATCTTATGCCCACCATCTCTAAAATATTTCACAAGCTCTTGCCTGACAAACCACCGTCAGCCTTCATATGTGATAGGATCCACAGGGCCCTTCGCCCAAAACCACCCTCAGACAAACCTCCCAGGGATATCATCATGTGTATAAAGGACTTTCTTGTCAAAGAAGACATCATGAGGGCCTCAAGAAACACCCCTAACATTGAATTTGAGGGTAAAAGATTGCAGATTTACCCTGACATCTCCCCTGCCACTTTGGAGAGGAGGCGCAGGGTGAAAGAGGTTACTAATGTTTTGCAAACGGCAAGAATAAAGTACAGATGGGGGTTCCCCTTTAAACTCACTGTCCCACACAACGGCTCCACATACACAGTATATAACGTGATAGAGGGCAAGGAGTTACTGGTCAAATTGGGCTTGCTGGACCCTGAACCCCTCAATCGCCCTCTGCCCTCCGCCCACTCCTAGGCCTTCTCCGATTTGGTCAACACCCTGATCTCGTCGTGACCAGAGAGAACAGAGAAGATGGCGCCAAAGTCAAACACCTTGACCGAGACCTTTACCACCACTTGCATCATTGCCACATAGTTTGTTTTGCGATGACCCTGACATCTCCCCTGCCACTTTGGAGAGGAGGCGCAGGGTGAAAGAGGTTACTAATGTTTTGCAAACGGCAAGAATAAAGTACAGATGGGGGTTCCCCTTTAAACTCACTGTCCCACACAACGGCTCCACATACACAGTATATAACGTGATAGAGGGCAAGGAGTTACTGGTCAAATTGGGCTTGCTGGACCCTGAACCCCTCAATCGCCCTCTGCCCTCAGCCCACTCCTAGGCCTTCTCCGATTTGGTCAACACCCTGATCTCGTCGTGACCAGAGAGAACAGAGAAGATGGCGCCAAAGTCAAACACCTTGACCGAGACCTTTACCACCACTTGCATCATTGCCACATAGTTTGTTTTGCGATGACCCCCTGCCCACCAGGATGAAGGGATAAATGGTTCTTTCTCAGGGTTTTTTTTTTTTTTTTTTTACTTGTTGCTCTTCTGCATCTTGACGTTATGGTCCCTCTGCAGCTTTTGAACCTTAGTATTTTATTTAAGGAGGTTTATGACACTATTTCTAATCTTCACCTAAGGTTTTGCAAGATAGGATTGATCCTCCTTAATTTGCTCCCCAACATGGGGTTCTAGTTACCTAATCATACATGTTGAGGGTAATCATCCAATCACCAATTTTTTTTTCCTCACAGCCTGGAGGTGATGTTGTTAAAATCTTTTTTTCTCTACATCACAAGTACTTGACAGATCAAAAACCCTCAATCTGACTGCATTGTGTAGTACACGGGTATACATTGTGACTTATATTTCATTTCTTTTATCACTACTACCCGTCGACCCTCTGCCTTTTCCACCTTCCAAAGGGAATTGACCCACAAGATTTGTGATGTATAGATACCCAGTATCCTTCAATATATGATGTTGGTGACCCTGACATGTTTGCAGCCATAACCTTGTTAATGCTTGCTGTGTCATTTTTGGACAGGCTGAACATCATTCCACCCTATACCCTCTATTTGTTTTTTCCTTTTTTTTTTTTAATAGTGAGTTCTTATTATCAACGTTTTGCTCTTCTCACGGGCACTATGTGTTAAAATACACCCTGCCAGACCTAGCCCCCAGAAAAAATACTTCTGGCCCCCCGATGGAAAGATCAAAACCTTTCCGAAAACTTACAAAAATCAGCGATGAAACTTTCCACTCAGCCTATATCAACAGCCAAGGGAATTCAGAACAGAATCTAATTGACACTGAAAACGATCTGGAAAAATTAGAACATGCCTTGGACGCATTTGAACAAAAACTAATAAACACCCTTGACAAAGAGGCGCCCATCACTACGTCATACAATAGGACTAGGAAATCTAGATCATGCCCATGGTAGTCATCCTCACTGGGAGAGTTAAAATCCAAAAGACATCAGCTTGAACGCAAATGGATCAGAACTAATCACCCGCAGGACAAAATGGCCTATAGGAGCCAGTGCAGAGTGTACAGCAAGCTAGTAAAAATTCAAAAAAGAAGCTATTACAATACCCAAATAGCCCAAGCAACCAACAAATAGGCTGAATTATTTAAAATCACATCCAGCCTCTTTAATAACAAAAAATATTTCCCTGCTATACCATCCTCAGATAAATGTCCTATGTGCTCCAGCCTCCTTAGGTCATTTGAAGCCAAAATACAGAAAATCCGGACATCTACCAACCAGGCGGTGGGATCTCTGGACCAACCAACAATGTCGGGTCTTCACTTAGGCCTTATGCAATTTTCAGAAACTACGCCCGAGGACCCCCGGACGAGGCGTCACGTGATGAGGACGTGACGCGTGTAGGAGGGAGGGGCCGCAGGAATGCTCCGTGGCTGTGTGCAGCGTTCTGAAGCTCCGTGAGACGCAAGGCCGACTGACCCGGCGTTAGAGGCTGGGCTGGATCCGGACGCAAGGAGGAACCCACCCGGAACCACCACCGCGACCCGCCACCCATTGGAGGCGGATCTGACAGCGCGATAAGCCCCCCATGTGTGGAGTCCGCAGGGTGCTGAGGCGGCGGCACGATGGAGTAGGTGCACGCAGTCCCCGTGGAGCCAGCGAGGCATGCTTCATAGCGTGCCTGACAGCATGGATCAGGAGGCAGAATAAGGATGGGTGAGGCGCTCCGAGGAGCCGAGAACTCATAGGGTCCGGTGGGCCCCCCCCCCCCTGCAATTCCCCCCCCCCACAAGTGGAGAAATTATTGTATGTGACAGGGGAGAGTAAAAACACCTGTAAAGCTATGTATAAACAGTTCATGTCTAACCTTTGATAAACCTGTCTGATCTAGTAAGGCAGGGAATGAACTTTGGTGAATTTGATTACCCTATGTTGGGTGATACTGTGTTCCTGGGCTAGCTATGATGTCTCTGTCACTCTGAGGCAGTTGTCCCCGCAACCTGGAGTGAGACAACTACTGAAATTTGGAAGCGTGTTCAATCTAGAGCCTAAGATATTATAACTGGGTCTGAAGTGGGTGCAGGGCTGTGCAATCTGAGTCTGACGATCCTGCAATTCTAAGTTTGATGTGTGTAGTATTTGGAGTCAGAGGATTCTGTCAGAGTCTGATGTCTTTTGCAAGCCTGACCTTGCGACTCAATGCGATTTAGTGCCTGAGGTCTCTGCAAACTTGAGCTGGATACCTTGAGACCGTGAGTTGGATATCTCAGCCTACTCCCTCGATTGGGGATACCAAAGGGGGCGTAAAAAAGCAAGTAAAAAGCATAAAGACAGGACGACAGAAAATTGCACCCCCATGCACTCTATTAAAGGACTTGATAGCGGGACCTTAGGCCACACGCAGGTGTAACATAATAGAGAGGCGGCAGGATTTAAGGAACGGGCCCTAGAACTTAAAAAAATAGATCTAAGTTCCCGAGGGATAGAGATGCGGAGACCTATCGGGTAAAAAAAAAAAAAATCGAATCCCTAGTAACAGAGCCCTATGGATGAGTTATAAAAAGTCTTAGGGCTGGGGGTAAGTTGGAGAATTAACACATCAGTGAAAGTGAAAGGCCCATAATAAGGGGGGATATTAACCACTTGCCCACCGGGTTTGTTTTTCAGATTCGGTGTTTACGAGACTAAAACTGTTTTTTTTGCTAGAAAATTACTTAAACCCCCCAAACATTATATATATTTTTTTTTCTAACACCCTAGAGAATAAAATGGCAGTCATTGCAATACTTTTTGTCACACCGTATTTGCGCAGCGGTCTTACAAGCGCACTTTTTTTGAAAAAAAAACACTTTTTTGAATAAAAAAATAAGACAACAATAAATTTGGCCCAATTTTTTTATATATTGTGATAGATAATGTTACGCCGAGTAAAATGATACCCAACATGTCACACTTAAAAATTGCGCCCGCTCGTGGCATGGCGTCAAACTTTTACCCTTAAAAATCTCGATAGGCAACGTTTAAAAAATTCTACAGGTTGCATTTTTTGAGATACAGAGGAGGTCTAGGGCTAGAATTATTGCTCTCGCTCTAACGATCGCGGCGATACCTCACTTGTGTGGTTTGAACACCGTTTTCATATGCGGGCGCTACTCGCGTATGCGTTCGCTTCTGTGCGCGAGCTCGTCGGGACGGGGCGTTTTACATTTTTTTTTTTTTGTTTTCTTATTTATTTTTAATTAGTTTATAATTTTATACATCGAAATAAATAAAAAAAAAAAAAATTATCACTTTTATTCCTATTACAAGGAATGTAAACATCCCTTGTAATAGAAAAAAGCATGACAGGTCCTCTTAAATATGAGATCTGGGGTCAAAAAGACCTCAGATCTCATATTTAGGCTTAAATGCAAAAAAAGAAAAAAAAAAAAAAAATGTCATTTTTCAAATTTCAGAAAAAAAAAATGTTTCTTTAAGACGCTGGGCGGGACTGACGTTTTGACGTCACTTCCGCCCAGCAGAGCTGTGGGGGACGGGTGGGGGCGATTTTTCCCTCACTCGTATCCCAACACAGCCAGCAGGAGGACCCGATCGCCTCCGCCGTTACCGACGGCTCCGGTAAGCGGCGGAGAGCGCGGGAGAGCGGCGGGAGGGGGGGGGGGGGGCCCTCTCCCGCCACCGATAACGGCGATCTTGCGGCGAATCCGCCGCTGGGACCGCCATTATCGTGTACAGCACTGCCCACGGAAAAGATGGATATCTCGGTTGTGGCAGCAGCTGCTGCCGTTACCGAGATATCCATCTTTAAAGTCATGACGTCTTTTGACTATGACACCATGGGCAAGTGGTTAAAAAAAAAAAAAAGAATAGGGGAAGGTTTACAATCCCACATCAGTAAGCACCTGATGAACAGAATTAAAGAACCGATAGTGTCAGCATTTGCATCACCAAGAAGCCCCCTGAACCCGAAAAAAAAAAAAAAAAAAAAAAAAAAACCACAGTAAAGTAATTGGGCACCCCCCTCCTCGCATTCCAACGGCAAACTGGGGAAAAGAATTAGACCAAACAATAGAATTAAAATGAGTCGGTCAACAAGAGGTACCGCCCCAAAACCTCCTAAGAGTAATACCGGTATAAGCTCGATACAGCAGTACATGACACAGGAACCTACCGCTAAAAGCCCAAGTGCTGTAAAGAAAACGAACAAGAAAAGAACAGGAGAAGTTATGGCGGACCGGTCTAAAGGCGAGACGTCCCTGGTCGGAGACCTCGAACAAAGTAGGTTGGAAGACCTGGGTCAAGATACACAACCACCATCAAAAGCAGAGATGAATGTGATGCTCCTGAGGATGGAAAATCTAATAAGAACAGAAATCAACAGTTTAAGAACAGAAATGGGTGGTCTTTTTAAAAGAGTGGAGGGGACCGAAAAAAAAATAGCAGAACAAGACCAAGAACTGGTTAAATTAAAATCACAAGTACAAGCGATAACAGAGAGTCAAAAAATCCTAGCATACAGACTGGAAGACCAGGAAAATCGCAACAGGCGACAGAACCTTAGAATACGTGGAATAGAGGAAGTACAGGGGGAGGACCTAGGGGAGATCATAAATTCGCTTTTTAAACCCCTGTTGGGAAAATCTCCAGAAGACAAGCACATCAAAATTGAGAGGACCCACCGGATAGGGAACCCCAAACAGGCAGAGGAAAGGGGACCCAGAGACATCATAATACGTTTCCGGAACTATGAGGACAAGGCCGCAATCTGGGGAAGCCTGAGGGGATTACCCCCCATTAAATATAAAGGGAAGGAGATCCAAATCTTCTCGGACTTATCAAGAGAAACTTTAGAAAGGAGAAGACATATGAGACCCCTTCTAGACCAATTGCGTAGGGAGAACATCAAGTATCAGTGGGGATTCCCGGCCTGCCTTATTGGGTTTAAGGGGGGGATATCCGCCCGATTAAGATTCTCGGAAGAACTAGAGAGGTTCTGTCAAAAAATGGACATTATAGTGCCTGATCTTCCAGACTGGGTAGTTTAAGGGATGAACAGGACTGGGGGGGTGGGGTGGGGGAGGCCCATGAAAGAAGGGAGATTTGACAGTCATGGAGCTATCCCCAGGCTCAACCTCAGGGAGAGGAGCCGAGGGTAAGGGAGTGGAGGAGACCAGGATCGGCTTCCAGGACTCTAATAGGCCAAGGGGGGAGAGGAAGGGGGAGGGGGGATGAGGGAGGAGGGGTTGGGGAAGGGAGGTATGGGGGGGGGAAGGGAGGTATGGGGGGGGGGGAGGGGAGGGAGGGGGGACGGGGGAGGAGGGGGGGGGGGGGGGGAGGGAGGGGAGGGGGGGATGGGGAGGATGGGGAGGGGGGGATATCTTGTTGATTCCACATCGATCCATTATTTCCAAGCAAGCCCCCATGAAAAGGAGGATAGGGTCAGACAAGCAAACAAAAAAGTACTAAGAGCAGATGACAGAAATTAAACTACTATCATACAACGTTAAGGGGTTAAATTCTCCTGCAAAGAGACATAAAATTTTTAAGGAATTACAACTCTATAAAGCGGACATAGTCTTTTTGCAGGAGACACACTTAACGTTGGAATCCAATATAAGATTGTCTTCGCGAAGTCACCCTATATGGTACTATGGGGATACAATCACAAAACGAGCCAGAGGTGTCGCAATTGGCATCCGAGGCTCCATACGCTTCGAGCTGGGTGACAGATTAACTGATGCCGAAGGGAGATTCCTTTTTTTAAAAGGTAAATTAAGAGGGGAGGAATACACGCTAGCAAACATATACGCGCCTAATGACAATTCTGCAAACTATGTGACTAAAGTCTTGAAAAAACTTGAACAATTTAGGTCGGGATATTTGATAATAATGGGAGACTTTAACTTTTGCATGGATCCTGAAGTGGACAGTACGTCCCGTGCACAGGGGACGAGTAACGAACAGCGTAAACTAGTAAAACATGGACTGCATCAGGCCCAGTTGGTAGACATATGGCGTCTGCAACATCCCAAAAAATTAGATTATACGTTTTACTCCCCTGTGCATGGGACGTACTCTAGGATTGATTATGCCATGGTGGACCACAGACTCCTGGAAAGAATAGAAGAGACTAGTATTGAAGTTATGACAATCTCCGATCATACACCTATAACTATGAAGCTCAATGTATCAGACCAGAAAACGAACCCTCCAGAGTGGAGAATAGATGAGAGCCTATTAGATGATGAAAAAATAGTAAAAAGAGTGCAAGGAGAATTAGAAAGATACTTCATAGAGAATGACACGGAGGGGATCTCCAGGGCTACACTGTGGGAAGCCCATAAGGCCTACATAAGAGGAATATTTATTATGGAGGGGGCCAGGAAAAAGAAAGAAAAAACAAAAGAGTTAAAGGAATTAGTGAAGGTTATCTCATTATTAGAACAAGAACATAAAAATAAAGGACAAAAAATAGAAACATGGCACAAAGTAAAGATGAAAAGGGATGAGTATAGAACAAGAGGTCAAGAAAGAATTAAATATTGTTGAAAGAGAGAGATATATATGGGGAGACAAACCGGGCAAATCCCTGGCCAGAATGGTGAAAAAAAAAAAGTAGGAACTATATAGAAAAAATAAGGAAAAAGAATGGTGACTTAGTCTATAAAACCAGTGACATTGCAGAAGAGTTCAGGAGTTATTATGAGAGCCTATATAATGTAAAACAAAAGAACTGGAAACCGGGTGAGAAAGAAGCTAGAATTGAGGAGATACTGAGAAAAGGCAAAGAGGCAGCCGAAATCCTAGACCAGCCTATAACGGAGGAGGAAATAAGGATAACTTTAAAAAACTCCAATAAAGGGAAAAGCCCTGGCCCTGACGGCTTTTCTACCAGATATATACATAAGTTCGGAAACATATTAATCCCAAAACTTTGCCAGTATTTTAATGGACTTGGGAGTGACTATGAGCTGAGTAGAGAAGCCGCCATGGCAAACATCACGGTCATAGAAAAAGAGGGGAAAGACAATACGGTATGCTCAGGGTTTAGACCAATTTCATTGTTGAACGTAGATATAAAGATTTATGCTAAAATTCTAGCAGACCGTATGAAGGAGATAATGACGTTCATTATTCACCCGGACCAGGTGGGATTCATATCAGGCAGAGAGGGCAAGGACAATGGAACCAGAGCCCTCTTACTCATAGAGCAAATTAAAGAAAATCGAACCCCCAGTCTACTCCTTTCAGTAGACGCTGAGAAAGCGTTTGACAGGGTAGACTGGGGGTTCATGATGCTATCACTGGAAAAGACAGGGCTAGGCCCAAGGATGAGAGAGAGAATCCAAACATTATACCGACACCCACGAGCAAGAGTCAAGATTAACGGCTCCCTATCATCAGCCTTTGAGATGGGGAACGGGACGAGGCAGGGATGCCCTTTGTCCCCCCTCCTCTTTGTGCTCTTACTCGAGCCCCTTTTGGCCATGATACGGAACGACCCCAACATTAAAGGGGTCAGAGCAGGAGATGAGGAACACATATTGTCAGCCTTTGCTGACGACGTGTTGTTTTTCGTAAGAAATCCAAGAGACACGCTTCCCTACTTAATAGCGAACATTAAACAATACGGAGAAATTTCTAATTTCAAGATGAACATGGCCAAGACAGAAATATTAAATGTAAACATTAATAAAGACGAGGTGGGATTTCTAAAAAAAGGAATACAACTTTACTTGGCAGAAAGAGATCAAGTACTTAGGAATAAAACTAGCAAGATCCTTAAAAAATATATACCGATTAAATTATATCCCCCTCCTCGAGGAAATAAAAGGAGAAATTAGAAAAACAAAGAATCGACCGATCTCCTGGTTCGGTAGAGTAAATTTAGTAAAAATGATACTAGTCCCGAAAATCCTGTATAGGTTCCAGATGATTCCAATTTTCATCCCCCAAGGATATTTTAGATTACTGAACTCACTCCTATTGAATTTCATATGGAACAAAAAAAAACATAGGATCTCCCTTCAAATTCTAAAACAGGGAAAAAAACTGGGGGGCTTAGGAGTCCCGGATATCAGAAAATATTACGCAGCTTCAATTATCTCCCGTATAATAGAGTGGGTCAAAGAAAAGCACGATAAAAGATGGGTTCAGATCGAGTGTGCACTAGCAAATACACAATTAGGTAGAGTGATATGGAATCCACCACAGCACAGAAAATTACACATAACCACCCACGAAATGACACGGACAGCACTAAGGATATGGGATAGAACACACAAACAACTAGGATCAGATTACAACTCGCCACTCATAGATTTAAAAGATAATGTATTTTTCTCACCGGGTTTAAAAGAGGAGGGGGGGAATTGGATTAAAAACCGGACTCGGGTAAAAGATTTAACACAGCAAGGTAAAATAATGACACCTCACGAAATTAAAGTTAAGAATATATGCACAGGGTTGAATGATTGGCGATACAGACAGCTCTCCTCCTTCATCAGGACCCTACCAGGCCCCATCCGGGAACAGAAGGACCACACACCCTTGGAACAACTTTGCCTGGTGGATAGTTCAAAAGGAAATATCTCAAAATTGTATAAAATCCTGATGAAGGCGGAAGAGCTGGGGACGCCTAGGTATATAATGAAATGGGAAAGGGAACTTGAAGTCACCAGGGGGAAAACATCAGTAGAAAGAATATTGAACCTAACCCATTCCTCAGCAATCGATGTAAGAACAGCTGAGATGAATTTCAAACTTATTACGGGATGGTACTCTACCCCCGATAAAATTAGTAAATTTAAAGAAGGGGAGACAGGAGAATGCTGGAGAGGCTGCCCAACAATGGGGACAATGGCCCACCTGTGGTGGAAATGTCCCAAAATTAAAAGCTTTTGGAACAGGATTCTTCCACTAATTAAGGATATTACTAAAAAAGAGATTAAAGACGATCCTTGGGAAGTCCTATTTCATGGAGGAGTGGTGCCCCTAAAGGAGTATAAAAAGACCCTGGTTCCCCACCTCCTTAATGCTGCAAAACGGTTAATTCCAAAAAAATGGAGGGATAAGAACAGCCCACAGATATGGGAATGGATTGACTCAGTGGAGGAAACCTATAGGAGGGAGGAGTTGAAACTTAGAGAGGGGGAGGACAGCGAGGATATATGTAAGAAATGGAGCCCGTGGAGAGAGGATAATGTAAGAAATGGAGCCCGTGGAGAGAATTTAAAAGAACTGGAGCTACGCAGAAAATCTTAGAGTACCTTGAACAAGGAAAGCTAACCGTAGGGGGGACACTTGGGGGGAGAGATAGTGGAATCACGAGATAGAGGGAGGGAGGAGGGGGGGGGACCGAGGGGGGAAATCCACATACTAAACCAAAATACTATATATTAAAAAAAAAAAAAAAAAAGTCATTAAAACAGAAGGAAAATAAAGAGAACCACAGATGATAAATGACTATAATGATAAGCAAAGGGCGGAAAGACCCGTGAGCTGGTCATCTGGTATTACCTTGGGTCGTGACTGATGTGGAAAAAAAAAAAAAAAAAGAAACTACGCCCGAGGAGACACTGAAGACTATGAGAAACTTAAAAGCATCATCATATTCGGATGATATCTGTCCCTGGTGGCTCATGAAGGCCAATGCCAAAACACTGGCTCCAGACATCTGCAAACGTATTAATCTTTCTGTGCAATTAGGCATCGTCCCAGGAAAGATGAAGCATGCCATAGTAACACCCCTTGATATAAATGATCCGCTCAATTTTAGGCCCATTTCCACTATTTCCTTCTTGGCAAAAATCCTTGAGCAAGTAGTTTTCAGGCAGCTTCAAATCTATTTTGAGGGGGGAAACCTCTTTCATGATACCCAGTCGGGGGTTTTACCCGGAAAGAGGAACTGAGATATCTGTGTGGCCATGCGAGAAAGAATACTAACAATCCGTGACGCAGGGGGGTCGGCAGCTCTGATTCTGCTAGATCTCTCCGCAGCATTCGACACTGTCGACTATGAGATTCTGTTGGACAGACTAAAAAATCTCTTTGGCCTTAACGGGGTGGTCCTGAGCTGGATAAGCTTGTTTCTCCATGAGAGAACACAATATGTTAAGATGGGAACACACCGGTCTACCCCAAGACCTCTTACTTGTGGAGTCCCACAGGGGAGTGCTCTATCGCCACTCCTCTTTAATTGCTATGTCCGTCCTCTTGCTGATATCGTCCAGAATAACAACTTGGAGTGCCAGCTCTATGCCGATGACACACAAATTCTGGTTGATTCAGCAAGAGGACCTCAGCAGCCAGCTCAGCTGGCGAAATACCTGGTAGAAATACAGGACTGGATGGCTGGTAACAAGCTTGGATTGAACACAGCCAAAATTGAAGTTCTATTAATCGGTCCTAATAGCGCAACACTGCTGGCTGCATGGCCTCCATCTTCATATGAAGGTGCCTCTGTCATGGGAAATTTCTGTCACTCGTTTCACTGTCATGCATCTGATTTGAATCCACACGCATTCTCATGTGCAGGTTCGTCTCAAGTGTGCCCTAGTTGTTGTTGGCCTCATTTCAGTACATGCGCCAGAGTTGCTCGTCAGTTGCATCCGTAGCGCAGCGATTTGTGCCATTGTCATGGGAAATTTCTGTCACTCATTTCACTGTCACGCATCTGATTTGAATCCACACGCATTCTCATATGCAGGCTCGTCTCAAGCTTGCCCTAGTTGTTGTTGGCCTCATTTCAGTACATGCCCCACAGTCCTGCCGTCAGTCGCACTTGTGGCGCACGACTCGTGCCTCTGTCATTTCTGTCACTCATTTCGCTGAAACGCATCAGATTTGAAAATGCGCATTCTCGTGTGCTTGAATCACATCCTCATGCACCAATTAGTCTCGGCCTGCCCCAGTTGCTCTTTGGCCTCATTTCAGTACGTGCTCCAGAGTCCGGTTCATTGTCAGTCGCAACCACGGCACGACCGATCCACGCCTCTGTCATGGCAAATCATTTCACTGTCACATACCGCACTCCGATTCGAATCTAGTCGCATCCGTGATGCACCGATTCGTCCCAGTGTGCCCCAGTTGTTTGGCATCATTTCAGTACATGCTCCAAAGTCCGGTCGTTGTCAGTCGCACGTGCGGCACACCAATTCATGCCTCTGTCATGGCAAAACATTTCACTGTCACGTATCACGTTCCGATTCAAATGCAGTCGCATCCTCATGCACCGATTAGTCTCAGCATGCCCCCAAAAAACAAACAAAAAAAACAAGCACTCACCAACATCCAATCTGAATCTAGTTGCAAAGTCAGCCCTATGATTCGCATCCTCGGCAATGACAAACCCCCTCAACCATCAGCCGACCAGAGTCAGTCATATCATATCAGATCCGGCACATGAGCCCCCTGTCACCTTACATCCACAGCTGATCGGAATCTAATCGCATCATCGGCGCAGCGATTCAGATCCTCGGCAATACAAACTTCATCAACCGATCCGAGTCCAGTCGCAGCACCGGCCCAACATTTCAGATCCTTCACAAAACAAACCCCACCGATGCTCACCTCAGTCTGATTCAAACTATTTGCATCAGCGATACGAATACAGTGTTACTTACGATTCAGATCCCTGGCCTTGAGTTCATTGTCAAGCGTAACCATTTACATCTCACTCCATCTCTATGTACAATGTTGCACACGGTCATTCCTACATACTCAAAATTTCTGCTAAACTTTGTCACAAAGCTGCTTAATTGCAATTGCTGCAAGCATTTCTGCAAGTGGCTCAAATCGCTCACTCATGTCCAGTAGCAACTCGGCTGCTCACCTATTTTCTGTTGTGCTCACACGCATACTAGCTTTCACTACGCCTGTTGTTCTTTCAAGTTGACCCGCATCAGGTCCATTCTCCAAGACTTCACCGGCACACAGGGGTGTACTAAGAAGCAGCTTCAATCTCTCCTGGGAATGCTAAACTGGCAGTTAGGATCCTTCCCCAAGGTTGATCTTTTGTATCATGCCTCCTGGTCGTCCTCTCCCAGACACAGGACCCCAATCAGATCCTTAATTTGGACACCGGGGCAGTAGCGGACCTGTCAATATGGCAGGAGTTCCTTACTACGTGAAACAGTATCAATGTTATACCATCAATATTGCCCCCATCACCACAGGTAGTGACAGATTCTGCAGCCTCTATAGGCTTCGCTGCAATTTTTGGCCACTATTGGTTTGCAGGACCATGGCCTCCAGAGACACTCTTAATTCCAGGGTTTACCCGGACTTCCTTCCTGTTCGAACAATACCCGATTGTGGCAGCTGATCAGCTCTGGGGTCATATCTGGACAGGACAAACCGTGGCCTTCACCATCGACAACCAGGCCACAGACGATATTATAAGTAAAGGCAAGTCCAAGTTATGTCCTTCCTACGCAGGCCCATACATCTATCCCCACAGCACCAGTTAATGTCCAGTATCCTGGCTAGTTCCCCATGTGGCCTTCTCCCCAGCCTGGTCATTCAAGCAGCGATCTACTCGGCCTACCACGGGTTCTTGCGGCCTAGCGAGTTAACCCGCAGCTACTCTGCCGGCTAAGTTCTACGTAGACCGCACTTGGCTCGCTACCAAGACCATTTCATCCTCCACCTGGCACTATCCAAAACCCAGCGGTCAGGTACCGGGGTAGACATCCAACAATGCCTGGTGTGCAGTAGCTATACTCGATCGCCTTCTGTCACTCCTACATGAACAGTCAAATTCTTGTCCCCTACTACCTTTCCCGATCAAACCCTTGAGTGCTGGCCAGTTCGTCAAACACATGAGAATTCATCGGGACACGACCAACCGTAGGAAGTTGATCCAACATTTACCAGATCGCCTCTCGGGGGATCAGGAAGGAATTTTCTCCCCTGCTGTAGCAATTGGCCTAGGCTCGGCTGGGGTTTTTCACCTTCCTCTTGATCAACTGGGGGGGCGGTTAGGTCAATTTGGGTCCTGTCACCTATACACTCACTCACTCTTACACGCTACCTACACCTCAACCCCAGTCAGTGCTCCACTCGCTCTTATCGTATTGGAGTGGCCTCGGCCACATCCCGGTGTGGGGTCCCAGATCACAACAATTAAGAGACTTGACAGGTGGAAGTCTGCCTGCTTCGCCCAACACATCCCCAATCCTCTGGTGGAAATGGCACAAGCATTCACCAAACTTTCTCAACGAATAAAGCTAAAACCAATAAAACTACACCCCTACCTGAATGTTTTTGCCCTCTTATTTTGGCATACCGTCCATCAGATCAGGGCACACTTCAGGTCCATTTCATGTTGTAAGTCTTATGTTAAGTCTATCTATCTTGTTCATATCCGTATTGGACATAGGGCTTCAACCATAAGTAACAAGGCCGGTATGCTGGCCTGAATTTATGGGAGGAGCCCAGGGGGTATTTAACCAGCCCACTCACCTGTGGTCTTTGTCGGTTTCCTGTGAGCGATACCCACCCTCCCATCCCCTTTTTAGGACATTTCTCAAATTAATTTCTCCACACAAAATATTTATCTCCAATCTTGGGTATGCCCTCTTAGTTTGGCACACCGTCCATCAGATTAGGGCACACTTCAGGTCCATTTCATGTTGTAAGTCTTATGTTAAGTCTATCTATCTTGTTCATATCTATATCGGACATAGGTCTTCAACCATAAATTATATATGTATAATCTAATCTATATAGATATATACATTGTCTCATACTGTTGGGGACTCTTTGCTGGGTCGTTTGGGGTTGCGGCTGTATTCCATTGTTCTGTTGTGTCTGTCTTGGATATTATGAGATGTGTATGTGTATTTACTGTGAGGAGGGATGGGGGAATTCCTCCAAAAGCTCTCCCTGATGATTGAACAGTCTATACCGCCCTGAATGCAAATTGTCCTGAGTGTTACCTCTGTGTACCTGTGTTTCAATAAACAGTTCATGGTCAGCAGTACCGCCTAATTTGTGGTTGCAAGCAGTTGGAAGATCTTATATCTATATTCAGACTGGAAGGAAGCGGTGTATGACAACTCAAGCGGAGTGTGGGACATTTTGTTACAATACTTCCAAATAAATTACCTTCATTCTAAAAAAACTCAGTAAAGATTCATATGTTGTTTAAGTGACCATAGTCCCAAAGAGTTTAGTATACTAGAATAAAGGAAAACAATGTCACAAGTGAGCCATTTTAGATAATTGTTCCAGGGTAGACCTTCAAACAGCTGTATGGTATGCTTAGTATCCCACAAATGGGATGGTATTCCACTGAATAAAGTTTGTAATAGGGTGTCCAACAGATTACCTAATGATTCTCCTAGAGAACCTATGCTGGCTACAAATGGTCTACCCTGTAGTGGGAAATCTGCTTTGTGTGCTTTAGAAATATGATGAAAAATGGGTGCCTCTGGATGAAGGGGTACTCATTTCTTAGCCTCCATACGGTCAAGAATTCCTATGGATAATGCTTCCTTGATGATCTGGTCTAACTGCTCTTTATATACATCCACAACAGAAGGTTGTCGTAGTGCCTCTTTAACCACTTAAGACCCGGACCAAAATGCAGGTAAAGGACCTTGCCCCTTTTTGCGATTCGGCACTGCAGCTTTTTACTTTTTGCTATAATAAATATCCCCCAAAATAAATATAATTTTTTTTCCTCAGTTTAGGCCGATACGTATTCTTCTACCTATTTTTGGTAAAAAAAAAATCGCAATAAGCGTTTATCGGTTGGTTTTCGCAAAATGTATAGCGTTTACAAAATAAGGGATAGTTTTATTGCATTTTTATTAATATTTTTTTTTTTTACTACTAATAGCGGCTATCGGCGATTTTTTTCGTGACTGCGACATTATGGCGGACACTTCGGACAATTTTGACACATTTTAGGGACAATTGTCATTTTCACAGCAAAAAATGCATTTAAATTGCATTGTTTACTGTGAAAATGACAGTTGCAGTTTGGGAGTTAACCACAAGGGGGCGCTGTAGGATTTGTGTGTTCCCTGTGTGTGTTTACAACTGTAGGGGGGTGTGGCTGTAGGTGTGACGTCATCGATCACGTCCCCCTATAACAGAGATGACACGATCGATGCTGCGGCCACAGTGAAGCACGGGGAAGCCGTGTTTACACACGGCTCTCCCCGTTCTTCAGCTCCGGGGACCGATCGCCGCACTCCAGCGGCGATCGGGTCCGCGAGTCCCGCGGTCCCGGAGCTTCGGACCGGGTCACGGGAGCGCGCATCGGGTGCGCGCCCGTGACCCAGGGCTGGGTACTAGAACCAACGTATATATACGTTGATGTGCCCAGCCGTGCCATTCTGCTGACGTAAATGTACAGTAGGCGGTCCCTAAGAGGTTAAGGTAATCATGAGAATCCAATATGACCAGAGCTCCTCCCTTGTGAGACCCTTTGATTACAATACAGTATCTGTGTTGCTGATATCTTGGAGTCTTAAAGGGGGCAATGTGATTGTACCCTGCCAAGCTGTATACTTATAGGCACAGATTTTAGATTCCTGTCCCATTCAGAGTGATACATACTGCACTCCACCCCTTATCTTGGCTTGCGGTCTCCAGAGTGGTGCCAGCAGCAGAAAATAAGAGATCTTAAGTTCAGTTTGAAGAAATAGGGGGCTCAGAAAAGTAAGGGTTCATTTACATTTGTAGTTTGGGGGGTCGTAAAAACCCCATATTAAGGATGTGTTTACTACCCCAATCACACCCCCTTTAATTGCAGTTATATGCACTGTCCTGGTTGCTGTTTGTAGCACCTTCCTAGCACAACCAATTTGCGTGAATGAGGCCACTCTGCAAGTGCACTGCAACGTTGTGCAGTACAGCAAACAAGGAGTTAAAGCCGGCAGCGTTGTGTTGCTTCCTCACCACCAGTTGTAACTACTTGCATGCGAGTAACAGAGGGTAGCATCCACCAAAAGCAACAGGGGGTTTAATTCCTGCTGCGGCATGGGTACACCTGTAGCTGCTGCCTCAGTGTGTTGCTTAGAGGTGAGATGGACTCTCCTCTCGGCTGATCTTATAAGTACAAAGCACAATTGTCTTGCTGCCCTCTAAGGACTGTTGGTATCCATGTGCAGACTACAAAACAAAAAAAAGAGTGCATTACCATACTAGGCACACAGTAAAGTAGCAGCATGCCAGGAGCCATTTGTTAATTTACATGTAACAAAGGCATGTTCGCTGTATAGAGAAGCACCAGGAATAAACACCAACATTTTAATCTGCATACAATCAATAAAAGGTATGATTGACATATACATTATTACATTTATAATGGTGCAGGATTTAAGACATCAGATGCCATAGCCTTGGAACATAGCTGTTAGGGTGCTCGTGTGATTTTGTACGCCATCTTCCTTTCGTTGTCCCCCTTCCTGGCTAAAGACATAACATGGTATATAAGTAGGTGTACTATTATGTATGAGTTTGGCTCTGAAGAAGAGGGTCCGACACTCGAAATGCGTTGGTCATTTACAGACGTTTAGAGGTCTTCCCATGCCATCAGGCAAGTATGGTGGATTGGAGGCGGTCTCGTTTGTATCCTTTTGATATATTTGTGTAAAAAACGTGTTTGTGAGTACCAATTTGTTGTTCTACTTTTTTTTTAATAAATTTGAATTATGGTAACTAGATCGGTGCACCCTCTTTTTTTTTGGTTTTGTAGCTAGCGGAGTCGCTCTGCTCCAGCAATGCCACTCCTTGACTGGTTTCCCTAATATCATGCAACATGGCATAATTATTGGGAGGTGCCAGTTTAGAACTGGCCTCCATAATGCTTTCCCTCTAACCAGACTGTCAACCAACTTCTCTGCTTTTGTGCCTGCACCCTTGTATCTCCACCCAACTGTCTCCCTGCCTGTGTCAGCACCTGACGGGTACAGTCCAAACTTGTTTTCAAGGTGGCAATGCTTTTCAGTGTTGCCAGCTGCTTCCCTAGATTCAGGACCTGGGCTTCCAAGGAAGCAACCGGCTCAGATTTTATGCAGCATTATTCACCCTGAATGGGTGCTCAACACATACATGTCAAATGATGTGCACCAATTCGCATTACCATACCTGTTTGACCCACTAATTAAATGGGGGTAATCCTACATAGTTGGCAAGGCTGACTAAATGCACCAGTCCATCCAGTTCCACCTGTGTAGGTGTGTGTGTGTGTTCATAATCATTTCCCATATCCCTGTATACCGTGCTTGCTAAGATAAACGTCCAAGAGTTTGTTTTAGAAACTCCTACTTTATGCTGACACCACCGATTGTGGAAGTGAATTCCACATCCTCTCTGTTCTGACAGTGAAATACCCCTATGTATCCTAAAAGATTAGGAATTATACTCTGCCCAATTTAATGTTACACTCATTTCCTGACTCTTATCGCACGGTCCCCAGCGTCCTCGTACTCCCAGCTACAATAAATACTCAATACTCCCAGTTTTTTTTTTCCACCTCAGACTAAACCACAGCAAGAGACCTACTCATGGTTTTATTCAATAGTTCTGTCTCTACTTCGGTTATGCATCATATGTGGAGTTCAGGGCCGATCCTAGGGTCACAGGCGCCTGGGTGCAGAAATATTTCTGGCGCCCCCACAAAGGGGGCGTGGTCATCTTTCCAACTCCTCCCCTTTACAAATGTTTGTATGGCAATGACTCAAACACAGAGATGCTCCTCTAAGAAGTATTTGTTGCCCTGGGATCCTCCCATGATCTTTTAACAATAAAGAAAATACTGGAAGAGCGTACACTAATGAGACCTGGAGGGGAACCTCTCTGATACTGTTAGAAAGTGGCCCAAAACATAGTACAGGAGATGGTCAGAGACTGTAGACATGATACAAGAGATGGTCAGAGACTGCAATTATAGTACAGGAGAGGATCAGAGAGTGTAGACATATTACAGGAGACAGTCAGTGACTGGAGATATAATACAGGAGATGGTCAGAGACTGCAGTTCCTATTGGCATAAGTAGATAATGGCCGATCGGCTCTCACCTGACCCAGCGATACAGCTACAACGGTTCCTCTGAGTCAGCTCACTCTGAATTGCCCATGGATACTCCGCTGGGTAGAGCCCAGATCTGTATTCTGGCAATGACTCCAATCCTTTCTCCGCCAGGGATGGCACTAGGCTGTGTGGCTTTCCCTCTGGTGGCGCACGGCAGCGGGGTTCTCTCTCTGATGGTGTTCTCTTAGCACTGTCCTCTCCCTCTGGAGTCCTGGGTGCACTTCCCTGAAAGCTTTCCTGGGGTCCTGGCTCTCTCTCTCTCTCCCATTCAGCTGAACATGCCGTGTGGGCTGCAGCTTCTTTGTTACAGTGGGGCTGCCAGTCCTCAAACTACAAGTCCCACAATCCTCTTCTCTGCTCCTTTTTCTATTCTATTCCTTCCCTGGCCAATATAAAGGCGGGAAAAAACATAAAGGGTGGTTGCGCTGGCAAGCGCTGCGCACTAGTACAGCATTGCGCGCAAAGAGAAGAAGAAGGAGGAGAGGGAGTGGAAGGAGGAATAAGGAGCCCGCAGCTGCAGTGGCGTCACTAGGCATGTTGTCACCCGTTGAGATAAAACATGGTGTCACCCCCTTCCTCCACCTATAGTTGCCCCTCAGTACAGACCCCCTCCACTAAGTATAGACCCCCTCCGTCCGTAGAGACTCCAAACTAAGTATAAACCCCCTCCCTCAGTACAGACCCCCAGGACAAACCACCCACCCCCATTAGTACAGACCCCCCAGGACAAACCGCCCCCCATTAGTACAGACCCCCCAGAACAAACTATCCCCCTCAATTAGTACAGACCCCCTCCATTAGTACAGACCCCACTCAATTAGTACAGACCCCCTCCATTAGTACAGACCCTCCTCTATTAGTACAGACCCCCCTAGGACAAACCACACCCTCCATTAGTACAGACCCCCAGGACAAAACACCCCCCCATTAGTACAGACCCACTTCCAGTATTAAAGACCGCCCCAGAACAACCCCCCCCCCCCCCATTAGTACAGACCTCTAGGAGAAACCAATCCCCCTCCATTAGTACAAACTCCCCATTAGTACAGACTCCCCAAGGACAAACCCCCCTATTAGTACAGACTCCCCCAGGACAACTCCCCCCATTAGTACAGAGTCACCCAGGACAACCCCTCCATTAGTACAGACTTCCCCAGGACAAACCCCCCATTAGTATAGACTCCCCCAGGACAAACCCCCCCATTAGTATAGACTCCCCCAGAACAACCCCCCTTCCATTAGTACAGACCTCCCTCAGGATAAACCACCCCCTCAGTAGTGCAGACCCCCCCGGACAACCCCCCTCCATTAGTACAGACCCAACCAGGACAAACTCCTCATTAAAACAGACCCCAGAACAAACCCCCCCATTGGTGCAGACCCTCCCCCCAGAACAAACCCCCATTATTACAGACCCCCAGGACAAACACCCCTATTAGTACCGACCCCCCAGGATAACCCCCCCCCATTAGTGCATACCCCAGGACAAGCCCCCCCATTAGTACAGACCCCCCCAGGACAAACCACCCCATTAGTGCAGACCCCCCCACAGAACAAACCCCCCATTAGTACAGACCCCCCATGACAAACCCCCGTTAGTACCGACCCCCCAGGATAAACCCCCCCATTAGTGCATATCCCCAGGACAAGCCCCACCATTAGTACAGACTCCCCCCATTAGTACAGATCCCCCTCAGGACAAACCCCCCATTAGTACAGACCCCCCCAGGACAAACCACCCCATTAGTGCAGACCCACCCAGGACAAACCCCCCCATTAGTACAGACCCCTCCAGGACACCCCCCCCTCATTAGTGCAGACCCCAGGGAAAAACCTCCCCCATTAGTACAGACTCCCCAGGACAACCCCCCCTCATTAGTGCAGACCCCAGGGACAACCCCCCCCCCCATTAGTACAGACTCCCCCCAGGAAAAAAACGCCCCCTACAATACTACAGACCCCTCCCCCCAGGACAACCCCCGTCCATTACATTAAATAAAAACACATGGTCCATCATGCCTGACACTGCTCCTCTCTGTGTCATAAGATGACTCCTGTCTGCGGCGATCTGTGATCCACCCGGGCGGCAGCTGCAGAGGAGGGGACAGTGTGCAGCCGCGCCGCCCGGGTGGATCACAGATCGCCGCAGACAGGAGTCATCTTATGACACATAGAGGAGCAGCTGCAGAGGGAGGGGACAGTGTGCAGCCGCGCCGCCCGGGTGGATCACAGATCGCCGCAGACAGGAGTATTTTTATGACACACACAGAGAGGAGCAGTGTCAGGCATGATGGACCGCCCCCTCAGCAACGTCACTGAGCAGCTAGCGTCTCTCCACACAGAGACAGCTGCTGAGATCTCCAGGCTCTTCACTACCCTCTCTAACAGGAGGAGGAAGGGGGGACACGGACAGCCGTACAGGACAGTCAGAGAAACACAGCAGCGGCGGCGGGTAGAGCAGCCGGCGCCGCTCTACACAAACAAAGAGAGTGATTATTTGAGACAGGCACTCTGACGCTTCAGCGCCCCCACCTCTGTGGCGCCTGGGTGCACTGCACCCTTTGCACCCCGGGTAGGATCGGCCCTGGTGGAGTTTGTATTATTAATTTATAGCATTTGTATTTTTTTTTTTTAAAGTAACAAAATTTCCATCTATCTTCCCTTTTCCCCTACCCCTTCCCAACCCTCCCCCCCCGTCCCCGGCCTCTCCCTTATCCTCTTTGTTAAGCATTTGCCTTCTCTCTTACGAGAAATACTCTTTGTCTTTATATTATATTGTCTTAAAGGAGCACTAAAGGAATTTTTTTGTTTTTGCTGAAATGACTGTTTACAGGGTATAGAGACATAAAAGTTAACTGATTCCTTTTCAAAATGATTAAAAATAGATAGAAATCAATCATATAATATGCCTCTAGTTTCACTTTAGTTTTTCAAGTGGTTTTGTGTTTATGTGAAGTAGAGAGAGAGACAGAACAAAAACAAACAAATCCAGGGCAGTGTTTTGTTTTTAAATTGAATCCCAGGGCAGTGTTTTGTTTTTAAAATTAATCTGATTGGTTCTGAGGAGTTTTAGACACACAGCTTGGACCACAGTGAAAAGATGCCATGAGATTTTTCATAAGGAGCCAGACAACCAGGAAGTGTGGAGATCAGAGAAGTATTACAGTAACTTCAAAGCAAAAATGAACAATGAGAACATGAAAACAGCACTGCATTAAGGTAAAGGAAGCTATTTAGCTTAAAAAAAAATTTCCTTTAGTGATCCTTTAAGCCTCCATCATCTCTGCATATTCCATCCTAGACTTAAAACTTTTCCAGGTTTCCCATTTCCCTTCAAAATCGGCCCATGTTTCCCCACCCCTGTATCTTAGGTATTCGTTATAGTATGTTTCATCAATTTTGTTAGCCCATCCTCTTAATGTAGGTCTCTCTGGTTGTTGCCAATTACCCGAAATTTGACTCTTTGCGGCATTCAGGAACTCTGGAATTAATGTCCTTAGATATTTTTTAGTTGGCATTCGGGCCCCGTGTAATACGCAGACCCAGAAATCCCCCGGGATATTCACGTTTATTATTTCTTAAAATTTTTGTCTAATTTCTGACCAAAAATGTTTTAATTTTGGGACAAGACCACCAGATGTGGGTCATTGTACCAATTTCTTTGCAACCTCTCCAGCATGACCGCGAACTGGTTCCTGAGGCCGTATGTATTCTATCAGGTGTGAGGTACCATCGTACCAGACACTTGTAGTTCTGTTACATTACATTGTTGTTTATGGAGGTAGCATGGACTCTATTAGCTGTCTCATCTCCTGTTCATTTATTGATAAACCAGTTTTTTCTTCCCATTTCTTGATGAATGGAGGAACGCTTTGTTGTTTTGAGTCATTCAAAATTTTGTATATCTTTGAGATTTTTCCCTTCCCACTCTTTTCTACACATAGTTTTTCGAAAGGCCGGAGATTCGTTTCGGATCTAGTAGGCTGTGGGAGGCTTTCAAAGAAATGTTTTAGTTGCGCGTATCTCCATTCGTCAAACAAAATTATTTCTTTCATTTCTTTTAACCACTTGACCACTGGGCACTTAAACACCCTTCCTAACCAGACCAATTTTCAGCTTTCGGTGCTCTCACAATTTAAATGACAATTACTCAGTCATACAACATTGTACCCATTTGAAATTTTTGTCCTTTTTTTCACACAAATAGAGCTTTCTTTTGGTGGTATTTGATCACCTCTGGGTTTTTTATTTGTTGCGCTATAAAAGAAAAACGACTGAAAATTCTGTAAAAAAAAAAAAAAAATCTTGTTTCTGTCATATTAGCGGGTTATTTCTCACACACAGCATATGCATACCACAAATTACACCCCAAAACACATTCTGCTATTCCTCCCGAGTATGGCGATACCCCATGTGTGAGACTTTTACACAGCGTGGCCACATACAGAGGCCCAACATGCAGGGAACGCCATCAGGCGTTCTGGAACACCCAGACCAATTCTGACATTTCTCTCCTACATGTAAAAATCATAATTTATTTGCTAGAAAATTACATAGAACCCCAAAACATTATATATGCTTTTTTAGCAAAGACCCTAGAGAATACAATGGCGGCCGTTACAACTTTTTATCTCGCACGGTATTTTCGTAGAAATTTTTTGAACGCGTGTTTTTAAAAAAAAACAGTTTTGTGCTAAAAAAACCCCAAAAAAACAGTAAAGTTAGCCCAATTTTTTTTCATAATGTGAAAGATGACGTTACGCCGAGTAAATAGATACCCAACATGTCACACTTCAAAATTGCGCACGCTCATGGAATGACGCCAAACTTCGCTACCTAAAAATCCCCATAGGCGATAGTATTTGGGTATTGCAGAGTATTTGGGTATTGCAGAGTATTTGGGTATTTCAGGGTATCGCACAGGGTATTGCGGTATTGGGGTATTGAGGTACTGGAGTACTGCAGAGTATTGGGGTACTGGAGTACTGCAGAGTATTGGGGTACTGGAGTACTGCAGAGTATTGGGGTACTGCAGAGTATTGGGGTACTGGAGTACTGCAGAGTATTGGGGTACTGGAGTACTGCAGAGTACTGGGGTACTGCAGAGTATTGGGGTACTGGGGTATTGCAGAGTATTGGGGTACTGGGGTATTGCAGAGTATTGGGGTACTGGGGTATTGCAGAGTATTGGGGTACTGGGGTATTGCAGAGTATTGGGGTATTGGGGTACTGGGGTATTGCAGAGTATTGGGGTACTGGGGTATTGCAGAGTATTGGGGTACTGGGGCATTGCAGAGTATTGGGGTACTGGGGCATTGCAGAGTATTGGGGTATTGTGGGGTACTGGGGTAATGCAGGGTACTGGGGTAATGCAGGGTACTGGGGGATTGCAGGGTACTGGGGGATTGCAGGGTACTGGGGGATTGCAGAGCTGGGATGGATTGAGGGATGGCTGGATCTGTGACTGCATTTGTCACAGATCCAGCCACAGCTCAGCTGCTGACACCCCGCTCCCCCCCCCTCTCCTCGCACACTGTACCGAACGGTACAGAGAGCAGAGGGAGGAGAGGGAGGAACCGGCGTCATCAAATGACGCCGGTTTGTTTACAAGTGATCAAATGACGGCGCGATCACGTGGTAAACGGCCGCTATCAGCGGCAATTTACCGTGATCCGCCGAGATCAAATGCGGCGATCACGGACACTTTCGCGAGCGCGTCCCAGGGGACGCGCAATCGCGAAAGTGAAGGACGACGTCCCAGGGACGTCGTGTCAAAACTACTCGACCGCGCTGTAGCAGTATTTTCGCTATAGCGCGGTCGGCAAGTGGTTAATTCCTGCAGTGTCAATAACTTATTTTGCTCCATAAGGTCTTTTAATTGGATATTGTCTCTCCTAATCCATTTACCAAATCTTTTTTCATCTCCTGGTGGAAAAAATTGTGTGTCTTTCAGGGGTATAAACGGTGAGTTATAATCCCATCTTTCTTTCTTTTGAATCTGATCCCAAAGTTTTAGTGCGTGTCTTGTGATATCTTGGACATCGGGACTTAGTCCTCTAAACTGTGCCGGAACCCAAATTAAATTCCCCAGTGCTATTTTACTCAGTTTATTTTCCATGGATACCCATCTTTTTTCTACGTTATTTTTTGCCCAATCTTTTACTCTGGACAAAATGATTGAATAGTAATAATTTCTTATGTCCGGTTCCCCCAGCCCCCCTTGTGACTTATCTTTTGTCAAAAGTGTTAGTTTAATTCGTGTTTTTTTCCCCCTCCATATAAATTTAAGAAACATTGACTGGAGTTTTTTAAAGAAAGCTTGTGGTATTCGAATTGGGAGCATCTGCATTTTATAGACGATTTTTGGTAATATTATAATTTTAAATATGTTTAGCTTCCCAGTCCATGTTAGTTGTCCTGGTGCAATTCTATTAAGGTCATCCTTAATCTCGTTTAATAACAGGATAAAGTTGATCTTGTAGAGAGTCTCCCTAGAATTTCCTAATCTAATTCCAAGATATTTTAGTTCTTTTTTCCAAGAAAATGGAAAGTTTATCTGTAGGGCACTTCTTTCAGTATTTCTGATTTGGTTGGATTTATCTTAAAGTTAGAGATCGTACCAAATTATTTTATTGTTTTAATTATGTTAGGCAAGGTTGTCCTTGGGTTTGCTACGTAAAACAATATGTCGTCTGCGTAAGCTGCCAGTTTATGTTCCTCTCCTCCTAATATTATCCTCCTGATGTCCGCGTTTCGCCTTATCTCTCTCAAGAGAGGTTCTAATGCGAGAGTAAACAATAGCGGGGATAATGGGCATTCCTGTCGTGTACCGTTTTTTAATTCAAAGGGTTCCGAGATCTTCCTGTTAATTTTAAGTCTTGCAGTCGGTTTGTTATATAATGCTCTTATCCACTGCCTCATTCTAGGTCCTATTTCCATCGCCTCTAGTGTATTCTGCATGAAGCCCCAGTCGACTCGATCAAAGGCCTTTTCTGCGTCTACAGACACTAGCAGGCCTGGGGTTCCACTTTTTTTGATTTCCTCAATGATCAGGAGGGATCTAATACCATTGTCTCTCCCTTCTCTCCCTGTAATAAACCCTACTTGATCTATGTGAACTGCGTCTGTCATAATTCTTTTCAGCCGATTAGCAAGGATTTTTGAAAATATTTTCAGGTCTATTTTGAGGAGCGAAATAGGTCTATAGCTGGAGCAAAGACTGTTGTCTTTGCTCTCTTTAGGTATTACAGTTATTAGAGCTTCTAGGGCTTCTTTCCTCATTTCCCATTTCTCTCCTATCCCGTTAAAATAGGAGCATCATTTTGGGGTTAAGATATCGGAGAGTAATTTATAGTATAATATTGTAAATCCGTCTGGACCGGGGCTTTTACCGTTGGGCAGTTCCCGAATAGTTTTAGCTACTTCTTCTTCTGTTATGGGGATTTCGAGGCTAGTAAGTTTGTATTCTGGTATATTATTTAATTCTGCTTTTCCGAGGTATGTTTTCATTTTTTCCTCCTTTAACTTTGCTTCTCCTTTGGTTCAAATTATTTGGTACAAACAAATAGCAAAGTAAAAACTCACATTTGAAATTGGAGCAGCGGCAAAACACCTACGAGCAGCGAGCTCGTTTCGCTGCTCGTAGGTGTTTTGCTGCTGTTCCAATTTCAAATGTGAGTTTTTACTTTGCTATTTGTTTGTACCTCAATAAACTTTTATGGAATACTGCACTATGAGCCTCCCTCTCTCTCCTTTTACCCTGCATTGCCTGAGCACCTGTTGATGCCAAGGTTGAGAGGTGGAAGCTTTAGAGGAATTTCAAGTGGGAGTTACCTGTCGGTCAGTGATCCCCCAAGCACATCAGGTCCGGATACGAACAGGGTGTTTGTGGAGCTAAGTCCACCATCCTCAGCCTCAATGTGAGTGCGTGCTGATGTGATTCATCCATTTCTAGGTCTCTTAAGGTTACGTCACTTTCCATTCATTTCTGCCTTTCATGTCTGTATGAGCACCTGGTGAAGAAATTCTCCATTTCAACCTCAATAAGTAACTACTGTTTGGTACTTTGGGCCATCCGTGCTATGGCTCTGAGGTGAGCATTTTAGTACAAGAGGTGTGCGCACCGAAGTCTGCCTGCTTTCACACCGTACCTGCTTTCACACCGTGCCACTTTTTGGGCTTTGGAGTCTCCATTTTTGTATGGACTTTTCACGTGTTTATATGCTATACCCCTAGCCGTGTGCTGTCACGCACAGCTATTTTCATTTGTGTTTTTCATTTTTTTTTTGGTTCATATTTTGTATATTGCATTTTATTTATTCCACATTGTGTGTTTGGTACATTTCACATGTTTATTTATTTGTTGCTTATTCACCTCCTTGTTCACCATACAGTCACTTAGCATATCTCCCTTGGTATTTACCCTTCGGTTTTATACCCTTATTAGGATTCACAGCACTCTTTGCCTCATATGCTGTGCTCGCCAAACATCCACCAGTTGATGTTGGTGCATCTTCTTTTTTAGTTTATTTCTCTGACACAATTCGCTCGCCTGTGCATGTGATGTACTGTCTAATTTGGGATCTAAACATAAGTTAAAATCTCCTCCTATAAGGGCCTCTCCTTTCTTAAAACTCATAAATTCTTCCATCACTCCTACTAAGTATTGGGCTGACTTTTTATTCGGGCTATAGATGTTCGCCAGAGAGATCTCAAAGTCGTTTAGTCTCCCATTGAGAAGCAAAAATCGACCGCCAGGATCTGCTCTCCTTTCTACCAACGAAAACCGAGTGCTCCGGGCGAACCCTATAGCCACCCCTTTGGCTCGTGGGATAGGGGAATCTGCATAAAACCATAATGGAAACTCGTCAGTGGCAATTCTACGGCATGTACCCAGGGTTAAATGCGTTTCCTGTAAGAGTATTACATCCGCCTTTAAAAAGGCCAACTCTCCAAATATATTAGCAGTTTTGATGGGGGCGTTTATGGCACGAACATAACGTTCTCTTTGAAGTCTTCATCTTTTTCCTCTGCTGTTATAAAAGGCCTTGCGCCTTCTAAAACTTCTGACTGTCTTCTAAGCCCTGATTTCTGTGTAGTCTCAGCTGCTTTTTTTTTGTTGGTGCCATTTTTTCAGGACTGTCTTTAGGTTGGCTTGTTGTCATATATCTTTTGATTGTACTCGGGCTTGAGCTAATCTTTGGTGGATTTGCTGCTGCTCCTCTTAGCGACCTTTCCCTCATTATGATCCTATAATTTTCTCCAGCCTAATTTGCTGTATACAGTATTGTTCACCCCCTTTGAAAGATACGGAGGGTGTAAGGCTTTTAGGCCTTCTACCAAGTTTCATAGAATGCGTATAGTCGTGTCGTATTATTATGAAAGCCCCTAAGTAGGACTAACTATTTTGAGTAAACAATACTGTATATTCCTTGTTACTATACGTCTGATATCATCTGGTATCAGGACCCAACTTGTTTCCACACAGTCCCTCAGACCCCCAGAGGCCCCGGTGTTAATAGTTAAACGTATGGAAACTAAAGCCTCAATCGTATGCCAATTGCAGCTTCCTCCAGGTTCGCTACCCCCCTCAACACTTTATTGTTAGGGATTTCCCCTTCACAGTTCTTACAGTTTCAATTCAAGTATCAGTACAATCAGCATTCAGCCTAAAGAGTTTTCCAAAGCCGCTTATAAACAATTAAGTTCAGTTCAGTTCAAATTCAAGTTTAGCAGTAATCAGATGTATTACTATTATCTATTATCTTTGCAATTTGCAATTTCTGTAATGAGCAATATATATGTATCGATCTTAACTCTATAACTTTCTTTCTACAGCTCCGCTGCTACTCACTAAGCTGGGGAGCAATAGTCACGGTTACTCACGACACGGTGTTAGCTGTATTGAGGTTATCCTGTATCCTCCTAGGGGCAACTCCTTACGCCGAGATTGATCATCCTGGGTCTTGCTGGGTCTTGCAGCTTCTTGCTTTAATCCGGAGTGAGGCCAAATTGGACTGGCTGCGTGTGTGGATGGGTATTGGGTAGTAATTGCCTTTGATGACTGTGGTGGTGTCTGATGCTCCACATAAGTCCTGAGATCAGGACGTTAGGCTGGTGGTGGGTGGCCGCAGTGCGGTGTCGGAGCAGTGTCTACAGTGCAGCTGGATGAGCTTCAGACCATGGAATAGTGTAAGGGATAGCAGTGGTCAGTAGCTGGAGACAATAACACAGCCCACTAGGCAGCGTCCGGGGCAGGGAAAGGCAAAACAGCAGGGAAAGCAGTTCGACAGTAGCGGAGGCAAAGGCGGAAACGGAGAGGGATGGAGAGGGAGTGGAGAGCCCCGTCGCAGCCCGGCCACCCGGCAGCGTTGCGGTGTAAATCTCTCTTACCGGCACCTATCGTTATGCCGCGGGCTGACTATGGCCGTAGATCAGCTTCAGGTCGGCGGGGTGGCGAGCAGCCCCTCCAGCGTCCCCCGGACCATCCGCTCGAGCGTCGCACGTGTCGCTCACCCCCCCCGCAGCAACACAAACAAAAAGTCCCGGGTGAGCAGACAGCCAATCGGAGCAATCGGAGTCGTTCAGTCCTGGGACCAATAGGACGAGTCTATACAGACTCTCGCGCCTCCGCTGACACATTGTATCCCATGCCGCCGCACCGCTCTCAGTACTCACAATACTCCTGGCTACTCGGTACCAACATATTTGGTATACTTATTTTTATTCATATGTCTGTTTGGTAGTTTTCATATATTTGTGTATTTGCTGCTTGCCTTCTCAGGTCAGAACCATGAAAGGCAATCATGCAATTCTGTATTACTGTGTACTATTTAAGCAGTCCTGTGATATACTGTATGTATACTAGCCATGATTAAAGCATTTGTTAACAAAAAAAAAAAAGGATCCTGTTCCTTTAACCAGTTAACGACCGCCCACCACAGGTTCACTGCACCAGGTCGGCTCTCCTGCACGAATCGCTGTCAGTTTACATCTTCTCACGCAGGCGACCCATGATCGCATAACACCTCTGTAAACATGGCGGATCCCCATTCTGACAGATGAAATGACAGATCTACTGTTCCCAGTTATCAGGAAAATTGATCTGTCATGTCCCAGTCAGCCCACGCCCCATACAGTTAGAACACACCTAATAGCACGGATTAATGTAATAATGTCACTGTTCCCCAAAAAGGGCAATTGTCCGTAGCAATGTCACAGTCCCGTTAAAAATCACAGATTGCCGCCATAACCAGTAAAAACAATTAAAAAAATAAAAATAAAATAAAAGTCCCTAAATCTATCACATAGTTTGTAGACGCAATAAAGTTTGCGCAAACCAATCAATATACACCTATTGCATTTTTTTTACCAAAAATATGTAGAAGAATATATACCACCCTAAACTGATGAATAAATTAGTTTTATATATATTTTTTTGAGGATATGTATTATAGCAAAAAGTTCAAATTGTTGCTCTTTATTTATGGCGTAATTTTTTTTAACCACTTAAGAACTGCCTCCTGCAGATATACGTTGGCAGAATGGCACGGCTGGGCACAAGCATGTACCTCCTCTTTAAGTGCCCAGCTGTGGGTCGCAGGCATGCGCCCGCAAACCAGTCCAAAGCTCCGTGACTCGGTTCCCGGAGCTGAACCGGGAGAGCTGTGTGTAAACACAGCTTCCCCGTTCTTTACAGTGGCATCTTCATTGATCGTGTGTTCCCTAATATAGGGGTGATGTCACACGTCCAGCCCCACCCCCCTACAGTTAGAAAAACATATGAGGTCACACAACCCCTACAACGCCCCCTAGTGGTTAACTCCCAAACTGCAATTGTCATTTTCACAGTTAACAATGCATTTCTATAGCATTTTTTGCTGTGAAAATGACAATGGTCCCAAAAATGTGTCAAAATTGTCAAAAAATCGCTGATCGCCGCCAGTAGTAAAAAAAAAAATTAATACAAATGCAATAAATCTATCTCCTATTTTGTAAACGCTATCAATTTTGCGCAAACCAATCGATATACGCTTATTGCGATTTTTTTTTAACCAAAACTAGGTAGAAGAATACGTATCGGCCTAAACTGAGGAAAACATTTTTTTTACATCTTTTTGGGGGATATTTATTATAGCAAAAAGTAAAAAAAATTGCATTTTTTTCAAAATTGTCGCAAAAAATAAAAACCGCAGAGGTGATCAAATACCACCAAAAGAAAGCCAATTTTGTTTGGGAGGCACATCGCACAATTGTCAGTTAAAGAGACACAGTGCCAAATTGCAAAAACTGGCCAGGTCCTTTAGTTAAACCACAGTGGTGATCAAATACCACCAAAAGAAAGCTCTATTTGCGGGGAAAGAAATTATGTAAATTTTGTTTGGGTACAGCGTCACACAACCGCACAATTCTCAGTTAAAGGAATGCAGTGCGATATTGCAAAAAATAGGATTTTTTATGACAGCTTACCTGTAAAATCCTTTTCTTGGAGTACATCACGGGACACAGAGCGGCAATCCATTACTATGTGGGTTATAGAGTCTACCTTCAGGTGTGGACACTGGTGTAATTAACTACACAGGAAGTTACCTCCCTATATAACCCCTCCCATACTGGGAGCTCCTCAGTTTTTGTAGCAAAGCAATAAGTGTCCCAATATCCCCAAACAAGAGGGGCGGGAGCTCTGTGTCCCGTGATGTACTCCAAGAAAAGGATTTTACAGGTAAGCTGTCATAAAAAATCCTATTTTCTTTATCGTACATCACGGGACACAGAGCGGCAATCCATTACTATGTGGGATGTCCGAAAGCAATGCTTACTGAGGGGAGGGAGACACAAACAACGCAGGCCGCCATCAGATGTGAGGATCTATAATGCTGCCAGATGCATACTGCGCCAAAAAGCTGCATCCTTTTGCCCTCCTATGTACATCTGACAAGAATCAGTGAACCTAAGCACAGACGCCAAGTTGCGGCCCAGAAAATCTGCGTCATAAAGGCTCGGTAAAGCATCGCGCATAAAGCGCTTACTATCCTGGTACGGAGCCCCCCCCCCCCCCAAGAAACAGGGGGAGTCCCACTCTCCGAACCACAAGCCTGAATAATACCCTGATGAATCAATCTTGAAAACAGTTGATTTTAGACGCTGCCTGCCCCTTCCTGGGGCCTCCTGGTAGCGCAATAACATCAGCTTTCCATATCCGAGCAGCCGCTTCAGATAGGCCTTGACCCTTCTACTCCAAAGGAGAGAGTGTAACCATTTTAATAGCTGAACTGAACACTGCCTGCCCACATCTAGGGTCTTCTGGCAGCACAATAAAAACTTCAGATTTCTATATCTGAACCTTCAGATAGATATTTAACTGCTCTCATCTCTACTGAGAGAAAGCAATAACCTTTCCTTCCGAAAACAAGGTTTTGAAAAAGGGGGAGGTAAGAATACCTAGATTCAAATGAACACTAGATCCTTCTAGTAAATAAGGCTGGGTGAGGATTAACATCACCCTACTAGTAAGAATAAGTATGGTTTTATACCAAGAGGTTGCCAATACTGAAACTCTCTTGGAGGCTACCACAACCAAGACCACCAATTCCCTTGTTAAAGGCTGAAGGGAAATATGGTGCATCGGCCCACAGAGCTGACCCTGTAAGCCGACAAAACTAGAGCCAATCCTCCAAGCACAAGGGCGACTAAACTGGTGGACTTATGCGCGTCACCCCTTGTATAATGGCTCGGAACAAAGAGTGTGAAGCAAGCGACCTTTGGAGGCAAGGCCGAGATCGGATCCTTGATGTAACTTAAGGCTGGCTCCGTCTCCTTTCCAAATGCAGGAAGGCAGGAATTTTATCTTTGACAAACTTCCAAGGATGCCACCATCTGTTTCATACCAGGAACATGGGCTCTCCCGATCCTGGGATATCTGGTCCTGGAGGCCAGCCTTCCTGTATGAATCAAGGAAGTGCCGTTGATTCTAAAAACCCTGATCCTGAAGAATGTGGACTAAAATAGCCAGACCATTAATTCACCTGTTGCACGACAGGATGTAATACCCCCTTCGAAGTAGGCCTGGACAAGATGTAAGGGACCGTGGGTCCTCTACTACCACCCCTACTGTCCCTGCAGAGAAAAGGTCGTCAGGGCTATGCCGGAGTAATCAGGCCAGCTTCCGCCATCCTCTAATGTTGCATGGAAGCCACAAACGCCGCGGCACTGGGGGGAGAGACATAACCAGTGACCACTGGTCCCACCAGATTACTAACACATCTGCCCCGCATGCGGGTGGATCCCTTGTCCTTGACCTCAAGCTGTTCAATTTCTTGTTGAGCCTGGACGCCAATACATCTTATGTACAGGGTACTATTTCTGTGGCCCTTGGTCAGGAAAACAGTCGGGGTGTAGAGGTCCTTCTCCTGGAGACACTTGTTGATGGCTACAGCGAATCGCCTGCCAATTCTGCATTTCATGAAATGACGAATGTCAATAGGCAAGACACAAGCTCCTCCTTGGTAAATTAAGTAAATCACTTAATATGGTATAGTCTGATTGAACTCTGACCGAACCAACCAGCCCCTGAACGTTCAGGCCCCTAAGCCAGATGCTCCATCGGTAGCTCTAGCTGACAGATAAGGCTCCCTTGGAGCTCGACTACTTCCCCTGGGCCAAGGTCTCTTCCTGACCTGGCAAACCCTTTGGTTAAGAACCACCAAGAGGAATTCCAGCCTATCTCTGGGACCGGTTCTTTGGATAATGCTAGGTCAAGATCCACTCCTTCTAGGCCAACACAATACTGTTTATAACAGTCCTGAATAAAAGTATAGGGAACTGTCTTGAATGAAGCAGCATCTTCTCTAGTGCCTTAAGCAGAAGGCCAAAAGTAAGGAACTGTTCCTTGCCGTAACCACCTAGACCAGCTTTCTTATAGCGATGGTCTTGTCTTAGGCCAAAAGTACTCTCCTGGTGCAAAACATACCCAGCTTCTTGTCAATGAAGAATGTATCTTTAGACTGGAATCCTAACCCAGGAGATCCAGATACCTGACCATGCTGGACACCCTTAGGTCCAGCCATGCTGCTGACTGATCCATCAGCAGGAGTCCGCTTCCGTATGCCATTACTGCTATACCCTGGGCCTACAGACCTGCTAGAGGCGGGCCCTAGCACCCTGACAACCCAGACACGGAGGCTAACCCAAAAGGGCAAGACCACCAACTGGAGATAGTGCTGTTCCCCTGCACAACGCAGACAACCTCTGCAGTCCCAAGTAAATAAACACATATGCAACAGGCTCCCCATATGTGTATGTGGCAAGTGTTAAAGCCATATGCCTCAATGGAGGTGTGTGTACATGGCAGTGTGTGTTCATGGAAGCATGAAATCATATAAATATGTCTCACGCCAAACATGCATATAGCATGTGTGTTCTGGAATGAGCATCCTTGCAAGCAAGCAAGCATGTGCTATAAACGTGTTATGCAACAATGTGCAACATGAACCCATGCAGACACGTATCTCTATGCAAACACAAGGCATCCTGTATTGCTTAATTAAGCCACCATGTGCAACTTTAAAGTAACCATGCATGCGATTCAGCATCTTCCATGCGATCAACATCTTATGCATTTTAAGCACTACTGTGCGGACAAGAACCCTTGTGTGACCAAGCACCCCTGTGCGTTCCAACATCCTTATGCACCCAAGCATCTTAATGCGACTTTAGGCATTTCTGTGAAACAAGCCTCTCTATGTGATCAAGTATCCCTGGGTAATCCAGGACTCTGTTGATCCAACAACCATGTGTGATCCAGCTTCTTTTTGCATTCAAGCATCTTTAAGCGATCCCTTTAGGCCTTGAGTAATCCAGGACTTGGGTGATCGGGTAATCCTGTGTGATTCAGCATTTTTATGCCTTCAGGCCTCTTTATGCGATTCTAGGCATTTCTGTGGGAACAAGCCTCTTTGCGTGACCAAATATCCTTGGGGAATCAAGGACTTGGGTGATCATGTAATCCTGTGTGATTCAACCTTTTTATGCATACAAGCATCCTTTATGCGATTCAGCATTTTTATGCATACAAGCATCTTTATGCGACTTTAGGTACTTTTGTGGAAACAAGCCTATTTGTGTGACCAAACATCCTTGGGTAATCCAGGACGCTGATGATCAGGTAACCATGTGTGATCCAGCATCTTTTTTGCATCCAAGCAACTTTATGCGATTTTAGGACTTTCTGTGGAAACAAACCTCTTCTGTGTAACCAAACATCCTTGGGGGAAACAAGGACTTGGGTGATCAGGTAATCATGTGTGTTTCAGCATTTTTTAATGCATACAAGCATCTTTATGCGATTCAGCATTACAAGCATCTTTTATGCGACCTCTTTTGTGGAAACATGCAGCACCATATAGACAGAAACATGTATGTTTATGCGATCCACAATAGAATCTGCTCTGTTACTTGTTTTTATCCCACATGCATTCCAAACTCATGTATGTTATGCAACATGCGGACTGGTAAAGAGGAAATTATCCTCTGCAGATGTGTGTTTCCTCAATTAAGAGACATTAGCAATGTGTGCCCGCAACTGTGCATCCCTCCGATGCATTTGGTTAGCCTGAAGCAGACACCAGGCTGAGGATTATATGGAGGTCTTACTAGCCACCTATAGGAAAACCTCTCTTTACACTCTAAGGAGAAGATAGAGGTGTAATCAGAACCTGTAGGGCTTTTGATAGCTTCTCCTTGTTAGGCTGCAGCTCCTGTCTCCTGTCCTCTGACAGTGAAACTTTTATCCCCAAGCTTTCTAATCCCTTTGTTTCAGGATTAAAGCAGGAAAAGGGGGACACCCCCTTTTTTTTTTCTTGCAAAACACAAAACACATGCAGAGTGATTGCAATGTTGGGGGAAGGCTGCAATGCCTGACAGGTCTGATGGCTCAATCTATGAGCTGTTTAAGTCTCTTCAGAGGAGAATAAGGGTCCACCAGGTTCAGGTGGCGATCCCTCTTTATATTCCTACCCCTGACCTTATTCAATGGGGAGACCAAGTCCTAAGCTAAAGCAGAGGCACTTAACCCAGGTGCATCAAATAGCTGAATTTAGTCTGACACAATGCCTGCTAATCTGCACAGCTAGATGCGAGTAGGCGTCTTAGATGAATCTGTATCCAACTCACACAAGGTGCTTACGTTTGTGTCCCCCTAGCTTTACAGAGCTCTGACGTCCGGGCCCTTTGAAGAGCCTTCTCTGCGACTGCACTGAGCCGGTGAGCACGTGCAACATGGTAGAGCCTAAAGCAGAGGAAGTGGGACATAATAGATCAGCTAACACTTAAGCTTCCGTTTTCTGGAAAGCATGGTAAGCAAAAACATCAGGCATGTCTTCTACTGCCCATAGTAGTGGAAACACAGATAAGACTTGCAACTACACATGGAAGACAATCCTTTGTATAGGATTAAGGGCATATTTTTTTATTTTTTATTTATGTACCGGCCCCTTCAAGGGGAGATATATAGGTACTGCAGCCATCCTGTCTAACAGACATGGTGGGCCAGGCTGCATGCCGGCTAGGGGAGGTATATGGGTGCCCTGAGCCATCCTGTCTCAGAAGACATAGTGGTTTACATTGCCCATGCATAGAAGCATAATATAGGCGAGACCCAAGTCCCCCACGGAGGACCTACTGTCGAACCAAGTCCCGTAGGCCCTCCTCTTACCTTCTCCACGCTGCAGGGTATTGCCAAGCAAGAGGCCCAATCTTCCCCCTTCACCGTGGGTATTGTCCTAGACCTTCAGGGACCGGGGTCCATGGCAGGAACACCAACTCCCCTGGACCTATATAGCATCCTGGCAGCAGAAAAAACTTTTGGTCCTTAGAAGGCACAAAGTTCTGGAACCCAGGATCCAGCCCTCCGCAGAGAGGCATTATAGGCTAAACCTCGTTCTTCGTACCGAGGCCCAGGTAGCGTCCACTTTGGCTATGAAGCACCTTGGACGGATCCGGATTTATGGAGGTTCTTTACATCCAGCATGGATCCCTCCAGTGGAGCTCCTAAGAGCACATGTTCACTCGTGACCAACACCTTAGACACTGATGAAAAAACTGAGGAGCTCCCAGTATGGGAGGGGTTATATAGGGAGGTAACTTCCTGTGTAGTTAATTACACCAGTGTCCACACCTGAAGGTAGACTCTATAACCCACATAGTAATGGATTGCCGCTCTGTGTCCCGTGATGTACGATAAAGAAAATGGTCTGGTCATTAAGAGGGCAAATCCTTCCGGTCCTTAAGTGTTTACCACTTGCCGACCAGCCGTTGCAGTTATACTGAGGCAGGGTGGCTCTATTGAGCGAATCGCCATACAGGAAGGGCGCTTAGTGTATTAGATACAGTGGGCGCTTGCATGGGGCCGAGGAACTTGCCCGTGGCGCCAGAGACGATGCACGTGGCCGGTGACTGTGATGTCCGTCAGCCACCCACAATCGCTCCACAAAGAGGCAGAACGGGGATCTGCCAGTGTAAACAAAGCAGGTCCCCATTCTGTCAGGGGAGTACAGTGTGATTATCATAGGTGTGCGCAGCCTATTGCATTGGGGTGTGCACCCCAAAGCTAAAACACATACTACCAAAAAATGAAAGGGAAGGGGACGGTAAGTTACATCTTTACCGTCCCTTCCCCCACTCATCCTTTAACATCCCTGCAGGAACAGCTAGAGGGAGAGGAGAGTAGGGAAGCCGGAAGCACTGCAAGGGGAAGGAGGGGGGAACCAGGGCAGTAGGGGGAATCTGTGCGCACGCCTATGGTGATCATATGTTCTCATACGTGCTATCCCCCTGCCCTTTTGGATGGCCAGGGGCCATCAGTACCATGTTTCCATGCCCATCATGTGATGGCTGTGGCGTCATTGCGTTTGGGCATGGCTTTTCATCATGCGCACCTCCACCCGGCGGCTGGCGCACCATGCCACCCTTACATGGCATTGGGGACGGATCCTGCTGGACCCTTCTGGGATATAAGTTGGAGGTTGTACATGGCTTGTTTTCCTCTTCACTACCCTCACTGCACTTGCGACTGCTCAACTAGCTGCTGCAAGCCAATTCATCCTACACGTGAACAATGAACAAGATGTTTATTGTTCACGTTCAGCAGTCATATGTGCTTGTGCTTTTAGCTTTCCATTTTACACATTTTTGAACTTTACTTTTCCCTCTACTTTACCACAGGGATTGCCTTCCCAGACATCTCCTTTTTTGATTGTGCAGTCTTTTACATTTCTCATTGGCCTTATTTTTTCCTACCATTTTAACAGGTTGGTTTGTACTCATGCATTCAATTATATACATCATTGTTTATGTTTACATTTCTATTCTAGTAATCGACTCAATACATACAATTATGTTACCTTTAACGTTGCTGGTCAGCACTAGGAAGATGAATGCTGTTTGGTGTGCTCTCTTGTAGTATGACTGCCAATATCACACCAGTGGACTGCTTCTATTTCCAACTTTTTTTTTCTTTTTTCTTGACCGTTGCATCCTGCTACCAGCGTTGGAGAGAGAGCAACGTTGTCCGGTGGGTGCAAAAATGGGCTCTGCTTTGTGAGGTCTTTATCTGGCCTCCTAAACTGTTAAACTGTGGACTGCTTGATGTTCTTAAGGCTGTAAACCTCCCTAGCAGCCCTCCTGGTCAGTACAGCTTAATGTCAAATTGGCAACGCGAGTTTTAAGCTACGAGACGCTGCAAAGAGTTTCTAGGGGAAAAAAATCTATTCCTCCATACTCCCTGCCTCCTAGTGACTTGATTTATAAGGCTTGTGCTGGCCCCCCTCCCCCTTTGAGGAATATTAAACGGATTGAACGGGAAATATAATGCTCCCTCCAAGACTGCATAGCCTCTAGATTATTTTTTCTTTTGTTTGACAAAGCATAGCTGGTTGGAAAAACTGGGAAAAACTGGAAGATTTGGAGAATATGAAGTGAAATAGACTGTGAATGTGTAATAGAGTCGCTATACAAAACATATGAGCTACTGTTAACTGTTATCTTTTATCGCCTGTTTTACTGCTCCCCCTGCCTACATAAGATACCTTTGTGAAAGTTATTGTTGGACTTTAAAAGTAGATACATCTATGAATCTATGAAACATTGTCGTTAGACAGGCTGCACAGCAGCCAGCTAAGGGTAGCTGGAATGAGACAGGAGGCATACAAGCTTATATGTCCCCCCGTGTGGAGAAGGGGGCACATATAGTAAGACAGGAGGAGGAGGAGAAGAAAAGTGGGGGCATGGACAATATGGAAATTAACAGGAAGCAGACTGTCCGTAAATCTCTGACACCAAGCCGTGGTGTCTATGGAAGGTGATCGCCTACTATAGGACGGGGGAGAAAGCTCCCCAAAAAGGACATCCCCTATGTAGAACAATACCCACCGAGTGAGGGAAAATAAACTACAGGACAGGGGGAAAGTTATGTAAGGCCGGAAGAGGGGAGTCTTAATGTAGAAAAAGATCAAGATAGTCCCCCAGAATTCCCAGATGACCAATCTCCAAAAAGAGACGTGGTACTAGAGGAGAGAGGACTCGTGATAACGGAGGAAGATCTGGCAAAGGGAGAGGAGAATCAAGCAATTGCCGCTTCCAGCGACGGCCTTAGGTCGCAAGGAAATAAATTGACTGTAAAAGCTACAAATCGCACAAGCCATCCATCGGGAGAGGGGGAGGCAGTGAATGAAATCCGGGAAATTAGGGAATTACTGAGGGCCCTCCCCACAAAGAATGACATTCAGCAACTAATTAATGCGGAGGAGCAGTCCTGCATGCAATGATCTTTAATAGATTCCTGAACCTCTGCCACTACCTGCACCAGGCATTGGGGTATAGGGTAGAAAGTGTGGAAGAGAGTCAGGAGGCAATGGTGCAGGTAGTGGCAGAGGTTCAGGAATCTATTAAAGATCATGAAAATACCCTAAACTCATACAAAGATCAACTAGACGATTATGAGTTAAAATTAAATACATTCACCTTTCATATACATAAAATACAACAGTAAAACAATTACACATAACACAACCACAAAGGACAGTCCTGCCTCCTCCTGGCTTCCTACTCTCTCCTCCTCTACCCATTCCTTTCCATCTCCCCCGCCCCCCAGGGAGGACAGCCAAAAAGGGAGAGAGAGAGAAAAAAAAAGGGGGAAAAGGGGGGGGTGCCCCCTCTCCATTTCCAAATGTAATATCTGTGCCCTCCCTTCTCTATTACCATTATGAGGGGACAAGAACAAGTCTTGTTCCCCACTACCCATATACCTCTCAAGTAATAAGAAAGAGAGAGAGAAAAAAAAATGTAATTTAAAAAAAGTTTTAAAACACCCATTGTGTTTAAGTGCAATTTGTGCTTGGTTGGTTGTGTTATGTGTAATTGTTTTACTGTTGTATTTTATGTATATGAAAGGTGAATGTATTTAATTTTAACTGAAGAACTCTTTTGTATGCTTTATCAACAATGTAATGTTAATTATATAAATGTTTAAAAAACTTAATAAAAATAAATCAAAATAAACTAGACGATTATGAGAATAGAGACAGAAGGCAGAATATTTGTATAAAAGGACTACCTGAGGCAATTCAGACATCTGAGCTAGCCTCAGTGGTCCTAAAAGTATTTGGTCAGATTTTGGGGGGCTCTGCACCAGAACATATCGAATTAGATTGGATACATAGAGTCCCAACATACACCACCCCAAACATGGAGAAACCCAGGGATTTCCTTTGAGGGTACGAATCTATCATTGTACCCATATCTAACCTGTAGGACCATGTACCAATGTAGAGTGGTCTGGCCTTTGTTGGAAGCTCTGCGTTCTAAGGGGGTTAACTACCGTTGGGGGTTGACGGCATCTAGGAATGGTAAACCAGCAGCGTTACGCACTAAAGACGATTTGCAGTTTTTTGTTGATACACTGGAACTCCCATCAGTAGACTTTATATATGTTTTGGAGGACATATAAAGCAGGGACTCCCCTACAGCGACCGGAACAGTGGCAGCAAGTCTCCCGTAGGGGACAAGATAAAAAGTACTAAGGGAGATATGTACATCAAGAGGCCTAATGGATTAAAGCCTAAATGAAAGGGAAGAGAAATTTTGCAGTTAGCCGATTTAAAGAGTGGGAGAGTATACGAAAATAGCGTCTGGGGAGGAGGGAATTAGAGTGGGGTAGCCAGGGTCAATCAGGTTGTGCAAAAATATGAAAAAAGCTTGGACAGCCGCACTCCAAAAATGTTCTTTTAATTAAAATCGATCACAAAATAAACACACCACAGCAAAAATTGGGACAAAAGCTAACGTTTCGTACTGTAGCTTCAGTGCTTAGTCATAGCTAGTACCAAATCTGGTAGGGTCAATCTGGTTGTTTAGGTTGGTTCCGATAATTTGGGACTTGTGAACTGGTATCAGTAAGGGGGTGGAGAGACTCGGCACAAGGTGTGTGCGGACCTCTCTACTAGTTAGGTGGGATGCTCCGAGGGGGAAGATCAAATGGAGTATCTCTGAGGGGAGGGAGGGGTGCTATAGAGCTCAAATGGGTTATTTTTTATTTTATTTTTTTCTTCTGGTCAAGGGCAAAGAGTACAAGAAAATGGCTGATATTTTTGAGAGATGACTACAGCACTAAAAATTGTATCATATAACGTGAGGGGATTGTGCTCGCAGGATAAAAGGGGCCATCTTTGACAGGAATTACATCATTATGCTGCGGACATAGCTTTCTTACAAGAAACACATTTTAGGGAGGGAGGTATACCTAATATGCCGGGATATATGTTTAACCATTGGTATCATGCAACATCATCTATTGCAAGGGCAAGGGGGGTCACAATTGCAATCAAGAAAATGTGCACATGGGTACTGACGTCTGCACAAGCTGACAGTGAAGGTCTTTTCTTATTTATTAAAGGTACAATATATGGACAGCGATATATGCTGGCGGCAATTTATGCACCAAATATCGGGACAAGTCATTTTCTTGTTAAAATGTTGAAGATGCTAGAGAAATTTAGGGAAGGTTGTTTGATATTGGAGGAGAATTCAATACGGTTTTGGATCCAAGTCTGGATACAATGTCAGGGAAAACATCTTTATCATTCAGAGCCTTAAAACATTTGAAACAACTTCTACGCACCCAACACCTGTTGGATAGCTGGCGGGTGATGCATAATGGAGTAAAGGACTACAGCTATTACTCTAAAACACATAAAATGTACTCACGTATTGATCTACTTATGGTAGACCAATTTTACTTAGAAAAAGGTACAAAATTGCACCATTGAGTCCATAACCATTTCAGATCATGCCCCAGTAACGTTAACACTCTCCCCGATTCTGATAGGGTATAACGAACGGACGTGGAGATTGAATGAATCAATATTCGATCATAAAAAATAGCAGATGAACTGGCAGTTAAAATAAGGGAATATTTTGAAAAGAATACATCAGGGGAGGTGTCGGTCCAGGCAGTGTGGGAGGGTCATAAGAGGAGAATTAATAGCTTATGGCTCTCACATCAAAAAAAGAAAGAAAGAACTAAAGAAGGGACACAGCTATTAAAGAAACAATTAATATATTGGAGATTAAACCAAAAAAAAATTTGAGCCCTCAGATATTCAACAATTACAGAATCTCCGAGCAGAACTCGCACATTGCTTGGACCGAAAAATTAACAATAAACACAGATACTTTGCTCATAGGTCCTATGAGCAAGGGAATACATGTGGGTGACTACTGGCGAAACAACTCAAAAAACAACAACAAGAGTCCAGACATGTGCATAACCTAGTAAAACAAAACAATAGGATAGTAGAAACTCGGGCCATAGCGAGAGAATTTCATGAAGCCCTGTTGGCATATATTACTGTACTCCCAAAAGAAGGGAAAGATCCCCAGAACTGTGCCAATTATAGGCCTATTTCACTGCTCAACTCAGACACTAAACTGCTGGCCAAAATCTTAGCCCTGCAATTACAAGAGCATTATGGGGCATTAGTTCACCCAGATCAGACAGGCTTTATGAAAGAACGTGAGGCAAGGGATAATACCATCCAGGCACTTCACCTTTTCATTGGATGCAATATGGGCCAGAGAAAACCCCAAAGATCGTACTATCAATGGACGCTGAAAAAGCCTTCGATAGGGTGAAATGGGGTTTTATGAATGAAGTTTGAGGTGGGTGGGCCTGGGGGACCGTATGATGGGATGGGTAAGGGCCCTATACGCAGGCCCAAGAGCAAGGGTTAAAGTAAATGGCACATTATTAGACTACCTTAATATACGAAATGCAACGAGACAGGGTTGCCCATTTTCACCATTAATATTTGCTTTAATATTGGAACCATTTCTTTGTAGGATTATAAGTAACGGGAAATAGTAGGGACATGTATCAGGGATAACAGCTTTAATGCAGGAAGTGGACGGATATGGGTATCTATCCAATTTTAAAATCAACTTTGAAAAATCAATACTTTTACCCAGTCATGTACCTCAAGAGATGGCGAGGACACTAAGGAGGGCGTACCCCTTTGTATGGAAGAAGGATTCCTTGTTCTATCTCGGGGTACACATCACCGTGGATCAAAAAATGTTGTATAACCTTAATTACGTATACCTACTGACTAGGATAGTGGGGGACCTAAAGAAACGGACAGGACAGTATCTGACATGGTTTGGAAGAGTGAGTGCTATTAAAATGTGTATATTACCCAGAATTATCTACATATTACATACAGTCCCGATTAAAGTACCAGAAACCTTCTTTAAACAGATACGGAAGGCTTTTGTAGCTTTCGTCTGGAATGATAAACGACCAAGGCTGGCCTATGACATCTTGCATAGAACTAAGATAGAGGGAGGAATGGGGCTGCCAGACATATCAGTATACTATAAGGCAATGTCGTTGGTTCGAATCTTGAACTGGTGCCACGATTCTGCTAATAAAATGTGGGTCCCACTAGAAAAGACAATAGCAGGGAGGAACTTGGCAGGGGCCCCTTGGATTCCGAGTATGTCAAGAGGACTTTTGAAATGGACATCTCCCCTGACCCTGTATGCCTTGTCAACATGGGATAGGTTGAATAAAATGGGAGAATATTCACCCCGGGTGTCCCCCCTGATTCTACTGGAGGGATCCCCATGGTTCCCGCCGGGGGAGCGGGGGGGGGAGATGCCACATGTGGCAAATTCGCTCCGCAGGGAACCCTAGCAACCTATCCGGACTTGGTCCCAGCTCTAGGGGATATACCCACTGCAAGATGGAGATATTATTAAATGACAGGATTCTTTAACAAGATGAAACCTCCATTGAGATTGTTGATCTCTATTACGGTGTTCGAGGGTTAGTGTGTGCACTTGGGGGATGCAAGGCATTTGTTGTCTCAGATGTACAGATTGATACAAGGCTCCCAAAAGAGTAAAGTACCATATTTTATTAGGGAATGGGAAAGAGAATTAAATAAGGTGCTATCAGATGAACAAATTAAAAAAATGAATAAATCAACTTATTTTACATCTATAAGCTTGCATGTTCAGGAAATGGCCTATAAATTTGACAAGGTGGTATCGGACACCAGTAAGGTTGAATCAGATGTACCCATCGGCTGATGCCCGGTGCTGGAGAGGGTGTGAGCAAAGGGGTACATTTCTCAACTTTTGGTGGGTGTGCCCCAGAATTAAAATATTCTGGGAAGCAATTGCACTGTGGATTGCGAGGTTGACTCCTATACCTATGGAGTTTACGCCCCTATGCTTCCTGATACGTGGAACGCCTGGCCCTATTAAAACATACAGGAAGAGTATTGTACCACACTTGCTAAACGAAGCAAAATTATTTTGGAATTTGATTTTGGAAACAAATCACCTGCCCAACTCTAACAGACTGGAAAAAGAGGTTAATCGGATAATGGAAGCTGAAAGGTGGATTCGAGTAATGAAGGATAAAAAAGGGGAATTTGAGATGACGTGGGCAGGCTGGATACGATATGCACCTGAAATGGGCTAAGGACAAGAGAAATGGAGTGGGAAAGCAGGGGGCGTAACAGATACGCAAATCCCCAGGGTAGTCGTATATGGCTTTAATTATGGAAGAATAAGGAGATAAAAAAAGGATTTTTAATAAACAGCTTACCTGTAAAATCCTTTTCTTGAAGTACATCACGGGACACAGAGCGCATAGCCATTACACTTGGGTTATATGGGTACCTTCAGGTGTGGACACTGGTGTAATCAATTTCACAGGAAGTTTCCTCCCTATATAACCCCCTCCCACTGGGAGTGCTTCAGTTTTGTAGCAAGCAATTCTCCCGAGGTTACACAATGTTCCCCAAAAGAGGGGTGGGAGCTCTGTGTCCCGTGATGTACTTCAAGAAAAGGATTTTACAGCTGTTAATTAAAAATCCTTTTTTCTTTATCGTACATCATGGGACACAGAGCGCATAGCCATTACACTTGGGATGTCCTAAAGCAATGCTCTATGAAGGGAGGGAGACCGTAAGGCCAAGAATAGCCAAATAAAAACATTGTCAGGAGAAAAAATAGCTCCACCAACAGAAAAACAAGGGGGCGTGAACCGGGCCAGAGGATTCTATACTGCTGCCCGTAGGACCGCCTGCCCAAAAGGTGCGTCCGTACCCTTTGCAACGTCCAACTTATACAATTTAGTAAACGTATGTACGGAAGACCAGGTTGCCGCCTTGCAAACCTGTGCCATAGAGATCTGATGGTGTGCCGCCCAGGAGGCACTCATAGCCCTCGTAGAATGGGCTTTAACTGATAAGGGAGGTGGAACGCGCTTCAGACCATATGCCTGAAAAATCAGCTGCTTAATCCACCTAGCCAAGGAAGACTTGGCAGCCGGCTGACCCTTCTTGGGGCCATCCGGAAGAACAAAAAGCACATCTGTTTTCCGAATCTTCTCTGTAGCCTTGAGATAGACTCTCATGGCTCGAACCACGTCCAAAGTATGAAGCCGTCTTTCCTCTCTGGACTGGGGAGTAGGAAAGAAGGATGGTAGGACTAGGTCCTGATTCAAGTGAAAACTGGATATGACCTTAGGAAGGAAAGAAGGTTGAGGCCGCAGAACCACTCTGTCCTTATGCAGAATAATGTATGGCTCCCTGCATGACAAGGCTGCCAGCTCGGAAACCCTTCTGGCTGAAGCCATAGCCACCAAGAAAACCAACTTTCGGGTTAGTAGCACAAGAGGGATTTCTGTCAGAGGTTCAAACGGCTGCCTTTGTAAAGCTGACAAGACCAGATTTAAATTCCAGGGGCAGAGGGGAGCTCTAATAGGGGGATTCACATGCAAGACCCCCTGCAAGAAGGTTTTCATAAGCAAATGGGTGGCCAAGGGTCTTTGAAACCATATTGATAAAGCCGACACCTGCCCCTTTAGAGTACTAAGAGCCAACCCTTTGTCAACGCCAACCTGGAGGAATCGCAAGATCCTGTCAATAAAAAACTTTCGAGGATGCCATTTTTGAGACTCGCACCACTCCACATAGGTTCTCCAGACTCTGTAATAAATATTTCTGGAGACCGGTTTCCTAGCCTGAATCAACGTAGATATGACCTGATCTGAGAGGCCTCTGCCCTTAAGAATTAGGGATTCAGCCGCCAAGCCGTCAAATTTAGCTGCTGTGAAGCAGGATGGCAGATTGGGCCCTGAGACAGCAGATCTGGGCGCAGGGGGAGCGGCCACGGCGCCCCGACTGACATCTTCACGATGAGTGCGTACCAAGCCCTCCTGGGCCAGGCTGGGGCCACCAGGATCACAGGCCTGCGGTCCACCCGGATCCTCCGTAGAAGACGGGGAATCATCTGCAGTGGAGGGAACGCATACAGAAGAGAAAACTGGTGCCAAGGGCAAACCAAGGCATCGGTCCCGTAGGCCGAGGGATCCCTGGCTCGGGATATGAATTTGTCCAACCTTTTGTTGGATCTTGTTGCCATAATGTCCACATCTGGGACTCCGAATCTTTGGCAAATCTCTTGGAATACCTGGGGTTGAAGAGACCACTCCCCCGGGAGCAACTGTTGACGACTCAAAAAATCTGCTTGAGAATTGTCTATCCCTGGGATGAACACCGCCGAGATGCAGGGTACATGGGCTTCGGCCCATGAGAAAATCAGGTTTACTTCTCTTTGGGCTGCTGGGCTCTTCGTGCCCCCCTGGTGGTTTATGTATGCCACCGCAGTGGCGTTGTCGGACTGTATCCTTACTGGCAGACCCTGAAGGGGGAGAGTCCAGGCGATCAGGGCCAGCCGAGCAGCTCTGATCTCCAAGATATTGATGGGAAGCAGTTTTTCTGCCTCCGACCACTGCCCTTGCTGGGTCTGTTCTTCTAGAACCTGACAGGCTGGCATCCGTGGATACTATCTTCCACGTGATGGGGCAAAAGGATTTCCCTTTTGACAAATTTTGAGAGACCAGCCACCAAGACAAGCTGCGCCGGACCTTCGGGGAGAGCACTAACAGACGATCTAACGACTGAATGGACTTGTTCCAAGCAGAGAGAATGGTTGCCTGAAGATATCTGGTATGGATCTGGGCGTAGGGTACAGCCTCGAAGGCGGCCACCATCTTCCCCAGCAGTCACATACATAGGCGAATAGTCGACCTCTTCTTGCCTAAGATCACTTGAACTGCTTGAGCTATTGATCTGATCTTTGCTTGAGGTAAAATTATCCTCTGGCAGTCTGTATCTAGCCGAAGGCCTAGATATTCCAACTGCTTTGTGGGTTTCAATACCGATTTTTCTAGGTTTACAATCCACCCGAATTCCTCTAGATGCTGAACTGTGCGACCTACTGCCTGATTGAGGTTGGAAGCTGAGCTGTCGATAACCAGAAGATCGTCCAAGTATGCCAAGACTAACATGCCTTCTGTCCTTAGGACGGCTAGCACCGGGGCTAACATCTTTGTGAATACCCGCGGAGCTGTTGCCAACCCGAAAGGGAGGGCTACAAACTGGTAATGGCGGTGATCTATCATAAAACGAAGAAACCTGTGATGTGCCGGGTAGATCGGCACGTGCAGATATGCATCTTTTATGTCTATAGATGCTAGAAAGTCGTCTTGATGTAGGCTGGCTGCCACCGAATGTATGGACTCCATACGAAAGGTCTGAATGTTTAGAAGCGATTTAGGCGTTTGAGGTCTAAGATAGGCCTGACGTCGCCATTGGGCTTTGGTATTATGAAAAGGTTGGAGTAGAATCCCAGACCCCATTCCTGGGTTGGTACTTCTACAATTACTCCTTGGAGCAAGAGACGATACAATGCTTTTACAAGAGAGGCCCTCTTTAATGGGTCGCTTGGAAGACTTGACCCCTGAAAATGAGGAGGGGGGACTTCCCGAAACTCTAGCTTGTAGCCCGTGGTTACCACGGATCTTACCCAAGAGTCGGGAATTCTGGCCTTCCATACTTCGGAGAAAAACCGAAGCCTTCCCCCCACCCTTCATGAATCTGACTTGAGGACTGGTTTAACCGGCTTACGAGACCATGGCCTCTTGCCTGTCGTGGCTTGTCCTTGTGGGCGGCTATTAAATGCTGAACGCCCGGGAGGCCGTCGATACTGACGGGAAGTTGAAGGGGCCGAGCCTGCGAAGGCCTGTCGCTTAAATGCGGGCCCACGCGATCTTTTCTTGATAGGCAAGAAAGAACTTTTACCACTTGATATGGTCTGGATATATTTATCTAGGTCTTCACTGAATAGTCTCCCACCATGAAAGGGAAATCCTGCTAAAAGCTTTTTGCAGGGTGCCTCTGCTGACCAGTTTTTTAGCCACAAAAGGCGACGCATATGAACCAACAGCAGAGATAAACGGGACGCCTGTTGAACGGAGTCCTTAATAGCATCTACTGCAAAGCAGAGAGCTCTTGGGAGGTCAGCCAATTCACGAGCTTGCTGAGCCGGTATGTCCCTTAATATCTGTTTAGTCTGATCCTTTAAAGCCTGACAAACGCCAATGGCTGCCACTGCTGGCTGAACCACGGCACCTACTGTGGTAAAAGAAGCCTTCAGTAGGGTCTCCAATTTTTTGTCGACTGGATCTTTAAACACCTGGACATTTTCCACCGGACAGGTCAGGGATTTATTTACGCAGGAAATGGCTGCGTCCACGGTAGGGAGTGCCCATTTCTTTGCAAATTCTTCTTCCATAGGATAGAGAATGGTGAACCTTTTAGGAGGGATAAAAATCCTATCAGGTCGAGCCCAATCCTGAAAAATCACGCTCTCCAGAAGGGGGTGAACCGGGATAAAAATCCTATCAGGTCGAGCCCAATCCTGAAAAATCACGCTCTCCAGAAGGGGGTGAGCCGGGAAAGACGCTAGTAACCCAACAGACACCCGGTGCCTTCAAGGAACCTAAAGAGGATACCGCGGGGGCTAATTGTTCTGACACTGGAAGTTTAAAAGCAGTGCGAACCATATCCATCAGAGACTGGATCCACAGACTCTCTGCTCGAGAAGCCGAAAAAATTTCATCTATAGTGGAATCTTCAATGTCTGACCCGTCAGGACTCAGGTCCGCTTGATCCCCCTGTGGGTCCAATTCCTCCGAAGAGAGGACCTCTGCATCCGAACACACCGTTCTCGGTGACGGGGATCTAGCCCGTTTGCCACCCGGCAAAGAGCGGGCAATTAAAGCAGTTAACCTTTTCTCTAGCCCACCCAGGGTGGATTCTAGCATTTCTTCCGTAACATAAACGGGAATGGGTTGATTGGGGGCTGCCTCTGCCCCTAGCACCCTCAATGGCTCCTGCACGATGCTGTTCGGTGGTCTATCTGGTGAGGGTGGGACCACTGGAGCCTGGCCCAAATCCTCTGACCCCGATGGAGACCCCTTTACTTTTTTGGTACCTTTTGCAGCCTTAGCTGGTCCTAATCCCTTGGGAGCCATTGCACAACCTTGAGACACCCCTACAGCCAACACCCAACTGTTGTAGCTAGAAGTGAAACATTAATAAGGACAGGCTATGGTAAAAAAAAATCTAAATTTTCATACGCCTCAGAAGGCGGCAATACCGAGGAAAGTCCTGTGAGTATTGCCACACCAATGCCCGTTAGCTGGAGTCCAAGGTTGCCCGACTCAGATACTGCCAGATCTAAGGCCCTTTAAGAAAAAAATCTTTTTTTTTTTCTGGTCAGTGTGGACTAAGTCCAGACCTGAAGATCCACAAACCACCACTGGGTGTCACTGTTAGCCAGAACTGGCTCAGCTGCGCGCTCTATGTCCTCACTCTCCACTGCTCTCAGGAGGGAATGACCAGCCAGGAAATGCTTTTTTGCTTTATCTGAGACCTGACGCTGCTGGCCCGCCCCCCCCACGCACGCTGACGCTGTAAAAGGCGGCGCGCACGCGTGCGCCCCCGCCCCCCCACGCTGAAACCAACATGGAGGAAGCAGAGAGCAGAGGAGAAGCCTGGACCAGCGCTAGTAACCCAACAGACACCCGGTAAGCCACTAATCTTTGTAGTGCACACATAGAGGAAGCTGTCCCCACAGGCTTCCTAGGAAACAGGAGTTTTGTCAGCACTTCCTCCCTATACACGTGGGGCTGCAGTATCATGCTAACAGGCAAATCTGGGGGGAGTAGAAAAATACATATCTTTAAAAGCATATATACATCTACATGTTATCTGGGTAAACATTAGTATATCCCATCCTGCCTCAAAAGACATAGTGGAGATAGTGGCTGATGCACAAGCATACCATTAGCCAACCCAGAACCCCCAGGGGGATACCTACTGTCGAACCAAGTCCCGCAGGTTCCCTCTTACCTGCTCCACGCCGCAGGGTATTGCAAAATACAAGAGGCCCAGCCTTCCCCCATCTCCGTGGGTATTGTCTTGGACCTTCAGGGACCGGGTTCCTATGTTAAGGAACCCACACCCCTGGACCTATATAGCATCCTGGCATCAGTAGCGTTTAGTTCTTGGAAGAGTCTAAGGCACTGGAGCCCAGAATCCAGCCCTCCAAGGAGAGGCATTATAGGCAAAACCCCACTCCAGCAGGGCCCGGGTACCGTACACCTTGGCTTTGAAGCACTTCGGACGGATCCGGCTAGCTTTCCTGGGTCCCGAGACCTCCGAGGGACAGCTAGACGTGACCAACACCTAAGACACTGGCGAAAAAACTGAAGCACTCCCAGTGGGAGGGGGTTATATAGGGAGGAAACTTCCTGTGAAATTGATTACACCAGTGTCCACACCTGAAGGTACCCATATAACCCAAGTGTAATGGCTATGCGCTCTGTGTCCCGTGATGTACGATAAAGAAACATGACCGTTGACCAGAGTTAAATTAACTAGGTATTTTATTTTTTGCTTTCCTCCTTACTGACCGCCTTTGGGTTTTTTTTCTCCTTACCTCACTGGTACCACATTAGGGGGAGGGAATATGGAGATGGGAATGTCACTTAAAGTGGGATGTAGGTCAGAAGGACCACTAGAAACATAGTTGAAGATACTCTCTTCATCATAAGGTATAATTACATATATATATTAACACCATGGCCACTAGTGGCCTCTTACGAGGTTTTGGTAGAGGAGGAAAGACAAATACATTACACGGAAGTAGGCGAGGGGACTACCCTTCATCCTCTAGGGGTAAATCTCCCTTCTTTTTTTTTTACTTTTTACTATTTGCACTTAGTTATGTTAGGTGGGGGGAAAGGCCATGAGGGCAGATACGCATAATCACGGGAGATTAATAGCCACTATCACTAGGCACAAGGTTAAATATCACTATAATAAATTTACTATTACATTTTTTTTCTTCTCTCCTTTACAAAAAAGAACAAGACATAAAGGCCAACAGTGGTCCCGTAGAAGTAGGATGGTGTTTTTTTTTTTTCTCCCACTCCCCTACCTGGTGGGGTATATAAGGACATAGTAGGAGAAGAGACTATCCAAGTAGAAGGAATGGAGGGTGTAGGGATAGAGCAGATACCTGTATACCCTTCTGTAGTGACTGGTGAGGCAGAGGACGAGAGGTGAATTATATATTAAATTTTTATTTTTGGGGGGGAGAATAAGTGATAGTTTTTGATAGGGCAGGGCCGGATCGGAGTGTTTCAGGATGGAAGCTGAGGTGAACTGGCCCTTCAAGGTAGAAAGCAGCCTGGGCCTCGGGGGACCACTGGAACCGAGTGCCTTGCTTGGTTAAACTTGTAATGGGAGTATTTATGGAAGAGAAGCCCTTGATAAAATTCCGATAAAAATTTGCGAATCCCACAAAGCGTTGAACCGTTTTCTTATCGGTGGGAGCAGGCCAATCCATAATAGCAGTGACCTTCTGGGGGTCCATTTTGACACCTTCTGCCTAGATGATTAGTCCCAGGAATTGAATGTTCTCTCTTTCAAATTCACACTTTTCCGCTTTGGCGTATAGGTTATGTTGACGGAGCCGGGCTAAAACTTTTCGAACATGTTCCCGATGATCTGACAGGGACGAGGAGATGATTAGAATGTCGTCCAGGTAGACTATGAAAAACAGGTCGAGGTAGTCTCTGAATATGTCATTTACAAAGTGTTGGAAGGTGGCGGGAGCATTGCACAGGCCGAAGGGCATGACCAGGTATTCAAAATGTCCGAATTGGGTGCGGAACACAGTCTTCCACTTGTCGCCATCTCTAATGCGTACCAGATTATAGGCTCCGCAGAGATCAAGCTTGGTGAAGATGACAACGGCTCCAAGTCTCTGGAATAATTCGGGGACCAGGGGAAGAGGGTACCTATTTTTAATCGTGATCTTATTCAAATTTCGGTAATCTACGCAGGGGCGTAGGGAATGGTCCTTCTTCTCTACGAAGAATATTCCAGCTCCAGCAGGAGATGGGGAAGGACGTATGAAGCCTTTCTCTAAGTTTTTGTCTATGTAAGACTTTAAGGTGCCTAACTACAATTCGGTCAAGGGGAATATTCTTCCAAATGGAATTTCTGCTCCAGGAAAAAGTTCAATTGGACAGTCGTAGGACCTATGTGGCGGTAAAGTCTCAGCGCCCTTTTTACTAAAAACATCCAAAAAACTGTGATAGGCCTCTGGGACTAACTGACGATTCTCAGCTTCGGATTCCAAACACAGCAAAGGGGACAAGTTGACTGCAGGTTCTTGGAGACAATTTTGGAGGCAATAGGAGGAAGGGAAATGGATCTTTCCAGACTCGCAATTAATTTGTGGGTTATGAACCTTCAACCAGGGCATACCCAGAATGATGGGGAACATTGGAGATTCAATTATGTCCAGGCAGAGTTGTTGGAGGTGAGAGCGTACAAGGGGACCGTCTGTGTGACAGGACCGGATCTAATGGCTGATCCATCGGCTAAATGGATGATGAGTTCCTGGCATCTAGATCGTAGAGGAACGCCATGTCTGATGGCAAAAGAGGCGTCCATAAAACCGCTGCAGGCACCGGAGTCAATAATGGCGTTCTTCCTTACGCTCCAGGAGCCGATGTGCCCAAGTTTGGGGTTCGCCGGATAATAGCGAAATGACGAAGCCCACATTTGTGGATTCAAGTGAAAAAGTTCTGGGTTGCAGAGCGAAGAAAAGTTTGCAGGCATTGCAAAAGGCCCTGTACTTGCTACGGTCCCCAGAAAATCATTCCGGAGTGGGGACCCTGGGTTCTGGTGGCAACATCACTACGGAGGGGGCAGCGGAAGTTCCAGGTGCTGCAGGTGCTGCAGCAGCCAAGGTTTGGACGCGTCTGTCAGAGAATTGACTGAAAGAACTGGCAGACCTGTCGTGCACGGACCTACGAGCACAATGCCCGCGAATACATACGAGCACAATGCCCGCGAATACGAGCACAAGGCTCATGTGAGCGCATACGGGCAACAACACAATGAATACAAAGTTCTTTACTGTGCACGCGCGCACCATTACGCATGCAATACGGGCGGGACTCCAGGCGTCGGTGCCTATTTAAACCTTGTTGCAGCAGTCACCAAACTGCTGCATGATCTTCAGTCCTTGACCTGATGCTGATTCCTTGTTGCTGTAATCCTGTGTATGACCTCGGCTAGCCTTCTGACCTGTTCCAGTTACTTCCTGCTTCCTGTGTATGACCTTGGCTTGCCTTCTGACCTGTTCCAGTTACTTCCTGCTTCCTGTGTATGACCTTGGCTCGGCTCCTGACTCCGCCCCTGGGGTTCCTGCCAATCTACTGGTACTTCCGTGGTACTCCTGCCAGACTACGTATCCTGGTGCACATCTGTTCCCCGACATCGCTCCAGCAAGTCGCAGCCAGCAACTCCTGCACCCCTGGGCATAGCGTCCCCTGTCTCACCTCCAGGGGACGTTCTGCACTCGAGTCGCAAAGAAAGCCCTCTCGGCACTTCGGCCTCTGGTAAGGTACGTGACAGCATCCCTCCAAATGGGTGAAAACCTTCTTGCAGGTTTCTTACGGCAGTGGTGAGACCATACAGATAACGGCATAAGTCCTCCATGGGAGACGCTCCCTGCGTGGGCTCGGACATGGATGTCCAGTACTGTCACGTACCTTGTGGTGGAGCCCACGTGCAGGGAGCGGCCTCTCGTAAACCTCTGGCTCAGGAGCCCCTGATAGAGGGTCAAGAGTTCAGAGAGGCACAAGTGCCTGATGGTTGGTTGGGTAGCGGACCAGAAGTGGCAGCAGGAAGGTATGCAGTGGTCCTGGCAGGATTCCAACCGCAAGCCGGAACGGATGGATGGCACTTGCGGAACAGGGATTAAGCAGGTGGCACAGACCAGGTGAGCACAGGCGTGCGGATCAGGAGCCAGAGTAAGTCCCAAAGGGAGGTCAAGTCCAGGCCGGGTCGGTACACAAGCAGGCAGAGATCAGAGCCAGGGATCGGGCAGAACCAGTGGTCAGACGTAGCCAGGGGTCAGGGGCAGGCTGCAGACAGACGTGATCAGAGGGAGCCGGGTCAGGTAAACAGGAAGCAAAGGTTCTTCAGGGATACGCTGTAGACTGGACAGCAAGATGGTGAGGGACCAGGTAGTTTAAATAGCGTGTCTTTGGCGCCAAATGCCGTCACCACGTGCGCGCTCCTGACGCGCGCGCCACGCCGGGACTGGATTCTCCTGTCCTTGCTGCAGACAGGAAAACTGCTGGGACGTCTTCCGTGACACCTCCCCCTTGTAAAAGTTTACGTGCCTCCATCAGCCACTCCCATTTGCAGCTCTCTTCTGTCCTCCTCCCCTCCCTGCCTGTCTGCTCCTGTGTCAGTGCCTGCCCCTCCTCCTGCTGTAATAACAATAATGATCTTATATAATCCTGCTTGTTTCTTAAAGCAGAGTTCTGACTATAAAAAAATATTAAAAATCAGCAGCTACAAATACTGTAGCTGCTGACTTTTAAAAATCGGACACTCATCTGTCCCAGGGTCCAGCGTCGCAGGGGTACGAATCCTCGCTAGTCTCCCCCTCCTCTCCGCTGGCATTGTCACTATGGGCTGCGCATGCGCAAGACTGACTGGCCGGGCAATCATCTGGACCTGTAACGTGTCCCAGATGATTGCCGAGAGGGAGGGGGAAAAGGTGAACTTCCTTCCGGCACCCTCGAGGAACTGGGACCTCCTGGAACCCTTTAAAAAGAGGATTTCTGCCCCCCCCCCCCCAAAAAATGACATGCCAAATGTGGCATGTCAGGGAGGGTCACCTTCCCTTAAAGCGTAAGTTCCATTTTTAGGTGGAACTCCACTTTAATAACAGGAGCTCCTGTTTACTGTATTTCAGAGCTCCCCAAGATCATGTGACCGACCAGCTCTTTCCTCCTCTTGTCCTGGCTGACATCAGCGGGGGATTCTTGGCCCCGCGCACTAAAGCTGTCAGCCGGGCAGAGGAGTCAGCGGATCACTTGATCGCTCTAAAAAAACGTAAATAAGGCATTTTTTTTATAAAACACAGAGACCAGAGCTCCGATCATTAAGAAACCAGCAGGATTATACAAGCTTATATGAGTGGGTTAACAAACACTTTAAGGAGTGACGGCTGAAACACATTGGCTTTTCTTGGGTGTTCTTCACCAGTTTTATAAAGTTCATATATTTACTTTCAAAGATTTTTATTGTTTTCACAAGAAAAAACAAATCATTTCGGATTTACATACGTAGGGCCCAAAAGACATATCAATGCCCAGACAAAACCAAACAGCAAAAAAAAAAAAAAAAAATATATTAATATACATATCAGACTTTAGACATATAGGGCCAGATTCTCAGCGGCGATACAACGGAGTATCTCAGATACCCCGTCGTATCGCCGTTTTTTTTGCCTCGTATCTATGCGCGTGATGCTTAGCATCACTTTTGCATAGATACGCTTCAACATCCGACAAGTGTAAAACCATTACACTTGCGGATCGTAGTTGTAATGACAACTCCGGCCACTAGGTGGCCTTTACGTTGTTTTCTCATTTGCATATGCAAATGAGGCTAGTACGCCGATTCCCGATCGCTTTTACGCCGCCCCGTCGTCGCGTACGTCGTTTTTGTCCGCGTAAGGTTACCCCAGCTTCTATGTGGAGTAACCTTACGAAGTACCGTCGGATGCCATGTTAAGTATGGCGTCGGGTCAGCGTCGGCTTTTTCCGTCGCTTACGTCGTTTTACTAACTCGTTCGCGAATAGGGGCATTGCGTAGTGACGATCACGTCGTTTTGACGTCGCTTTCAACAACGCTTTCCGACGTGAGCTGGAGCACGCGCACTGGGCTTTTTACCCGGCCGGCGCATGCGCAGTTCGTTCGACGCGGGGGCACGCTTAATTTAAATACAAGCCGCCTCATTTGAATTACGCGGGCTTACGCTGGGCCATTTTCGCTACGCCAACGCAAACTACGGAGCAAATGGTTAGAGAATACGGCACTTGCTCTAGTACGATGCAGCGGCGTAGTGTAAATGGCTTACGATACGCAAGTGAAATTCTATGAGAATCTGGCCCATAAACTTCTCCGTGCCTCTTAAGATAATAATCTAGACCAAATAAAAAGAGAAACAACAAAAAAAAAAGGAAAAAAGAAAATACTACAATCTAAGGCACTGCTATATGAACACACCTAACAGAGAAGTTAGCCCCTTCCAATGGGCCCTGGCCTGCTACGTTGTTTTTGCTTTGATTAACCATACGGTTCTTTTTCCTCAGGTCGCTCAGTCTCTGTATTCCAGCTCAAGAGTTGCCAGCAGAATGTTCCGGAGTGTCTTTTACGTAACCTCAGACAGCTCACCTGTTCTTTTGTAGCTTCATCATTGCTATTTTATTTTTTCCTCTCTTTTTTGTGTCTCGTACCAGAGTCACATTTGATTGTACACTATACCTGTCTGCCCAGTTTCAACCCTACCTATGTTTGATCCTGTATGCTCTGTTCCCATGTCATTGTTTTTTTTTATTTTTTAGAAGTGTCCTACAGGTAAATATTTAGGTTTTGTCTCGGGTCGTTTTTTTTTTTTTCTCCGTGGAGCTGGGGTCCGGGGACCAGCCCTGCCTGGCGGACCCCCTCTGTGCCCCCCCCCCCGGGGTTTTAGCCTTTAGCCCTTATTTTTTTGTTTTGCAGTGTCACCATGGATACTGCCCAACTTTTGGCTATATGCCTTACTGTGAGGTTTTTATCCTCTACCCTCGCAGCTTTTTGGAGCCACCTAGTGGCCTTTTTTGTTATTGCTCTTTTTTTTCTTTTCTTCTATTTTTTACTTTTTTCTCCCTCTTCCGTTGATCGGTTGCACGGGCTGCCCTCCCCACCCTCTATTTTTGTGTATTTTTTACTCTATCTATCCTGTGATAAGGGTGTTAGGGATGGTGGCCATGCTCAGATCTTACCCCTACTTATTCTCTACTTATTCTCTGGACCCCTTTGTGCTGTGTTTCTTCTTACATTTTCTGTCTCTGTCTATACCCCCCTTTTTCTTCCCCCTCCTCCCTTTCCCCCCTCTCTGACTCTGCTCTGGCTGTTTCTGTGTGGGTTGCTGACAAGACATGATCCTATCTCCTGTACCCCTTCTCTCCTTCCCTTCATCCCTCCCCTACTTCCGTCATGGCTTCTGTTTGCCCTTTAACCTTGGCATCCTTTAACTGTAGGGGGTTCAACACGCCAGAGAAACGGAGCCAGATTCTCTACCATTTCCACAAAACACGTTCTAATATCTTACTCTTGCAGGAAACCCACTTTCGGTCTGATTCTGTCCCAACCCTGCGTAATAAGCATTACACAAGGTGGTTCCACAGTACCAATCCCAGGGCTAAATCGAAGGGAGTATCCGTAGCGTTTCATAAGTCTTTTACACCGGAGGTTCTAGACACCCTTATTGATGTTAATGGTCGCTTCATTTTTCTCAAGCTGAAATTTAACAATTTTCTTTTACAGTGGCCAACATTTATGTACCTAATACAGGTCAGGCTCGGTTCCTCTCATCGGTTCTCACCAGACTGTCTTCCTTCAAGGGGCCCTGCTACATCATTGGTGGAGATCTTAATATTGTCATGTCCCCTACTGCCGACACGCCCTCGGGTAAGTCCTCCATACCGCACTCTACACTGACGCGCATCAAAACTCTCCTTCATTCCTCCCTTCTGGTGGATGTTTGGCGTGTCCAGCATCCCACGGAAAGGGACTATAGCCACTACTCAGCGGCACATAACTCATATAGCAGGCTAGACCACTTTCTAATCTCTCAATCTTTGTTAGATACTCCCACTCAGGCTTCCATGGGTCAGCTACTTTGGTCCGACCACGCACCCGTCTACTTGACCCTTGCACGTCCCCCAACATCTCGGAAGGGTTCACACTGGAGGTTGAATGATAATTTGTTGCGAGACCCCGAGTGTGTTGCAGATGTCTCTACCACCATCCTACACTTTATCTCTGATCATCTATCTGATACCACCTCGCCTCCTACTCAGTGGGAGGCTCTGAAATGTGTCAGGGGGGTTCTCATTAAACATGGCTCTCGTCTCAAAAAGATGCGATCGAGTGACATACGCCGTCTCCTTTCCACTATAGCAGAGCTTGAACCCCAGCATAAACGAGATCTGGACCCTTCGGTCTTTGTTCGACTCTCGAATGCCCGCCGAGACCTTCTCCAGCTTCTCGACTCACATTCGCTGGTAGCTCGGGATAGGGCACGCAATTTTCACTACTCATTGGCCAATAAATGCGGTAAACAGCTAGCACGGGTCCTACACCCTAGATCTCCACGTTGCACCATTCCCTATATTTCCCGCCCTGATCATACCAAATCGTTTAATATGACGGGTATTTCATCCGCCTTTCGGGAATACTATTCTAGACTCTATAATCTCACGCCCACTGTCTCGACCGAGCGCTCTGCACCTCCTGGTGGCGATATGCGGGATTATATTGTTGAGACGGCTCTCCCTACCATTTCCGCCTCTGATGTGGCTGAACTGGATAGTCCCTTAAGTTCGTTTGAGTTTCTCAGCGCCATCAAGGGCTTGAAAGTAGGCAAGTTATTCTCATCCTTCGGCCTCGGTATTGGTTAATGGCTCTACCTCGGACTCCTTTGCCATCTCCAACGGCACTCGGCAGGGCTGTCCCCTGTCCCCCCTCCTATTCGTTGTTGTCATAGAACATCTGGCCTGTGCCATCAGACAAAACTCTTCCATACATGGGATCCAAACGCCTTCCTCGCATCACAAACTATCTCTCTACGCGGACAATCTCCTGGTGTATATTCAGGACCCCTTCTTCTCCCTACCTTCCCTTTTCGTTGAATTCCGTCGCTTTAGCTTGTTCAGCAACTTTAAACTTAACGTTTCAAAGACTGAGGCCCTCAACGTATCCCTCCCCCCTGCCACCATGACTATGCTTAAAGCCAACTTTTCTTTCCAGTGGCAAGCACGAGGGATTTCATATCTTGGGGTCACCATTCCATCCAATCTCGCCAACCTTTTTTCCCTCAATTATGTTCCGTTACTCTCCCGCCTCCGGAAGGATTTGGAGGAATGGGGAGGGTCTTCTCTACCGTGATTCGGACGGATCAACACCCTGAAAATGGACACCCTCCCCAAGCTTCTATACCTTCTTCAAACAATCCCCATTATAGTCCCCAAATCCTTTTTTGTCTCCCTACGTTCCCTAGCCATTAGATTTTTGTGGAGCCGAGGGCCGTCCAGGGTGAAATATAACCTGCTCACCCGTCCTAAATTGCGGGGTGGGGTTGGTCTCCCCGATTTCGAATTGTATTACAAGGCCACCCATATGGCGAGAGTCCTAGAGTGGTTCCCGCGTCCATTTTTGAAGGCCTCTGTTGCCATAGAGCAAGACCTGGCACACGTGGACCTTAGAGCTCTGCTGTGGGGATATAAGTCAGAGTTTATGCGCATGCCCCTTCCCTCCCCACTAACTCTGGCATCTTTCAGGATCTGGTATAACAGGGGGTTAAGCTCCCTACTGTCCTCTGATCCTTCTCCATTGACCTCTATGTTTGATAATCCTTCCTTTCCTCAGGGTCTCGGGGGCCCAGTCTTTAGGTCCCTTCAAAAGGGCTGCATGGCCACAGGCGCACTCCTTTGTACACCCGCAGCGGGGGTCATCTGTGATACCGGCGGGATCACACGATTGGCTAACTGCCATCCACCTCTCTACATTCACTAGGCACCTACACTCCTCCTCCCAGATACACCGCCCCTGCACTGAATTTGAATGGCTGTGTTCACTCTCAGAGACACCTAGACACCTTTTGTCAGTCATATATAGTCTCCTTTAGGCACTCACACATACCGAGCTACCCTCTTACACCAGGGCGTGGTCGGCAGATTTGGGTGAGGATGTCACAGATCGTGAATGGCAGACTTCATTCCATTTCACTCATAAGTCCACAATTTCCTGTTCCTCTCAAGAAAAAAACTACAAGATTCTCTCAAGATGGTACAGGCTCCCCTCTACGCTACACAAAATATTTCCGTCCACCCCAGCGTCCTGTTGGCGGTGCTCTTCAGCTGCTGGGATCTATCTGCATGTCTGGTGGGAATGTTAGAGGATCCGCCCCTTCTGGACCCAGGTATTTGACTGTTATAATAAGACTTATTGTGAATCGCTGGTCCCCTCCTCTAAGATTGCCCTCCTTTCTGTACTTCCTGGCTCGATAACATCGCAGAAGCGGAGTCTCCTCTGCTTCTTTATGTCCTCAGCGAGGCAGCTTATACCTTCCTACTGGAAGTCGACCTCTACTCCCCCACTATGTCACTGGGTTTCGATTATGAATGATACTATGAGAATGGAGGAAATGCTGGCTCTTGACAATGATACCTATGATAAGTACAGACAGTTGTGGCTCATCTGGCTCGATTTCTCTTCCTCTGATACCCTGACTAGCATGTTGTCCCCTTCGACGTGATCGTCACCACCACATTTCCTTCTGCTCTACGGCCTGTTAGACTCGTGCTCCTGGGTCTCTCCCCCCACGCCTACTCTATTTTACCTTTTCCCACCTGTCTTGTCAGCGCCCCACGCCCCCCTTTTCCCACATTCCCCCTCCCCTCCACTCTGACCTGTCTCCCCTTCTCTCCCCTCCATCCTTCCCTCCTCTCCTTCCCCTTCTTTCTCCCCGCATCTCCCTGTTTTCACCCCCTGTCCCCTCATCTTCTCGATGTCTTTCTTTCTAATTTCACTTTGTCTTCAGCTCTGTCTGTCCTTACCTTTCCTTTTCTTCTGGTTTTTCTTTTATTGTGTTATTAGTTCTATATTACTGGTTACTGTTACAGTTCTACCAAGAGGAAGAGCCCCTAACGTTTGCACATGCTTTTAGTTTGCAGTTCCGGTTGTGAAGGCTCATTTTGATATGTGTTGTGGGGGAGAGTTCTGCTGTGGGCGATAGCCGTCAGGCTGACTCCCCCCCCCCCCGATTATACTTCTAGATGTGTGTAGACTGTACCGCCTCTTGTTAATCGTCTTTTTTTTTTTTATGTTTTGTATTATCTAAATACCAATAAATATGTTTTCAACTCTAACAGAGAAGTTAGCTCCATCAGGATAAAAACCCAGAACAGAGGAACATATAGAGTCAGGATCACAGTTGTTAAATATAGATAATGTTCGGTAATATAGCAACTAGATCCGGCACCCCATTTGGGCTCAAACTGTGCCGAAACCAGCTGCACAAAAGATCATAAATCACTACCTGGACCGAAATCATCCTAATAAGCAAACCTGTCTTGAGATCCATAAAAAGGCTCTAAACAAATCAAATTTAAATTATGTAACCATTGATGGGTAATATTCCCATAACAGAGAAGTTTGAAAAACAAAAAGAATATATAATTCAAAAGATAGGTCTTGCGTCCCCATTTGAATGTCAAAAAATATAAAAAGACAAAACAGGGCTGAAAAGATAGCGTGTAGACGAACACTATCCAAAAAGAAGGAAGAGAAAAAGAAGACATAGAAAGGAAAAGCAGAGAGATCTAGTAGAACAGTAAAGAGAAGAACAAAGACGAGTCAGTTCGCGGATACACTCCTCGAATAGTAACCACTGATAACAAGTGGAGTAGAGATCCCCACTCATTAAGTATATGCTATGCTGGAATACCTGGACGCAGGGAAATACCTACATGATGGGCCCATGGTTCCCAAATATTTTCAAACTTGTCCCTGGAGTCATGCAAAATACTAGAAAGATTTTCCTGGGTCATAATCCATGAAATTTTGAGCTTGGCAGCCAGAAATGACACCATAGGCTGATTCCAGGCTTTAGCTAAAGTAGATTTAGCCCCCAGCAAAATAAAATGGATCAAGCTCCGTGAATTTTTTGGGATCTTAGGACCGTGAGTGTTCAGGAGAGCTACTTCCTGGGATCTAGATATTTGCAGGCCTGTAACTCTATAGATCAGATTAAAAATGTTATTCCAATACCGTCTAATTCTGGGACATTCCCACCATATATGGGCCATGGAGCCAAATAGGCCACAACCTCTGAAGCAAATAGCTTCCGAGGAGGGATATATGATTGACAACCTGGCAGGGGTAAGATACCATCTAGATAGAACTTTAAGATTGGCCTCTATTAGAGCGACATTCAGAATGCCTTTATATGCTCTCGAATATACTATAGACCATGAGTCAAAATCCCAATCCAACTTCAAATCCCTTTCCCAAGCTGACATATAGGGGGTCTTACTGTCCTGGTGAGCTAAACACTGATATATAATAGAGATACCACCCCTCTGCTCCTCCGCACTGCCGCACCATGTCTCATAGGCCGTGAAATGCGGCGGTAGAGGTTTCTCCCACCATATTTTATGAAGGAAATGTTGTATCTGCCTGAACCTGAAGAGTTCTGAAGTAGGGAGCTTAAGTTGCCGCTGACAGTAATTAAGAGTCAAGGGTCCAGTAGCTGAAAAATAATGTCTGATTCGGTATAGTCCTTTGTCCAACCACCACTTAAAATAATTAATTTCTAAACCTGGGATGAAGTCCGGATTATTAAAAATATGGGAAAGAGGTTTACAGCTCGAGGTTAGCGTTGGAATGGATCTCAACCCATCCCAAAGCAACAGGGAATGCGATAAAACCGGGGAGAGAATAGCGGGTCTACTCCTGGGGGGAGCCCACAACAAAAAGTCTAATGTGTACGACGGAACGGCTTGTCTTTCTATCTGAACCCAGTCTGGTTTCTCATATTTAGAGTAAATCGTCGAGAGTTGCGCTAAACGTGCTGCTTGGTAGTACCAGACCAGATTTGGCAGACCTAAACCCCCGTATTTCTTGGGTCTAAGAAGGGTATTGCGGGGTAATCTGAGTCCGGACCCACCCCAAACCAACTGAATAATTTTCTTCTGCAGGGATTGGAGGTGATCCTTCCTTATTGTGATTGGGATAGCCCTGAACAAATATAATAAATGGGGTAGAAGGGTCATCTTAATAGAGTGAATCCTACCTAGCCAGGATAGTCCACCGTTAGCCCAAGTTTTTAGATCTAGTTCAAGTTTCCTGTATGTGGGCGGGAAATTCGCTGAATACAACAATTCAATTTTGGAAGGAAGATTAATCCCAAGATATTCCAAGTAGTCGTCTTTCCATTTAAAATCAAAGGAAGCCTTCAGAGCTTTCACTGTTCTAGGGAGCAAAGAAACATTAAGGGCAAAGGATTTCTTATAGTTTACTTGGAGGCCAGAAGCTGTAGAAAAACCCCTCAATATGTTACATAAATTTGAGAGAGAAGTGACCGGGGAAGTAATAAAAAGTAACATGTCGTCCGCAAATAAACCACATTTGTGGGTTTGGGAACCACAGGAGACACCGGAAACATTGGAATTGGAGCGAATAGCAATCGCCAATGTTTCTATGGCAATGGCAAAGACCAAGGACGAGAGGGGGCACCTCTGTCTAGTCCCCCTTGAGATTTCAAAAGGAGATGAGTAATGTCCTAATAGACGTATTAGTGCTCTTGGCTTGGAATACAGAGACTTAAGTATACCCAAAAATTTACGCCCAAATCCCCAACGTTCCAATAGAGAAAATAAATAGGGCCATTCAATAGAATCGAACGCTTTGTGCAAGTCTAGGGACAATAGCATTCCTCTTTGTTTGGGACCTCCCACCCAATTTGATTGCAGAATAGAGACCACGTCTACAGCCCTCCTTATCTGATCAGGTCCTTGTCTGCCTGGGATGAATCCCACTTGGTCTTTATGAATGTATCTACTTATGAAGGATGAAAGACGGTTGGCCAAAATTTTTGCCAGGATCTTCAAATCATTATTAATGAGTGAAATTGGCCTATAGTTTTCCACCTCCTCCGGATTTTTGTTGGGTTTCGGGATTACTGTAATAAATGCAGTATTAAGGTGAGGACCTAGAGGAGTTCCCTTGGTCTTTGCATTGAAAAAAATCTAGCCATAAAAGGTGCCAGTGTATCCGAGAAAGCTTTATAGTATGGAGCTGATAGTCCATCTGGACCTGGGGCCGATCCCGTTTTCAGGTTCTTAATGACCTCCGCAATTTCCTCTACCAAAAAATCAGCTTCTAGGATATCTCTATGAGTTAAAGTAAGTTTGGGAATAGGAAGTTCACAAAGGAAGATGGCAATCCCCTTATCTCCATCACCCTGTGATGAACTATATAGTTTGGAATAAAACTCCTGGAAGGTTTGGAGAATTTTATTGGGATTGGCCGTGAGATTTTGGTTCCGATCTCTAAACTTAGGAAAGGAGAGGGTTTGAATTTGTGGGGTCAATTTGGAGGCTAACATGGACCCTATTTTGTCTTTCTGGTGGTAGAACCTGGCCCCACTCCAACATATGTCCTTTTCTGCCTTAACAGTCAACAGCAAATTTAACTATAACCTGATGGAATCTATTTGAGTCGCTAAGTCCTTGGTGGGGGACTTCTTATGTTGGGATTTAAAATCTGCATATTTATCTTCTAGCGTCCTAATATCAATAAGCCTTTCCTTTTTAACACGTGATGCCAAGCTAATTTTTTTTCCACTAATGGCCACTTTATGAGCTGCCCACAGAACTTCAGGAGAAACATCCCCGACATTGTTTAGGATAAAGTATTTTTTCAGGGAATTTTCTATCTCCTTGGGTACTTGTTGGGTTGCTCAATAAAGCTTAATTTAGCCGCCAATAATTTCTTGAAGATTTAGAAAGAGCGTTCATCACCGACAAGCAGACAATAGCGTGATCCGACCAGGAGGTATCAGCAATAGTAGCCCTAGTAGAAGAGGGAATGAGAGTGGGAGGAACCAAAATATGGTCAATTCTAGCATACAGCTTATGAAGGGCCGAATAATGGGTAAAGTCCTTTTTAGTTGGGTTCAATTCCCTCCATATGTCTATCAGTCCATGTCTATGAAGGGTACAGGCAATATTCAAGCTGGCTCTAGTGGGGCGCGTTAATTGTGAGTTACACGGTTTAGATCTATCCAGTCCTTGATCGAAGGCAACATTAGAATCTTCTCCAAAAATTGCCTTGCCCTCTATAAGAGGAAGTAGGGTCTTAAGAAGATTTTGAAAGAAAGTGGCCTGGCCTTTGTTTGGAGCGTAGTAAGAGACAGAGTATAAAACACCTTCAATCGAGCCCTTAACAAGTACATACCTGCCCTCCGGGTCTCTATGCGTAGCAATATGGCTAAAAGGGCAATTTTTAGAAATTAATATTGCTACCCCCCGTGTCTTATTTTCCGCGTTCGCTAGAAAAAAGGTGGGATAGTGTGAGTGTAAGAACCTTGGACTATACCGAGCCGGAAAATGAGTTTCCTGGAGCATGACAACATCAAATTTAGAAGAGCGGTACTGATCGAAAGCTATCCTCTGTTTCCTGGGGGAATTCAGTCCCTGCGCGTTATGGGTAGCAACCTTAAGCTCTCTACTCAGTCGGAGTGGGTCAAACATTTATGCAGAGGGGTGTAGATCCGCTACTATATATATGACTTACCCTTCGGTGTCTTCTCTGAACAAAAGCCTTAGGTAGAGGACGAGATGCGATAAACCAGGCCCAGCTTCTCAGTATAAGGAGGTATGGCAAGCTGACTCGAGAAAAAGAGAAAGGTGAGAAAAAAAGAGAAGAAACACAAAAAAAGAAAATCATAGCTAAATAAAACATAACATATAGTATACACTTCAAAGTACAATCGAAGCTTCTGGAGAGGAAAATTCCAGCCAGAAACCTAAATAACAACAGTCGTGAACCGCCAAACGAGGACCGACTGCCCATCCCGCAGAAGCGTAACCCACCTGTGAGGGATGGGCGGAGGCGCATGTGTTATATCCCAGCCCCATTTAAAATATATATATATATAAAAAAAAAAACATTAAGTAAGGGGCACATAATAGGTATCTTAGTCAATGGGGACCAGCTTAAAAGGGCAAAAGAATAAAAAAATAAGACCAAAAACCTGAAAAAGAAGAAAAATCTGCTCCTGGAGGTATAGGAACCAGGAGAATCTGCCCATCAGAGAGGACCCCAATGCCCCCTACTTGTATACATAAAACTACGTGGGTAATGCTAGAACTGGTAGGGATACCTAAAAAGGGTACCACAAAGTCCACCCAGTAAAAGGGGGATTAATACTGACTCCTGGACAAATAAACCCAATCAAAAAGGGGATAGACATTAGCCCTGCCTAATCAAAAGCAAGAAAAAAAAAACCCATGTCCCCTCAAGGAGGAATCATCAAGACCATAGGGACAATCAAGAGTATTGTCCCAGACCAGACAAACTACAGAGTTCCACCTTCTTTGGATTTCTTAGATTTGCCAACATTCCACATCGGAGAAATAGGACTGGTGGGCGATGGGCGCTTGGCGGAAGTTGTGGATGCAGCCGTGACGTCCATAGGAGCTTCCTTGGAAATAAGCTTGAGACGAAGCAGCAACTTCTCCCCCTCCGACAAACTGGAAAAAACATGAGCCTTGCCCTGGAATGAAAATTTGACAGCAAAGGGAAAGTTCCACCTATATTTAATTTCCCGTTTAGAGGGAACATTAAGGATGGGCTTGAGAGATCTCCTCTTTTGGATGGTAGAAGGTGAAAGATCCGCAAAAATTTGAATCTGATGCCCCCTACAGGTTAATTGCTGCCGGATTCTGGATTGTTTCATGACCTCTTCTTTGGTAGCATAAAAGTGCGGCTTAACAATAACATCCCTTGGGAGACCATCTTTTCTGGGTGGGCCTAGTGTCCTGTGGGCTCTGTCCCATTTCCAGGCGGTGGGGCTGAATAGAAGGGATAAGCACTTTAACCAGATCTTGCACTGCTTCCGTAATGTCGGTAATAGTCTCAGGGAGACCCCTGACCCTAAAATTATATCTCCTTGATCTGTTTTCAAGTTCATCAATTTCAGACAAAGCTATGTCTAGTTGTTCCTGAAGGGTTTGGATATGTGCTGCATTTTGATTGGTGCAAGACACTGTAATGTCCAGTTCACTCTCTATAGCTTCCATCCTAGAGCCCAAATTAGCAAAATCAGATTTCATGTCTCTAGTGATCTGGGCTGCTGTATTTGCTAGCCCCCTTTCAAGCAGATTGGAGAGCTTTAAGAAAAGATCACCCTGAGGGAAGTAGTGGTCCCCGTCATGCTGGGACGGTGAGGGCGTTGTTAGGTGGAGAGGAAAATCAGGCCCTGCTGGAGACAGAGCATAGTCCTCAATGGTGCGGCCTAAGAGGGATTCCGTGGAAGCTGGCGAGGGAGCTTGGATGGGGTGTTTGCCCTGAGTAGCCTGAGAGTAGGTGAGGGTGGCAGGGGCTATCACTTGCCTTTGTTCCAGCTTTCCTGCCGCCGCCGCGTGCGTGTGAGCTGAGGGCTGAGTCGCAGCCATCTTGGATTCACTGTCCCCGCCGGACCTGTCAAATTCCGGCCCGAGATCACGCCGGGCGACAGGATTAGACATCCACCTGAGAGCCCCGAGGTGTCCCCTACCGGAACGTCCAGAAATCGGGTCCCGATCCGCAGTGCAGTGCCCGCTATATCGATCGAGGGGCCGGGATGTTGCGGAGCTCCTGGCTCAGGCGTCCATCACGGAGCTCTCGCGCATGCGCTCCAAGTTCATATATTTTTGCCGATTTTTGTGGCATTCCATTTTTCCCTATTGACTAGGGAGGTTGCAGATACCTTTTCAGGCTGAGTGATCTGCTTTTGAAGCAGATGATTAACTAAATGGAGGTGGTAGCTCGGACACAGGTGCTTCAATTTCCTGAAATTGCACTGGTAAATTGCAGGGACACTCTTAATGGTGTATTTCAAACTAATGTGTAACCCTTGACCCTAAATGTTGCCTGCTTGGCATTTTAGGTGAGGATTTCAGGGTAGATGACTAGAGTGGTATTTACACAAACCCTTTTTCAGGCCCACAAACTAATTTTGCAGTTATGGAAATCCCCTGACCCACCCCCTCTTACAGTTGAGGAATGTGCAAAGTTAACCCTTCAGGTCCAGCGCTATCTTACTGGTACTGTTAGCTTAAGGCAGGCACGTCGAAAGTCCAGCCCGAGGGCCAATTGCAGACCGGGTTTTGGTTTATTGCTGCCCCACTGGTAATTTGCATATATATGTCTTTTGTAGTCCCCAACAAATCCCTGGGTGCCGCACTTTCAGAGGCTGCATTCATGGCATGGGTGAGGCTGCATTCGGGCATGGGTGAGGCTGCATTCATGGCAAAGGTGAGGCTGCATTCATGGCAATGGTGAGGCTGCGTTCTGAGGCTGCATTCATGTCAGTGCTGAGGCTGCATTCATGTCAGTGCTGAGGCTGCATTCATGTCAGTGCTGAGGCTGCATTCATGTCAGTGGTGAGGCTGCATTCATGTCAGTGGTGAGGCTGCATTCATGTCAGTGGTAAAGCTGCATTCATGTCAGTGGTGAGGCTGCATTCATGTCAGTGGTGAGGCTGAAGATGTGCACTGAATAGGCAGCATTGATGGGCACTGACCCTTATTTTGCTTCACAGTTCTTTATTTAAAATGTATTTTTTTTCCTGAAACTTTCCTTTCAATAGAAGGTGGGTGTTATAAGCCTGTGCGTGTTAAACACCGATAAATACGGTATGTCCTTATAAAAGGCCCAAGCTCATCCTTAGACTCTTCACCACACATAGCCACAAAGGCAAGAGAATTCTTTTTGGGCAGTGTATTAGTTAGTTTGCATTTAATTTGAATGGTTCTTCATCAAATCTGGCCCTCTTTGAAAAAAGCTTGGACACCCCAGGTTAAGGTATTAATGTTGGTGTAAATGATCAGGTTCCTGGGCAGGCAGCTTTTACACTTTGCACTATAGTGTAATTTAACGAGAATTGAAATTGAAGCATCACACCAGTGCCAAGACGTGCAGACACAACTTTATTATTTGATAAGCAAATTAGACTTTGAATATAAGGTATTAGTATTATACATTATACATAGTATTAGTCTAAACTCAGGTGCCATGAAATAGGCGTATGTGAAATGATTGGTGTATAAAAATGTAATGTGTTTAGGTTTTATCTTGATATGACGCAAAGTTGAGTGTTTCTGTGTATTCTAAAATGTCAAAAACCATCAGGTTGTATGTGCTTTCTCATATGAGAATATGATTGTGATGGTTTTTGACAACACCATCCCTTCAATGTAGACATCAAACATGAGTTAGTACAATCAGATTGCATAGTGTATGGCCACCTTTATAAACCTAAAATTACTAGTTGCCCTTTCAGCGCCATTAACTGTTAACGGCACACCAAACACTGAAACAAGCACACATTTTGCAATGTAAAAAAAACGAGTGGCAAATGCTGCACAGTAAGAAAAACGCAACCCACAAAACCCCAAAATGTCCCATACACCACATATACGCCTCCGGATCAAGCAGCCGAGCTGATTGCACAAGCATGTCGAATTTGTAAAAGACAAGATGTCAACATTAACATGGATTCCAAATGCGCACATGGTATGACACTTGACTTAAGATGCACCTACAAGCAACAAGGCTTTGTTGCTGCAGATGGAAAAAGCATATCACATGCATCATTAGTCACTGATCTTTTGAATGTTATATACAAGACAAGGTCTGTTGCAGTGTTCAAATGCAAAGCACATACCACTTCTAATGATCCTGTAGCTTTGAAAAAAAAGCCTTGGACAGACAAAGAAGCTGGAAAGACTGCTCAACTGCCCTTAGGACCCCAAGTTAGCATCTCTATAACCCCCACAATTCCAGATCATCAACATTTACAGGAACTTCATATTACTGACCCACAGGCTGATATTGAGTATTGGAACAAGAAAGCGTTTAAAAAATTCCCAATGGGATTAATAAAGTATTATGTTACCTCACCATAGTGCACCCATATGGTATAGGACACAGAAAATTGGTTGACATTGCAGAAACATTGAACATTTAACACCTCCACAAGGAAAGTATTCCCAGATAGTCTCAGGTAAAACAGATAGTCTCAAAACTTCTGGCAATTGAGTGGACATTTTAAATTTCTGATCATCCTTAGAGCTCATGTACAGTAGAAAAAATGAACAGGACAATAAAGAAATTGACAAAGACAGGTGGAACATTTGTGAAATGGGAGACATAATTTACCTGCTGTCTTAGCAGAGATAAGGATGACTCCTAATAAAACTTCCAAATTATCACCTTTTGAAATTTTGATGGGAAGACCTTTTCCCACACCTTTGGACCATTGGTCCCACATTATCACGTTTGTGTAATAGGGAAATGTTATAGATATATTAGGGAAAGGAAAGAACTTTAATGTGTATAGATTTAACGTATGTTTTTATTACATGTTTAGAATTTTTTTTTGGTTTTGGTTGTTGACATTTATAGAAAGCGTCAGGCACATATTATTAAGCCCATAACCAATGCACTGTTTAATTGGAATTATATGTAGAAAACGTGACATCACTACTAAATTACATTTATTGTATTTTATAGTACCTGATCAGATAGTCAAAGGGTAAAGAACATTGCAGTTATACATTTTAAAAGTAATAATAAGAATAAGGTTTTAATAAGAGGAAGCCAATTTGCTTCAGCTAGTCTCAAACCACAAGAGAGAAAGTGAGAAATTTTGAGATTAAGATTAGGACATTAATGAATAATGTTCTACTTTACTGGAAAAATACAGTTTTAACTCATAATTGGTGTGTTTTGATTATTTCAGTTAAAGTCTGACATTAACCACTTAGGGACCACCTAACGCCTATATACGTCAGCAGAATGGCACGGCTGGGCACAGGCACGTTGCCCTTTAAGTGTCCAGCTGTGGGTCCGAAGCTCCGTGACCGCGCCCGCGATCACAGGAGCTTAAGAACGGGGAGAGGTGAGTGTAAACACACTTCCCCATTCTTCTCTGTGGCAGTGTCACTGATAGGCCCCGTACACACGGCCGAGGTTCTCGCTGAAAATCAGCGAGAACCTCGCTGGAATGCACATTCCAGCGAGGACCTCGGCCGTGTGTACGGTCTCGGCGAGCTTCCCGTCGGGAAGCTCGTCGAGCCGAAAAAGAGAGCACGCTCTCTTTTTTCTCGACGGCCCGCCTGGAAGAATGGCTGGTTGCCATTCCCGACGGGCGGGTCGCCGAATTCGACGGCCGGGAGAGAACCTCGACGGGCGGAACGATGTGTTCTGCCCGTCGAGGTTCTGGGTCGTGTGTACGCGGCCATAGTCTGTTCCCTGTTATAGGGAACGACGATCAGTGACGTCACACGTCCAGCCAGGCCCTCCTACACGCTCTTAGGGCACACTTAACCCATTAGCGCCCCCTAGTGGTTCACTCCTTCACTGCCATTGTCATTTTCACAGTAAAAATTTTGCTGTGAAAATTACAATGGTCCCAAAAATGTGTCAAAAGTGTCCGCCATAATGTCGCAGTCATGAAAAAAAAAAAAATCGCTGATCGGCGCCATTACTAGTAAAAAAAAAAAAAAAGTCATAAAACTATCCCCCTATTTTGCAAACGCTATAACTTTTGTGCAAACCAATCAATAAATGCTTATTGCTTTTTTTTTTTTCTTTTTACCAAAAATAAGTAGTAGAATATGTATCGGCCTAAACTGAGGACATTTTTTTTTTATATATATATTTTTTTGGGAATATGTATTATAGCAAAAAGTAAAAAATATTGAATGTCTTTCAAAATCTATGCATTAGGTGAAAAAACATCTGTTGTTGCCGCCACCCCCCCCCCACTGGGCCCCCGTTTTACTTACCTGACCCGTCGAAAGTCCCGCGCGGCCCCGAGATCCTCTTCGCTGCTCAGCCTGGCCACTGATTGGCTAAAGCGGATGGATTGAGAGCAGCGCAGCCATTGGGGCGGGGCCGAGTGATACAGTGCCCGCAATTACTCACCACCATGCAAGCTCTCGCATGACTGTGGTCAGTAATTGTGGGGAGGACAGAGACAGCCGCCGAGAGACCCCAGAAGACGTGGATCGGGGCCACTCAAAACGAACTGCACAGTGGAGGTAAGTATAACATGTTTGTTATTTTAAAAGGAAAAAAAAATTCTTTACAACCGCTTTAAGTAATTACTATTTTTTTATTGTGGAATTTCCTATTCTCACATTGTTGCAGGTTTGGAGGCCATTGCATACTTACGATTGACATAATTTCCCTGGCCGAACTCTGATGTATACAATAAATGGCATTATAATTTTTATTTAACCACTTCAGCCCCAGAAGGATTTACCCCCTTCCTGACCAGAGCACTTTTTGTGATTCGGCACTGCGTCGCTTTAACTGACAATTGCGCGGTTGTGCGATGTGGCTCCCAAACAAAATTGGCGTCCTTTTTTTTCCCAGAAATAGAGCTTTCTTTTGGTGGTATTTGATCATCTCTGCGGTTTTTATTTTTTGCGCTATAAACAAAAATAGAGCCACTATTTTGAAAAAAAATGCATAAATATCCCCAAAAAATATCGAAAAAAACATTTTTTTCCCTCAGTTTAGGCCGATACGTATTCTTGTACATATTTTTTGCAAAAAAAAAAAAAATCGCAATTAGCGTTTACTGATTGGTTTGCGCAAAATTTATAGCGTTTACAAAAAAGGGGGTAGTTTTATGGCATTTTTATTAATATTTTTTTTTTACTAGTAATGGCGGCGATCAGCGTTTTTTTCCGGTACTGCGATATTATGGAAAATTTTGACACATTTTCGGGACCATTGGCATTTTTATAGCGATCAATGCTATAAAAATGCATTGGATTACTATAAAAATGCCATTGGCAGTGAAGGGGTTAACACTAGGGGGCAGGGAAGGGGTTAAATGTGTTCCTGGTGTGTTCTGACTGTGGACTCACTAGGGGGAATCACTGATCTTCTGTCCATACATTGTATGAACAGGAGATCAGCGTTTCCCCCGCTGACAGGACCTAGAGCTATGTGTTTACACACATAGCTCCCGGTCCCCGCTCTGTAACGAACGAGCGCGCGTGCCCGGCGGCGATCGCGGCTGGCGGCGCGCGCCCCCTAGCGGCCGCAAAAGATAGGACGTAGAGCTACGTGCTCTCGCCTAGCAGTGCCGACCTGCCGCCGTATAACTTCGGTGTGCGGTCGGCAAGCAGTTAAAGGAACCAAATGTGGTGCACATAAAAAAAAAAAAAAAGGAGTTGGTGTGCAAGGTTAAAGCGGAGGTTCACCCAAAAATCAACTTTCTGACATTAGATCCATCTGCAGTATGCTGTTTTTTTTTTGTACTTATCGTTTTATGAGCCGTTGTTATCCGGCTCCGAGCGGGGAATCCTGTGGGGAATGGGCGTTCCTAAGCCCAGAGGAGTTGATTGACGGGCTGCTAAGGCATGTCACGCCTTCCGAAAATACCCGAGTGTCACTTTGGGTATTTTCGGAAGGCGTGACATACCTTAGCAGCCCGTCAATCAACTCCTCTTGGCTTAGGAAAACCCATTCCCCGCAGGATTCCCCGGTCGGAGCTGGATAACAACGGCTCATAAAACGATAAGTACAAAAAAAAAAAAACAGCATACTGCAGATGTTAGCAGTATGCTGGATCTAATGTCATAAAGTTGATTTTTGGGTGAACCTCCGCTTTAATTATGGAAAAAAATGATTACAAAGTATTGTGACAATAAGCTCATTTGTTAATATTGAAATTAAGAAAAATAGGAACTTGGCATTGAACAAAGATATTGCCTGTTACAAAACAGAGGACATGGTTTATTTGTGCAAATATTTTAATAATAAAAATAAAAATTATGTTTATCATAGATCTAAAATCATATGAGATCATATATCTAAAATTTGACACATCCCACTATTAGAGGCATTAAGGGCCAGATTCAGGTAGAGCCGCGTATTTTTGTGCGGGCGTAGCATATCCTATTTTGACAGGCAAGTGCTGTATTCATAAAGCACTTGCTCCGTAAGTTGCGGTGGCGTGGCGTAAATGGGCCGGCGTAACCGCGCGTAATTCAAAGTAGGTGGATGGTGGGCGTGTTGTATGTAAATGTATGGTGACCCCACGTTGACGCGCCGAACAAACTGCGCATGTGCCGGCTGTGGACGAATCCCAGTGCACATGCTCAAAATCATGTCGCAAATAGTCATTGATATTGACGTGAACGTAACTTACGCCCAGCCCCAATCTGAATCGGCTTACGCAATACGACGCTGTTCCGACGTCCATACTTAACATTGCCTGCGCCTCATATAGCAGGGGTAACTTTACGCCGGTCCGACGCCTTACGTAGACGACGCAAATAGATACGCCGGCCGCAACTACGTTCGTGAATCGGCGTATCTATCCAATTTACATATTCAACGAGTAAATCGACGGAAGTGCCACCTAGCGGGCAGCATAAATATGCAACTAAGATTTGACGGCGTAAGAGACTTACGCCGCTCGTATCTTAGCTATATCCTGGCGTATCTGATTCTTTGAATCAGGCGCCGAGATATGGCGGCGCTCATTCGGACTTACGACGGCGTATCTGGAGATACGCCATAAGTCTTTCTAAATCTGGCCCTAAGTGTTTAAATTGTGTTGCTAAGCTATACTATTGTAAAGTTGATAGATTTAATACGATTGACACAATATTGGCATTTAAAAAAAAGGGGTAAGTTTGTCATATATATGGGTTATGTATAGTGAATGCACAAGATTTACCATTTAATCATCGAATACCTAAGGCAAGGTTGTTTTGTGTATTTCTTTAAAATGTGCACAGAGTAGATGTGTTTCTATTCCTACCTAAAATTAGGATAAAGGGAAAGGGTCAAATTATAAATGTTTAAGAGTTTGAGAAATTGAGCAATCTGGAAAAAAAATTAGTTTTGACATATATTGGATTCATTAAGAAGATGCTAATGCGGATACACACGATCATTTTTCGGCATGAAAAAAACATTTAGAAGGGAAATCGAAGGAAAAGGTAAGTGAACCAACAATGCACTAGCATAAAGGAACCAATTTAGAAAATAAAAGACGAACCTTTACAACCCCTTTAAGATTAAAACACATTTATGGGAAGAGTAATCCAGGTTGATGTTAAAGGGCATATTAGGGCAACAGGGATTTAAGTTGTCACATTCATGACAAAGGTGGTGGTTGAAAAAATATTGTAAAGAGCCCCCTTAATATATATTTATTATTTTGGGTTATTACTGCTTTAACCACTTAAGGACCCCCGCACGCACATATACGGCCACAGAATGGCTCGTACAGGCACAAGGGCGTAAATTTACGTCCCCGCCTTTGTGCGGTTCGGGGGTCCCATCGGGACCCCCTCCGCGGCGTGCGGGGGTCCCCCTGCCTCTGGGAGCGATCGCCGACGAGCGGGCGGATGTCCGTGATTTCCGCCCCCCCCCCCGCGATCGCTCCCAGCCAATGGGAGCGCGCTCCCATCGTGTCAGTTCCTCCTCCTGTGTTTACACAGGAAGGAGGAAATGATGTAATCTCTCATCGCAGCGCTGTTTCCCAGCGCTGCTGATGAGAGAAGACATCACAAGTAAGTGTGCACCAACACAACACTGACACACACTCACATAGGCATATTAACCCCTTGTGATCGCCCCCCCCACTCCCCTGTCACAGTGTCACTGAATGCAGTGATCTAATCACTGCATTTAGTGTCAGTGTGACAGGCAGTGTAAAAAACAGTTCGTGTTAGGTTCAGGATAGCCCCCCCACCCCCCCTAATAAAGTTTTAACCCCCTGATCACCGCCCTAGTTAACCCTTTCACTCCCTATTGCCAGCGTCACTAAGCGATCATTTTTCTGATCGCTGTATTAGTGTCGCTGTTCCCGCTAGGTAGCTATTTTTTTTTATTGCGATTTTTTTTTTTTACTAAAGACATGTGGCTGAATTAATTTTGGCCTAAATGTTTTACTAAAATTTAGTTTATTTGATTTTTTTTATAACAAAATGTAAAAAAATTTTGTTTTTTTTCAAAATTGTGGCTCTATTTTAGTTTATAGCGCAAAAAATAAAAATCGCAGAGGCGATCAAATACCACCAAAAGAAAGCTCTATTTGTGGGAAGAAAAGGACGCAAATTTTGTTTGGGAGCCACGTCGCACGACCGCGCAATTGTCTGTTAAAGCGACGCAGTGCCGAATCGCAAAAACACCTTGGGTCATTTACCAGCGTATTGGTCCGAGTCTTAAGTGGTTAAATACTGTATATTATTGCGCTAAAGTTAAAGGTAAGAGATGTTTCTATAGAGAAGATGGAGGTCTAGTTTTAGTTTTGTGTTAACCAGAGCGTCTGTGTCAAAGTGATGCAATAGCCTGTGTAGTGTTCTAAAAGCTGTTATAAAAAACTGTGCGACCATTGACAGGCAAGAAAAGCTAAGAATATCTGTATGAACATGGGGGAGGTGTTTGGCATGGCTTGGATGAGTAATATCCCATGGGTGGGCTATATCGTGAATACTATAAAATATGCTGTACCCGGACCAAAACAGTGTGTAAATGTGAACTTTGTTGGGTCTCTTGTATATACTGTATACATTGTTCCCTGCACAGAATCTGGGTGTGGTGGAATAGAGAAATGCCGGCATAATAAGGTAAGGTAATGTAGACAATAATCAGGTGATAGTGAGGACTAGAGTTAAAGTATCCTATCAGCCAGCCTTAAGCAGGCCATACACGATTCGAATTTCGATCGAAAATCGCATACGAGCGTGAAATCGGACGATTTTCGTATCATTAGTGTGCTTGTTCGACACGCGATTTTCGTACGACAGGCGAAATTTCAAAAACCAACATGTTGTTTTTTTTTCTGAAAAACGTCCAAAAATCGTATCGTTAATGGTAGCGTTGGGCGATTTTTCCCAAGAAACATAACTGCGCATGATCCGAGTTGGCGCGACCCGACTTTTGACAGTAGGGGGTATGTTTAAAAGGTCACAGAAGATTACATCACTTCCTCTATGGTATGAAAACATTGTGTTTTCTCGCTCGATTTCCGTACGTAATTGATGGTACACTTGCATGCTTTTGTGAGCGCTGCGTTCGTTTATCGCTCGACGGCTCGTTCGAAATTCGAATCGTGTATGGCCTGCCTAAGACATTCATTTCACAATATATCACCATAATACTATATCACCTTAGCATGTAATGTATGTATTGTACTTGTCCATTAGGAACTGGGATACGTCATGTATTATTTACGTTGGATCTGTATATCGATGGTGTTCTTCTATCCCGATATACTGCAAAATGTATGACTTTTTCTTTAAAAGTTAAATACAATTTGATTAAACATAAAGTTACCTTAGTAACTGCATACTCTATACTGCCATTGTCTTCCACAGACAGTTCCTTAAGCTTCTCAAAAAACGTTTCATCATAAGGTCCATCCAACAGTAGTGTGCTTCTGCAAAGAAATGCATAGTGTCAAAAGCATACAGCTGATTGTTTGACCTATGTCATCAAAAAAGCTCTATACATATTACACTATTTGTATGACAGTACGACTGTACCCAATTGCATGTACATTTTTGAACCACAGCGACCAAATGCTCTCCCAGAGGTCCAAAATACCTAATTCCCGATTTTCTTCTTTTTTCTGCTGCTATGGCTAAATATAAGTCTTTTTTCTGCTGCTGGGTTTTTTTTTTTTTATTCTTAAGAGTTTCCCTGTCCCCCGCGTTGGACGGCGCCAGTACAGCGCGTCACATCTTCCTAAGATCTCCCACCCGATGCCGGGTATTTCCATACTGGCGCAGCGCCAGTATGCTGGGTTTTTTTTTTTTTTATAGCTTATTTTCTCCGATCGTAGGAGAAATACGGCGCCTGCGCACGGCGCCAGCTCCTAGGTCTGTGCGCAGCGCGTCATCTTCCTAAGATACCCGATATGGATCGGGTATTTCCGGCGCTAGGAAGATGTGACGGCGCCTGCGCACAGACCTAGGACAGAAAAGGATTGCGCAGGCGCCGTATTTCTCCGGTCTATAAAAAAAAAAAAAAAACTCACGCCAGGGAAGCGCATAGAAATACATTTTAGGGTGAAATACGGGTTTAAGGAAGATGTGACGCGCTGTATGGCGCCGTCCACCACGGGGGACAGAAAAGGATACGATAAAACAGTAAGTGTGCATAAAAAAAAAAAAAAACCAGCATATGGCGCTGACGCCAGTATGCTGAAGCGCATGGGAGATCTTATTTTAGGGTGAAATACCGCTTTAAGACCCATATGTATGCCCCATAAACTTATTAAGACAAAATAATACAAATACACAGAAGGATTATGGTCAACTCAAGGGGCTAACATTCTTGCATTTACTGTAACATTATTACACCTTCTATTGGAAAATGATAAACCAAAACTGTATCAAGTAAAAGACACTTAATTTGTTAATTACATGTAACTCAATAATGAAAACAGATAATAATAAAAAAAATAATAAAAAACACATCATCACAATGCTGCTAGCAGGCGCTGAATAGTGATAATAGTTTGTTTTGCAAATTATTTTAGGTCAAGAACAAGTATGCAGATTAGGATCTGACTTAACTGTCTGCTTTGCTTGTTGGTCAGCAAGTATACCCAAGAGTCCAGAAATGGTCAGACTACTGGCATTTTCAGGAGAAGCTTAACCACTTTAGCCCCGGACCATATTGCTGTCCAAAGACCAGAGCACTTTTTGTGATTCGGGACTGCGTCGCTTTAACTGACAATTGCGCGGTCGTGCGACGTGGCTCCCAAACAAAATTGACGTTCTTTTTTTCCCACAAATAGAGCTTTCTTTTGATGGTATTTGATCATCTCTGCGGTTTTTATTTTTTGCCCTATAAACAAAAATAGAGCGACTATTTTGAAAAAAATGCAATATTTTTTACATTTTGCTATAATAAATATTAGGGTTGTCCCGATACCACTTTTTTTAGGACTGAGTACAAGTACCGATACTTTTTTTCATGTACTCGCCGATACCGAATACCGATACTTTTTTTAAATGTCATGTGACCGTTTTCAAACCACAATACAGACTAAGGATATTTTCTTTAGAAATATGAAGAACTCTAACTTAAGACATTATAAAAGAATAAAAATGAATAAAAATGTTTTATTTGCTTGTCACACAGTAGTAAAAAACTCAAAGAATTTTCACAGAACATGTTGATAAATACAAAAAAAGTATTCTATTTAGGTATCGGGAGCATTTGGGCGAGTACAAGTACTCCCGCAAATACTTGGTATCGGTCCCGATACCGATGCCGATACTAGTATCTGGACAACCCTAATAAATATCCCCAAAAAAGATATAAAAAAACATTTTTTTTCCTCAGTTTAGGCCGATACATATTCTTCTACATATTTTTCGTAAAAAAAATCTCAATTAGCGTTTATTGATTGGTTTGCGCAAAATGTATAGCGTTTACAAAAAAGGGGGTCGTTTTATGGCATTTTTATTAATATTTTTTTTTTTACTAGTAATGGCGGCGATCAGCGTTTTTTCTTTATCGTACATCACGGGACACAGAGCGCATAGTCATTACATATGGGTTATATGGGTACCTTCAGGTGTGGACACTGGTGTAATCAACTTCACAGGAAGTTCCTCCCTATATAACCCCCTCCCACTGAGAGTGCTTCAGTTTTTTCGCCAGTGTCTTAGGTGTTGGTCACGTCTAGCTGTCCCTCGGAGGTCTCGGGACCCAGGATAGCTAGCCGGATCCGTCCAAAGTGCTTCAAAGCCAAGGTGTACGGTACCCGGGCCCTGCCTGCGTGGGGTGTTGCCTATAATGCCTCTCCTTGGAGGGCTGGATTCTGGGCTCCAGTGCCTTGGTCTCTCCCAGGACTAAACGCTACTGATGCCAGGATGCTATATAGGTCCAGGGGTGTGGGTTCCTTAACACAGGACCCCGGTCCCTGAAGGTCCGAGACAATACCCACGGAGATGGGGGAAGATTGGGCCTCTTGCAGTTTGCAATACCCTGCGGCGTGGAGCAGGTAAGAGGGAACCTGCGGGACTTGGTTCGACAGTAGGTATCCCCCTGGGGGTTCTGGGTTGGCTAATGGTATGCTTGTGCATCAGCCACTATCTCCACTATGTCTGTGTGGGCAGGATGGGATACTAATGTTTACCCAGATAACATGTAGATATATGTATACTTGTGTAAGATATATATTTGCTACTCACCCCAGGTCTGCCTGTTAGCATTGATACTGCAACCCCACATGTTTTAAAGAGGAAATTGCTGGTGAAAACTCCTGTTTCTTAGGAAGCCCATGGGGACAGCTTCCTCTCTCTGTGCACTACAATAAGATTAGTGCTTACCTGGTGTCTGTTGGTGCTGCCTGGCGCTGGTCCATGTTTTTTCCTCTGCTCTGCTTCCTCCATGTTGTTTTCAGCGTGGGGGGGGGTGCGCGCGCGCGTGTGCGCGTGCACGCCGCCTTTTATAGCGTCGGCGTGCGTTGGGGGGGGCGGGCCAGCAGCGTCAGGGTCTGTTTAAAAGTAAAACTTTTTCTCTGGCTGGTCTTTCCCTCCTGGAGGCAGAGGAAGAAGGACACAGAGCGCGCAGCTGGGTCTTTTGGCCACAGTGACACCCAGTGGCGGTTTGTGGATCTTCAGGTCTAGGACTTAGTTCCACTATTGACCAGAAAAAAAAAAAAAAAAAGAGTTTTTTTCCTTAAAGGGACTCAGCCTTAGATCCAGCAGTATCTGAGTCAACCTTGGACTCCGGCTAACGGGCATTGGGTTGCAATACTCACAGGTTTTCCTCAGTATTGCCACCTCCCAGGCGGGTAAAAAAAAAAAAAAATTTTCATTTTTCCTCAGCCTGTTCTCATATTAATTACTCCTAGCTACAACAGTCAGGTGTTGGCTAGAGGGGTGACTCAAGGTTGTGCAATGGCTCCAAAGGCATCAGGACCAGCCAAGGCTGCAAAAGGTGCCAAGAAACAAAAGGGGTCTCCATCGGGGTCAGAGGATTTGGGCCAGGCTTCAACGGCCCCACCCTCACCAGTTAGACCACCGAGTAGCATAGTACAAGAGCCATTGGAGATGCTGGGGGTAGAGGCGGCCCCCGATCCACCCATTCCCGTTTACGTAACGGAAGAAATGCTAGCGACCACCCTGGGTGGGCTAGAGAAAAGGTTAACTGCTTTGTTTGCCCGCCCTTTGCCAAGCAGCAAACGGGCTAGATCCCCCTCACCTAGTTTGGTGTTTTCAGATGCGGAGGTCTCCTCTTCGGAGGAACGGGACCCACAAGGGGATCAAGCAGACCCAAGTCCCGAAGGTTCAGACATGGAGGGTTCCACTGTAGATGAATATTTTTCGGCCTCTCAAGCGGAGAGCCTGTGGATCCAGTCTTTGACCGATATAGTTCGCACTGCTTTTAAACTTCCAGTGCCAGAACTAGTAGCCCCTGTGGTATCCTCATTGGGTTCTTTAAAGGCTCCATTAACTTGTGTGTCTTTTCCGATTCACCCCCTTCTGCGGGGCGTGATTTACCAGGATTGGGCTCGACCTGATAGGATCTTTATCCCTCCTAAGAGGTTCTCTATTCTCTATCCTATGGAAGAGGAATTTTTAAAGAAATGGGCTCCCCACAGTGGACGCGGCCATTTCCTGCGTGAATAAATCCCTGACCTGTCCGGTTGAAAATGTCCAGATGTTCAAGGATCCGGTCGACAAAAAATTAGAGACCCTACTGAAGGCTTCTTTCACCACAGTAGGTGCCATGGTTCAGCCAGGGGTGGCAGCCATTGGCGTTTGTCAGGCCTTAAAGGATCAGGCAAAACAGATATTAAAGGACATGCCGGCTCAGCAAACTCGTGAATTAGCAGATTTCCCTAGGGCTCTCTGCTTTGCAGTAGATGCTATTAAGGACTCTATCCAACAGGCATCCCGGTTATCTCTGCTGGTGGTTCACATGCGTCGTCTTTCGTGGCTAAAGAACTGGTCAGCAGAGGCACCCTGCAAAAAGCTTTTAGCAGGGTTTCCCTTTCATGGGGGAAGACTATTCGGTGAAGACCTAGATAAATATATCCAAACCATATCAAGTGGTAAAAGTTCTTCCTTACCGGTCAAGAAAAGACCGCGTGGGCCCGCGTTTAAACGACAGGCCCTTGCAGGCTCGGCCCCTTCGACTTCCCGTCAGTATCGACGGCCTCCCGGGCGTTCAGCAGTTAATAGCCGCCCACAGGGACAAGCCGCGGCAAACAAGAGGCCCTGGTCTCGCAAGCCGGCTAAACCAGTCATCAAGTCAGATTCATGAAGGGGCGCCCCCACTCTCTTGGGTGGGGGGAAGACTTCAGTTTTTCTCCGAAGTCTGGAAGGCCAGAATCCCGACTCTTGGGTTCGGTCCGTGGTAGCCACAGGCTACAAACTAGAGTTTCGAGAAATCCCCCCTCCTCATTTTCAGGGGTCAAGTCTTCCAAGCGACCCGTTAAAGAGGGCCTCTCTCGTAAAGGCGTTGGACCGCCTCTTGCTCCAAGGAGTAATTGTAGTACCAACCCAAGAAAGGGGTCTGGGATTCTACTCCAACCTTTTTATTATACCAAAACCCAGTGGCGACGTCAGGCCTATCCTAGACCTCAAATGCCTAAATCGCTTTCTAAAGATTCAGACCTTTCGTAGGGATTCCATACGTTCAGTGACAGCCAGCCTGCATCAAGGCGACTTTCTAGCATCTATAGACATAAAGGATGCATATCTGCATGTGCCGATCTACCCAGCACATCACAAGTTTCTTCGTTTTATGATAGATCAAAGTCATTTCCAGTTCGTAGCCCTCCCTTTCGGGTTGGCAACAGCTCCGCGGGTATTCACAAAGGTGTTAGCCCCGGTGCTAGCCGTCCTAAGGACAGAAGGCATCTTGGTCCTGGCATACCTGGACGATCTCCTGGTTATCGACAGATCAGCTTCCAACCTCAATCATGCAGTAGTCCGCACAGTGCGGCATCTAGAAGAATTCGGGTGGATTGTGAACCAAGAAAAATCAAGGTTACAACCCACAAGACAGTTGGAATATCTAGGCTTTCGGTTAGATACAGAATGCCAGAGGGTATTTTTACCTCAAGGGAAGATCAGGTCGTTGATTCAAACGATTCAAATAGTCTTAGGCAAAAGAAGCCGACTATTCGCCTATGCATGCGACTGCTGGGAAAGATGGTGGCCGCCTTCGAAGCAGCGCCCTATGCCCAGATCCATACCAGAGTTCTTCAGGCAGCTATTCTCTCTGCTTGGAACAAGTCCATACAGGCATTAGACCGTCCATTAGTTCTTTCCCCAGGGGTCAAGCGCAGCCTGTACTGGTGGCTGATCCCTCAAAAATTGTCAAAAGGGAAAACCTTTTGCCCCATCACGTGGAAAATAGTAACCACAGATGCCAGCCTAACAGGTTGGGGGGCAATCTTAGGAAAACGGACCCAGCAGGGACAGTGGTCAGAGGCAGAAAGTCTGCTTCCCATCAATGTCCTAGAGATCAGAGCTGCTCGGTTGGCCCTGGTCGCCTGGACTCTCCCCCTGCAGGATCTGCCAGTAAGGATACAGTCCGACAATGCCACGGCGGTGGCATACATAAACCACCAGGGGGGCACAAGGAGCCTAGCGGCTCAAAGGGAAGTAAACCTGATTTTTTCATGGGCCGAAGCCCATGTACCCTGCATCTCAGCAGTGTTCATCCCAGGGATAGACAATTCTCAAGCAGATTTTTTGAGTCGTCAACAGTTACTCCCGGGAGAGTGGTCTCTTCACCCCCAGGTATTCCAAGAGATTTGCCAAAGATTCGGAGTTCCCGATGTGGACATCATGGCAACAAGATTTAACAAGAAATTGGACAAATTCGTATCCCGAGCCAGGGACCCCTCGGCCTACGGGACCGATGCGTTGGTTTGCCCCTGGCACCAGTTTTCTCTCCTGTATGCGTTCCCTCCACTACAGATGATTCCCCGCCTTCTACGAAGGATCAGGGTGGAGCGCAGGCCGGTGATCCTGGTGGCCCCAGCCTGGCCCAGAAGGGCTTGGTACGCACTCATCGTGAGGATGTCAGTAGGGGCACCGTGGCCACTCCCCCTGCGCCCAGATCTGCTGTCTCAGGGCCCGATTTACCACCCTGCTTCACAGCAGCTAAATTTGATGGCTTGGCGGCTGAATCCCTAATTCTTAAGGGCAGAGGCCTCTCAGCCCAAGTCATATCTACGTTAATTCAGGCTAGAAAGCCAGTCTCTAGAAATATCTATTACAGAGTCTGGAGGACCTATGTGGAGTGGTGCGAGTCTCAAGGAGGGCATCCTCGCAAATTTTTTATTGACAGGATCTTGCGATTCCTCCAGGTTGGCGTTGACAAGGGGTTGGCTCTTAGTACTCTAAAGGGGCAGGTGTCTGCCTTATCGATATGGTTTCAAAGGCCTTTGGCCACGCATTCGCTTGTGAAAACCTTCTTGCAGGGGGTCTTGCATGTAAATCCCCCTATTAGAGCTCCCCTCTGCCCCTGGAATTTAAATCTGGTCTTGTCAGCTTTACAAAAGCAGCCGTTTGAACCTCTGACAGAAATCCCTCTTGTGCTGCTAACCCGAAAGCTGGTTTTCTTGGTGGCTATGGCTTCGGCCAGAAGGGTCTCCGAGCTGGCAGCCTTGTCTTGCAGGGAACCGTACCTGATTCTGCATAAGGACAGAGTGGTTCTGCGGCCTCAGCCTTCTTTCCTTCCTAAGGTCATATCCAGTTTTCACTTGAATCAGGACCTAGTCCTACCATCTTTCTTTCCTACTCCCCAGTCCAGAGAGGAAAGACTGCTTCATACTTTGGACGTGGTCCGAGCCATGAGGGTTTATCTCAAGGCTACAGAAAAGATTCGGAAAACAGATGTGCTTTTCGTTCTCCCGGATGGCCCCAAGAAGGGTCAGCCGGCTGCCAAGTCTTCCTTGGCTAGGTGGATTAAGCAGCTGATTTTTCAGGCCTATGGTCTGAAGCGCGTTCCACCTCCCTTATCAGTTAAAGCCCATTCTACGAGGGCCATGAGTGCCTCTTGGGCGGCACACCATCAGATCTCTATGGCACAGGTTTGCAAAGCGGCAACCTGGTCTTCCGTACATACGTTTACTAAATTTTATAAGTTGGACGTCACAAAAGCTACGGACGCAGCATTTGGGCAGGCGGTCCTACGGGCAGCAGTATAGAATCCTCTGGCCCGGTTCACGCCCCCTTTTTTTCTGTTGGTGGAGCTATTTTTTACCTCCTGATATATTTTCTGTTTGGCTAATTTTGGCCTCCCTTCATGGAGCATTGCTTTGGGACATCCCATATGTAATGACTATGCGCTCTGTGTCCCGTGATGTACGATAAAGAAAAAAGGATTTTTAATAACAGCTTACCTGTAAAATCCTTTTCTTGAAGTACATCACGGGACACAGAGCTCCCACCCCTCTTTTGGGGAACATTGTGTAACCTCGGAGAAATTGCTTGCTACAAAACTGAAGCACTCTCAGTGGGAGGGGGTTATATAGGGAGGAACTTCCTGTGAAGTTGATTACACCAGTGTCCACACCTGAAGGTACCCATATAACCCATATGTAATGACTATGCGCTCTGTGTCCCGTGATGTACTTCAAGAAAAGGATTTTACAGGTAAGCTGTTATTAAAAATCCTTTTTTTTCGGTACTGCGATATTATGGCGGACACATCGGACACTTTTGACACATTTTGGGACCATTGGCATTTTTATAGTGATCAATGCTATAAAAATGCATTGTATTACTATAAAAATGCCATTGGCAGTGAAGGGGTTAACACTAGGGGGCAGGGAAGGGGTCAAGTGTGTTCCTGTTTGTGTTCTAACTGTATGGGGGGTGGACTCACTAGGAGAAATCACTGATCTTCTGTTCATACATTGTATGAACAGAAAATCAGCGTTTCCCCCGCTGACAGGAACGAGAGCTTTGTGTTTACACTGTTCTGGATTCCTAAGTGCTGGATCGATCTCAGGTCTATGGACTAACTTTTCTGACGCCTCCAGTTCTTTATATGATAGCTCATGGTGTGTCCACCACTGCTTTTTCTTTTGTATTTCTTTTTTTTTTTCTGTTGATGTGTTTTTTTCAATAAAACCCTTTGTACAAGAAACATTACCCAAGCACTCTTACATAGGGGTAATATAATGATGCAAATAGTGGTGTTAACAGCTGGAGAAACCATGGATGTAAAACATCCCCCCAGGGGCTGAGGCTACATACTCCAAGGCTGCGCTGGCTGACATTTCAGGTATTATCAATTTATATTTTGTATCAGGAATCAATAAACATAAATGCATTTTTATTTTCATCTTTAGCAGTGAGCTTCATTTAAAGTCCCATCAACTTCCCCCCTATGCCCACACTAGTGAAGAGGTCTACAGGGTACTGAGCATGACACATAAGAGCGATGGGGAGTCCTCACTGTCAGATTCAGGCTCAGTATTTAAACCTGTAGAGAGCAGTGGCACTCTAAATAGCTCTGACGAGGGAGTAGAGGTCCCTGCTAAGGTCAGGCATACACTACCCTATTCCTTTGTTGCTGAAGTGTTACAATCGCATGATTGTCATATGTAGCAGAGTGTACATACTAGTGCCGCTCTACCTTCTGGTGAATTGGCAAGCACCAGTGGCTTAGTACACCCTGATTGTAGACAAACCAGCACTGCAGTAACACTTGGTGACATGGTGATTTCCATAAGTGCAGTTCAAGCTGGAGCGGGGGCTAGCACAACTAGTGTCCTGCAGGCACCAAAAGTTATCGCTCAACATTACATGGACATTACTAAAAAGAATAAGTTAGGGTCATATTGGTCCACTGACCCAATTCATCATATGCTCTCTGCCGCCATGGCCGGGGTAGATGCAAGCAAAAAAATTATTATTTTATATGCCTTTCAACGACAATGAATTCTGTTGTCCTCAGGGTGACCCTGGAAATGGTCAGCTCCACAAACTTCTGTTATAGGTTACAGTCTAGCAGTTAAGATTTACTCTTGTTTTCACTCTATCTTTGTTTGTAGGGTGCCAGGGTAGGATGGCAGTGATCATGACATTTTGGGTGTTCACTGCCTGATGCTCGTGGCTCCCCATCCCCCCCATGTGGGACGCCACGTGGTCTCGCGCCCTCATGTGCTTGCCGGTCTGAGACGGGGTGCATGTGGGTGCCGGGCTGCCCATGTGCCCCCTCTCTGCAAGGCCGATACATGTGTGTGAATGTTAATTATTCCCCCCTTTGGGGTATGTTTTTTTTTTGTGATGTTGATGAATGTTTTTTCTTTTCTGAAAAGGTAAGGGGAAAGGGGAGGGAGCAGTATCCTCACATGTAGTGAGCATGTGGACACTAAAGGGGTGTGACAGGTGCCACGTCCTATTAAATATGAGAACGTTTTTAACTGAGGGGAAGTTATTGGACTTGGCACTATCTGTTAGTAAGGATGTAGTCATACAGAGAACGTTTCTCTTAAAAAATTGTTTCTTTTAGACACAAAAGTGCAATTTAACATAAAAAATTGGACGTTCCATATATTCCTTACTAACAGATAGTGCCTGTAAAGTCCAATAACTTGCCCTCAGTTAAAAACTTTTTCTCTGTTTTTCTTTTCTCCTTTTTCAATCTTCACTTATTTTTTTATTTTTCCCTTCACCTTTTTGTCCCCTGCCTCTGCCTTCTCCCCCAGGTGCAGCTTCTTATGGTTCGTACACACAAGCTCCTCCTGTCGATCCCCATGGCTATGGTAAACGTAGTCTCCTTCAATGTTTGGGGTCTATACGCCCCAGGTAAGAGGCATAACATGTATAGAGAGCTGGGTCACCTGCGGGGAGATATTGTTCTCCTACAAGAGACCCACCTCACACACACTACTTCGGTGAAACTCTTCTCCCCACAATACCCTATGTGGTATTGCCAGGTTTCCCTGAAAGTAAGCCCTACCCCAAAAATAAGCCCTATCTCGATTATCAGGGAGGGCTGCAATATAAGCCCAACTCCGAAAATAAGACCTAGTAAATCTCCTTTTTAAATGTTGGCTAGTGTCTCCGTTTGCTGCTATATTTCAAACAAGCAGGTGTACACCCATCGCTGCCCCGCCGGAGGTCCTCTTCTCTCCTCTTGGCTGATGTCTGCTGCTTCTTCTGCGCACATCAGCCAGGGATCTCGGTTATTCTCTTTCCTCCCCTCCTCCCTCCAGATGTCGTCTTCAGCGCACTGACGTCAACAGCCAATCTCGGCTCTTCTTTTTCCTCCTCTCACCCACTGACGTCTGCGCCCCCCTCCCTCTTTAGTGCACGGAGCGGGCTGACGTCACCACAGCCGAACTCCTCTCTAATCATCACCTCAGAGAAGAATAAAAGCTGTTAAACAGGTACTTTTACCAGTACCATAGAAAACTGCACTGAACCTCATACAGTACCAGAAATAAAGATCTAAAAAAAACCTGACTCCTGGCCTGATGGGGGGTGGGGGGATGTGTGGGGGGGAGACCTGAGGGGAAGACAGATGACAGAATTTTTACTGTAGATTTTAACAGGTTTTTTAGAAAATAGATAGGGATAAATGACACAGCACAAACACTGTGTTTATCATGTTTTAAAGGAACATGATTTTTTTTTTTAAAGCAACAACCAGCCAGACAGACTTAAGACCTTTTGCGCACTTTATTTATACCGTATACAGTATTAATACAGTAGGGTATTTTGATCCTCAGACAAGATGAGTTCAAAGAGAAAGAGCTATTCTGTCGAGTACAAGAAAGGAATCGTGGAGGACTCCTACGTCAAGAAGCTTACCGCTTTCTGCAAAGAAATTAAGTTAGATCTCCGAATGGTCTGAAAATGGCGAGCAGAGTACGGTAACCTCAGTCAAAAGGTGGACGAGGGAAATGCTAAGAACCGCAAGTGTGGATCAGGTCACCAGCTATTATATCTTGAGCTGGAAGATATCATCTGTGAATGGACAAGAGAGCAAAGGCTTTGGTTGTGCGCAGGGCTGATATTCATGCATTTGCCCTTGAAATGGCACCACAATTCGACATATCCCCAGAAGATTTCAAAGCATCACACCACTGGCTGGATGGATTCCTTCAGCAATATGAACTGTCTCTAAGAAGATCGACAACACTGTTCAAGCTGGAAGATAATGAAGTTGTTAAACTTGCACTTGCATTCAAGTTCTTTGTTGATGGCATAGACTTTTCTAAATACCAACTCTCCAACACGATTACAATGGATGAAACTGCAGTGTATATGGGCCAAGGATCTCAAATGACAATTGATCAGAGGGGAGCCTCCTCAATCTACGTTCCCTCCACTGGAACTGCACGTTACTTGTGTTTTGGCAATTCATCTGGATGGAACAAAAGCCACACCTCTAATTATCGCAAAGGGCATGAAAGAGAGGATTGAACGCGTTTCAGGCATTTATGTTCTTGAAACAGAAAAAACCTGGTGCCCACAAGCAGTTATAAGAAAGTGGATCGATTTAATGCTGCCACTTGTTCTGAGAGGTGGCCAAAGAGGTCTGCTGGTCTGGGATTCATCCAGCACTCACCACACAAAAGACATGAAGAACTTCCTTGCAGAGAGAAGAATAGATCAAGTAATGATTCCCGCAGGAATGACTGCTTATCTCCAAACTCTTGATATTGCAATAAACAAACCATTCAATGACCATTTGTGCACGGAAATCAATGAATACACTGAAAAGAGATTGGTCAGAAATCAGCGTGAAAACTGCTAGAGGTCGTGACATGGGTGAAGAATTTATGGGACAAAATCACTGACAGCTGTGTTGCCAAAGCATTACGAGCAGGCTACATGCTCAAGAAGTACCCGTTTAAGAAGAGCTATATTGCTTTACATGAGAGATTAGGCCCAATGGTTCAAAAGGAAATGGCGATGCAAGAAATTCAGACTGGTAATCAGGGTTTGGAGAGTTATGATGATATTCCAGAACAAGATGACATGATTGTAATTGAATAAATGTTGTTTAGGGAGAGCTACCGTACCATATATTGCTGTATACGAGAGATTAGTACCAATGGTTCTAAGGAAAATGGAGATGACTGTACCGGTATTTGTATAAATGTTGTTTAATGTACATACCGTAAATAAATAAGCCCTACCCTGAAAATAAGCCCTAGTGTGTTTTTTGTAACTAAAATTAATATAAGACCCGGTTATTTTCGGGGAAACGCGGTATAGCTTGTCTGATGTTCATAAGGCCATTGGGTTTCACAGGGGAACCTCCTTTACGCTAGATTCTATGGTGAGTGATCCCATGGGTCGGTTCCTGTTTCTTAGGGGCAGCCTGGGTAGTATGCCTTGTATGCCCCAACCATGATCAAACTACTTTTATACCATCCACCCTTAAAAAGCCAAGTGAGTTTGCCCACGGTTGCATTCCCCTTGCTGGGGATTTTAATGCTCCTCTGGAGCTGCCCCTAGACATGTCATTAGAAAACCCTTGTATGTCACAGAAGCGATTGACGTTTTTGCGTAAACGTTTGCACTAAGCTCAACTGATGGACGTGTGGAGGATTATGCACCCACAGGTAAAGGACTACACCCACTTTTCCAATTTGCATTATACTTGCTCCAGGATATATTACTTTTCAATTGATCATCACCATCTCTCCCTCCCCATGGCCTTGAGCATTGAAACTTCCCCTATATCAGACCATGCTCCGATCACACTTACATTAAAAATTCCTTCCTTGCCCTGTAGGACCACAAATTGGAAACTTAATGACCATTTACTCTTGGAGGATATAGATACAAAGCTGATTGAGATGATTTAGCTCAGTATTTTGCAGAGAACACACTCCAGGATGTTTCACCGGGTACACTTTGAGAAGCCCACAATGCCTTTATCCGGGGGAAATTTATTAAACTGGGCTCCAGGAAAAAGAGCATTCACCAACAGTTAGAATTGATCCGTGATATTGAGGTGCTAGAGTGACAGCACAAAGCTGGACTATCACAGACGATCCTTCAGGTTTTGTCCCAGAAGAGAAAGGATCTAAAAACCCTCTTTCATTTGAAGCAGAAACAACGATTCTGCATAGTAGTCCAACACTTGCATGAATGGGGCAATAAGCCAGGTCGACTTTTGGCCCATTCGCTGCAACAACAAAATCTGCAGCCTTTATTGCTAAGATCAAATCCCCACACAACTCTATGGTACATGAGACATCTGCAATAGCATTCGTTCTGACAAACTTTATACCATGTCCACCATACAGTAGAGCAGGGGTGGTCAACCCCCGGTCCGCGGCCCACTGTTAGGCCGTGGCTTTTCTGCAGCCGGGCCGCGGGTACGAGCGGGCGGCATTAGAGAGCCCGGCGGCCGGCTGTAGGAAATGAAGTTCCTCGGAGTAGCTGAACAATGTATGTGAGAGCGAAGCACAGTGTTTGTTATGAATCGTGGCCCCTCCCTCCATCTCTCACACGGACACTCCCCGTGCAGTGTGAATGGACGTGCTGCCTCCTCACTGGGCTCGCCCCGCCCTTCTGTCATAGGGGAAGGCGCAGCACACCATCACCTCCAGGACAGCCCACAGTAACAGGGAAGCCACTGGTGTCCCTTGGTAATGGGACTGGATAGAGCTGAGAGGAGATGAGTCCACACTTCTTCCTGAGATGCAGGGAGCCGCCCCCTACCCTCTGATCCATCTATATACTTACCTGATGCTAATCCTCAGCTCTCACAACATGAGTGAGCACCGGGGGAGCCCAGAGTATAACACTACCAGTGACAGGGTGAGTGAGCGTGGACTGACTGGGACACGTGTGCATGGAGTGTACAGTGCCTAGTGGGGGCACTACCTTCCATCTGTGGAGGGGGGGCACTACCTTCATCTGTGGAGGGGGGCACTACCTTCATCTGTGGAGGGGGGCACTACCTTCATCTGTGGAGGGGGGCACTACCTTCATCTGTGGAGGGGGGGCACTACCTTCATCTGTGGAGGGGGGCACTACCTTCATCTGTGGAGGGGGGCACTACCTTCATCTGTGGAGGGGGGCACTACCTTCATCTGTGGAGGGGGGCACTACCTTCATCTGTGGAGGGGGGCACTACCTTCATCTGTGGAGGGGGGCACTACCTTCATCTGTGGAGGGGGGCACTACCTTCATCTGTGGAGGGGGGCACTACCTTCATCTGTGGAGGGGGGGCACTACCTTCATCTGTGGAGGGGGGGCACTACCTTCATCTGTGGAGGGGGGGCACTACCTTCATCTGTGGAGGGGGGGCACTACCTTCATCTGTGGAGGGGGGGCACTACCTTCATCTGTGGAGGGGGGGCACTACCTTCATCTGTGGAGGGGGGGCACTACCTTCATCTGTGGAGGGGGGGCACTACCTTCATCTGTGGAGGGGGGCACTACCTTCATCTGTGGAGGGGGGGCACTACCTTCATCTGTGGAGGGGGGGCACTACCTTCATCTGTGGAGGGGGGCACTACCTTCATCTGTGGAGGGGGGGCACTACCTTCATCTGTGGAGGGGGGGCACTACCTTCATCTGTGGAGGGGGGGCACTACCTTCATCTGTGGAGGGGGGGCACTACCTTCATCTGTGGAGGGGGGGCACTACCTTCATCTGTGGAGGGGGGCACTACCTTCATCTGTGGAGGGGGGCACTACCTTCATCTGTGGAGGGGGGCACTAACTTCATCTGTGGAGAGGGGTACTACCTTCATCTGTGGAGGGGGGTACTACCTTCATCTGTGGAGGGGGTACTACCTTCATCTGTGGAGGGGGTACTACCTTCATCTGTGGAGGGGGGCACTACCTTCATATGTTGGGGGGGGGCACTACCTTCATCTGTGGAGGGGGGCACTACCTTCATCTGTGGAGGGGGCACTACCTTCATCTGTGGAGGGGGGCACTACCTTCATCTGTGGAGGGGGGCACTACCTTCATCTGTTGGGGCCTTACCACATCTGGTGGCAGGCAGCATTGCAAGTGACTCGCTCAAAGCTCCCACCGATTCTGCATTATGGTGGATTTAACCATTTTATTTATTACTACAATGTAATAGAAATAATGTGCTGACAAATTGCCCGCGAAAAAAATCGCTTACCCCCGCGTGCCATCCCCAACAGGGCCTTGGCAACATTTTCTTCCACTCAGCCGGTCCCCGGTGCCAAAAAGGTTGGGGACCACTGCAGTAGAGGACAAAGACGCTAGGACCCAGCTTATTCGTAATTACCTGGCACAAGCCAACTTGCCCAAACTCCCCGCTGATACCTTGTCCGCCCTGGACAGAGAATTCACTGCCTCTAAAATTACAGTTGTTTTAAAGGCCATGGCTAATGGTAAGGCACCTTGCCCTGACAGCTTTGCAGTGTTACATTATCGATCCTTTGCGGATCTTTTGCTTCCACGCTTGACCAAATATGCAAACTCTGTTTTGGTTCTCTCCGTCCTGAAACTTTCCATGCGCACATTACTGTCATCCCTAAGCCTGGTAAGGACCCCTGCAACTGCGGAAGCTACCGTCCTATTTCTTTATTAAATCTTGATGCCAAGTTATATGCCAAAGTCATCGCAAATAGGCTCCTTACTTTTATCCCTCAATGGGTCTCTAGAGACCAAACAGGATTTATCCCCGGCAGGGAGGCGCATCATAACTCACTCCGCACTCGTTCATTGATGGCTCATGTTCGACGGCTCTCCCACCCCACCCTCTTGTTATCCACAAATGTGGAAAAAGCGTTCGATAGGGTGGACTGGGAGTACCAGATGACGCGTTCCCATCTTGGTCCCTCCCTCCTGTCCCAATTCTCTTCTGGAGAAGACTGCTTTTGCAGCTTTCTCCAGGTTTTGGTAATCTGTCATGGGGCTCTTTAGTTTGGAGATTCCACAGTGTCTGGGGTGGGACGGAATCTCCAACCCTGTATCCAGGCTTTGTTCATTACCAGCAGGGTGTGTGCTCAGGTGAGCACAGTCCTTTATAATGAGAATGTAGGAAGACCTCATGGCTCCCAGTTGGAGACAGCTCCACAGTAAGAGACAGGAGGTCTCCAGGAATCAGAGAGGCTGTAGGAGACCTTTGTAGACGCTGAAGGGAAGCCATCTACGTTGAGGAGTCCGCTGGTCTGGGTGACCAGGACAATGCGCAGAAGTACTGCTACAGAGAGCCAGATGGGCTAGCATTTTCTGTTGTGTATTTCATGGAGAAGAACGACCTGCATGGGAAAACGCTTCTTTGGACTATTATTTTTGCCTTTTTAAAAAAAATGGGCTACCATGCCCTTAGATATAGTTCCTGACTGGTGTGAATCACTGAAAAAACAGCTATACCACAAGAGTTAATAGCCCCCAACATTACTATATATATATATATATATATATATATATATAGTGACAGGAAGTCAGGTAAATCTGTGGGTGTTGTCACAGACGGGAGATACATTTCTGCCTTGTTTAGACAATTCACCAATTACTATTAGGTGTCGGCTGCAGAAATAGCCAGAAAGGTTTAGGGCGTTGGAAAACTTCAGCTGTTCAGAATGAGGCAATTAAGGCCTCTATAAATTATCCAAAGGATGACTACTGATTGCTGCATCCTGAGGCTTTTCAAATTAAGGAGAGCAGTCAGAAAGACTTCTGAAGAGGTGAGGTGGTTGTTGATTTTTCTGTGTGATAAAAATCAAAAAGACTATTGTTTCTCTGTTGTATGACCAGCAGTGTCTGCCCAGTAGCAGGCTGTGCCAGACTCCATAGATTCTTGTGTGGTGAAGGTAGACGCCCCAAGTGGCCAGGGTTTATTTTATGTTTTGTTTATGCTGTTTGGATGCTTGCACTTGTTTCCAGCAATATGGAAGAATAAACCAAACTCTTTGTTTTCAACCGTCTTTGGCTGCCTCTCTGTATAGTTCAGTGTGTAGTGAACCCATCCAGGGGGTCACACACCCTGCTACCGAGCTAACCCCTTACACAATATATATATATAACCTATATATATAGACTAGCTAGAACTTAGCTGTGATACTGAACAGAATTTCAGACTGGAAGTACCATAAAGATACTAAACTATGGGTAACCTTGGAAGCAGACCTATGTGGTACAGATCCTTTCACACAAATTTGGATCCCAAGGAAGAGTAGAAACGTATCTGTGACTACATCACCACTTACACGCTCCCGCCTAATGATTTGGGACTCATTGTGTAAGTCACACAACTGGCTGTATAACCCTACCCTGATGCCTTTAACTGGTCACAATTGCTTCTCACCAGGGAATATACATCCAACTATTCATACTTGGTACCTGGGGAATGCGACCCTGCTGCACCATGTAACCACTTCCTCCTTCATTGTTCCTTTTTACTACCTCATGGATCTTTGGAAGTACTGTCAATTATCAGACTTTGTGCATTCTCTCCCAAAACCTTTTGAGATATCAAGGATTTAACACAAATAGAAGTTGCCTTTGTGGAAGAACGACCAGTTGAGAGACCCATCTCTTACTTTTATAAAGCTTTACAATTTCTATCAGCTACTGGAAATCCTACTTTTCTACACAACTGGGAGAAAGATCTACACATGGAATTTTCAGAGACTCAAAAAGCCACAATTCTGCATCTTGCGCACACGACTTAGATGTCTTCTAAAACTGCAGAAGTCAATTACAAATTGTTGACAAAGTTGCATCTCACCCCGGTTGTGCTGCACAAGATTTTTCCTCAGCTATCCCCTCTTTGCTGGCGTGGTTGTGGCGATCGTTCGACACACGTTCACCTGTGGTGGTATTGTCCACTTATCCACCCTTATTGGCGGACTATGCTCCATTGGATGAAGGAAATCCAGGGCCTTGAGACCACTGGAGATCCTTGGGTCATACTGCTTCACTATACAGACAAACCAGTTGGATCATATAGGAAATCGCTGACGCCACACTTACTGAATGCGGCAAAATCACTCGTACCCAGATTTTGGAAACAAACAGCTATACCCACTTTGCGCCAATGGTTAGTAGAGGTGGAGAATGCTTACCACATGGAAGACCTTACACACTCCCCTTAGGAATTAAGCAGACTTGTCACAGAAAATATGGTCCGACTGGTTTGCCTTTAACCACTTAAGACCCGGACCAATATGCAGGTTAAGGACCCAAGGTGTTTTTACAATTTGGCATTGCGCTGCTTTAACTGGTAATTGCGCAGTCATGCAATGTTCTACCAAAACAAAATTTGCATCTTTTTCTTCCCACAAATAGAGCTCTCTTTTGATGGTATTTGATTGACTCTGTATTTTTTTTTTGTGATATAAACAGGAAAATCCATTTTCTACATTTTGTTATAAGAAAAATCGAATAAACTCAATTTTAGTCATACATTTAGGCCAAAATGTATTCAGCCACATGTCTTTAGTAAAAAAAATCTCAATAAGCATATATTTATTAGTTTTCGCAAAAGTTGTCTACAAAAAAATGTCTACAAACTAGGCTACATTTTCTGGAATTTACACAGCTTTTAATTTATGACCGCCTATCTCATTTCTTGAGGTGCTAAAATGGCAGGGCAGTACAACCCCCCCCCCCCAAATTACCCCATTTTGGAAAGTAGATACCCCAAGGAAATTGCTGAGAGGCATGTTGAGTCCATTGAATATTTTTTTTTGTCCCAAGTGATTGTATAATGACAATTTGTTTTTGTTTTTTTTACAAAAAGTTGTCACTAAATGATATATTGCTAACTATGCTTGCAAGCTAACGCCCGTTCTGATGATCAGGTTCCTGACTCATGACTTGTTATCCTGTTCTGCTCCCCTTATTTGTCATCCTAAGGTTCCGGGCCTGGTGGTCTCACTCCTCGCGCTGCTAACTGGTTTGCAGCGGATAACCGTCCCCCTAGACGCGAGTGCCCTAGCGGGTCTCGTTATTTTTGACTATTACTGTAATAGTTGCAATCTCGCACTAAAGTTGTTTCCCTGGTCTGTCCGGGCTTGGTCTGATGCTGGTGTCTGTTTTTCGCCACATCGCCAACCCGGACACCCCAGTGTTTATTTTACGTTTCAGTTTAAGTTCTTTTGTTGGTGTATTATTAATGCTGCTGATCTTATGATGAAGAATGTCCCTGACTGGCACTTATCGGGCTGTATGGCTGTTCCTGGGTCTCCCTCACCCATTTGGGAGGGGGGTATGTTCATGCTATTTTGCCTGCTTAATTTTTGTGATGTGTATGCCCTTGCTCCCTCTTCCCCTTATGGTAGATCACATTGTGGATATGGGGGTTGGGGGGCCGGGGACGACATATATTGTTTCATTGTACCATGCCCACCCTGAAGTGTATAACCTGGAATGTGCGTGGTATCCGAGCCCGCCCCAAACGGAATGCGGTACTGGCATTCCTTAAAGCACAGCGCGCGGAGCTTATGGTGTTGGTGGAGACCCATCTTACAGGACAACTCCAATTATCACTTAAGAAACCCTGGGTGGGCTGGATCTATCAGGCTCCATACACAGCTAATTCTAGGGGTATTGCAATTCTGGTGGCTAAGACTGCACAGTTCTTGCTGCTGTCACTCCAATCTGACCCGCAGGGAAGGTTTTTATTTTTGCATGCCAGGATACATGGTCTGGAACTTCTAATATTAGCAATTTATATCCCCCCCCCCCTTTCAGTTTGCAGTTTTGATGGAAGGCTTGTCCTTCATGGCCCAGTTCCCCACAGTGCCCGCTCTCTGGCTAGGAGACTTTAACAATGTGTCGAACAGGGACCTGGACAGGCTGTCCTCTTCCTCCTCCGATGACTCGGCCCAGCCTATTACTAGATTTGGCAAGCTTATTGCGGATCTGAGCCTGGTGGACACGTGGAGACACCGCCACCCCTCGGATCGGACGTATTCCTGTTTTTCCGACACTCACAATTCCATGTCCCGCATAGATCTGATATTGGTGTCCAGGTCCCTGTTGCCGCTCTTGGGGGACGTGGGATTCAGCCCTCGGGTCCTATCTGACCATGCGCCTTACTGGGCCGAATTTCGGCTCAACTCTACCCCCACGACCTACTCCTGGAAACTTAATCCCTTCTGGTTGTCAGTCATCCCCGATTTGGAGGAGGCTGGAGCAGAGTGGGATTTTTTCTTCCAGACCAATAGGACTACGGCATCACCAGATGTGGTCTGGGACTCTTTTAAGTCCCATGCCCGCATGTATTTATCTCACCGTGTTGCCAGGTACAAGAAAACCTCCTCTCAGGTGGTAAGACAGGCTGAGCAATCCTTGATAGATATAGAGCGGGAGTTTACTGCTGATCCGTCTGCGGCCACGGCCGACCGCCTAAAACTACAAGCCAGGTTGGTGAACGGTCTTCATTTTGAGCAGGCAGAGAGGAAAATATTTTATAGTAAGCAGAGAGTGTATGAATGTGGAGAACGGGCGGGACGTCTCCTGGCCTATCTTGCTCATCTGGACAACAAGCCTCCCACGGTGGTCTCCCTTCGAGCTGCCGATGGTGAGCTGCTTACTGATCCTGATCTTGTGGCTGGGGAGTTCCGTGCCTTCTTTGCATCTGTATACTCTTCTGAAACTACTTGCACACGGGAGGAGTTGGAGGCTCTTTTTGATACTATTGACCTACCGGTACTTACCCATTCCCATAGGCAGATGCTAGAAGCCCCTATATCAAAAGAAGACATAGTTGAGGCCATGTCCCACCTTAACCCGTCTAAGGCACCTGGCTCAGACGGTCTCCCCCTTGAATTTTATACGATGTACGCGGATGTTCTTGTTCCTAAACTGCATGACTTATTTTCCTGTATATTTGAATCTGGCTCCCTGCCCCCCTCTATGTCTGAAGCCTTTATTGTGCTGATACCCAAACCTGGCAAAAATCTGGAACTCCCTGAGTCCTATCGCCCCATATCTCTTCTTCAACTGGATGTGAAGATTTTGGCCAAGGTCCTGGCGCTGCGCTTAAATAAGGTGATCCTTTCACTGATCCATCCGGATCAGACTGGATTTATGCCTGCTAAGAACACAGCATTTAACCTGCGTAGGCTTCACATGAACTTGCAGGCCACACACGACCAGATGGGCTCCCGGGTTGTGGTGTCTCTTGACGCCGCAAAAGCATTCGACTCCGTCGAGTGGGAGTACCTCTGGGTGTGTCTGGCCAGGTTCGGATTTGGTCCCAGATTTGTCAAATGGGTCCGACTCCTGTACAGCGGGCCCAGCGCCAGGGTTTTGGTTAATGGGCGGGTATCTACCTCTTTCCCATTGTCCAGGGGTACGCGGCAGGGTTGCCCTCTTTCCCCGTTGTTGTATGCACTGGCGGTGGAGCCCCTTGCCTCCGCCTTGCGTGCACATCCGGGTATTCAGGGTCTGAGTTGTGGGGGGGTGAGGGAGCTGATCAGCCTGTACGCCGACGACATGTTGTTGTACCTGGCTGACGCGGGCCCGTCTCTGCAGACGGCCCTGGAAATTATACAGCACTTTGGCAGCTACTCGGGCCTAAAGATCAATTGGGATAAGTCCCAAATCCTTCCCATCGATGTAAGCGTCCCCACAGAGCTCCAATCCTCCTCCCCTTTACTTAAGGTAAGTTCCATGAAATATTTAGGTGTTATCATTAGTCGATACCCGAGGGACTTTATTACACTCAACATAGAGCCTTTGATCGCAACCCTGAAATCCAAGACTCAAACGTGGGCTAAACTTCCCCTTGGAGTTATGGGTCGGGTGAACTTAGTTAAGATGGTCCTGCTCCCCCAGTTCTTGTATGTATTCTGGCATGCACCGGTGTACCTGCCGCTCAGAATTTTTAAGGTCATAGAATCTATCCTAAATTCCTTTGTGTGGGGACGTTCCCGACATAAGCTGTCATGGCAGGCACTGAAAAGCCCTACTGACCTGGGAGGCGCAGCGCTGCCCGACTTTAATTTTTATTATTTGGCCGCACAGCTGTCCCATTTCTATTATATAGACAAACAGTACAAGGATCGCTACCTAGCACTGGTCTGCCCTCCCGAAATGCGCAGGTACACCCATCCCTTCCAGATCATTTTTAGAGACCCTACAGAGCCATGGGCGTCGGGTAAACGGGGGACGCTGTTACACACTTACTGTAAGATATGGGCTGTAGTGAGACACAGACTTAAACTCCCCCCCACTCATTCTCATACTCCACTGTGGGACAACCCTTGCTTGCCAGAGTTGCTTACTATTCCTGATCATGCGTTATGGCTTAACCATGGGGTGATCTTTTTGTCAGATGTTTATACCGGCTCTACGCTGAAATCATTCCAGCAGCTTCGAGAAGGGTTCGGCCTGCCACACTCCATGCATTTTCGCTTCCTACAGCTTCGCCACGCCCTCCAATCCCAGTTCTGTAGTGACCCTCCTAATTTGGACCGAATGACTATCCTTGATAGATTATTAGGACAAGATCCACTCAAACTTATCTCAATATTCTATGAGTCCCTGCTCCGCCCTGGGGCGGTGGCTCTTGCCGATACCTTGAGGGATCGATGGGCTGGAGACGTGGGGGAGTGGGTGGATGATGAGTGGGAGGATGCTATGGATACGTGTAGGAAGGTCTCTGTTAGGCTTTCCGACCGCCTGGTCCAAATGTATATCCTGCATAGGTCTTACCTGACTCCCATTCGCCTAGCTAAGTATAGGCCTGATCACAACCCTCTGTGCCCCAGATGTGATAGCCCGGCCAGCACCTTTTTTCATCTCATCTGGTCATGCCCTGTGATACAGGACTATTGGTCTCATATAGTACGCTTTATACACGATGAGATGGGGTCTCCGCTGACACTCTGCCCTAAACAGTGTCTACTGGGTGTTTTTCCAGACCCTGACGCTGATAAATACCATAAACTATTCCTGCAAGAGTCACTCTTTATTGCCAGATTATTAATCGCAAGAAAATGGTTGCGTGTTTCACCGCCAACGCCCCAGGAGTGGATTTCGGCGGTCAACATGGTCCTGCCTTATAAGAGGGAGCTTTATAAACATAGGGGTTGTCCAAATAAGTTTAACAAGATTTGGGACTCTTGGTTGCGCACCGCGGCTACCTGTGGCGAAGAACCAACTGTTGTTTAAAGTTAACTTTAAATCTGTTTGTAATGAATCACTACATATGCTGTACGTGACCTAGATACATGCCAGTCTTTGCATTTCTCTGTTTTTACCCTTGCTCTTGTACCTATATTGTCATTGTCATTCTTCTGTATATTTTTATTCTTCAGAATAAACACCAAGTTTTTTTGTAAAAAAAAAAAAATGATATATTGCTTACACATGCCATGGTTATATGTGGAATTGCACCCCAAAATACATTTTGCTGCTTCCCACGTTTGGGACTTTTTGGGAACCTAGCCGTGTATGGGGCCTCAAAAACGCACATTTTTGAATTCACTCCTCACTACCTATCACAGTTTTGAAGGCCATAAAATGCCAAAATAGCACAAAACCCCCCCAAATGACCCCATTTTGGAAAGTAGACACCCCAAGCTATTTGCTGAGAGGCATGTTGAGTCCCTCGAATATTATATATTTTGCCACAAGTTGCGGGAAAATGACATACTGATTTTTTTTTTGCACAAAGTTGTCACTAAATGATATATTGCTCACACATGCCATGGGCATATGTGGAATTACAGCCCAAAATACATTCTGCTGCTTCTCCTGAGTACGGGGATACCACATGTTTGGGACTTTTTGGGAGCCTAGCCATGTACAGCAGACCTTAAATTTTTTACTCGCATTTTGCAAGTGGAAAATGAGGTCTGGCGAGGAGCTGGGCTGCCTGGGAGTGGGGGGTGAGCACTGCCGGTGGGCGGGGTTGATCGGGAGCTGTTCTCCCAGTGATCGCCCCGTGGCAGAGAGCATGGAGGCAGAGGCGAGCCGCGGTATTACCGCGCGGTTCAGTCCGCTGTAACAGCATTACATTGAACTTTCCTCCGCTCTGCCCACTCTAAAAAACAGCCCCGTCTCCTCCTAACCCCGCGCCTGTAATAGTCATTACAGGCGCGGGGACAGGAGGGTTTGCTATGTCTGACGCAGGCAGAAGAATGTCTCCAGCAGGACTCTGCTTCTCTCTGCTTTCTCTGTGGTAGCAGCTAAACAGCAGGTAAACTAAAACGTTTACGCTGCAACCTCAATGTAATACTGTAATAGTCATTACAGGCGCAGGGCTAGGCGGGGCTGTGCATCAGAGCGAGCAGAGCGGAGGAAAGTTCAATATAATGCTGTTACCATGGCTCGCCTCTGCCTCCATGCTCTCTGCCATGGGGTGATCACTTGGAAAACAGCTCCTGATCCTCTGTTCCTTCCCCTGTTGTCACATTGTCATCATGGGACCACAGCATATCCCCATGTTCTGGTATAAAATAAGTGGTCCTTTATAGCAGTGTTTCTCAAGCAGAGTTCCACCTGGCTGCAAACAAGGGACCTAGTTTTCCCCAGATTGGAGTCACGAGGTGCCATGGTACTGGTTGGCCAGCTGCTAGAGTCGGGCAGAATCAATACAACTTTGACAGTAGCATGATTAATATTCTGTATATATTTTTTTCAGGCTAGTATGATCTTATTCTATGTATAGTCTACAAATATGTTATATTGTTGTTTTACTGTTGGAACAATAAAGATGTAAAGGAATTGTTTTTACATAACAATTGTTTCATGTGGTTCCTGGTGCCAATCATGTCCCACACACCCACAACATATTTGTCTCTATATCTTGTAAACATTGGGGGTTTAACTCAAGTGGTAAATGCGATTTTCAGCGAGTCCACAGCAGCCAGTTGTAAGGTTTGAGGGCATGGCAGCCCATTTTTATTAAAGGAAACAAAATACAAAATGGCTTCTAGGCTTACTTAGCCTTGCAGTACCTACAATCCTGGCCCACTCCTGGCCTCAACAGGGTTTTCCAGCCCACTGTCTCCCAGACTTCCGGCCTTCTTTTAGCCCCCCTTGGAGTCGCTAACCACCTCAGGTCTACCAGCCTCCCAGTCCGTCAGGCACAAAGTCCCCCACACCAGGGATGTAGTCTTCTACAGACAGACAGCTTTCCACACACAGGGGTAGATTCATGTAGATCAGCGGATCTTTTGATCCGCGTGATCTATCTTTTTTACGATCCGCCTGCGCCAGTTTTTGAGGCAAGTGCTATATTCAGAAAGCACTTGCCTCGTAATTAGCCCTGGCGGATCGTAAATCCCCCAGCGGAATGCAAATTGCGCTTCCAGCCAAGTCCTACCCTGACTCTCCATTAGATCCCACTTTTTTCTATTCTATGCTTTCTCCCTCTTCTGGGGTTCCTGGGCTTATTTGCTTTTCTCTGGGGAACTCTGCCTTTCCCAATACCCTCACTTTCTTCATATAGGGAACCTGTTCCTAATATTTCGCCTGATGGGGAACCACCTTTTCCCTCAGCGACACCAGATTTTCCCATTACAACAGTTTTTTTTTGGTTTAACAACTTGTATGAGGTTACCCATGGCAATTAAACCCTCGTTAGCAATACCGACCATTAGGTCACCAATTTATAGATCCCAACTTCTGATACCATCAGTGCTTTGTTCAGAATTTGACCCGTCCTGATGAGAGACCACATACAGGCGAGTGACTATGCTCCATGGAACTATCACCAAGCTCCACCTCACTTGCTGTCCAACGCTCTATGGGCGGCTGTCCTAACAAATCACACTGACCCAAGCACAAATCACTCCCTATGGCGACAATGCCAACTGGCGTATGCATTACTTTGCTGTAAAAAACAATTCTTTCAGCACTTTCTCCCACAGTGTCTCCGGGTACTTTCATTTGTACCTTCGTGCGACTGATAGAAAAAAATCTCTGCTACTGCCACGTCCATTCCGGTTACTTCCTTCATGTGAAGTCTAGTGGATGAGGCAGTGTCCATTGACCACCGCTCAGCCGCACTTTGGACTGCATCAGCAGAAATGTTCCTAGTCACCGCATCAGGCGGGGAGACTTCTGATGTTTTCAAATGTTCTCCTTAGCGCCTTCCATCCAAACCGGTAACTGGAAGCACCCTCTCAGAGAACCTTGAGACCATTTGCCACACTGCTAACAAACATGGTACCAACCAGTTCCTCTTGTAATTAACATCAAGCATAGCCTTTACTACTTGGCTCCACCTACTGGTACTACACAGTGCCACCTTGCCTTTTTGGACTTCAAGCATCTTCAACAATACATTAGTCATCTTAATGCGATCCACATCTACATACAAGACCTTTCTAGGGACTTTTCCATTATCAATGACGTGGAGAGGCTTATCCACTGAAGCTGGAAAGGTAGAGACATTTACAGCGACCTCCACCTCACTGGCGGTATCGGTCATCACAGCCTGGTGCTCAACTGGTGTGCAGTCAGATGTACATCTCACATTTATCCCTTCTGTCACAGCATCAATGAGCCGCTGAATGCATGCCTTGTATAAGTACGTAATCTACTTGTTGTATTCTTGTTTTATTGGTATGCATTTTTGTCATTGTAGTGTATGTTTACTCTGCCTCAATAAACTATTTTCTTGATAAAAAAAAATAAAAAATGAGCCGCTGAATGTCATAAGTCACATTGCCATTTTTGCACTCACTATTTTCCAGCGGTTGGGCTGCGGACAACACAACTGCCATGCCTGCGCCCTTAACCGGTCCTTCTGACTGGAGGGGAACAATCTCTGCAGGGGCCAACACGCCCTTGGTCTCTGGCCACCCTGCAATCCCTCAGTTGGGCATAGCAGATGTTATGTCCACATCTGTGTTACGTAAGCTAGCCTTATCCAGCACAGCTAGCAATTGTTTGGCCCAGCTGTCCCAGTCAGTGGTACTTCCCTGACAGGCATTCTGCAGCGCTGCATCATCTGTTCCAAGAGGCACCAACACAGGGAGATCCTGGGAGTTTTCCATGGACAAGCCTGCAGCTCTGCTTCTGGTGGTCACGGAAGACATCCTACTCCCATCCTTTTTAGTAAACATATCACCAATATTAATCTCAGATAGGACATTTCCAGAAATACATTTCCTTTAGAGGATCATAATGACACTTAGACATAGCTGTAACTATTGTGGGCGACCCCTTACCCACTTGAGCAACTCCACAGCTGACCTGGGAAACCCTTCGCTCCAACACTGTGGGTTTCTGGGAGGTTTCCCTGGGCAACCCCACAGCACCTGTCTCTTTCACTAGGGAACATGGTATACGGATTTCTTTGGTCACCCCTAGTACAGCTCTTTCAGCACTCTGCTGGATTCCACCAGGTACAGAGTGTCCCCATGTCCTTTTTAGTCTTTAGTCCTGCTGACAGTTGGGCTTTACCCTGTGCCTCCCCCTACTCTGGGTAGCACACTGCAGCAAGTCCACCTGCACTGCGGATCTCCCCGCTGAACACACTTGCACTTCATTGGGTTCTTTCCCATAAACTGCAACAGTCTTACCAATTCCTGTAGCCGTTGTCATAGCCTTCAATTGAGTGCGTTGTCTCTTATCTGTGGTGTCTCCATAGGCTCAATCTTTCAGGTGGTCATGGAGAAACACTGCAGCCTTTCCATACCCACCAACAGCCCCTGAATGTAACATAGGATCCCTGTTGCTAGGGGTAACAACAGACCAGCACTCCAAAGATAGTTGGCTACACCTCATGGTGGTTACAGACTGTTGTGTCCTTTCTGGGCCGACGACTTCACATAAGCGGCCATAATACACATCTTTACTTTGCTCATTGGTACCCCCCCCCTGCAGGCCACACAGACTTCTTGCCACTGTTGCCAGGGGTGACAACCGATATGTTTGCAGAAAAAGCACGGCTGGTAGTGTACCAGCCGTGCTTTTTTCTGCAAACATATCGGTGCACCATCATGCTCTCCTGAGCCATTGCTTGATTGTTGCTTTGTTGTCACAGTGATGCCTCTCACGGGAGAGCCAGCCATGCTCCAGCAAAGGGATGTCATCACCCATAGCAACGGTGCTATGGGTGACGACATCCCTTTGCTGGAGCATGGCTGGCGGCCCATGATGCCACTGAACTCTCCTCTAAGAAGGATTTCCTCTTTAAACTTGCAGTAGTCATCCTGGTCACCGTCCATCAAATGGTAAACTGATTGTTACTCTACCAGTAACAAGGTTTGCAGCAATTGTGGCCACCAGTCTCTAGGCCATTTCCTCCTTACAGCGACTTTTTCAAATATTCCCAGGAAGTCTCCAACCTCCTCTGTAGGTAGCATGGGTTGCATATAGTCAGAGGCCACTATCTCAGCCCTTTGCACCGCATCCGACTCTTTAGTCTGGTTCTACTTGAACCACTCATTCACAGTCTCATACACCATTGGCCCCTTTTGACTGGCCCTCCTAGGTGAAGACATCTCAGGCCACTTTAACTTGCTTTAACATGAACTTCTTGTGTTTTGACTGCCTCATCCTTGCATTTGCATACACAGCAGCTTGTTACACAGTTCACAGCAGTAAAAAGGAAAAAAAAATCTCTCAGGTGCACCACCTGTATGCAATACAGTCCATCAAAATAAACTTCTGCGCAATGCAGTTTGCCTGGCTGCCACACACAGCTAGCAGTAGTTCCTGCTGCGACTCACCGCGGAGCAAGGACCCGGATTCCACCTTCTAGATGCCCGCTGAATCCACCACTGTAAACATTTACTCAAGTGGTGAATGTGATTTCCAGCGAGTCCACAACAGCCAGTTAGAAGGTTTGAGGGCATGGCAGCCCATTTTTATTAAAGGAAACAGAATAAAAAGTTCACACATAGGATTTCCCACGCAGGGGTTCTTTTCCAGTACAGTTCACAGAAACGAAATGCCAAGCCTCCTGGCTCCTAAGCTTACTTAGCCTTGCCGCACCTGCAATCCTGGCCTCAACAGGGTTTTCCAGCCTACTGTCTCCCAGACTTCCTTCAGCCCCCCTTGGACTCGCTAGCCACCTCAGGTCTACCAGCCTCCCAGTCCGTCAGGCACAAAGTCCCCCACACCAGGGATGTAGTCTTCCACAGACAGACAGCTTTCCACACACCGTGTCTTGAAACAGTACACGCTCCATCTTCTTTTCCTCTCTGCTCTCACCAGCCCCTCGTTATATGCACCTGGAAACACAACCTGCTGGTTATTCACAAGACCTGGACACAGGGTTGGAGATCCCATCCTGCTCAAATTTCTGCAGGATCTCCAAACTACCCAGCCCCAATTCGAACTTAGAAAAACCCGGAGAAAGCTGCCAAAACAGTTTTATCTGTTTCAAAACTATGCTGTGTAGTTCTGCATGCAGACTCTGCGTCCATTTTTGCTCCCTTTTCATACGGACAAGGACTCGCACTATTACAATCTCTAGACAAATGTGTTTCTTTTTTAAGTTTGGGCACAGTAAGGCTGCAATGTGGGGCGCAGTGAGGCTGCAATGTGGGGCGCAGTGAGGCTGCAATGTGGGGCGCAGTGAGGCTGTAATGTGGGGCGCAGTGAGGCTGCAATGTGGGGCTCAGTGAGGCTGCAATGTAGGGCACAGTGAGGCTGCAATGTAGGGCACAGTGAGGCTGCAATGCACAGTAAGGCTGCAATGATGGGCACAGGTGAGCCTGCATTGATGGGCACAGGTGAGGCTGTGCTGAGGGGAACTGATAAAGTTGTTAATATTTATTTTTGTAACTTAATTTTGCATAAAACAGTGTAATTCCAGGAGATAATTTATGAGGGCGTGATTAGCGGCAGAATTAGGGATGGGGCATGGTAGGGGTTGGGCAGGAAAACTGGTGGCAAGTAACCATTGAGGCCTGACTTGAAATTTTGAGCCCTTGTGTATAGGACCCCGAAAACAAAGCACCACCTTCAAGATTTCTAAGGGCATACTAAGGGCACTACTTATCACAGTTTCAAAGGGCATAAAATGCCAAAATAGCACAAAATCCCCCCAAATGACCTCATTTTGGAAAGAAGACACCCCCACGCTATTTGCTGAGAGGCATGGTGAGTATTTTACAGCTCTCATTTGTTTTTGAAAATGAAGAAAGAAAATATATATTTTTTTCTTTTTTTTAAATATATAATCCTTTTTATAAGAGGGTTTTCCAAAATTGTCACATAATACATAGACAGTATAAACAATATCATGGAAAGTAATATTCCAAACCTACAGTACCTCTAATACAATTCAAACCATCTGGTCTAGCTAAACAAAAAGAAAAAAAAAATACAGAAAATACCGTCCTTGATCCATATCTGGCACGCTTGCTGGTAAGGTACTGCTTGAAAGACAAGTGGACAGAAAATGTAATTAGGGAGTCATCAATGCAGACAACTTGATGGGGAGAATACAAGGCTGCAAAATGTTTGTTGAAGTGGTTTATGAGGGGCCGAATTTTGTAGAGCCGGTTGTATTTAAAGTCTCCACGTGGACGACAAAGTTCATTGCCATTGAAATGCAAGAACCGCAAGATCGCCTCGTATCGTTTCCTGGCCATGGAAGCAGAGAACACAGGCATATGGTCATGTGGACTTGTGGACCAATAGGTCCGCAACTTAGGAAATTGATGTATGCCCATGTTGAGGCAAAGGCCCAGAAAGGTTTTAAATTCGGAAACCGTAAGTGGTTTCCATTCTCTGGCAAGGATGGACTGGGGATTAGCGGCAATGAAATTACCAGCATATAAATTACTCTGGTCCACAACAGATCTATGGAGATCTTCCGTGAAAAACAGCGAATAAAAATCAAGTGACATAAAATCAGCTGATTCTACCTAAATACCAGGTTGGTCAGTGAATGGGGGAAGTACGTGTTCTGCAGAAGTGGTGGGTACCCAATCAGGATAGGCAAATTTTGCAGGAAGGGCACGACGGGTCTGTCTGTCTTCTTCTTGGTGGCAGCGGGACACTACTTGTGCTTGCCACTTCACCAGCTTGAACTGCACTTATGGGACTCGCCACGTCACCACGTGATACTGCAGTGCTGGATGAACAACCAGGGTGTACTAGGCTGCTGGTGCTAACCAGTTCACCAGAAGGAATAGCAGCGCTAGTACTGGCTCTCTGCTCCATACGAGGGTCCTGTGGTTCTTGCGTCTCAACAACATCAGAATGGGGTCGGGTACACCACAGCTTCGTCTGACATGAAGCCGCTGTCTTCTACAGTTATGTATTCTGAGCCAGAATCTGACAGATGCGTGACCTCCTCTTTACTATCTGTCAGGCTCAGAAACTTGTAGGCCTCTTTACTAGTGTACATTCGCTTTGCCATTTTGGGCTCTAAATTTTGTGGTACACTAGTAAGGATTCACAGGTAAAAAAAAGCACCTCATCTGTCAGCAAATGTTGAAAACGCTTAAAAAAAAAAAACTGTTAGCTATTGCAGGGATCAGGCCTGTCTCTGCGAACACTGTAGTTATGTGTGTTGTGTTTTGAAACTGACAGTGATCGATCGATACTGCACTTGGGTGGGCTGGGCTGGGCGGAGGGGCAAAACACAGGTGCTAGCGGGTATCTGGGCTGATCCCGATAACAATGCGTTTTTGGGAACCCTAAACTACTGGGTACGCTAGTATAGATCTGATCAGATCAGATATTGATCTGTTCAGATACTATACCACTAAGGGTGGTGTACAGTGGCGGCTGGTGCTCAAAATTTTTGGGGGGGCGCAAACGAAAAAAAAAAAAAAAAACATTGCAGCCTCACTGTGCCCATCACATGCAGCCACTGTGCCATCAATTGTCACCACTGTGCCATGCCATCAAACGCCACCACTGTGCCATCAATTGTCACCACTGTGCCATGCAACACAGCAACTGCGCCATCAATTTAAAAATGAGAATGATAAGGGGAAGGGAGGAATGGACTGGGAAAATAGACGGGATAAGAAAAAACAAGGGGATTGCACTCACATGGGCCACATCCGTATAAGGAGTCAAAAATAGAAGAACAATAACTGTGAAGAAGTATTGAGGGTCGGACTATCGAGGCCAAGGAAGTAGTATAAAAATATAATTTTAATATAGTTATAAAAATAAAACAAATAGGACATGTATATAAAAAAAGAAATGATACATACAGTGCAGAAAATAAGTATTTGAACACCCTGCTATTTTGCAAGTTCTCCCACTTGGAAATCATGGAGGGGTCTGAAATTGTTATCGTAGGTGCATGTCCACTGTGAGAGACATAATCAAAAAAAAAAATTCCAGAAATCACAATGTATGATTTTTTTAACTATTTATTTGTATGATACAGCTGCAAAGAAGTATTTGAACACCTGAGAAAATCAATGTTAATATTTGGTACAGTAGCCTTTGTTTGCAATTACAGAGGTCAAACGTTTCTTGCAGTTTTTCACCAGGTTTGCACACACTGGAGGAGGGATTTTGGCCCACTCCTCCACACAGATCTTCTCTAGATCAGTCAGGTTTCTGGGCTGTTGCTGAGAAACACGGAGTTTGAGCTCCCTCCAAAGATTCTCTATTGGGTTTAGGTCTGGAGACTGGCTAGGCCACGCCAGAACCTTGATATGCTTCTTACAGAGCCACTCCTTGGTTATCCTGGCTGTGTGCTTTGGGTCATTGTCATGTTGGAAGACCCAGCCTCGACCCATCTTCAAAGCTCCAACTGAGGGAAGGAGGTTGTAGCCCAAAATCTCGCAATACATGGCCCCGGTCATCCTCTCCTTAATACAGTGCAGTCGCCCTGTCCCATGTGCAGAAAAACACCCCCAAAGCATGATGCTACCACCCCCATGCTTCACAGTAGGGATGGTGTTCTTGGGATGGTACTCATCATTCTTCTTCCTCCAAACACGGTTAGTGGAATTATGACCAAAAAGTTCTATTTTGGTCTCATCTGACCACATGACTTTCTCCCATGACTCCTCTGGATCATCCAAATGGTCATTGGCAAACTTAAGACGGGCCTTGACATGTGCTGGTTTAAGCAGGGGAATCTTCCGTGCCATGCATTATTTCAAACCATGACGTCTTAGTGTATTACCAACAGTAACCTTGGAAACGGTGGTCCCAGCTCTTTTCAGGTCATTGACCAGCTCCTCCCGTGTAGTCCTGGGCTGATTTCTCACCTTTCTTAGGATCATTGAGACCCCACGAGGTGAGATTTTGCATGGAGCCCCAGTCCGAGGGAGATTGACAGTCATGTTTAGCTTCTTCCATTTTCTAATGATTGCTCCAACAGTGGACCTTTTTTCACCGAGCTGCTTGGAAATTTCCCCGTAGCCCTTTCCAGCCTTGTGGAGGTGTACAATTTTGTCTCTAGTGTCTTTGGACAGCTCTTTGGTCTTGGCAATGTTAGTAGTTGGATTCTTACTGATTGTATGGGGTGGACAGGTGTCTTTATGCAGCTAATGACCTCAAACAGGCGCATCTAATTTAGGATAATAAATGGAGTGGAGGTGGACATTTTAAAGGCAGACTAACAGGTCTTTGAGGGTCAGAATTCTAGCTGATAGACAGGTGTTCAAATACTTCTTTGCAGCTGTATCATACAAATAAATAGTTAAAAAATCATAAATTGTGATTTCTGGATTTTTTTTTTTGGATTATGTCTCTCACAGTGGACATGCACCTACGATGACAATTTCAGACCCCTCCATGATTTCCAAGTGGGAGAACTTGCAAAATAGCAGGGTGTTCAAATACTTATTTTCTGCACTGTATATACAGGTGAACCACTCTATACACAAAAACCCAAAGTCGCCATCAATTGTCACCACTGTGCAATGCCACCAAATGCAGCCACTGTGCCATCAATTGTCACCACTGTGCCATGCCATCAAATGCCACCACTGTGCCATCAATTGTCACCACTGTGCCATGCCATCAAACACAGTCACTGTGCCATCAATTGTCACCACTGTGCCATGCCACCAAATGCAGCCACCGTGCCATCAATTGTCACCACTGTGCCATGCCATCAAACACAGCAACTGTGCCATCAATTGTCACCACTGTGCCATGCCACCAAATGCAGCCACTGTGCCATCAATTGTCACCACTGTGCCATGCAACACAGCAACTGTGCCATCAATTGTCACCACTGTGCCATGCCACCAAATGCAGCCACTGTGCCATCAATTGTCACCACTGTGCCATGCCATCAAACGCCACCACTGTGCCATCAATTGTCACCACTGTGCCATGCCATCAAACGCCACCGCTGTGCCATCAATTGTCACCACTGTGCCATGCCATGCAACACAGCAACTGTGCCATCAATTGTCACCACTGTGCCATGCCACCAAATGCAGCCACTGTGCCATCAATTGTCACCACTGTGCCATGTCATCAAACGCCACCACTGTGCCATCAATTGTCACCACTGTGCCATGCCATCAAACGCCACCACTGTGCCATCAATTGTCACCACTGTGCCATGCCATCAAACACAGCCACTGTGCCATCAATTGTCACCACTGTGCCATGCCATCAAATGCAGTCACTGTGCCATCAATTTTTACCACTGTGCCATGCCACCAAATGCAGCCACTGTGCCATCAATTGTCACCACTGTGCCATGCCATCAAACACAGCAACTGTGCCATCAATTGTCACCACTGTGCCATGCCATCAAACACAACAACTGTGCCATCAATTGTCACCATTGTGCCATGCCACCAAATGCAGCCACTGTGCCATCAATTGTCACCACTGTGCCATGCCATCAAACAAAGCAACTGTGCCATCAATTGTCACCACTGTGCCATGCCACCAAAAGCAGCCACTGTGCCAAACGCCACCACTGTGCCATCAATTGTCACCACTGTGCCATGCCAAACGCCACCACTGTGCCATCAATTGTCACCACTGTGTCATGCCATCGAACGCCACCACTGTGCCATCAATTGTCACCACTGTGCCATGCCACCAAATGCAGCCACTGTGCCATCATTTGTCACCACTGTGCCATGCAACTCAGCAACTGTGCCATCAATTGTCACCACTGTGCCATGCCACCAAATGCAGCCACTGTGCCATCAAACGCCACCACTGTGCCATCAAACGCCACCACTGTGCCATCAATTGTCACCACTGTGCCATGCCATCAAACGCCACCACAGTGCCATCAATTGTCACCACTGTGCCATGCCATCAAACGCCACCACTGTGCCATCAATTGTCACCACTGTGCCATGCCATCAAATGCAGTAACTGTGCCATCAATTGTCACCATTGTGCCATGCCATCAAATGCAGTCACTGTGCCATGCCATCATATGGAGTCACTGTGCCATCAGTTGTCACCACTGTGCCATGCCATCAAATGCAGTCACTGTGCCATCAATTGTCACCACTGTGCCATGCCATCATATGGAGTCACTGTGTCATCAAGTGTCACCACTGTGCCCTTTAATTGTCACCACTGTGCCCCATGCCACTGTGCTCATTGTCGCCTCTGTGCCCTTTGTCACTACTGTGCCCCATGATGCCCCTTTCCCTGTTAAAAAAAAACACTTACCTGACGCTTCCATGTCCTCCCTCGATGTCTTCTGCCGCCGTGGAGAAGCTTCAGCCAATCAGGTTCCTGATAACCAGAATCCGGGAACCTGATTGGCTGAAACGGCGGTCAGTCTAATGCAAGGACCGCAGATTGCCTGCGCTCCGAGCATAGACTTCCGGGAGCTGGAGGGCGGTACTGGACAAGCCTATCAGAGCCACTGGCTTTGATAGGCAGTTCCCCTCAGCCAACCAGCTGCCGCTATTCAGGTAACCAGCGCCCTATGTCCGGTTATAGGAATAGACCAGGCAGCTGGCAACAACACACGTTCAATGCATTGAAGTGTGTTATTTGCAAGAGGGAGTGGCGCTGCAGCGCCCTCTATAGACGGCCGCCAGAACTTCGGCTAAAATGTCAAAATGACATTTTAGCCGAATAAAAGTTGTTAAAGGGCCCGTTTTTTTTTTGTGACTGCGGGAGGGGGGTGGCGCCCGTGCGCCCATATGGGCGGGCCGCCACTGGTGGTGTATTCTTTGCATGCGGGTGTAAGCGTTACTGGCACTAACCTAACACTGCCTGGGGCGACGCAGACCCTGACCGACGCTAAAATGTAATTGATATCATCCGCCGAGCGATCAGGGGGTTAAACCTTTATTGGGTTATATACGGTGGGTGCCCTGATGCTATAAACTGCAAACTAACCAGCGTGACCCATAACACTTATACGGTGATCACTGGTGAAATGGTTAAATAGGGGGCAATCAGGGGGTTAAAACCTTCATTAGGTAATATATGGGGGTACCTGACGCTATATAAAAACCTGGCGGTGAATCTAAAAAAAATAACTGGCTACCTAGCGGCACCAGTGACACTAATACAGCGTTCAGAAAAACGATCGCTTAATGACACTGACAATAGGGGGTGAAAGGGTTAACTGGGGGGGTGATCAAGGGGTTAAACCTTTATTAGGGGGCTACCCTAATGTCCCTAACACTTTTTTACAGTCACAACTGACACTAAATGCAGTGATCAGTAAATAAATGATCACTGCAATTGCAGTGACACTGTAACTGGGGGCTGGGGAGATCTGAAGGGGGGATTGTGTGCCTATGTGTACTGGTGTTAGTGTAGCGTTGGTGCAACTCATGTGAGATGTTTTCACTCCACGAGCTCCGGTCAAAAAGACCGCCTTGTGGAGCATGACATCACTTCCTCTGCCTGTGTTTACATTACACAGGAAGAGGAAGCATCTGATTCGCTGGAAGCGATTGCGAGGGGGTGGCCAGAAACCAATGACCGCCCCCTCATTCCAGGGGGGGTCCGACTGGACCCCCGACCCACGGGGAGTCATACACATACAGGTACGTGAATGTGCCTGTACATGCCATTCTGCCGACGTATATGTACATGCGGCGGTCCTTAACCACTTTCCCACCGCGCCGTAAGCATTTTACTGCTACGGCACAGCGGGGTTATCTTGGGACGACGTCCCTGGGACGTCGTCCTTCACTTTCGCGATTGCGCGTCCCCTGGGACGCACTCGCGAAAGTGTCCGTGCTCGCCGGGTCTAGAAGACCCGGCGCATCACGGTAAATTGCCGCTGATCGCGGCCGTTTACCACGTGATCGCGCCGTCAAATGACGGCGCGATCACTTGTAAACAAACCGGTCATTTGATGACGCCGGTTCCTCCCTCTCCTCTCTGTACAGTGTGCGAGGAGAGGGGGGGGGGGCGGGGTGTCAGCAGCTGAGCTGTGGCTGGATCTGTGACAAATGCAGTCACAGATCCAGCCATCCCTCAAAACATCCCAGCTCTGCAATCCCCCCAGTACCCAGCAATCCCCCCAGTACCCAGCAATCCCCCCAGTACCCAGCAATCCCCCCAGTACCCAGCAATCCCCCCAGTACCCAACAATACCCCAGTACTCAACAATAACCCAATACTCGGCAATACCCCAATACTCGGCAATACCCCAGTACTCGGCAATACCCCAGTACTCGGCAATACCCCAGTACTCGGCAATACCCCAGTACTCGGCAATACCCCAGTACTCGGCAATACCCCAGTACTCGGCAATACCCCAGTACTCGGCAATACCCCAGTACTCGGCAATACCCCAATACTCGGCAATACCCCAATACTCGGCAATACCCCAATACTCGGCAATACCCCAATACTCGGCAATACCCCAGTACTCGGCAATACCCCAGTACTCGGCAATACCACAATACCCTGCATGATACTTTGCAATACCCCAATACTCTGCAATACCGCCTATGGGGATTTTTAAGTAGCGAAGTTTGGCGCCATTCCACGAGTGTGCGCAATTTTAAAGTGTGCCATGTTGGGTATCTATTTACTCGGCGTAACTTCATCTTTCACATTATGAAAAAAAATTGGGCTAACTTTACTGTTTTGTTTTAAGCACAAAACAGTTTTTTTAAAAACACGCGTTCAATAAATTTCTGCGAAAATACCGTGCGAGATAAAAAGTTGTAACGGCCGCCATTGTATTCTCTAGGGTCTTTGCTAAAAAAGCATATATAATGTTTTGGGGTTCTTTGTAATTTTCTAGCAAATAAATTATGATTTTTCCATGTAGGAGAGGAATGTCAGAATTGGTCTGGGTGTTCCAGAACGCCTGGTGGCGCTCCCTGCATGTTGGGCCTCTGTATGTGGACAGAATTTTCAGTCGTTTTTCTTTTATAGCGCAAAAAATAAAAAACCCAGAGGTGTGAAAAAAGGACAAAAATTTCAAATGGGTAGAATGTTGTATGACTGAGTAATTGTCATTCAAATTGTGAGAGCACCGAAAGCTGAAAATTGGTCTGGTTAGGAAGGGGGTTTAAGTGCCCAGTGGTCAAATACACCTCTGCATATACAGATATGATGTCTCAATCTATGTAAAGTGTGATTTATTGTTAGTCAGGTATGTCTTCTGAGACTGGGGGCTGCCCGAGGCAGAGGACCTCTAACCACCCCACCCCCCCTTCCTTTCCTCTTCTCTTTTTCTGTTTCCTCCTGCTACCCCCTATTTTCTTTTGGCCTCTCTCATTTTTCTAAATAGGACAGTGTTTGTGAAGGCGCGTAGCCCGCGTTCCTGGTATGTTTGATATTACCATGTTATTTCCAAACAAAATGGTGATTGCTGTATTTCTACAAAGACCAATTTACTGTGTTGCTCACGCATGTTTGTATTGTGTGTCCTTTGCATGTCCTTTACTTAATAAAAACGTATTGAAAAAAAAAAAATGAATAAGCTCTGTGACGGGCAACAGGCTATAACTGGAGTTTCCTGGTTTATGAGGGAAAATATAGCAGTGTGGAACCACCTGACTGCTCAGACTACATAGGGAGCAGAGGCAAGATTGTTTGGGACTTGGTGTCACCCTTATTTGGAAAGGGTTAAAAAATTTATACAAGCATCCCACTTTTTAGACACCTCCTTCAATTTGCAATTACCGCATTTGGTACAGTGCAATCTAATCACTGGGACTTCCCCCAATGGCTCATAAATGCCCCACTTAGACAGGGTGAGAGAACCTGATTGAGGTGCAATGAATTGCTTGCAGTGACAAGAATGTTTTTGTTCGGTCTTTCATTCTAACAGATACGGCAGTCCAAATTACAATGGCGACTGGTGTTGCCGAGAAGCCCCTCTGTGTCCATGACTACAATTGTAAAATGGGAGGGGAGGATTTCAATGACCAGATGATGGGGCCGTACTTAGTTGCCCATAAGGCCAGGCGCTGGTACAAAAAAGTGTCTGTATGTTTATTCCAATTGGCTCTGTTCAATGCTTATGTACAAAGCGTCAAGAAGTGGACCCTTCCTAAAATTCCAGGAAGAGATCACAGTCCTTTTGTATCTAGAAGGTGCCGTGGCCCAATTTCTCAATCCAGATGCAGTAAGCTGGCTGCATGAAAGGAATTTTCCAGAGCACCTCAAAAAAAGATGCCGTGTCTGTAGCAAGCGCGGATACCGGCGTGACACCCGCAATTTTTGTCCATCCTGTCCAGGCGAAACTGGTCTCTGCATTGGGGACTGTTTCCATTGCTATCACACGCTAGTGGATGATTAGTATAGGGTACAGCACAGCAGTCTAGGGCACATATTCACACAGGGTCTTGAAAGATTTTAGATGGCTAATCGCATTTTGGAGACCCTAACCTGGAACGTTTATAGTTACAATAAAAGTGTAAAGAAACATAAAAAAAAAAAAATAGGATTTTTGTACTCAGCATAAAATTATTTTCTCGGACGTCCATGTACGGACACAGCTCCTTAAATCTTGACAAGTGGGTTATGTTCCAGGAGAGGACTAGGCAGAAACATGCTAGATAATTAAACACGTGTTACTTTGACAGAGTTGAACAGCCCCGCCCAGGGGGACGGTCCCTCCAGACATAACCCTCCTCTCTGCAGTATGCAGCCTCAGTGTGTAACAAGCAGTAAAAACCTAAAAAGGAGGGGAGGGTGCTGTGTCTGTCCATAGACGTCAGAGAAAAGGATTTTAAGGTGAGTACAAAAATGCCTATTTTCTCTAAGGCGGCGTACAGACGATCGGACATATCCGATGAAAACGGTCCGCGGACCATTTCCATCGGATATGTCCGATCGGGAGTTTGATCCGATGGTGTGTACACACCATCGGATCAAATTCCCCGCCGCCGGACGGCGCGGTGACGCGGCGGTGACGTTGACGCCGCCGCGTCACCGCCACGTCACCGCACCAGGAAGTAAAACACTTCCGCGCATGCGCCGAATCCATTCGGCAGCGGCGCGGCGGCGGTGGGGGCCGACATGTCTGCTGGTAAGTGTACTAACCAGCAGACATGTCGGGCGGACAGATTCCACCGGATAGATTTCAAAGCTTGCTTTGAAATCTGTCGGGTGGAGAAATCTGTCCGCTAGCCCATACACACGAGCGGAGATGTCTGCTGAAACGGTCCATCGGACCGTTTTCAGCGGACATATCCCCTCGTGTGTACGCCGCCTTATCGTCCATGGACTGACACAGCTTGTTAAATCTTGACAAGTGGGACATCCCCAAGCAGTGTCAAAAACGAGAGGTGGGAACATTATTAGTAAAACCAATTTAACTTCACCCCAAAACGAGCAGAGCTCCTCAACGGAGGAGTTTGCAACCTTAAAGAGCCACCTGCAAAATCTAGTGGCCGAAAGAAGCATCAGAAGATGCACAACAACCTTGTAAAATTTGGAAAAAGTGTGAACGGACAACCAAGTCGCCACCAGGCCCACCTGTGAGACAAACGCATGATGTCAGAAAACCCAGGAAGCACCCATTGCCCTGGTCAAAAGTGCCGTGACCGGAAAGGGTCACTTGACACTAGAATCACTAGACCTTGCCACAAACTTTGACACCTTGTGGTTGAGGCGAGCGGCAAGGAGATCCATGCCCTGTGAGTCTCACCTCCTGCAAGGGAGCTGAAACACCTTTAAGTACAAAGACCAGTTGCCCTGGTCCAGCATCTGGTGACTCCGGTAATCCGCCTGCCAGTATACCCGATGGTAGACGGAAGCCACGTCCGTGGCATTGTTCAGCTGAATTCAGATTGAACAACCTTGCAACCTCCTCGACCACGAGGAGAGGCATATCCTGATCGCCCAAAGTACTAGGACAATGATCGGTAGACAGGATTTACAGCACCTGGTATTCCCAGGCCGTCTCCCATCCAAGTACTAACCAGGCCCGACCCTGGTTAGCTACCAAGATCAGACGAAAGCGGGCGCATTCAAGGTGGTGTGGCCGTAGGCCCCCTAGAGTCTAGCGACTCTAAACCGACTGTGAGGCTGGCGTCGGTCGTAATCACCGTTCACTGGAAGGGAAGAAACAACTTCCCGGACCGAAGAGTTGGGATCTCAGCCACCAATTCAGAAAGACTCTGACCAGGTGGCGCACCTGAATCTGATGATCCAGAGACAGAGATTTGTACCACTCGGACAGTATTTCCCTCAGGAAGACACAAGTGTGGAACTGGGCATAGGGTACCGCCTCAAAGGAGGCTACCAACAAGCCCAGGACTCGCATTAAAAATGGAGAGATGACCGATTGCGTAATGCCAATGAAGAGTCTGCAATTACCCTAGGTACTCCAAATGCTGAGTCGGGACCAGAACAGACTCCGAAATGTTTGACACCCGAATTCTCGGAGGGTCTGAATGGCTGAATGACAGACACATCCACCAATTCTGAGCCAGAAGCTGCTCTCAGAAGAAAGTTGACTAAGCATTATTTTGGGGGGGCGCAAACAAAGCCCCAACTAACCCTATAACCCCCCCCCCCCCGGTCACTTGCCCACAATAGGTCCTACAGATAGATATAGACAGACAAATAGAAAGGCAGACAGACATTGTGTGGAATTAGAGACAGATAAATAGACATAGATAAACATTGGGTAGGAGGGGGGGCAGACAGATAGATATTAGGTGGGGGGTTGAGAATAAGAGATAGATATAAAGATATACAGACAGATAGACAGACAGACAGATAGATAAACATACAGGTAGATAGATATACAGATACATAGATATACAGATGAATAGATAGATAGATAGATAGATAGATAGATAGATAGATAGATAGATAGATAGATAGATAGATAGATAGATAGATAGATAGATAGATAGATAGATAGATATACAGATGAATAGATACACAGATAGATAGATAGATAGATAGATAGATAGATAGATAGATAGATAGATAGATAGATAGATAGATAGATAGATAGATAGATAGCATAGAAAAACAGGGGTTGGTGGAAAAATGTTTCCCAATAATGATTGATGAGTACTCACAATCCCAATATGGAAGATAAATAAAAAGAAATTGAACAAGAAGGGTTGAGGGGAAGCCTCTTCCCAACTTTTAGGGATCTTTCTGTGAGGTATCAATCTTAGTAATAAGGTAAGCACACCAAAACACGAATGTTGATTATCAAAATTAGAAAATTTAATTTACATAAAAACAAAGTTATATATACAGATAGAACATGGTGAATAGACGACCACAATATTTACAAACAAGGCACAAACGAGGTTTGATACGCTATTGCCAACTAGTTTCGCATTCATATGCTTCTTCAGGGCTTTGTATTTTGGTCTCTTCTGAAAGATAGTCGTCTGCATATAATAATAAATGCCATTAGAAAAAAACAGCAAATATAACAAATTTATATAGAGTTTTTTCATATAGAGTATAAACATTTCACCAATAGTCTATACTCAGTGAAAAATAAACATCATGCAATATGGATAAATAAATAAAGATGTGCGCTTACCAATCCTGTTTGTAAGTTAATGTGACTAGACAAAAAGTCGCGCCGCCCCTCTCATCCCTGCCGCATAGGACCAAACCAGAGACGGAAAAGAACCTGTGGAAGCCAGATCCACCTGGTCATGCAATGTGGGTGATAGGGTGTTGAGGTTTGGTACCACTCCCAGACTTGGATTCTAAGGATTATCAAAAAATGGGTATATACTAGAAAATATCCTAAGTTCATAATAAAATGTTCTTGGCTCATATTATTTAGTTTAGTATCTAGTGCTGATACAAACATTTAATTTAATTTGTATCCAATCCTATATTATTATTGATTAATGATTATAACTAGAGTCTTAACAGATTAATGTATAGTATAGTTTATAAAATTACTAGATTTCATGATGGTCATAATACATCATGGTCAGAATGTATTACCAGGGAAAAAAATGTCTACCGACTATGCCCTATTTCACCACTAGGTGGTGTTTCAAACAATGATGTAATACTATTACTAGTAAGTGCTATAGGCTATCTCTTGTTTGTTATTATTCCCAAGAGGAGCAAAATAAAAAGGAAAAGAGAAACAATTTATCCATAATAATGGTAACAATGAAGCATCAATATTACTTAGCAGGCTCGGATGTATCATTCTAAATACACCAATAAGGAAATAAGGTTTGTTACAAATTAGATGTTAGTAAAGAATATAGGGGTTATTACCTTCTTTTGGCAGGTGATAATGGTAAAAGTCGTAAGACAGGTAGAGTCCTTTTATCACGATGTGATCCAAGTTCCAAAGGATAGTGGTATACCTCGTGCATTCAAGAGCGGCGTCTGACATGAGAATTGTCAGCGCCGCTTTTTGAATGCTCACCCTTACCGGAAGTGAAAGGTCACTAGTGACCTCTGACATCACTTCCGGTCCGTGCGTCCCAACAGATGCGCGCGCAGACCCGGAAGTGAGGACAGTCGAGCGGGCGTGAAGCGCAAACAAAGACGCTGTACGTCCCCGCGAGTGGCCAACATCCATTGGCTAGTTGGCCAATACAAAGCAGGTAGGCGGCGCATTCCCTCCGTTTAGAAAAAGACGGAGGGAGGGGAGGGCCATTCCCTGAATAACAGGTTAGCCTTCCCTTGAGACGCACAATCAACCACATAAAGACAAATCCCGCTAAGGCATTGGTACAAGTCAGCAGGAACCAGTGGGGCGCTTGTCACATAAATCAAACTAGGATAATAACAAAACATTAATATCTTTTTATACTAAATAGATTATATATACATCACCGTAGTGTGCGATACATGTTTAATGCGGTATTTCTGATTAGTAGATTCAGGTTTAGCTAACAAAATAGACAGACATTATAGACAGTTAGATAGATAGGTCAAAATTCAAAAAATAAAAATAAAAATAAAAATAAAAGATAAGTATAATGAATACATATATTGTATATTGTAACAGCTAGTCTTTAAAGGATGTCTGGAACTAATAGTGGTTTATAGGGTTATCCACCACAGTTATTCCATATAGCCTCGAGAGAGAGGCCAAAAGGTTATGGCCCTCTACCATGGATACATTACAGTCCTATTTTCATTTTTAGAGAAATGACCGATATGACAGTGAGGTATTCAGGCCAGGAGGGTAGGTTGCTCTCTGATTGAAAATCCAGCGTGCTTCGCGTTGTAGGATTTTTTTGTCAAAATCTCCGGCCCCTTTCTGGCACTGAGATTACCTCTAGTGCAAAAAAGGAAAGAAACAGAGGATCATAACTATGATATAGTCCTATATGGTTACATATTGGAGTATATAGAAGGCCAGCATCCAAATAATATAGGTGATCTTGGATTCTTCTGGCAAAGGGGCGTTTAGTCTTACCGATGTAGAAAGCACCACATCGGCAACTAGCCAAATAAACAATGCCGATGGTGGTGCAATCCGCAAAGGTTTTAGACTTTAGAAAGCCTCCTCTTGGTAATGGACATCCATCGCCTTCCTGAATCCAGGGGCAATATTTACAGTTCCTACATCTGTAGGTTCCAAACCCACCCGAGGCTTCTATGTTTGTTGGCTCAGGGGTGAAATGGCTGTGTATCAAGTTATCTTTAATCGATCTAGATTTTCTGTAGACAATTTGTGGCCTTCCTGAAACATATTTCGAGAGCACAGGGTCCTCCGCAAGGAAATGCCAGTTGTTATTAATTATCCTACGGAAAACTTCCTGATTGGTACTAAAAGTTGTAACTAATTTAGTGGTGGAACTAGATTCTTTTTTCTCTTTTTTCTTGTTACTAAATAATAGTGTTTCACGTGTGCTTAGTTTGGTTTTCACATAGGCCCTCTTCAACACTTTCTTACTATAGCCTCTTTTTAGGAGGCGTTCATAAAGAGCATATGCTTCTCGCTCGAAATCTTCCTCTTTTGTACAATTACGTCGTATTCTGAGATATTGGCTATAGGGAATACTTCGTATCAGAGGCCGTGGATGGGAACTAGAGTAATGTAAGATCGTGTTGCCAGCTGTCTCCTTCCTATACAAGTTGCTGTAGATCATACCATCATTGCTTATAAATAGTCTCAAATCAAGAAATGGAATACTATTGATATCTGACTGAATGGTAAATTTCAGATTAAAGTCATTGGTGGACAGGTACTGCATAAATTCAGACAGTAAATCTGCAGAACCCGTCCAGATGACCAGCACATCATCGATGTACCTCCGCCACAGGAGGATGTGGCGGAGGTAGATCATGGCGGCGTCATCTGAAAAAATGGTCCTCTCCCACCCCCCCAGGTACAGGTTGGCATACGATGGGGCACACGAAGTCCCCATCGCAACCCCCTGTACCTGGAGGTAAGTGGTGCCATTAAAGAGAAACATGTTGTTGTTTAAAACATGTTCCAAAAGGGTCGTCACAAATTGGCAGAGTTTCCAATTATTATGATCTTGCTCTCTTAGAAAGGCTGAGATCACTTCTACACCCTTTGTGTGGGGAATACTGGAGTATAGTGCCTCTATATCTATGGCAGCCATAGATATAGAGGCACTATACTCCAGTATTCCCCACACAAAGGGTGTAGAAGTGATCTCAGCCTTTCTAAGAGAGCAAGATCATAATAATTGGAAACTCTGCCAATTTGTGACGACCCTTTTGGAACATGTTTTAAACAACAACATGTTTCTCTTTAATGGCACCACTTACCTCCAGGTACAGGGGGTTGCGATGGGGACTTCGTGTGCCCCATCGTATGCCAACCTGTACCTGGGGGGGTGGGAGAGGACCATTTTTTCAGATGACGCCGCCATGATCTACCTCCGCCACATCCTCCTGTGGCGGAGGTACATCGATGATGTGCTGGTCATCTGGACGGGTTCTGCAGATTTACTGTCTGAATTTATGCAGTACCTGTCCACCAATGACTTTAATCTGAAATTTACCATTCAGTCAGATATCAATAGTATTCCATTTCTTGATTTGAGACTATTTATAAGCAATGATGGTATGATCTACAGCAACTTGTATAGGAAGGAGACAGCTGGCAACACGATCTTACATTACTCTAGTTCCCATCCACGGCCTCTGATACGAAGTATTCCCTATAGCCAATATCTCAGAATACGACGTAATTGTACAAAAGAGGAAGATTTCGAGCGAGAAGCATATGCTCTTTATGAACGCCTCCTAAAAAGAGGCTATAGTAAGAAAGTGTTGAAGAGAGCCTATGTGAAAACCAAACTAAGCACACGTGAAACACTATTATTTAGTAACAAGAAAAAAGAGAAAAAAGAATCTAGTTCCACCACTAAATTAGTTACAACTTTTAGTACCAATCAGGAAGTTTTCCGTAGGATAATTAATAACAACTGGCATTTCCTTGCGGAGGACCCTGTGCTCTCGAAATATGTTTCAGGAAGGCCACAAATTGTCTACAGAAAATCTAGATCGATTAAAGATAACTTGATACACAGCCATTTCACCCCTGAGCCAACAAACATAGAAGCCTCGGGTGGGTTTGGAACCTACAGATGTAGGAACTGTAAATATTGCCCCTGGATTCAGGAAGGCGATGGATGTCCATTACCAAGAGGAGGCTTTCTAAAGTCTAAAACCTTTGCGGATTGCACCACCATCGGCATTGTTTATTTGGCTAGTTGCCGATGTGGTGCTTTCTACATCGGTAAGACTAAACGCCCCTTTGCCAGAAGAATCCAAGATCACCTATATTATTTGGATGCTGGCCTTCTATATACTCCAATATGTAACCATATAGGACTATATCATAGTTATGATCCTCTGTTTCTTTCCTTTTTTGCACTAGAGGTAATCTCAGTGCCAGAAAGGGGCGGAGATTTTGACAAAAAAATCCTACAACGCGAAGCACGCTGGATTTTCAATCAGAGAGCAACCTACCCTCCTGGCCTGAATACCTCACTGTCATATCGGTCATTTCTCTAAAAATGAAAATAGGACTGTAATGTATCCATGGTAGAGGGCCATAACCTTTTGGCCTCTCTCTCGAGGCTATATGGAATAACTGTGGTGGATAACCCTATAAACCACTATTAGTTCCAGACATCCTTTAAAGACTAGCTGTTACAATATACAATATATGTATTCATTATACTTATCTTTTATTTTTATTTTTATTTTTATTTTTTGAATTTTGACCTATCTATCTAACTGTCTATAATGTCTGTCTATTTTGTTAGCTAAACCTGAATCTACTAATCAGAAATACCGCATTAAACATGTATCGCACACTACGGTGATGTATATATAATCTATTTAGTATAAAAAGATATTAATGTTTTGTTATTATCCTAGTTTGATTTATGTGACAAGCGCCCCACTGGTTCCTGCTGACTTGTACCAATGCCTTAGCGGGATTTGTCTTTATGTGGTTGATTGTGCGTCTCAAGGGAAGGCTAACCTGTTATTCAGGGAATGGCCCTCCCCTCCCTCCGTCTTTTTCTAAACGGAGGGAATGCGCCGCCTACCTGCTTTGTATTGGCCAACTAGCCAATGGATGTTGGCCACTCGCGGGGACGTACAGCGTCTTTGTTTGCGCTTCACGCCCGCTCGACTGTCCTCACTTCCGGGTCTGCGCGCGCATCTGTTGGGACGCACGGACCGGAAGTGATGTCAGAGGTCACTAGTGACCTTTCACTTCCGGTAAGGGTGAGCATTCAAAAAGCGGCGCTGACAATTCTCATGTCAGACGCCGCTCTTGAATGCACGAGGTATACCACTATCCTTTGGAACTTGGATCACATCGTGATAAAAGGACTCTACCTGTCTTACGACTTTTACCATTATCACCTGCCAAAAGAAGGTAATAACCCCTATATTCTTTACTAACATCTAATTTGTAACAAACCTTATTTCCTTATTGGTGTATTTAGAATGATACATCCGAGCCTGCTAAGTAATATTGATGCTTCATTGTTACCATTATTATGGATAAATTGTTTCTCTTTTCCTTTTTATTTTGCTCCTCTTGGGAATAATAACAAACAAGAGATAGCCTATAGCACTTACTAGTAATAGTATTACATCATTGTTTGAAACACCACCTAGTGGTGAAATAGGGCATAGTCGGTAGACATTTTT